>JAQQAC010015287.1:11998057-12074209 GCA_029783875.1 Phataginus tricuspis
GGGGGGGACCTGATGAAGGGGGTAGTTTAATCATCACAATATTGCTCATGTAATTGTAGGTTAATGATACTAAAATAAAATAAATTGTAAAAAAAGAGAAAATGCAACACTCTGCACAGTCCCTTTCTTTAAGTGCTTTCTCACATGAAACTCCTTGGATATGCACGAGCACACCGAGGGATAAGGAATGAAACAGAATTGTGCTTGCCAATGGGGAAACTGAGACACAGGCCGACAGGCTGCGTGATCCCCTGGGTCACAGAACTAGGGAGGGGGTAGAGGGTCCAACCCTCCCACCACGTCCCACCCCTCTGCCAGCCAAGGCTCTGTTGCCTCGTCCATAGTAAGGGAAGAGGACAAAGGGCCACCATTTCAGGGTAACTCCAACCTTCCTCCAGACCTCCAGGGTCAGCCCAGGTTCACTCCTCCCTTGGGTGGCAGCTTATAGACCAAGAGGACAAAATATGTACTTGTTTAATATTTGTCTTCCCTGCATGGTTATAAGCTCCAAGAGGGCAGAGACCATGTGACGTGATCAGCAACTAAGCCTAGTACCTGGCCCATAATTAGGGGTGCACTCAAACTGATGTCATAATTGAATGAGAACAGAACAAAGGAAGCACACAGACAGGAAGTGGGAGAAGGGGAAGCCGGGGCTGCAGGCTCACAGGACGTGGAGAACGGCCTTCTGACATTTAGAAGCCAAACATCTGCAACTCACCTTGCTGCCTCCGTCACAAAGCCTGCATGGCATTATGTCCGGAGGAACAGCAGAGGGGAAAGAGGTGCCACAGAGACCAGCAAACCCCAGGGGGCCACTTTTTGACACCCCTGGAAAGAGGACCAGCAAGAGGCTCAGCAGGAGGTCAGAGGGCAGCGGGAGGCCTCGCAGTGCCCAGCGCGCTTGCTTGCAAGTTCTTGGACCACTACAGGGCAATCCCTACATTTTAGGTGTAATTTTGAGCTCTGGACACTTAGCCCCTGCTGTGGTATCTTCTTGGACTCCTGCTTGGTCAGGACGGGTCACGTCCTCCAGCCCCCCGGGGTTGCCCTACAATAAAACCAACCCCAGGGCTAAGGTGGGGAGTTGTCACGCCGCCTAGCAACTACTTACCCCCCTACTTTTTAAGCTCAGCAAACTGAGGCTGAGAGAGAGACCGAAGAGGAAAGGGAGGAATGGGTCAGGAAGTAGTAGGACAGCACCCCTCCCCGGGCCGCGGGCCTCCAGGAAAACCGTGCCTCCCTGTGGTCAGCCCATCTTCCTTCGCCCACCCCCATTCCCACCCAAACCAGCGCTGACCCCGGAGGAGCAGCAGCTGATCTGAGAGGAGCAGCTTGTGCCAAGAGCCTCGAGCGGTTTCACTTGGCTGAGTCTGCAGGAGAAACTGCTCTGTCTCGTCCACCCAGGGGAGTGCCGGCCGCTCCTGCCACCCAAGCTCTCACACTTCCCCCTCTGTCAAAGCAGAGGGGAGCGTCCTCTGGCCCTCCCAGCACAGAACACCCAGCTGCTTATCCTGTGTGGCCTCTGGCAGATGCAAAGTGCAGAGCCAGACACCCTGCCGGCTGTCCGCGCCCCTGCCCCTCCCAAAGGCTGCCTCTGGTGGAGGAACTCAGGACACCGCTCTTGCTTAAATCTCACAGCGTCACAAAAGCTGTCACTCTGAGCAAAAGGCTAGCCTTCTGACCTAGTCCTGGAAATACATGTTCTATTTTACCCTCCTTATCCCCACAGACATCCTCCAGATGCTTCACTGTCAGGAAGAAAAAAATAAACCTCAAGTTACATGAGGAGGTGACATGGGTCAGAGCCAAGGGAGGATCCTTAAGCAATCCAGGGCACGCATGTCTCACACCCACAGCAAGAGAGGATGGAGGCCTTCAGAAGTCTTTCTGCACATCATGTGATTTGTGTTGCCCCATGACTTTCAGGCAGACTTGCCATGAATAAAAAAAAGCACTTTGTTCTAATGAACCCTGACCTCATTTCCTGAAGTTGCCTCAGACACATACACACCAGCCTTGTGTGCACAATTTGCCAACTCCTTCTGTCATCAGGCAAAAGCCACACATGTATCCCCACTTTCTTGGCCCTCTCAGTGCCCCAGCAAGACAGACTTAGAGCTTCTCTCATCTGCATTTAAGAAGACACCGTAGAAGGGAGGGACTAGAAATTAAATTTAATAATGTTAAATCCCAGCTCTCCAAGGGAGAGGCAGAACCCCACAAATGAACCACAATTCTGGCTATAATAGAAACCCTGGGCTTTAACATAGAGGGAAAAGTCTGTGATATCCTGGCAAAATGTTTTAAATAAACGGAATAGAGGTGTTTTCATCAGGAGCTGTGCTTTCACTGAAGGCAGTGGCAGAAACATTTTCAAAATACTTAGCTCTAAGCAAAATTAAACTGGATCTTTATCTATTCTACCATTGTCCTCACAGCAGGTCTTAAAAAATCCTCCAAGATGGAACAGTTTAGTTTTCTAATAGGAAAACTCTTGATCCTATCAGATTGACTCACTTTTAAAAAAAATCACCACCCCACACCCTTGAGCCAGGAAGGTTTTACCAAAAACAGACAGAATATACTTGTGGAAGGAACACTGATCTCCTGACCGCTTGGCAGGACAGTAGTGGTCTTGCCTTTCCGCCCATCTGGACCTGCCCAAGTATTTCAGCCCCTGAGCTCCCTCCCTCCAGGTGCGCCCGTGTCCCTCTGCCTCCATGCTGGCTCTGTCATGCGCAGTCTCCTCCCAGAGCCTAGGGATAAGACGAGCACTCACCATCCCCTTGCTGAGACGTCGCTTTTCCTGGCACTGAGATTCAGTCCCATCGCTTGACTTCGTAATCTCTATTTTACTAAAAAGCTGAACTGATGATATGTAGTTCATAAATTAACCAGAAGTAAAGTCCCTTTGTTTTATGACTTCTCTGTGGATTTCACATATCTCCCACGACCATCAGACAGCAGACAATTGGGGAAGGAATTACTTCTCATGTCTTTTTTCTTGCATCTCCAACTGCCTTGGAAGTTCTTCATGGGCAGAGACAATCACTGAATAAATATAAAGTATTAACCATAGGCAGCAATTTGGTTTAAGGAGTTTTCTTCTGAGAGTTTTTGTTTTAAAAAATGGAATACTCTTGGATATGTTACTACAACAAGTACCATCTGGTTTCCACAACTCAGTTTCTTGTGACTCTTTCTCAATTTCGTGCATGAGGGAGGGACTGAATTCTTAGAATTATAAGTCCATAATTTCATGGTCTCTGTCTTCTTTTGGGGGCAGAGTGGGACTGAAGAATCCAACTCACCACTCAGGATCCTGCAGGTCTGACAGCTAGATCAGTCTTAAACCAAAGGCCATATCTCACTCAGCATCTCAAGGCCTGCTACTGTCCAGTGAAGTTACCAGTATGCGCACAGCATGGCCCAGTGATGGTTAGCTACTAACCTTGACCTGCCATTTTTCCCATTCCTACTCTGGGTGACAGAGTAGAGCCCACCCAGCATTTAATGACTCGTCAGGAGGCAGCAGGAACCCAGCAAAACACCAACACGCACTCTCTCCTGGTAGATAAATTTAGATATACTTTGTTCAATAACTGCTTCATCCCAACTGACAAAGAGAAACAGAATGCAAGGCCTTTATTTAAACCTATTTAGCAAGATGAAGCCTCAGAAAACAGTCAGCTTAAACAAGTACTGCATCATCAAAAGCCAAATCTGAGTTGTCAACAAAAGGAAGTTGTTCTTTATTTCAGAAATAGAACTTAGAAAGTGACAAGCTTGGTGCTAATGAGAGGGAAGCGGGCAGGCTTGGTTACACGCTGCTCATTAAAGCACCCACCCTCCCTGATTGAACTGCTTTCAAACTCAGAGGTATTTTCAAACAACCCTTTTAAAATGCTATTCAGAGTTGAACTTTGTACCTCGGTGCAACCCTATTGGGTTTTTTCACCTCTCTCCCGCCGGTCCTGCTCTCGGTCAGGACTACAGCTCTTTGTGTTACAAGCTCTTTCTGCGACCCTCCGAGCCAGCGGAGGGGAGGAAGGCAGGGAGAGAGGCTCGCCCCGATAGGCAGAGCAAGGGAGGTAAGCGCCGCTGTCCGCCCGTTCCCGCAGCCTCCGGCGCTCGGCAGCGCCACCGCTTGCAGCCGCTCCAGCCTCTGCTGCTGCCGCCGCTGGCCGCTGGCCGCTGGCCACTCGCCGCTCCTTTCGGCGGAGACAATCAGACGCGACAGGAAGTTCACTCGAAGGAAGAACTCGTTTATTGGGGCTCAGGGCATGGGATATATAGGGTGAAGTCTCTCCCGATCGGTCACCTATGCTAATAAGGTGACTTTCACTTTTCCAAATCAGGCAGAGTTGCGCACATGCGCAGCTGTCTCTGATGTAAGAAGCGGACCGGAGTGGGCGCAGCTAAACCTCAGGGGGCTTTCGGCGGCCACCCCTGCAGCGCGGCTGAGTTCTCAGTGGCCATCTTTGTGGCATGGCTGAGATTCAAAGGCAGTTCCCAGCAGCCACCCTCGTGGCGAGGCTGAGATGCAAAGGCAGTTCCCCACATAACCCAAAGGTGCTGCTTCACAACATAACATCACCAGGAATCTTAAATAATTTCACTGGAAAAAAAATTTACACTTTGAGCACCAAAGCAAGAACCCTAGTCTCAAACAGTTAGTAGATCATGTCCCAAGAACACAATGCTCAAGCAGGCCTGGTAGGCCGTCCACGGCCATCACGAGCACTTAGGCTGAATGTACTGGGGTTCCACAGTGTTTGTGCCATAAGTCGATGGCCTTGCTCACGATTGCATCCGAGCTGTCCTGGGGCATCTGTGAATAAGCAAACCAGTCTTCATGAAATTTCAGTGTTTATGACTTCAGCAGGATCTCCCTCATTCATTGGGGCATAACCTTATTTCCACTGGAGTTTCACTGTCTTTCAGAAAGTGATCGCATAAAGGCTGCTGCCGGAACTTTGCTTCACGAGTTGTCTGGGGACATACTAAGGAGCTCGGGTGTTAAACTGCCTGGGTTCAAGTCCTGCCCTGCCCACTAATTCTGTGTCCCTGGGAAGTCACCTAAGCTGCCTGAGGTCAGAGCCCCACTAAAATGGGGCAAATGATAGCCCAGCTTCATAGGGTTGTTTATAATAGGATTACGAGGGATAATCCATGAAAAATACTTAGTATAGACCCTGGCACTGTTAGCCACTAATTATTATAATGATGATGCTTCATTTATTCAACACACATTTACTACTTATTGTTTACTGGGTCACTAGTCAAATGCTAATTTGACTGATTTAAAAAAAGAACTGATTTTGCATCCAGTGAAATTCATTCAGGCATAAGTCTCTTTACCTCTACCTCTTGCCTGGTTAGGGGTATTCTAAGACACACAGAGAAGGAAAAGTTGCTTCAGTTAGACCTTTTCAATATGCACTAAGTTTATACTTAAGCACATTAACAAGCCCAACTGGGATTCTAACAGAGATAGTAACATAAATGAAAGGGTTTACAAAACCCCCCAAAACATCTGGATTCCTTTTCCACTGATAAGGATTGCTATCCTAAAGTGACAGATGTCACCTTCCTTTCCTTGACAAGCACCCTGGTAGTCACATCAGGGGATAAGGCTCTGGTTCTAAGTGTACATACTCACAGCAAGTTTTTGCTGCTCAGGCCATCATCCCCCAAACAGGATGTAAGCTATCCCACAGGCTAACTTTAAGTTAAACTTGTTCAAGGGAAAAAATTCTTTCTTACAATGTAAAAATATACTGTATTATTTCTCTGAAATAAAATAATGCAATGGGATAATCTGGCTTGTGAAACTTACTTCCAAAATCAGATAAAATAAAGGACACTTACATTTTCCAGAAACTTTGTTATCTTCTCTGCACTGTTCAGTGCCATTACTTTTATTTTAAAGGTTAATAAAATTTCCACAGCTACAAAAACTAGGATCTTACAGGATCCACTTACAACTTTATCCCAAACCCTACAAAAATAAAAAGATATAATCAACTTACACAAGTCTGAAATTTATGTTTACCTAGACATCTCAAATTACAAAATTAGATTATTCCTTTTAAGTATAAACTTCAGAGAACAGCTACAATGAAAGTCATCAAAAAATAAAATAAAATAAAGCAACCATTTGAAATCTATTTCAGACACAATCAGCATTGGCAGGAAAAAGGGAATTATCACAAAGAAGTACTTCTCTGCTAGGAATCTAGCAAATGCCCATTCCCTAATGTTTCAGACCTAACTTTTTAGGGCAGGAAAGTCCTATGTTTGGATTTTACTAATATTTACTAATACTGTAATGCTAATACAATCATTACTTATGAAGGAACATCAAAAGCAGCATATGAAATGAGATAAAGTCAAACTCATTTTTCAGTGGTTCAAATTCCTTAAATTTCTCCAAGGGCTTAAGGAGCTAGTCACTGATCTGCAACCACTCTAAAATAAGTACTCTGATAATTCCCATAACTTTCCAAGTTGGCAAGGCACTCTATGGGCTTACTCGTGTATTGTCTTGTAATGTTCTCTGTGTATTGCCTTTCTGCTCAACTGTTTGAGAGGTGAATATAGAATAGCATCTAACACATTGAGGGACTTGAAGTTTTGTAATTATATGTCCTAATACTTCTAATTTCAATATTTATTTGTGTCAAATTAATATTACTAGTATTGTAACAGTTCTGTGTCAGTAGTAAGCAGAATCATATGTTGTTATGTTGGGTGCTGGAGCACTTAGCTTCAAATTATTGCACTGTCCTAAGGCAAATTTATATTCTGAGAGATGATCACAGGAAAAGCAGATTTCATCTCTAAGCCCAAACCTTCTGTACATCTTTGAAAGAAATACTTGCCTCTGTAAACTGGACTCAGGCAAGCACCCCGCAAAGCACCTGCTGAACCAGAGGCCATAAGGAAGTTTGGACACTGCAGAACACGTCTTCAGATGACTCAGGAGCCTGCTATCTTCCAGATTCAAGTATTGTTCAAACACCTTTGGCTAATGATTAAACAGGAAGAGAGATTACTCGTTTCCTGTGACATACCATTACCCGTTCTTACAGCCTATGCTGAAAAAAAATACATGCTGAATGCAATGGAGTGCTAGAAAACAAAACCTCAGCATCATTTAAGCCCCTGGTGATGCAAGTCTCCCAGGTCGGCACTAACCAGAACAAGTACATCTGGGCCTGAGGGCTTTCCCGGGACAGTCCCAGGGAAAACGAACTGCTGGTCATCCCCATGCTAACTGCACTAACAGGATTCACAGCCTAAGGCCAAAGGGCAAAGCAAAATCCAGTGGTTCTAGGGAGCCAAAGAAAAGCCCATGACATTCCTGGCTGCTCCGGGCAGTAGACTACTGATGACAGTGAAAAGAGGGAAAGAGGAAGGGTAAGACCAAAGAAAGAGAATGTGACTAAAATGGGGAGAGGGGGTTACGAAGAATGAGACAAAAAAGGAGCTGAAGATGAAAGGAGCCCATCCATCACTGACCACACATTTGCTGACCACACTGACCACTACTATGCACCATGCCAAGGAGGCTCATACAAACACAGATGTCCAGAGGAGGAACTCTGTACCCAACAGAATATGGTTAAGAATTCCTGGGAGACACAGGAGTAACAGGGAACGGAGCACCTGGATTCCATCTGGTAGCCTCTCCTATAAAAGGTTAACCAGCGGCCAACTTGAGAAGACTAGAGAATTAACACAGCTGGCTCCCAGACCAGCCAAACCCACCTGGCACAGGCTGCTCTACTTAGGGGCCACTGGCTACAATTGGACCCTTAAGATCAAACCCTAAAGTCTGTACTCCCAAACTGGAAAAGCACAACCAGATCCCACATCCCCTAAGCAAACACAAATGTGTATTTTACTAAACATCTGCATCTCTGCCAAATGGCAACTCATAACCCTTACAATGTCCACTTTAGCCAGACACTGGGCTACAGACAGGGGATAAGAGCCAAAGATAAAGTCCCTGACTTCAAGGAGCTTACAGCCTGGTTGAGGCAGACAAGTGAAGAGATAATTAAAATACTATGTAATAAAAATTCTGATCCCCACCTGTTCCTTCCAGGGGATCTCCAACTTTCTTCTGTTTATCCATGTGTTCCTATACTATTTAATTCCTAGAGCTTCTTAACAACACTACATACAATGCCGCAAACCAGGCCTTTTCTCCAAAGTACAAGTCGCCAAACGACTCCTGCCCTGGCCTCTTGCCTCTGAAACCCTATTCTACGACTTTTGTTGGTTCCATCAATGGAATGTTTTTTCACAAAGTGATGTGAGTGAAAACACATATGCACACATTTTTATATTATGTCTCACAGCACAGAAAACTTCATCCAGAAGTCGGTACAAATAACAAGATACAGATGAGTGAAAATTTTAAACAATTGAATATTGTCTTTTTCCTTCAGACTGTAAGTTTAGTGAGGGCAGGGCCTGTATCTGTTTTGTTCACTGCTACTTCTCCAGTACTGATGATATTACTTGGCATAGTAATCATTCAATACATACAACCTTTTGATAATCGCTCAATGTGACCATCTTTTTGCCAGTCATACTACATTTTTCCTGATTTATCATATGTTCATTGTCAGAAATCTCGAAAACACAGAAAAGAATAAAGAAGGATATAAAAGTTCCCTTATACTCACACTACCCAAAGATAACTACTAATAATATTTAGGTTGTGCAGCATCCATTTATTTCCCTGTACACATTACACACGCACTTGTATTAGCTGGACTCAAAATGAATACACAACTTACTATTTTGCTCCTTGCACTCAAGACAGTGTGGGCATTTTCCCACATTAGTAAGCAACCTTAAAGGGTGAATATCCCCAAATGAAGAGAGCTTCTCAAAGTAGAGAAGGAAAAAGTCAAAAACTATAGAAAAAATGCAGATGGCTCTTACTCACATGAAAGATGCTCAACTTGCTATAATGAAGAAAATGCAATCTAAAACTAAACTGAGGAATCATTTTTCACCTATCAGACTGGCAAAACAACATTCCATGTTAGCAAAGCCATAAGGTGACAGGTGTTCTCATCCATTGGTCAAAGGGTGCAAAAGAGTATGAGCTCTACAAGAAGAATCTGGGAATATCTAGAAAAATAGCATATGCATTTACCCTTTGATCAAGTCAGTCTGTTTCTAGAGAATCTACATTACTAGGGAATCTGTTACTATGCCCCACAACAGCCATCCCTCACCAGCTGGGGTAAAAAATCCCGGTACTTGTTATTTAATTGGTTCACAAAGCATCGGATGATCCAATAACAATCGACATTATCTTCCACCATCTCTTCCATGGCTTTAGCAATGGCAAGAAATGCTTCATCTTCTGGCTCCTGAAAGATTAATAATAAATCTTAGGAGGGAGGCAGCAGAAGAGAGGAATATATATTTCTTTGATACCCATGAAACCTCACCCCCTCAATTTTGAAGAGGCTTCATTAATAAATCAAAGTGGAACCACAAATCACACAGTTCACCACCAAAGCAAAGACCGAGGGAAAGATACGAGCGAGACTCTATTTGAGTCAGTGCCACTCACGACCGCCCAGGTCTCAGGCTGAGCACCCAGAGACTCCCAGTGTCCGATACCAAGGCTGTCAAAGAGTCAACACAAATTATAAGCAAGGTGCTGACTCTCTCTACCCAAAAATAGTCTATTAGAGAAGAATTTCTTTCAAAAGGATGTGATAAACATTATAAATAACAACTAGAGACCTTTGTCAATACAGTAATTTGCAAAAGTTAAATGACTCCAAAAGGACTAATAAAGCATTTTCCTTATTTCAAAGAATTCATACATACCTTTGTGATTCTGTTCTATCTTTAAGCACCTAAAAAGTTAAAATGTCCTTAGAATCAAAACTCGAATAATGGCATTTTCCAGACCTCGTATCAACACTCAGAACATGAAAATAAAGCCTCAAGTAAATTTCAACAAAGAAATCTTACAAAAACTGGAATGTACTTGAAAAATCAATTCTGATTTCAAACTCCGTATCTTACACAAAAATACATTTTCATCTAGGATTTAATAGCTTAATGATTTTCATGTTAAAAAGAAACCAGAAGTATCTACTCCCCCAAAGGGTCCCAAGTTAAATTGAAATTCCTAATTTAATAACAGTATTTCATTTTAGGCTTCCTTCCAATCTGTTAATATTTTATAAAATGTTGATAGTAACAGTATTGTAGAAAATAAAATTTTCTAAACATTAATTAATGTGTCAGAAGAGGAGAAGAAAGAAGAACAGAAAGGAAGAAAAGGGAAAGGAAGTTGCCCTACGTGGATTCCCACCTGATACAGGCCCTGTGCCGGCGCTCCTGAACTTGGAGTCTCACTACTGCCCCCCAGCCCCACCCCCCGCCACTCTGAGAGGCCAAGGAAGAGGGCCAGTGGCTGTGACTATGCTCCCAGTCCTGCGCCAAGCACTGTCACACACTCTTATCAATAGATAAGAAAATGAGGCTGAGTGGGGCTTGGCGATGGGGAAGACGTGGGGTGGCAGAGCCCAACACAAACCATTTGACGGCAACAGGCTGACACTACGGTGTAGGTGTTGGCTTGAAGCACAGACAAGCTGAGCAGGGACGAGGTGGAAATGATTACCCACCATTTAGGCTTTCAGAACTAACAGATAATCTAGCCTAACTTAATATGCAATTTAAGAA
Source organism: Phataginus tricuspis (assembly GCA_029783875.1). Taxonomy (NCBI): domain Eukaryota; kingdom Metazoa; phylum Chordata; class Mammalia; order Pholidota; family Manidae; genus Phataginus; species Phataginus tricuspis. Next base: position 12,008,795 of record JAQQAC010015287.1, read on the forward strand.
CTTGTATAGAAATACCAACTTTGCTTTGCAAAGATAAGTAAAATTTTTAAAAGTTTGTTAGGAGTTCCAACTATATTCAGGGCCATACTCTTTTGCTGAACTTAACAAAAGTGGAAAACATAAAGTTTGTCCATGGGAACCACATCATTAACTTCAAAAATAAAGAACAAACCAAAGCCAAATCGATATGCTGGTAGGTTGCAATCCACAATTAAAAAATCAAATAAATTCTATAGGACAGCACAGCTGGCAGGCAAATCCCTATTTTGAACAATTCACTCTGTTTCAGAAAAGAAAAGGAAGTTGTTACAATGCCTAGAGTGCCTAGAGTGAACTCTGAGTTATATTAAAATAGCCCAAGCTCAAGAGCTATAATCATTCCTTTGCCTGAGCTCTTTCTTTTCTCCTTCTCTTCCCTTTATGAACACTAAGCAATCCAAGTAACTAGAGTGAGGAGTTGTCAAAGGCAAAGTTCAAAAAGCAGGTTGGGGCCTGTGGCTGGCAGTGCCGGTTACAAACAGAAGAGCAAAGAAGTAAATACACTGAGGATAGTGGGAGCCTTTTCATATTTGCATCTGTCAGAGAAGGAAGTTGTAAATGTAGAGCTGAGTGAACTTGTGATACTGGGTTGGAAATGGAGGTATTAGTGTGAACTACGGTTTTTAATATTTAGAGTTAAATAGATATATAATCATATATAGGTGCGTGTAAATATGTGGGTGAAGGTGTGTGTACATAAATAGATTTCCTAGCTCTGTTTGCTCAGAGAACCAAGAAGCAATGACACACCATGAATAATGAGCATATCTAGTGCCTGGCTCTTGGTTTCTAAATACAACACTCTGTTCATAAAGAAATGGCTGATTCCAGGCTCAGGGCAGGGGAAGTACAAGAGGAGCTGGAGTATTTTTTGTGCCAGAAATTAAAGAAATGCCCAAAATGATGGGAACTTGTCAAAAAGGCACAGAACTCAGCTTGAAGGGGTCCCAGTGGCCAAATTTGAGACGATCTGAACACCAATGGTGGTAATGGATTTTAGGCCACTGAATAAAGGAGGAATCCATAAGTGCATACTCATATATATGAATCAATGAGGGTGAAGAGTAAAAACCCTCCTTATAAAAGAATGACAACTAACAAAGAAAACAAAAAGGCTCACAAACACATGGAGGCTTAACAACATGTTCCTAAATAATCAATGGATCAATGAAGAAATTAAAACAGAGATCAAGCAATATATGGAGGCAAATGACAACAATACCACAATGTCCCAACTTCTGTGGGACGCACGAAGGCAGTTCTAAGAGGAAAGTGTATAGCAGTCCAGGCCTATTTAAAGAAGGAAGAAAAATCCCAAATGAATAGTCTAAAGTCACAATTATTGAAACTGGAAAAAGAAGAAAAAATGAGGCCCAAAGTCAGCAGGAGAGACATAATAAAGATCAGAGAAGAAATAAAATTGAGAAGAATAAAACAATAGAAAAAATTAATGAAACCAAGAGCTTGTTCTTTGAGAAAATAAACAAAATAGATAAACCCCTAGCCAGACTTATTCAGAATCTACACACATAAACAGAATCAGAAATGAGAAAGGAAAAATCACAAGGACACCACAGAAATACAAAGAATTATTAGAGAATACTATAAAAATCTATATGCTAACAAACTGGATAACATAGAAGAAACGGACAACTTTCTAAAAAAATACAACCTTCCAAGACTGACCAAGGAAGAAACAGAAAATCTAAACAGACCAATTACCAGTAATGAAATTGAATCAATAATCAAAAAACTACCCAAGTACAAAACCTCTGGACCAGATGGATTCACCACTGAATTTTATCAGACATTTAGAGAAGACATAATACCCATTCTCCTTAAAGTTTTTCCAAAAAATAGAAGAGCGAATACTTCCAAACTCATTCGGGAAAGCCAGCATCACGCTAATACCAAAACCAGGCAAAGACACCACAAAAAAAGAAAACTACAGACCAATATCCCTGATGAACATAGATGCAAAAATACTCAACAAAATATTAGCAAACCGAATTTAAAAATACATCAAGAGGATCATACACCATGATCAAGGGGGATTTATCTCAGGGATGCAAGGATGGTACAACATTTGAAAATCCATCAATATCATCCACCACATCAACAAAAAGAAGGACAAAAGTGACATGATCATCTCCACAGATGCTGAAAAAGCATTTGACAAAATTCAACATCCATTCATGATAAAAACTCTCAACAAAATGGGTATAGACGGCAAGTACTTCAACATAATAAAGGCCATATATGACAAACCTACAGCCAACATTATACTTAACAGCGAGAAGCTGAAAGCTTTTCCTTTAAGATCGGAAACAAGGCAAGGGTGCCCACTCTCCCCACTTTTATTCAACATAGTACTGGAGGTCCTGGCCATGGCAATCAGACAACACAAAAAAAATAAAAGGCATCCAGATTGGGTAAAAACTACTAGAATATCTGAATTCAGCAAAGTTGCAGGATACAAAATTAACACACAGAAATCTGTTGCTTTCCTATACACTAATGATGAACTAGCAGAAAGAGAAATCAGCAAAACAATTCCATTCGCAATTGCATCAAAAAGAATAAAATAAGTAGGAATAAACCTAACCAAGGAAGCGAAAGACCTATACCCTGAAAACTTCAAGACACTCTTAAGAGAAATTAAAGAGGACATTAATAAATGGAAATTCATCCCACACTCTTGGCTAGGAAGAATTAATATTGTCAAAATGGCCATCCTGCCAAAAGCAATCTACAGATTCAATGCAATCCCTATCAAAATACTGACAGCATTCTTCAATGAACTAGAACAAATAGTTCTAAAATTCATATGGAACCACAAAAGACCCCAAATAGCCAAAGCAATCCTGAGAAGAATGAAGCAGGGGGGATTACATTCCCCAACTTCAAGCTCTACTACAAAGCCACAGTTATCAAGACAATTTGGTACTGGCACAAGAACAGACCCATAGACCAGTGGAACAGAATAGAGAATCCAGATATTAACCCGAGCATATATGGTCAATTAATATATGATAAAGGAGCCATGGTTATACAATGAGGAAATGACAGCCTCTTCAACAGCTGGTGTTGGCAAAATCGGACAGCTACATGTAAGAGAATGAAACTGGATTACTGTCTAACCCCATACACAAAAGTAAACTCAAAATGGATCAAAGACCTGAATGTAAGTTATGAAACCATAAAACTCTTATTAGACAACATAGGCAAACCTCTCTTGAATATAAACATGAACAACTTTATGAACGTATCTCCCCGGGCAAGGGAAACAAAAGCGAAAATGAACAAGTGGGACTAAATCAAGCTAAAAAGCTTCTGTACAGCAAAGGACACCATCAGTAGAACAAAAAGACATCCTACAGTATGGGAGAATATATTCATAAATGATGTATCTGATAGGGGGTTGACATCCAAAATATACAAAGAGCTCATGCACCTCAACAAACAAAAAGCAAATAATCCAATTAAAAAATGGGCAGAGGATCTGAACAGACACTTCTCCAAAGAAGAAATTCAGATGGCCAACAGGCACATGAAAAGATGCTCCACATCGCTAATCATCAGAGAAATGCAAATTAAAACCACAATGAGGTATCACCTCACACCAGTGAGGATGGCCACCATCCAAAAGACAAACAACAAATGTTGGCGAGAATGTGGAGAAAGGGAAACCCTCCTACACTGCTGGTGGGAATGTAAATTAGTTCAACCATTGTGGAAAGCAGTATGGAGGTTCCACCAAAAACTAAAAAATAGAAATACCATTTGATCCAGGAATTCCACTCCTAGGAATTTACCCTAAGAATGCAGGAGCCCAGTTTGAAAAAGACATATGCACCCCTATGTTTATTGCAGCACTATTAACAATAGTCAAGAAATGGAAGCAACCTAAGTGTCCATCAGTAGATGAATGGATAAAGAAGATGTGGTACATATACACAATGGAATATTATTCAGTGATAAGAAGAAAACAAATCCTACCATTTGCAACAACATGGATGGAGCTAGAGGGTATTATGCACAGTGAAATAAGCCAGGTGGAGAAAGACAAGTATCAAATGATGTCACTCATCTGTGGAGTATAAGAACAAAGAAAAAGCTGAACGAACAAAACAGCAGCAGACTCACAGAACCCAAGAATAGACTAACAGTTACCAAAGGGGAGGATGGGTGGGAAGGGAGGGATAAGAGGAAAAAGGGGAATTATGATTAGCAAACATAATGTGGGGCAGGGGGGTCACAGGGAAGGCAGTATAGCACAGAAAAGACAAGTAGTGATTCTATAGCATCTTACTACGCTGATGGACAGTGACTGTAATAGGGTATGTGAGGGGAACTTGATAATGGGGGAAATATAGTAACCACAATGTTGCTCATGTAATTGTATATTAAAGATACCAAAATAAAAATAATAAAAATTAAAGAATGACAACTAATAAATGCAGGACAAATGTAGAAACTAGAAAAAAATCACCATTTGGCAATCAGCAAAGTAAAAATTGTTTCAGGCGAGACTCATTAGTGGATGAATATTTACACCATCTTGAAGTACCTCCCCACAAGTGACTTATTAAATTGCAAAGGGGAAAATAGTAACTTTACAGTGGAGGAACCTGGCAGACACTACCTTAGCCAAGCGACCAAAGCTGGCAGCCACAGAAGTGTCATAAGTGGTATTCCTGCCCAAAACGCGTAACCAGATTGTAATCACGAGGAAACACTGAACAAACCCAACCTGAGAAACGCCCTACTGCCCGGAACTCTGCCAAAGTGTCAAGGCCACGAGCAACAGAGACAGACTAGAACTGTTCCAGCCTAACGGAGACTAAGAAGACATGGCAATAAATGTGATGTGTGGTCTGCAGTGGTATTCTGGACCAGACAAAGGACATCAGTGGGACAGTCAACAAAATTTCAGTAAGATTAGCTCATGGTATTGCATCAGTGCTAATTTCTGGTTTTGATGACTGAACTACGATTAGGCAAGATGTCATATCTGAGGACGCCAGGTGAAGGGACATGGGAACTATACTACTTTTTTAACTTTTTTATAGGTCTAAAATGATTTTTAAATGAAGAGTTAAAACTTTAAAAAACATCTAAGTCATCAACAAATGGAAAAACTAGTGAGTGAAAGTTTGATAAGTTCTGAACCAAAACTTTTGTTTGTGATAAAGGGTGTTATTGGGAGGACTGGCCCCATGTGAATGGAGTCTGAAGACTAGGTGTTAATATCTGTATCTGTGTCAGCTTCTTGGTCTCAAGGACTGTACTGTGGTAACACAGGGGAGTGTTCTTATCTGTAAGCAGTTTACACCAAAGGAATCTGAAGTAATGGCATGTCATGTCTGTACCTTATTCTCAAATAGTTTAGAAACAAAATAGGTAAATATATAGAGGAAAAATGACAAAGCAAATGTGGTAAAAGAAATGTCAACAACTAGGATAAAGGGTATGTGGGAATTCTTGGCAGTATTTTTGCAACTTTATAAGTTTGCAATTACCTCAAAATAAAATGTATCTTAAAAAATTAGGCAGATTGGGTTACAATGTAGTGGGCCATGAATGCTAGGAATAGACAATAGATGTGTTGCTTTTATTCTATAGACTAGGGGAAGCCATTCAACATTTCAAAGACAAAACATGATGCAACTGAAGGCTGGCATGATGGGACAGCCTAGAGTTGATGTAACATGTCAAACAAAAGTACCACTAACCAGTGGAAAGGAGGGACTTCGAGGTAACTTTCCAGACTCCAGCTGATACATGCGGAGATAGACTTCGACCTGAGGTGTGGCGTCACTGACAAAGCGAATGACTTTCAGGGCATGAAGGACATCAGAGTACTGTTCCTTGCGATACATCATCACCTGGGCGTGAGACTCATGGTGCAGAGGCAGGATCCCTATATGGAAACCCAGATAAAAAGGCAAAACAGTGAGACACCATCCAGATCCCTCCATTACAGAGAATCCTGTGAGAAGGTGCCCATCACAATTAGGCCAGAATCGCACAAATTTAAGTACCAGATTCTTTTCTAGAAATTCTCACTATAAGTCTTAAATTTTAAATACTATTGATATTTGAATGGCGACTGCATCACTGATACTAAAGAGAAATGAAATGGCATCACAAAGCCCCTGAATAGGTATGCCATCTAAACTGAAGATAATAACCACACCAATCATAATGATTTAATTCAATTTACGGTCGTCTGCCTGGGGCCACCCTTAACTCTGAGAAGTCTATCTCTAGTTTTCGTATTTGGCCCCTGCTGAATTGTGTCACCCCAAAATTCATGTGTTAAATCCCTAATCCTCAGTGTGACCATTTTTGGAAAGTGGGTCTATGAGGAACTAATTAAGCTTAAGTGAGGTTATAAGGGAAGAAGAGCCCTCATCCAATGGGAAAAAATCCAAAAGGAAAAAATACTAGCGAGCTCATTCATGCTCCCTGTCCCTCCCACCTCCTCGCCTCCCTCTGCCATGTGAGGACACAGAAAGAGGGAGGCCATATGCAAGCCAAGAAGTAAGGCCTCACCAGAAACCAATCGGCTAGCATCTTAATCGTGGACTTCCCAGCCACCAGAACCACCAGAACACAGTTGAAGCCATCCAGTCGACAGGGTCTTGCTACGGCAGCCTTTGCTGACAGTGAGCCCCCTTCAACTTAAAGCCACCACCAACTCATCAAATCACTCTCCTCCCCAAAAACCAAAACCTGCTCACAAAGAATCTTATCTTTAGGACCAGAAAAATCTCTCATCTTCACTGAGGAGGCCCCCTTACGTGACCTTTCAATGCCACTTTATTCTCATTAACCCATTAAAAACAATGCCTACCCACTAGGCTTTGGAGCAAGAACACACCTTTTTCCAAACAAATGGCATGCAGTAAACATAGTGGAAAGGGCATCGGACAGACTTTCAGTAAAGCTGGGTTCTAGTCACACATGTGATTAACACCAAGACTCACAAATGTCTCTCTGGGCACTTGTTGCCTCATCTGTCAGAGGCAGGAAACGGAATGGATGAGCATTTCACCAAACGTTCTTTGCACACTGCCTGCCCCAGGGTCTTCACGAGAAAAGCAGTACCACAGCTAACAGATTTGGAGAACAGTGACAGTGAATTTTCAAGGCTCTCAGTTTGGTGGTATAGAAAAACATCTTTATTTACTCCTGCCTCACAACTTAACAGGACTGGACTGCATAGCAGCACAGCCCCTGCAGTCGAAGTTTCTGGGTTGCAATTCTAGCTCTACAATGAACTGGCCAGGTGACCATCAACTTAACTTGATCGATCTCTCTATGCCTCAGCTTCTCCATCTGAAAAATGGGAGTAATAATCCCTATCTCATATAGTTGTTGTGATAAATAAAAAAATTATGTATATATAAAGCACTTAGAAAGTATATGGCACATACTAAGCTAGCGTAACTGTTAGCTAGTACATGTGACTAAGGATCACTCTGGTGCAAAGTACCAGAAACCCAGTGTTCTAAAGAACATTCTGGGAACCAAAAGTTGAGTGAGCTTGAAAGACTCTAGCTAACAAGATGCCATGTTCCTGTTGGAATCAAACCCGCTTAAATGTTCTTATTCCTGATGTAAGTCTCCATTTACCTTACCTATATGTCAGGCTTCCAGAAAAGCCAGCAGAATACACTAAAGTATCCTCCCAATCTGGCTAATGAAGATTAAAGAGCTGTAGTTAAACCCACAACCTACTATGAGAGGCGCACAGTGTTTCCCATGCTAAACCTCAAACTTGTTTTCTAAGAGCTAGTCCCACAAAGTCTCTTTTCTGATATTTACCTACAATGGCAACAGGTTTCTGATATTTACCTACAATGGCAAAAGGAAACAGGCATACCGAGGTCCCTGAGAAATCACCAACCTGTGCTTGGAAGAGTCAACCTGTCTACATAGTGTGGCAGCTCTAAACTCCCAGGGCCTTGAACTAAAATGGCAACAGACTTACTTGATAAGATGGGGAGGAAAAAATGAGGTGAAGGAACAAGACTTGGCACTCAGGAAGTGCCACCAGGTACAGTTGTGCACCTTCCACTCATCCACAGGGACTGCTAATCAGTAAGACACACAGGATTTCCCAGCAGGAACAGTCTGACATCGCCATTAAAAGGCACTCCTGGAAAGCATTTATTTTGATGGCCCCTGGAAACACTAAGATTGAAGAAAAAATGCTGAAGGAAAAACTAAAACAGTTGTTCCTTGTTCCCCAGATATTAGCGCATGGTGACTACTAGAAATACAAGTGTACAAAGACTGCCGAGATGCACAACAAAGTAGTCATTATGTGGTGTCTTCTAGTGTAGATGGTGTTCCCTCCCTGCCTCCACGCGCGCCATAATCAGACTTAGGGCTGCGGATTTCTCAAGTCCTGAAAACACAGTATGTTTTGGAAAGAAAATGAGGTCTATAATCCATCCCACCTTCAAATGGGCTCTCCAAACCTAGGCTCAAATCCTAGCTCAGCCGCGTACAGGCAAGTAATTGAGCCCTGCAGTCTTTTTCCCCATCTGTAAAATTGGGATATTGTCCACCTCATAGGAGAATCCTAGAATTACTCTAATTTTTTTTGAGAAAAAAAAAAGAAAAGGAGGGTGATACTGGATGGGTATTATATGCATCAGCTGGCTCAGCAATGATAGAAAAAAATTATTTGGTTCAAAAAGGGATGTCCCAGTCCCTTGTGGCACCTGAAACTCTTTTTCTTCCACAGAAACTGAGCAAAATCGTGTTCCTTTGTCCTTCAGCCACTCATCACTGAAATTTATTCATTTGTACTTCCAGAAAGTAAAAACTCTCCAGTTCCTTTTTGACTCTGATGGCACTCACTGGGCAGTTACACTTCCACAGCTGGGAATCACAGCCATCACAGATTGAGAGCTAACACCTAGGAGTTAATTTAGCGCAATAGCCTCATTTTACAGCTGCAAAAAATGAGGCCTAGGGGAGTCTTCCTCAGGGTTACCCAGGTGACAGTAAAACCTACACCAGTTCCTTCTCCCAGTCCAATGCTCTTTCCACATCTTGTCTCGGAACCATGTTACTTTCTCCTCTTTCATTAATAAACTGACATTCTTAGAGTAATATTTAATGTATACCCACTGAAGTCACTTTCTTACAGGCTGCCATAGTGAGTAGTTATTCAGTCTCCTGAGGTTAGACCCAATATGCAGCAAAGGGCCTGAAGAAATCCTCCTTTTTCTGCCTAGTGACAAATGATCCCATCACTCAACATTTTCTAAGATAAATCTTCCAACTCTTGGGTCTCATACCTAGAAGCACCTTCCACACCAGTGCACGGTACATGGACGGGAGAGGGAACCTCTGACTAAAAGTACAAAGTTTCTCAATATCTACAGGAAGAAAAAAACAATTGGTTAGAAGGTGTTCATGCTAATCACAATATGTAAAAGTGTATTTCACTTTTTAAAAACTTACAGTAAGACATTTCTTCAGAGGAAGTTTACCGTAGTCAGCAAACCTAGGAACAGCAATGCTGATCTGATTACCAGCCCAAGTGTTCCACCAACTAGCTATTTAAAAACTATTAGTGTTTCACAGCATAGCTGATGCATTTTGTTAAGCTAGTACATCTCTATAACATTAGCAATAGTTACTGTTTACAGAACTTATTTCACTTACTCCATATTGCAAGCTTGTTGGGTAGTCCTTGTTTTAAAGATACAGAAACACTGCTCAAAGCAGTTAGGTGACTTGACTGAATGAACACAGCTTATGAGTGGCATAGTCAGCCCTCAAATCCCCACAGCTCCCAACAACCACACTCTGCTGTCCCAGACCTCAATCCCCTCAAGTGAGAATAAGAACACCAGACATACTTTTAAAGCCTAGATCGTCTAGTGAGGATACAAGATCAGGTGGGAAATGTTTTTGAAATTTTAAGAGCACCTTATGCATACAAAGTACTATTTTTAACTATGGCTCAGTTTATTTTAGTTTAGTCAAACACAGAACAGACCTTATTATTACTGGCTTAGAAGAAATTAAATGTCAATATATAATGAGGTCTCAGTATTCCCATAAAAGAAAATCATGGCGAGAGCTGCTGCAAATTCACCCAGAAGCTATGCTAACACCTCTGAAAACTGAAGAAACAAAATACACGGCTTTAAAATTAGAAAAAATGCTGACTTCTTAAGAGGGCTTTCAAAAATATCTGACTCTCTTCCAGTGAAATATAACTTGAAAAATCCTTAAATTCTCCCAAGATATACCACTAAAAAATACTGCACGTAACATCCCTCTGGATGTCTTCTAAGGTAACATTTATTCCAGAACATCTGGGATGACTAAGAACCAACAAGTGTAATTTAACTTATAAAACTCACCCAGACGGTCATCTTTTAGGAGAATTTCTAATGATTTCTTTTCTTCAACTCCACGAAACCCTACTTTCTCATAATATACTGAACGAAAGTTTCTCTGAGAGTCCTCGGTCATGTTTCATTCTTGGAGAAGAAAGAGTCTGGGGAGGGGGGGAAAATAAGCTTAGAAGCAAAGAAGGAAGAATTAGAAAATGTTCCAAATATTTTTTCGAACTTTTCCATGAACCTGATACACTATAATAAACTGTCTGTTCTTGGGTAGGACTCCATATTAAATCTTTCTTTTACACATCTCTAACACCACTTCACCTATGCACCTTGGCCAAAAACCAAGACATAAAAGTCCTCTGAGCTGCTAGAATAGGTGGCACAAGGTTCATGCACTAGGACTCCTACTTTTCTTTATAAGAGCTCTTAGCCATTATACATATGCAAAGGAAAAAAATTAGTGAACTAGGAAGACAGACAAAATGTCATGCAAAAGGAGTTACTAAACAGTGTATACTAAGATTGGTTTTGGTTTACAAATATTAACCATTAAAAAAAAATCAGACTATATTCTGAAATGCTAGCTATGGTTATCTTTAAGTAGTAGGATTCCAGATGACTTTTAATTTTCTCTTGCTTAGCCCTGTTTTCTAGAAGGGGCATTTTTGTAAAATGAAAAACAAAGTTATAAAAAATTATAAAGTCACAAGTTCCTCACTTAGTTTTCCTTTAAACACAATCCTATGAAATGTAATAAATAAAATTCAAAACTCACAACAGACTAACAGCATTAAATTATAAACCACAAGAGGGGCAGGAATGTAGCCGGCTGACAAGTGACAAATCAGAGTTGGGAGACAGAAGAGCGACTTCAAATCTGAACTCAAAAATTCAGCAGTCATCGGGTTCTTTCACAATAACCTTCCCAAGACTAAGGAAAAGGTCAAATTAGGTTGGTGTTTTAAAACAGAGTGTATGTAATGCATTTTCCAAAGAGTATTGCACTGTCCAACCGAAATGCTTTAAATGTCAGTGCAAAAAAAGAGCGTATCATCAGGGTTGAGAAATCCTGAGCTGTCCCCAGTGAGTAGGGGAGGGCCGAGGTCCAGGCAGCCAAGGTCTTCCTTCTTGCAAAGATGTGTTCTGAGCCCGCTCAGTCACATTCTCGTTTAAAATGAGAAACTCTAATGAGTTCTGAGGTTTTGAGGACCAAATATTTTTTAAAAACAAAATTCCGAAGCATTTAAACGTAAATGAGCTCAGGGATGTTATTTTTTAAAAGCATCCAAACAGCTGCACGGCGATTCGGTGCCTGTTGTCTAAGGACACTATTCTCAGACTGAAGTACGAGGGCAAACGCGTCCTCTGGGAGGAAATACTGTTAATTACATGCCTGCCCACGAGCATCCACCGGACGGGGAAAGACAACACACCCTGGTCCAAGCCCCCAGGTCCCGCTCTCCCTACTACGCTTCACCTCTAGCAGTGGAAACCACATCCGGGCTGAGACTAAGTGGTCCGGCGGAGGCAGCCGAAACCAGGCCCGGCAAGCTCAGCGGCCGGCGGGCGACGTGGGAGCCGCCCAGAGCCACAGGGCCAGGGGACCAGCGCGCCAGGGGCGGGCCTCCCGGGGGAACAGACGCGGCGGGAGACCGGCAACCCACGCACCCCGCCGGGAAGCCCGCAACCCGCAGCTGCCGCGGCCGCAGCCGGACGTGACGTCAGGGCCAGCGGCGGCGCCGAGAGTGCGCGTGCGTCGAGAGTCTGCGCAGAAGCCTCACCCACGTCGTGGGCTCATGGGCTGTGAAGTCCGGACGCTTGCAAGACCGGAACGCCCCCCGAGCGGGTGGGCCATGTTTCCAGCCCACGACATCCTTCCCTCGCTCCTCCGACCCATTTCTAGTTCGGAGAGTCTTGCAGCCTCCTTATCCCCGCTGTCGCCGACGCTGCGTGCCTAGGATGCTCTCGTCTCCCCTGTCCTTAAGGCCCCTGCCTGGAGGAGACCTTGGAGCCCCAAGACTGTGTGTTGTGGGTGGAGGACCCCTGTTTTGTTTTGTTTTTTGTTTCTTCTTTTTTCGGTATGTGGCAATAAATGGAGACCAACCAAATGAGAAATGCGAAGGCAGTTTATTCAGAGCTTGCTGTGCAAGAGAGCTCACGTCCCTTGCATTTTGGCAGAAACTCAGGCAGCTACAGGAGTGGGAAAGGTTGACAGTGAAAAAAGGGAAGGCTTAATGCGTGCCCTTGTTGAGGCTTTTGGCGTGGGGAGCTGAGGGTAGGCTAATTGGAAGCGGGGCGTCCCGTGTGATGGGTTAGCCATCATCCCTTAGCCATTTTTGGCTTTCTCTGGTGGGTCCTAAGTTGGAAGCAGGGACAAAAATTAAGGAAGCTGTCTATTCACTGAGTCCTGGCCATTTAGAGCCAATTGTTAACTGGTTATTCAGCTTCCTGGGTTGTTACTAAAGCTTGTAATCTGGCTTCCAACAAATCTGACTTAAAGCAGGCTGGCTTCCTCGGCTGATTATTGCAGATAGAAAGTTGGTTTGCAAAGGCAGGTTGCTGCAGGTTGTGGGTCAGAATTCTATCTTCTTATATGGTTTGATCACTGTCTCCTTGTAACTCAGTCTCTCAGGTAAAATACTATAAAAATAGATTATAGAAAAATGAAGCTGTACTTATACAAGATATACTAAATACAAGGCCCAGCCTGTTAGGTTCAGCAGACATAAAATTACTCTTTAAAATGGCTATAAAAGTTTATGAACAGTTCACATGTTTCCGGCACAGACCAGCACCTGTCCGAGGACAGCACTCTGAGCAGCTTTGCCTGGGCAGGTTTTGGAAGCACTGGAGCTTGAGAGAAACACCCCAGAGAAAAGTCGGTTCAGTGATGGCTGCTGCCTCCCGAGAAGCCCAAATCTGTACAGAACAGAACACACAGAGGCCATGCTCTAGAGAGAAACTTAGGAACCAACAGTACAGAAGTCAGTCCAGTGTCAGCGTGGACAAGTCTGTGGAGTCATGGCTAGATAGAACTTTAAAATGCGAAGCATATGGGTGTTGAACTAAAACGTTTGTGTTTCGCTTGCCCCCAACCGCTACCATCATCGTTTTTGGTTCCTCAGTACCGGAGTGCTAAGCCTTACTTAGACAGTGTTTCTTCACATTAATAAGCAGAGGTCTTCAAGGTATAGCTTTAAAGAATTCCATTTACCTCTTGTAAACCTCGGATTCGTCACTAACTTTCACAATCTCCTTTTTCTTTAAAATAGAGCTGTCGTGGTGACAATATCATAGAGGTATGGGGAAGATTAAATAAGAAAGTGTCTAAAGTGCTTGGCACAGTGAGGATACATGCGAATCTACTGCTATGGGCTAAATGGTGACAGAAGATGGTCGCCTTGAACTGCCATACATTGTGCTTTTTCATGAGCTGATAAACAGAGACGCTTTGATAGGAAATAAATCTTGGAGACTGTTCTTGACACTGCTGCCAGAGTGAACCTTTAAAAATATTCCCCTCTGTTCAAAATCCTGCAGTGACCCCCATCTCCCTCAGTAAAAATCAGTCTTTTGGCAATTTGCCTCCTCTTATCTCTACTTCATCTACTAGAAACCCTCTTGCTTTAGGGGCCTCTCAGGTTTGTTCTTTCTGCTTGAAATGCTGTTTCCCCAGAGAGCTTCATGGCCTATTCCTCTACCTCAATTTTGACCAAATGTTCCCTCCAAAGACCTATCCTAGCCACCCTACCTACAATTAAAAACCCATTATCTGAATCGCAGTCCTCCCATATTCAACTCTATTTTTCCTTTCTTCCGCAGCACTTGTCACCTAACATGCTACAGAATTTACTTACTTAGTTTAGTTTTTATTGGGTCTTTCTCCCCACAGCGTCAGTTCCACAAGGTCAGGCATCTCTGCTGTGTTAACTAATGCAGCCCAAGGGCATGGGATGGTGTCTAGCACACAGTAAGTGCTTAATGCAGACGTGATGAATAAATGAAAAGACACTCCACGTACTGTGAATGGGTGGCCAGGCCAGTCTTTCCTTCTTAAGTCATATGTTTGGGCTGTGGGCTATTAGAGGGCGTTATTAGTCATTGGACTTCCAGCACAACAGAGATCCTACAGTGAATTAGGCAGGTGTGATATTGTGGTTTTCATCCCTGTTTCTGGTTCAGAACTCCTAAAACCCTTGGAATTTCCTGAGCGACAAGAGGAATAAAGGTGTCTTTTGTTATTTTAATGAGTGACTTTTGGGTCCCACCTAAGGTCGGTGAACACTTGGAGACAAGTAGAGTGGTTCACTTTGGGTGGGCCTGAAGGCTCCTTGGCCTTTCCCCATACCTTGCCCTGGGTTTCTCTTCATTCTGGCTGTTCCTGAGCTAAATTCTTTTAGAATAAACCAATAACCTAGTAAGTAAAGTGCTATTCTGAGTCTGTATGCTGCTCTAGCAAATTAATCAAACCCAGGGCAGAGATTGTTGCAATCTCCACTCTATAATTGGTCAGTCAGAAGCCCAGCGACAACATGGACTTTCGACTGGAATCTGAAGTGGGGGTAGGGAGCCAGTCTCGTAGCCTGTGGCCTCTGATACTAACTTTGGGTAGGTAGTGTTAGAATTGAATTAAATTGTAGGACACCCAACTGGTGCCCAAGACTTACTTGATGGTATGGGGAGGTATCCCCCAACGCACACATATATACACATGAGAACTAGGTGACACTCTTAGCAGGCAATACAATTTTTGTGGAATTTAACTAAAACAAGAATTTTGAAGTTACAGGTGCGCTTCATTTGAATGTGTGTCCTGCTGTCCGTTATGGCTGGCATCACACCTTACTGCCTTGTAACCTGACTGCCCTCTGGTGGTGAACAGTTCTTACTAAATTATGGAAATAATTGTACTGCAAGGCAGTCAAATCTCAGGTTGAAAGGGACACAAAGGTCAGCCAGTCCCGTTATAGGTGGTGCAGAGAGATAGACTTAAGGGTACAAAGAGCATATGTGTTTAGGAATGCCATCGTATCTTTCAAGTTTTAAAGTCACTTGTGAGAGGAGAGTAGTAGTCAAATGCCATCAACCTCAACCTTTGCCCCTCTTTTTTTCAAGAGATAAGGAAACAGAGACCCAGTGAGGTATAGACCCAAGGCAACTGTCTTCATCTGAAGTAGCAACCAAAATTAATACAGTAAAGATGCATTACAACACGACTGGTGAATATGTGAATTCAGGTAGTTGATGTATCAAATCACATCTCTGAAACCTCTGAATGGAGGCAAATCTGGGTGGTCCTGCAGCTCTTTTTCTCCCTCATTTTGGTTCTTTGGCAGAGAACTTGCTCAGTAGGTGTGAGCTGGCTCAGTCAAATTGGTAGGTAACCACTGTGGGACTCAGCGGCTCCCCTTTCTAAGCAGGAAGCTTTCTTTAGAGTCATAGCAATTCTCTACTTCACCCCACCGTGATCCCATTGCTGTAAATATGCAAAAAATTAAAGGACCCCTCTCATTTGGAATATTGGCCACAATGCATGTAGACCCTCTATGCCTGGCCTAAGCTCTGGGATAATTAGATTCAAGGGATTGTATGCACTTGACTACTTGTAAGTTTTCCTTCTAATAAACCTTATTTTATACCTGCGTCTAGTTTGTTTGGCACTAGTGGTGTTTTCATGATTCTTGTCCAGGATGCATAACAACATACAGAAATGTCCTGTTAGAGGGAGAAGACATTAGTTTACCTGTCAAACTGGTAACATATGTATAGTGTAGATGTGATTATAGACTTCCTATACTGTCCTCATATATGAGAACCTCTGATTAGAGCCATAGGTTGCTTAGTGCTGATGGGGTCATTTAACAAATAAGGAATCCATTAACCAGTGATAATTATTTGGCCTTGGCCCTGTCTTATATTTTGCATGAATCTTTGACTCTTCTAGTGTCAAGATGGCATGTCTAATCAACAGAGTAAAAATTAAAACTCCATTTTCCGTGAAACGAGGAAAGATTACAAAATAGATGGTGACATTTCCAAAAGCAGCGGCGATCAGGCAGGGCACACGTTGGAGAAAGCAGAGGCTCCAAAGCCATAGGTGTCAGAAAGAGCCAGCAAAATGCACTTGCCAAAGGTGTTTTTATCAGGAACGGGTGTTGGAATTTACTAAATGCTTTTTCTGTATATGTGCAGATAAACACATGATTTTTCGCATGTACTTTGTTAATATGGTGAGATTTTCAAATGTTAAATGAATTGTGCATTCTGGGATAAATTCCACTGGATCATGATGTATTATTTTTATATGTTGTTGGGTTTAATTGATTAAAATGTTGTTTATAAATTTTGCATCTGTTTTCATGAAGGGTAATGTTCTGTAGGTTTCTTTTTCTTGTGAAGTCATTTGGTTTTAATATCAGATTAAGGCTGATCTCAAAGTTGGGACATGTTCTCTTCTATTTTGTGAAAAGAGTTTATGTAGAATTGGTCAGATAATATACTTCTTATGACTTGAATTATTTTAAAACTATTGAGAATTATTTAATGGATTGGCTTGGTAATTGTTCCATGTCCTCTTAATGTGTACCCTGCTGTTGTCTGGTGGAGGATTTTATGCACATAAGGTTGATCAAGTTGATTGATTCTGTCGTTCAAGTCTTCTATATCTTTACTGATTTTCTGTCTACTTGTTCTGTTAATTTTTTCTCCACTTTTATTGAGATATACTTGACAAATGAAATTGTGTATATTTAAAGTGTACAATATGATGATTTGATATATGTACACTTTGTGACATTACTGCATCAGATGAATTAAAACCTCCATTGCCTCAGATACATTTTATGTTTGTATTGTGAGAACACTAAAGCTCATAGCAAGTTTCACTTATACAATATTATCAGTTAGAGTCACCATGGAGTACCTTAAATGACCAGAATTTATGTATCAGATAATTGAAGTACCCTTTGATCAGCATCTCCTCATTTACCCCACCCCCAGTCCCTCATAAGTATCATACTTCTCTTTGTTTTTATGATTTCAACATTTTTTTCAGAGCCCATATATAGGTGAGATGTAGCATATTTGTTTTTCTCTCTGACGTATTTCACTTAGCATCATGTTCTCTTGGTTCATCTATGTCATCACAAATAGCAGGATATTCTTCTTTCTCATGGCTGAATAATATTCCAGTGTGTGTGTGGGGTGTGTGTGTGTGTGTGTGTGTGTGTACCAATTTCTTTATCCATTCATCTATTGATGAACACTTAGGTTATTTCCCTATCTTGGCTATTGTGTATAATGCTGCAATAAGCTTGGAAATGCAAATATCTTTTTGAAATACTGATTTTGTTTCCATTACATATATATCCGGAAATGGGATTGCTGGATTATATGGCAGTTCCATTTTTTATTTTTTAATTTAAAAAAGTGCACCAGTGTTCCCTTTTCTCCACACCCTTGCCAACAGTTGCTATCTCTTGTCTTTTTGATGATATCCATTCTAACAGGTGTGACATGATATCTCATTGTCATTTTGGTTTCCACTTCCCTGATTAGTGATGTTGAGCACCTTTTCACATATATGTTGGCCATATGTATGTCTTCTTTGGAAAAATATCTTTCCAGGTCCTTTGCCCTGAAAAGGCCTTTTAATTGAGTCATTCTTTTTTTTTTTTTTTTTTTGCTATTGAGTTGTACAATGTCCTTATATATTTTAGACAATAACATCCTTTCAGATATATGGTTTGCAAATATTTTCTCCCATGCTTTAGATTGTCTTCTCATTCTGTTGTGCAGAAGCTTTTTAACTTAACAGAGTCCCACTTACTTGTTTTTGCTTTTGTTGCTTGTGCTTTTAGTGTCATGTTCAAAAAATCATTGCAAGACCCCTGTCAAGGGGCTGTTCCCATTTTCTTCTAGGTGTTATGGTTTCAGGTCTTCCGTTTATGTCTTTAATCCTCTTCAGTTAATTTCCA
The DNA here is from genome assembly GCA_029783875.1 of Phataginus tricuspis. NCBI lineage: Eukaryota > Metazoa > Chordata > Mammalia > Pholidota > Manidae > Phataginus > Phataginus tricuspis. The sequence goes on from JAQQAC010015287.1 coordinate 12,027,192, forward strand.
TGCATCATATCAGACTGAGGTCCATTTCATTCTTTTGCATGTGGATATCATTTTCCTAGAACCATTTATTGACATTAAGGCAATAAGAGTTCTTGGTGCCCTTGTCAAATATTAGTTGACTGTACATGCAAGGATTCATTTCTGGGCTCTTGTTTCTGTTCCATTGGTTCTGTGTCCATTTTTATGCCAGTACTGTACTATATTCATTACAATAGTTTTATAATATAGTCAGAAATCAGGAAGTGTGATGCCTCCAGCTTTGTTCTTTTTTCACAAGATTGCTTTGGCTGTTTGGGATCTTTTGTGGTTCCCTAAAAATTTTAGGGTTGTTTTTTCTATTTTTGGAAAACGCCAAGGGAATTTTCATAGGGATTGCATTTAATCTATAGATTGCTTTGAGTAGTATGAATATTTTAACAATATTAATTCTTCTGATCCATGAACATGGGATATCTTTCCATTTATTTGTGTCCTCAATGTCTTTCCTTTATACTTTATAGTTTCCAGTGTATGTAAATTCCCCTCCTTGGTTCAACTTATTCCTAGTATTTTATTGTTTTGACGCTATTGTAAATGAGATTGTTTACTTAATTTTCCTTTCCAATAGTTCATTTTTAGTGTATAGAAATGTAACTGATTTTGGTATACTGGTTTTGTATCCAGCAACTTTACTGAATTTATTTATTAGTTGCAACAGTTTTTTGGTGCAGTCTTTAGGCTTTTCTGAATATAGGCATTCCTTGTTTTATTGCACTCTTCATTGCGCTTCACAGACATTGCATTTTTCGCCAATTGAAGATTTGTGGCAACCCTGCTTTGAGGAAGCCTATTGGCACCATTTTTCCAGCAGCATCTGCTCACCTCAAGTCTCGTCACATTTTGGAAATTTTCACAATATTTCATATGTTTTCATCATTATATATTACGGTGATCTGTGATTAGTAATTATAGCTCACTGAAAGATCTGATCATGATGAGCATTTTTTAGCAATAAAGTATTTTTTAATTAAGGCATATACATTGTTTTCTTAGACACATGCTCCTGCACACTTTATAGGATATAATACCACATAAACATAACTTTTATATGCACCTGGAAACCAAAAAATTCATTTGGCTTGTTTTATTGTGACATTCACTTTGCTGCAATGGTCTGAAGCTAAATCTGCAATATCTCTGAGGTTTGCCTGATGAAAATTATCATGTCATCTGCAAACAGAATCTATTTTACTTTTTCCTTTCCAATCTGGATTACTTTTATTTCTTTATTCTTATGTGATTGCTCTGATTGGGACTTACAGTATTACGTTGAATAGAAGTGGTAAGAGTTGGCATTCTTGTCTTGTTCTTGTTCTTAGAGGAAAAGCTTTTAGCTTTTCACTGTTGAGTATGATGTTACCTATGATTTTGTCATGGCCTTTATTATGTTGAGTATAGTACATTCATTCTATACCAAACTTATTGAGAGTTTTTATCATGAGAGACTGTTGAATTTTGTCAAATGCTTTTTCTGTCTATTGAGATGATCATGGTACTTATCCTTCATTCTGTTAATGCAATGTACACAGTTATTGATTTGTGTGTAACAGATTTTCCTTCTATTATTGATTTCTAGTTTCATATTCTTGTCAAAAAATACAGTATGATTTCAACCTTCTTAAATTGGTTCAGACTTGTTTTGTGACCTAACATATCATTTATCTTGAGGCATGTTCTGTGTACACTTGTGAAGAATGTGTTTTCTGTTGTCCAATGGGATGTTCCTATGTGTGTGCTAGATCTGTTTGGTCTAAAGTATAGTTGAACTCCAATGTTTCCTTATAGATTTTCTGTCTGGACGATCTATCCGTTGTTGAAAGTGAGGTATTAAAGTCTCCTACTATTACTGTCATTGTCTATTTCTCCCTTCAGATCTGTTAATATTTGCTTACTATATTTAGATACTGTGATGTTGGGTATATATATTTTTTCAATTGTATCTTCTTGATGAATTTACCCCTTTATCTTTATATAATAACCTTCTGTATCTCTTATTATGTTTTCTAACTTAAAATCTATTTGGTATGATATGAGTATAGCTACCTCTACTCTCCTTTGTTTTCCATTTGCATGGAATATCTTTTTCCATTCCTTTGCAATCAGCTGTATGTATCCTTAAAGTTGAAATGAGTCTCTTATAGGCAGCATATAGTTGGGTCTTGGTTTTTGTTTTTATTTTTTAATCCATTCAACCACTCTGTTTCTTTTGATTGGAGAATTCAATCCATTTACATTTAAAGTATTGATAGGTAAAGATTTACTAATGCCACGATCAGCAGACGTAATGTTGGGGGGGCGCAGGGAGGTCGGTACAACTCAGAGAAGACAAGTAGTGATTCTATAGCATCTCACTACGCTGATGGACAATAACTGTAATGGAGTAAGTAGGGGGACCTGATGAAGTGGGGAGTTCAGTAACCATAATGTTGCACATGTAACTGTAGATTCATGATACCAAAATACAAATTAAAAAAAATTTTACTAATGCCATCATAATGTTTTCTGGATGTTTTATAAGTTTTTTGTTCATTTTTCCCTCTTGTGGTGTCTTTTTCTGGTTCTTTGAGGTGTAAAGTTAGGTTGTGTATTTGAGATTTTTCTTATTTCTTGATAGAGGTATTTATTGCTACGAATTTCCCTCTTAGAACTGCTTTTGCTGCATCCCATAAGTTTTGGTATGTTGTATTTCCATTTTCATTTGTCTCAAGATACTTCCTGGTTTTTCTTTTGATTTCTTATTTGACCCACTGGTTGTTCAGTAGCATGTTGTTTGATCACATATTTTTGAATTTTCCAGTTTTCTTCTTGTGATTGATTTCTAGTTTGATTCCACTGTGGTCAGACAAGATTCTTGATATTTCAATCATCTTAAATATATTAAGACTGGTTTTGTGGCCTAACATGATCTCACCTCTCTTGGAGAATGTTCCATGTGCACTTGAGAAGAAGTGTATATTCAGTTGCTTTTGGATGGAATGTTCTAGATAGTTTTATTGTGCCTTGAAGAAGACGTCTATGGGTTAAATCTGTTTGGTAACCTATAAAATTCATGAACTTGGATGTCCAGATCTATACCACAATTTGGGAAATTCTAAAATATTATTTCTCTAAATAAGCTTTCTGCTCCTCTCTTTTCCTTCTGGGGCTCCAATAATGCGTGTATTGTTTTGCTTGGTTGTATTATATAATTCACATAAATTTTCTTCACTCTATTGTGTGTTTTTTTAATTCTCTGGACAGTTTTAAATGATCTGCTTTGATTTCATTCTTTCTTCCGCTTGATCAAGTCTGATGTTGATGCTGTCTACTTGCATTTTTCATTTCATTCATTGTGTTCTTCAGCTCCGGAATTTTTGTTTGCTTCTTTTTTATGATTTATATTTTTCTGTTAATTTCTCATTTTTTTGTGTTTTGTTTTCCTGATTTCTTTGGATTGTCTTTCTGGGTTTTCTAGTAGCACACCAAGCTTCCTTAAAACAAGTATTTTGAATTCTTTATTGGGCAAATCGTAGATCCCTATTTCTTTGGAGTCAGTTATTGGAATATTATTGTTTCTTTGGTGGTGTCATGTTTCCTTGATCTTTGCATTTGAAGATGCAGTCACCCCTCCAGTGTTTACTAACTGGCTTTAGGAAAGAAATACTTTCTGTCATCCCTTCTAGGGATTGTGAGGGTTTCTGATTTTTTTCTATAGATACTCCTGCTTCACACATTTTGTTTTCTCTAGAGATGGGTAGGTGTGGAATTACTTAACTGTGAACTTTCTCTCAATCCTGCAAAGCCAGGCCAGGTGCTGATAGCCTCCCATTTGCTTTCCCTATGTCAGTGCTGAATGCTAAGTTTGTGCTTTCTCTCAGTCCTGCATAGTAGGGCCAGCTTTCTGTGTGAGCTCACAGCCATCTGCAAAGACTCACACTTGCTGCCTTCAGGGGCATGCACAAGGAGCCAGCCAAAGGATGTGTGTGTGAGGGGGGAGGGGGAGAGAAGCACATGGAGCATTGGGGGAGCCCATGGGCCAGTTGGGAGTATCTGCAGATGAGGCATCCCCAGTGGCTCATGGGAAGGCTTTCTGATGGAGTCTGTGAAGCAGCTATTATGATCTGCATCCCTTTGATACATTCCAAGTTTTGACTGCTGTTCTCTCAGCTTCTCCCTGCCCCTCCATCATGCAGCTCACGTTAGTATTCTGGATGAGGTGAGAAAGCAATCTGCCTCTCTGGGGAATAACTGGGGAAATCGGACACTCACCTGTGCTCTCCCTTTGGGAGAAATCATGGGCCAAGAGGTCTCTGTGGCACTGAGCTGGGCTGCCTTAGGGAAGGGATGACTCAGCTAAAGTGAAAGTTTCTCTTACCCTTTTGAGTCCAACCTCAGGGTATTTTACTCCAATGGTAGGCTGGAATTTCTCCACTGGACTCCCAGACTTCCACAGAGATACTCTTGATACTGGGTGAAGGTCAAAATTGGTGGACTTTGTGGGGAAGGTACTAGAAAACTCCTATTCCACCATTTTGCTGATGGGCACGCCCTAGTCTATCAGTTACTGAGAGGGGTTATTGAAATCTCTAACTATAACAAAGGATTTGTACATTTCTTCCTGTAGTCTTATCAGGTTTTGCTCCCTGTATTTTGGAACCTTGTTATTAGGTGCATATTCTTTTACAGTGTATATAAATTGATTAATTGATGCTTCAATCATTATATTACCTTCTTTGCTCTAAAATCTACTTTGATAATAATTAGCCCCTCCGGCTTTATTTTGATTAGTGTATATCTTTTTCCAACCTTTTACTCTCAACCTTTTTAGGTCTCTATATTTAAGCAGCATATAGCCCAGTCTTGCTTTTTTGTCTAATGTGGCAATCTCTACTTTTTGATTGAGGTTTTTAGACAATTTGTGTTTAATATAATATTAATTTTATTGTACTGAAATTTATTATCCTGCTATCCATTCACTATTTGTCTTACCTGCTCTTTGTTCTCTTTCTCTTTTTTCTGTGTTCTTTTAGATTGAGTACTTTTCATGATTCCATTTCATCTTTAACTTATATTGAGAACTATTTTCTTATTGAGTCCTTGATTTAGGGTTTATAGCACATACCTTTAACTGATTATATTCCATCTTCAAATGATATTATACCAGTTTACCCATACTATGTATAAGAATTTTACACTTGTGTACTTCCACTTCTCCCCTCCTGATTCATATTTTTAAAAATCTGTTCATTTGTCCTCTTCCTGAAGGATTTCCTTATAGTACAGATCTGCTAGTGATGAATCTTTTTCAGTTATTTTATGTCTAGAAAAGCCTTTATTTCCCCTTCATTTTTTTATTATGATGCCCCTTCATGTCATTTCCTTCATGTTTTTCATGCTTGGGTTTCATGAAGCTGCTTGTACCTGTGAATTTATAGTTTTCATCAAATTTGGAAAAATTCAGACATCATTCTTCAAATAATTTTTTGCTTTCTCTCAATGGAGATTCCAATTACACATACAATATACTCCTTGTTGTCCCACAGCTCACTGGTACTCTTCATTTAAAAATTTCTTTTTCTCTCTGTGTTTAATTTTGGATAGTTTCTGTTGTTATATACTCAAACTCACTAATCTTTTCTTGTTATACCTAATCTTCTATTTTTCCCATCCAGTGTACTTTTCATCTTAGACTTCATAATTCTCATCTCTAGGATTTCAATTGTGGCCTTTTTTAATATCTTCCATGCCTCTAATTTACTTCTTAATGTAAGGAATATTGTTGTTATAAATTTTTAAAATGTCCTTGTCTGGTAATTTTAACATCTGTCAGTACTGGGTCCATTTCAGTTACTAATTTTTCTTCTCATTACAGGTGGTATTTTCTACCTTCTTCACATGCTTGGTAATTTTTTATTGGATGTCAGACTTTACCTTTTGGTGCTGAATATAATTGTATCCTTGTAAATATTCTTGAGCTTTGTTCTGGAATGCAGTTCAGTTACTTGGAAACAGTTTGATGCTTTGGGGTCTTGCTTTTAAGGTTTGATAGGCAGACCCAAAGACATGTTTATTCCAGGATCATTTTTTCCCCACTGCTGAGGCAGGACCTTTCTGAGTGCTCTACCTGGCACTGCATGAATTATGAGGCTTCCCAGTCTGGCTGGTGGGAAAAAGCACCGATTCCCTGGGTACAGTTCTCACTAATCCTTTTGGGTGACTCTTTCCCCAGCCTCAGGTTGTTTCTTCTCAGGCATGTATTGATCAATACTCGGCTGAAAACTTTAAGAGCATCCTCTGCAGATCCCTGTAGTTTGCTCTTTTGCAGTTCTCGCCTCTCTTATACTCTTGTCCTGTGAAGTCTAGCTGTCTTGAGTTTCCTGGTCTCTCTGGTCCGTCTCCTCAACTCAAGGAGTCCACCAGGCTCCTCAAGGGTGCCCCCTCTCTGCACAAGAGCTTAGAAACTCTCTCAAGGCAGTAAGCGGGGGGAGTCATAGGGCATACCTCATTTGTTTCCCCACTTTCATGGAATCACTGTTCTGTGTTTCTTGACATCCAACGTTTTAAGAGCCATTGTCCCATGTTTTGTCCAGTTTTTTTTTGTTGCTTCAGGTAGGAGATAAATCTCTCCTTGTTATTCTGCATCTTGGTTAGAAGCAGAGGCCTAATAATTATTTTACTCTTATCACTTTCTTTATTAATTGCCCAAATTTCAAACTAACATTTTGTCAGTACAAATTTTAAGAAGAAACTTACCCAAGTAACAAGGCATTTGATGAAGGCAGCCCGAGTGGCACATAAGAAATGCTGCAGAACTTGAGATCCCACTGCCCGGAGTGGTAAGAGAAGATACTGTGGGGGAAATAGCATCTGCGCTAAGCAGTAGAGTCTTTGTAGAAAACAGAGTATTTCTGACAAACGAAATAACACCCACTAATCCTAAAGGGAATGATAACGTGCCGATGGGGAACGGCAGCTGGCCTGTGGCGGCTGCGTGGGAGTCAGGAGAGAGAAGGCTTGAGAACGGGCAGTGTCAGGTGTAGAAGGCCAAAGGAACTTAGGCCATGTATGGGCAGCGGAACAGGGGCTCAGATTAAAGAGCAACTTTAGAACAATGGATCTCAAAGACCTGTAAGGGGGAGAAATTTGGAGGGAAGAGGCCTCTCTGGAGATGCTGAAAGCCCTTCCAGAGGGAGGAAGGGGAAAGTTTGGGTAGTTGAGAGGAAAAGACAGGCCACAGCTAACTAGGGGCTCAAATCTGGACCTCTGGGATATCGTGGCATGAGAAAACAAAATGAGGAAGTCAGCGAAGAGCGGGTTTGAGAACTGGCCTTATTCAGTCCCAAGTAAGCTGAGCTTGAGAGAACCAAGCTCAGCATTTGATGGCAATGTCCAGAAGCAGTCATAGATTGTATGCCCATGAAACAAATGCGGAGCTATGATGTTGCAGGCACTGTGAAAATGAATTCTAGGGTATTCAATCAAGTCCAGAACAAAGTACATACTGATAATTACCTTCGTGTTGTGATAAAGTTTGCCAGTCTTTTAGCCGCAGAAACTTGGCCTGGTGTAATTCTCAAAGGCAGCAGCAGAGGGCAGCGATAGCAGGCAGTTGGTGTGTTCCGCACACCGTGCTAAGGGGAACTTCATTCCTGAAGGAGTGCTTGGGACGCGGCCTCCATCAACTAACTGCCTATAGGTAACAGATGCTAGGTAAGAGAAGCCCGGCACTGGCTCGCCAAGTAAACCACAGATTCATCTTATTCTTGCAAATGGAAATGGTGGCTGAGCAAGACAACAGGTTCCTCTTTATTCCCTCAGGTAAAAGGAATAATAGCTAAATTTATCGAGCACCTGCTGTTCTTAGAGCTTTATGCATATCACGCCATTTCATTGTCTTAACCTGAAGAAACTGGTATCATTACCATCCACATTTTATACAAAATGAGTTCAACTGGATAGAAATTGTAAATAAATATCTGGCTCCAGAGTCCACATATTTAACCATTACATTGTATAACTTCTCTAAGCAGTGATATTGTTACTCGAGTGTGTGTGTGTGTGTGTGTGTGTGTCTAATGGCTCTCTCTTTGGGGCACAGAGGTATTTTATTAGTTTGATTGATTAGGGTAAGATGGAGCACTTGTAGGTGTTCTGGTCTTTTCTTTTAAACTAAAAAACTGTAAGGCAGAAACAATATCCTTTGGTTTGCTGGAGCAGAGCTACTTACAGCCTGGTCCTCTGACTATTGCTGGCCCATGAACTGTTACGGATCTGCAACAGGGAAGTACAGAAATTCAGAGCAAACATTTAGACACTGTTATAGCAATTTGACAGAGTAATTTTATGCCTGTTGAATCCAATAATAAAAATTGAGAGCTTGTATTTCGTATGTTTTTAAAATTTAATTTGGCCTGTAATTCATATTTATTATATTTGAGACAAATTAAGTCCATGACTTAACTTGGAATTTTTATATTAAAAAAAAGCTGGTTCTTTGCCACAAAATTGCTTGGAAAGCCCTGCGGTGGAGTTCATAACACAGACATAAAAGTCTGTGGTGTTTTAGGTTTGTTCCTTTTACAGGGGAAATGGATACCCAGCACAATTATTGAAACATGGAGGAGCTACTCCTTTAAATATTCCAGCAGCTCCCCTGGTGGTCATGATTAATATATAGTAAAGAGGGAGCAGGCAGGAGGAGGAGGGAGGAGAGAGAAGAGGAACTGAGGGGAAGAAAATGAAGAGGGGGAAAAAGAGGGAGGAGAAATATTGATGAGGCTTAAGGAACAGCGTCCCCTTCCCTTCTGGGCTTTGGCCGGAACACTGCCATGAGTCCTGGAAAAGCACAGAACTACGAAGAAACAGATGTAACATGGAATTGTTTTTTAAAATCCTGCTGTTCGGTGTTGCTGCAGCATATTTTGTATGTGCATTTGACACAGAAGAGGATCCTGAGATCCATGTAATAAACCAGGCCTCCACCTTGATTTATTCCTGATTGCTAACCATGAAAAGTACCTGATTTCCAGTTGAAAGATGAGCCCTTTGCCCACTCCAGTTTTGGCATCAAAACATGGCTACTTAGAGACTGTGGAGGAAAAAATTCTAAAAGTGGCATTTCTCAGAGAAAAACAAAAATCAAACACAAAAAATGGAGGGTGGAGTTTGTTAGACTACAGGAAGAAAAAAATGCGAGTTCTTGTTCATTTGTAGGTGTTTTCCTTCTCTGAGGGAATAAAGGGGAAAATGCTTACCTCCATTCGGTTCAGGAGTACCTGCTTAGCTCTGCACACAGAACAGACATCCATCCATGTGATATGACTTGCCAGGATGTGCTTCCCAGTTACCTGCAGGTATTTCCTCCTCTGATCCTGCTCTACATTTTAATGCCACTTTTTGACTTAAGACTCTTTCTACTTTTGGAAAACAGAAAGTCCTGGGAGGATCAATACATTCAACCAAATTGACCATTTGTGTCCTGTTGTGTTTGAGTTTATCAGATCCCCTCCAGGGAGACTGATTTGACAGGAGAGATAGATAGGACCTGAGGGGCCTGCAAGCATTCACTCCTCTTCAACAAACATTTTTGAGTCGCCACTGTGTACCACGTACTGGGAATACACGTCCTCACCCTTAAGGAACTTACCATCTACTGAGAGAGGCACAAATGCCACCGGAAAACCACACATCATGTTTTTGGGTAGCCACAGTATATGCAGGGATCAGGGATTTTATTCAGACTGGGAGGAGTCCTAGAAAACGAGGCCGTGGGGATTTGTTCTGAGAGCAATGGAAAGGCACTGGGCACTGACGGGTTAGTCCTGGAGGCGGCACAGCGAGGATAGACACGAGAGCCTGAGCCACCGCCCACCAGCCTCAGGGCGCTGTGCTTGCAGCCCAGGACGATGTCAGGCTGCTCCGATGTGGTTCCATTTGAGACCATAAGACTAACGAGGGCGGTTTACTTTGAAAAATCCTATGTGACATCCATCCCTCTATACTTCAGCTCAAAACCAATTTTTAATTCAAGTTCAAGTTAGATTCAGTTCCCTTCAAGTTAATAATTGTCATTTTCATGACCTAAAACACTCTGGCGCAAGGGCCCAGCCACATTCCGGCTCCTTGCTTTGCTAGTTAGGCAAATTGCTTATCTCAGGCTCATTCGCGTCTTCTATGAAATGGAAATGATAGAACTGTTTACCTCATACAGTTGTCATCAGGATTAATTAAAATGACCATATGAAGCGCTGAAGATGACTGTGGTTATCTAGGATGGCTTCAGTGTGACAGCATGCGGACACCTGAATGGATCCTCAGGGAGAGCTCCGGACAGAGCAAAGAGTTGTTCCCAGATTTAGAAGCAGGCACTTAAGGAAAGGCTTGGGTACAAGCACAAGCTTTGAACGGGGAAAGAAGATAACTGTCCACAGGCCATGTGATGAGCTGGCAGAAGTGCAGCCACAGACCCTGCCCTCTGTTGAGGACACACACCAGGTTTCCAGGTTTCACCCACCCAAAATTTATTGACCCCAGGTACATAATAATGTTTATTGTGTTGCAGGTGTTTTTATAAGTGTTCAGAGTATGTCCACATAAGCAAATATATAGATAAGTAAATAACTAATATAAAAAATAAAGTACCCCTGTCCTTATGGAGCATACATTCTAGTGGAGCAAATGGACAACAAATACTATATATAATAAACAAGTAAATTAACTGTTTGGAAAGAAGAAACATTTGATGAGGGCACGGCTGGTTGGGTACTTGGGGTGAGACTGCACGTCTCCATTTGCCTGAAGAATGACCCGGAGGCCGTTGTGTCTGGAGTGGAGCGACAGAGGGGCAGAGAAGTAGTAGCGGTAGTCAGCAAGGCTAACGGGGAGCGGGTTGCACTGCGTCGGTGACTGTGAGGGTTTTGGCCTCTTCTCTGAGTGAAATGGGGAGTTTTGAGCAGAGGAGGGACCCAGTCTTACTCCTATTTTAAAAGAGCCCATTTGGTGCTATATTGAGACCGGACTTCAGGGGGGCATGTAGAAGCAGGAACAGCATTGCAGAAACTCAGAGGAGGAACCACACAAAGCATGTCTCTAGCTTCTGTAAGCCTGACGTTTTCAATCTGCCCTGCATGGACCGGCTAGACACACCTTGTCTGGACACTTCACACCTCGTCTGAAGATGTCTGAGTCACCATGGGGATGTCTGTCTCCCTTGTTGTCCCCCTCCCAGGAGAAGTCCTCCGCCCAGGCACGTTCTTTTCAGATGCAACCCAGCCAGTCCAGAGCCCACACCCCAACCATCTCCCTAACTGGGCTCTCACACTCTGGGCCGCTATCCACCTGCCCCACTCACCCCAGGGCCTGGCACCAGATGACTAGGGACACAATCCTGACAATTACTGTATCTTCACCAAAGGCTGTATGGGGATTAAATGAGTTTTGAGTTAAACTGAATAGAATACTTAGAACAGCCCCTGACCCATGTATGTAAACAGTGAGCATGATGGTAGTCAAGGTTTTTAATGTTCCTTTCTGCTTTGTTTCCTTTTAAAATTGTCTTATTTGCATTAAGGAAAGGAGGATATGTCCACTTCTAGACTAGAATAGCTGAAGTCGGGTCTTTAGGGAGTGATCTAAATAGAAAGTCTAGTCAAGTGCGTAGCAGCTGAGAACTTGGGAGTTAGGTCTAGGGGGGTCAGAGTGGGGAAACCTCATGTGGGGTGTCCTAGGGCCATTGGATTCAAGACCGCATTTCTCTGCCTCACCTGCTGGAAGGTCTGAGCATGAGACCAAGTCCTGGCTAGCAGATGTGAGGACGATATTATGTGTGAAACTTTGGGTCATGTCCTTAAAGACAAGGGACATGTTCTCCTGTTTCCTCTTTCCTGCTGGCTAGAAAGCAGACACAGGACTGCTGAGCCATCTAGAACTATCCAGACAAAGACAACCTTATAGGGAGGACGAGGCAACCAGATATAACTTAACAGAGAACACTCATCAGCCCGGTGTCCGCTGTTACATACAGAGGAAGATGTTCTTATCTTGCTTAACCTGTTATTTTGAGACTCTGTTTTGTGCAACCAAACTTACAACCCAATGAATACAGGTTTCAACAATAATGTTCCTGAGGACCACTGCTCGGGGTGCCACGAAGTCAATTGGAACGGAGAGATGAACATACGTAAAAGTGCCAACTTTAGCTCTGTAGGAAGGTGCAGCTGCGAGGGGGGACCTTCTAGCTCTTTGCGGCTAAGGAAAACAGACTAAGCATGAACCACCTCCTCCCCATCACCCATTTCTAAGTGCTTGTGGACCCCTGGTTCCATGGAAGTTATTCTGAATCTAATCCTCTCTCTCTTCCTTTCTGTAAAGGCTTTAATCTCTTCGTCGTTTCACACTTGCCCGAGCTATCTAACCATCACCCCATTTCCAAAATACCTGAAATGCAATCTAATGCTTCAGCTCTTAAATTGACCCAATTCTCCTCAGTTTCAAATCAGAGGAGATTCAACTCTGGTTCCCCAAAGAACTCTCTCCACACACTGTGTCCTCACTCTATCTGGGCTTGGATTCCCCTGATGGGTGGTTCCCAGAAGGACCCTACAACCATTTCCTGAACCAGGAGGCAGCTTACCCAATCCAAGTTCACCCTTTCACCTCTCCCTGAAAACATTTATTAGCTCTTCGTCCTTGCCAGGGATCATACTGGGCATCAGCCCTACCCAGACGCCAGCTGATGCGAACACACAGCCCGGCAGTCGCGTGTCATAGGCGGTTGGTGCCTCACTTCCGTCTACAAGTTACTGCCGCTAAGACGGTAACTGTGGTGGAGGAAGGGGAAGGGGAGTGTGTGAGAACGTTTGGGCAGGAGATTGGGGCAGAATTCCCAACAATAGGAAGGATTACGTCTCATTTTAAACAGGTGGGTGATGACTGCCCACAAAGGCAAGCCGATTCAGGATGTGGGACATCCTCAGACATCCACATGCTAGTCTGCTGGCAGAGACCCTGCGACACTGGTCATTAAGTTATTTTTATATAAAATAAGTTGCATTGCAGAACTGGGCTCAGATTAATGATCTGTTCATCAAGCAATTCCAATGGGAAACCAAACTGATCAGATTTTTTTTTTTTATCAAGCAATACAAAGCCCCAGTTTGCAAATCGTAGGTTGCAAAGACTTCTCTTCACTTTGGGTCACTGGAACAGTTTCTCTTTGAGACAGTCTCTCAAACACTGCATGGAGCTCTGTGTGTCCTGGCCCTTTTTACCTTGTCACTGGATAGATGGAAGATGCTCAACGCTGATTAGATGAGTGAAGGTAAAGATAGGACTGCAGCAGACATCACTGGCAGTTCACTGGGTAATGTGCCCTCTGTGTAATGTGTTGGCCTGGCCATACCACGTCTATCATTTGCTGTCTCTGTTACCACTGGCAATTATTTTACCTTTCTGAGCTTTGGATAGGAAAAAGAGGGTTAACAATAGCTAGGGTGGTTGTAAGGATTAAGTGCAAGCACCGTCACACGTCCCTGGCTCATTGTCCCTAGACAAAGTGCTCGCCCACGTCTCCCCCTTCCCTAAACCAGCTCTCGAATGGTTGCCATATCAAAGAGGATCTGATCAATCAAGTGTCATTCAGGCAAAATCAATAAGCTGCTTTCTCCAGGGGTATTTGTACTTTAGGATGGGTAAGTCTCTAGCCAGTAGGATGAAGTTTCAGGTATGAACAGCAGAATGGAAGAGAAAAACTGGGAGCCTGGGCAGTTCCAGAACTGAGGAGACCATACCAGCCAGACCTGCACACTTCACCACAAGACAGGTTCTATGCACTGTAGAACTATACAATTCTTAGGTGACAATTCTTTACATAAAATCAATTGCACTGCAGACCTGGGCTCAAATCAATGATCTCTTTGTTTATCGAGCAATTCCAAGCTTGTCACCTGAGTAACCTTGAAACAACGTCTTATGATGCCAAAAGGACAGAGAAGTTGTCTTGGAAGCTGCTCTGTCTCATCAGGATTTAACAGCATAAGCTAAAATGTCCTCTCAATTAGGAAAAAGAATGAATCAAAGACCCAATCAAAAAACTGAAGAGTACCCAAAAATCCCATTAGTCGTGGCAGTTGTAGGAACTCCAAGAATTAGTGTGTGGCCTCTGTACGTCTAAACCCTCACCTACCTTCTTGAGAATTTCCAGGTGGCGTGATGAAACGGCAGACTTCGGGTCCGGAATCCTAGTCTCAGCAGCAGCAAGGGGAGAATATGTAAGAGAAAATAAAAGGCCCTCATCTTGATCAGAACACCACATAAAAAGCATGGCTATCATTTGTGGGCACTGCACTCAAGTGTCCCAAGTTCAAGCCGAGAAAGGGCTAAAGGGGTTAAACCTGTATGCCTCACTGGCTGTTGAAAGCCCCCTTCCCACGTATCTCCTCTGGGAAAGGAAGTTCTCAGATAGGGAATGGGCTTAGGGGTTAAGTCAGGACACCAGCATGTGGAACACTGCATCCAGATCTGTGTTGTCCCCAGGTTGACCCAGGCCATAGCTGTATCCTCTGGCCTCGTCCCTGGGTTCCTGTTTTAGTCCTTGCTTTAGTTTTTGAAGGAATTCCTAGGCATTACAGGTTTACTTGACTATTTACATAGTATTGTTGATACACTATCACCTTGAAAGAATTTGCCATCTTCTCTCTGCCTGCTAATCTCATTACTTACTGTTGGGAGGCAGTATAGGAAGGAGGGTAATACCAAACTATTCTGTTTCCTGGCAAAAGAAAGCGAGCGTACCAAAGAGAATCAAGTACTTGACTCAACAACGCTTGACTTACTCACTTTCTCCATCCTGGCCCACTCGACTTGTTTTTCGAGGGAGTCTGTACATTAGTGAAGTGAGGTAAACAAACTCCATGAAAGGTAATCACAGGCTGATTATTGTACAGTTTTTGCAGAGCCAGAAAAAAAAATAGCAGAAAGGACTTAGGAGGACAGGTGGGTGGCTGGGTAGAAGTGAATGGAATAGGATGTCCATGAATATGGGGAAGCTGGGTTGCACGTGAAAGGTGGGCTGCTCTACAGATAGACTGCTCAGTTCCCCCAGAACATTTGCGGACAGAGTTGGAGCACAAATCCATTGTAATGGCTTCCTCTTGGCATCTGTTTGCCTGAGTACCAACTTCTTTTAGATATTGCTGGAGAAACACAAAATTGACTAGCTCACAATATTTTCTGCCCATCCAGAGGGAGCAAAATCTATATCAGCAATTCTACGCAGAAGACAAGTTCCGACCTTTTTAAAGGCTCTTAGAATCTAAGATTCATTTTTCTGCTAGAAAAGACTTTAAGAGACTATCGGCTGGCTCTCTGACTTGAGGAAAGGAAGAAATTGTGCATGTAATTTGTTTTAGAGTTGAGGCAACCAAGACCCAGAAAGAGGGGGGATTTAATTTCCCCAAAGTCCTGCAGCCAGAAAGGGGGTTAGAAATCCAAGTCTTCTGTTCTGGCTCAGTCTCAGGTCCTGTTGTCTCTGGCTGATGAGAGATCATGATGAATTGCAAGGAATAAATTCCTTCTGTGCTGGGAGGAGGTGGTGGGGAACACACGGGTGGTTACTCACCGGGCTGCCGAAATCTGCAGAGAACAGCAGGAGTGGATCTTGAAGCCCTGCTGTCAGAATCGCACGAAGAGCTGTCATTGGGCCCCTGGCAGTTAAGTCGGAACCTCTAGGTGTGGAGGAAGCGTGTCCACAGTTCGCCGAAGCTCCGCAGGTGATTGTGAGATGCAGCCAGGGCTGAGAGCCGCCTTTCTAGAACTGTGATTCTCCACGGGGGACAGATGGAGGATAGACTGAGAGCGGGGCCTCAGGGCCTGTGCATTGTGCTCCCCTGGACGGCCTGCTGGGCCCAGCCCCCGGCATTCCTGCTTCGGCAGGTCTGGGGTGAAACCGAGGATCTGCATTTCTAACAGGTTCTCTGGTGAGTCCGATGCTGTTGACCCAGGAGCCACACTTTGAGAACGGCTGACCTAGAGGCAGCTTTTCACCCCGCACTTGCCTGTGCCCGGGCTTAGTCTGTTGTGCCCCCGAGAGTGGGGGAGAGTGTTGTTCTGGTTATGAATCCAAGGGAAAGTGATTGCAGGGCACACGACACCTCTGCAGGCTGTGATCTCTCCCAGGTGTCCTGGAGGAGGAAAAGATTGCCCAGCTAGCGACCCAGAGCATAAAAACCACAACTGAAAGTTGATTGTATTCCTTTTTTTTAAGCTGAAAGTAAAGTCTTTTGTAACTCACACTAGAACTATTTAAATTTCAGAAAACAGCTCTGAAAGGGCTATAAATGATCTGATATCGGGCACCACTGTCAAGCCAGCAATGGAGAGGAAGAGCTTTATCCCAAGAAAAAGCTTGCCAGGAGATCTGGGGCCTGTCTGACTCCAGGTGGTCTGCCCCGGCTCCTTGACTGCTTCACCTTATAGGGCAACTGCCAGGATTCAGCCACGGAATGAGGTCTGAGAACAACCTGATCTCAGAGGGAAGGCAGCAAGGGGAGGAAAACCCGATGGGCATGGCAGCCCCACGGTCCTCTGAATCTAACAGCCGGGTCTCTGCTGCTCCCGGGTTCTATGTCTTGAAGATGAACCATGTCTGGGCCAGGTAGGGCCGCGGTGGCTCAAAGGCATGGCGCGCCCGGAAGTGAAAAATCTCCTAGAGGGAGTAGTGGAGTAGAGTTCCCAAATGCACGGACAGTGTGGGTCACGCAGGGGAGAAGGCGACACGCTGAGCTGTTCCCAGGAGGTGGCTGCTAGGAAATAGAAACTGAAAAGAATCTCCAGCAAACTCAAGTTCACAGCCATGCCTCACCAAACACAAGAAGTCTTCCATGAAATGTTGAAATGCTGATCTATGCCATGATGAGGCTTACAGTCCAAGGAGGGACAAAACCCTGGGAAAATTCTGATCTCCAACAGAGTGGCCTCACCTGCAGCACCTGACTGATGAGACGCGGTACCCAGAGAGCCAAATTACTTAGGTGTGGGAGGCACTGCGACTTTTAAAATTGAGATTGTAAGTGATTTCTTAACAGGGAGAGACAAGTGTTTGGGTACCGTGGTAACTTTTCCAGGTCATTAAGGGACCTCAGGCAAGTGTCCGACTCGGTGCCCGGAACCCGTCTGTAGCACCGGCGGTACTCCCCATGGCCTCCGCTGCGGGACACAGGGGCCCCGAGCTGCAGCGGGAACCTGCCCGAGGTGAAGCTTTCACTGTGCTCTTGTCTCAAGCAGCTTTTGTTCCCTAAGATCGGAATTGCTCCAGGGTCTGAGATTGGTGGAAGTACATTGAACTGTACAGATAGGCCACACGGCGCTGAATTTCAGGGGATTTACCTTATCTGAACATGTCACTTGTGAAAAGCCCTTTTTCAAGCCCTTTAGCTGGGTCGAGGACACTGAGACGCAAGTCAATGAAGCACAAGAAGGCTTTAGGGCAGACGCGGTGGGTTGTTTGTGACCAGACTTGAATCGTTTCACAAGCCCTGGCCTAATTTCCTCAAAGCTTTCAACACTGAGGATAAAAGGCATTCCAGAGCTGGACGGGATCCTATTGTCCCCAAGTGCTAGCACTGTCAGTGGTGACGCCAGCTCTCTGCTGACATCTGACAGGCTTAGGAAAGAACCTTTCAGGCCGCTAAAGCTCTATTTTCACAGCCACCAGGGGAAAGGAGATCATTTGTTTCCTTAACAAAAATGCACATCGCCATTTTGCTTTGAGGTCCTCCAGAATGAGAGGGCTTGGAGTGGAGGAAAGGGGCGAATGAAGGTAGGCGTCCCCAAAATGTCAGGCTGGCTGGCCTGAGCAGGGGAAGAGAGGTGGGGGAGAGGCTGGTGCCCCAGCTCCATGACCTGGGGAGCTTTAAACATTTTGTTTGCATTGTGGTAAAATACACAAAACATAAAATACACCATCTTACCATGTTTCCATGACTAGTTCAGGGGTGTTCAGTACATTCACGTGACTGTGCAACTATCACTCCCATCTGTCTCCAGAGCTTTTAAATTGTTTAATTAGAATTCTTACTGGGGAATTTCCTCAGTAAAGCCATTAAAAAGAATGAGGTTGATCTATACGCTGATGGGGAAAGATGTTGAAAACACATTATTGAGAGAAAACGACCTAGACGCAGAATAGCGTGCACAGCATGTGTGAATGCTCAGACCCCTTCAGAGAGAGAATGCAGATCGCTATTCTTGTTATTCAAATGGTTATGGGTGTTTCCTCGAAGAAGTGGGAATGAGGGTCTGGGATGGAAACTTGCAGTGCTTACCTCTTTGCATAGCAGGGGCTCTTTGATAGAGGCCTGTGTTGCACACATTGAGAAAATGTCCGGCTACCTCTTCTGCCCGAAAATGGATTCACATAGTGGTGCAGGGCCCAAGAGCCTGCTTATATTAAAATGGCCCTCCTGATTCTGGTGCCCAACTTTGTTTGGGAAACACTGCTTTAGAGCAAGAGCTTCCTACAGACAAGGGTTCAGACACCAGAAGGGGTCTCTGGGTTTCAGAGCACCTATTTTAAGCTAACTGTGTCATTATTTAATAAGTCCTGTTCAATAAGCATATGAAAATCTCATAGGCCAGAGTTGGCATCACACTAAGGCTCTTTTTGCCATAGTTGGGGGTTCTCAGTGTTTTTGTGCCACGTACATCTTCAGCAGTCTGGTGAAGACTTCCAGATGGACCCCTTCTTGAAATGTTTTTTCCCCCTGAAATAATGTTTTCAAATGTATAAAATAATACACATATGTTTACAAAGTAACAGATTATACCACATGTTTAAAAAAATTGTGATAGGGCAATATATTCACTTTTTACTGAAATATTAAATACCAAGATCTGGTTGTAGTCTAATGAATCCCATAATTTCAGCGAAGTGATGAGTATAAATGATATTTCAAGATACCTGCAAAACCAGTAATGCGACCTGAAAACTATCCAGTAATGTGACCTGAAAACTATGTGATTTCTATTGGTAGTAAGTCACAGACACTGCTAATAAAATGGTAACATGATGCCATAATTTAAGAAAATGCTAAATTTCGGTTAGTTAATGAAAATCAAAATGCATTATTTTTCCCCCATCCAAGTTCAAAGACTCCCTGAGTCCATACTGTGGCCTAACTAAAGGATGAGGGAAGAGGTCAGTGGACGGGAGAGACGCAAGAAGGAATGAGTTCCAGCATCAGAAGGGAAGGATACCTGCCTTTGTTTCCCCGTGCAAGGAAGAGGCAAGTCAGATACAACGAACATATTAGGTGATCAGGAAAGCAGGTAGGGCACCCTCGTCAGATGGCCTCAGTTTGGATGAGTGAAAGCAAGAGGTCATTGTAAACAAATAAGGGGGAAACCTAGATGTCAAGGCAACCTGATGGGAGAAAGGACCCAGGAGAGACCTGAGAACTGAGCCAGGGGTTCCAAGGTAGCTGAGGCCACGCTCAGCCATAGCTCTGGGCATCCCCTCCTGCTGGGCCAGGCCTGCTCCATCTGGGCCTTTTATTTGGAAATGCGCTCGTGCAAGAGGAGAAAGCAGATAGCAGCAGGGATGGCCTGCCGGGCAGGGTCTCTGAAAGCTACGGACGGGTGAGGGCCTGTGTGAGGGAAAGAAAGGCTCAGTGCGGGTTCCTGAGTGGAGAACGTGTTCATGGAGCCCAGGAGGAACTAGCAGGGTGAAATGGCAGATGCTGAGTCCTTGAAGGCTTCAGATTTGGGTGAATTGCAGATAGGAAAGGCAACAAGAAAGGGGGATAGGATGCGAGATGCGCTTGGGGTCTGGTGCTCATTTAACACGGTGGTTGGTATTGAAAAATTCCCAGAAAATGCCAAACGTTTGATAGCTTTGAACGGCTCTAGAAGGGAATCAGCCAGACTTTTAAAAATTCCTCTAAGAATTCCTCCCTCATTCCTTCTCATCTGCTATCCTCCTCATACAAGCTGTCCTCAGAGCACAGACAGGTCTGTCAGCTACAGAACCATTTTGCAGATACCTCATGTAATATTTACTCATCTTCAGAACCTTCCATAACTTCAGTGCACAGTTCTGGCCCATTGTACCCTTGGCATAACTACCCCTTTTGCTCCTGTCCTCTCCTCCCTGCTGCCCCCCTTTCCACCAGCTCCTTCTCTTTTTCCTGCCCATCCCTTCCCTCCCTCTTACTTCCTCAGTGATACATACATAGTCTCGGCCCTTCACAGCCAGATTGAAACACAGTCATTCTTCCCAGGCTAGCTCTCTTCTGCTCCATGGCAGAAACCTAAATGCCAAGACCAGACCCCTTAGCCTAGCACACTGAAGAGTACTTCTCCAGGATCACATGTTAGCTGTCACGTTCCAGACAAGCAGCCTCAGAGGGCCCAGACAGACAGTGGGGGCTCTGGGCTTACTCTTTGCCCTGAAGGCTGACTGGCTATTACGCCTTCTTGGCTTGGATTTTGAGGAGTGTGGAGTGACCATCCTTCCCAAGGCAGCCTTAAATAGTTCTTTGTCTGACTTTCAACTTAGACCCCTCAGTGCTCTCCAAGAGACGATTACTGATTGGGGTGGGGGTGGGGGTGAGGGCAGGGTTCAAAACTAAGGTCTGCCTAAAGCACTGCGGGCTTTGTGGACATGGTCTCCACATCAGCTGCCCTCAAGGTCACCTTAGGGTTCCTCCTCACCAGAGCATCCTTCTTCCAAGGCCCTGATGGCCAGTGATGAATGAGTCAGAGACAATGGGACATATGTGCATATGTATTCCAGGTTGTAATCCTGGGATTGAGCTACATCAATGTACAAATGATAAACCAAGAAAAGAAATGAATTTATCTGTAATTGCCCAAGAAGGGATCCTAAAAATTACTGTCTTTCATTTTCACTCATGGCTAAAGGGAGAGAGTTTGGTTTGGTACAAGGTCATTGGAATCTGTGTAAAATTAGGAGAGAAATGTGTTCCCATAGTTAGGATGACATTTTAGAGAAAGTTCAACAACCAATTTAGATATGGTGGGGTCATCGTGCAGAGCTGTGGCTGGACCACAGCAGTGCTACAAAAGCTATCATAACCCAAGTCATCTCTCAGGAATTTACCCAGCAGATGTAGGCGCAGAGATAGGAATCTAGAGGAAGCCTGAACTTGAATGAACAAGGCAAAGGATCTTGAATGTTTTGTATAAGCTTTTTTATAGGTTTTGGCTCAAGAAAGTTGTAACCCTGTCTGTCTGGTAATGACTTGGCCCAAACTCACCTTTTTTGTCTCTGATGTCTGAAGTTCTTGGACAGCCTTCCAGCAGGTGCGTGCTGGGGGTTGATTGGGAATATCTAGGCAAAGGGAGCTTTTTTGCTTATAAGATTAAGGGAAGTGTAGATTAACAAAAAGGGAGCCTACTATTTAGTGATTTTTTTCACTTCTATTCAAGATTTTGCATACTTTGCATAGGTACAATTCATTCCTACAATAATTTGTTGCAGTCATTTTATTTTTCAGATTGAACCAACCATGCTTGTCACAACAGGTGCCAAAAATGCACAAGATAAAGGCAGAAGATAAATGTAAAATGGTTCTGTACGTGGGTGTGGGTGTAGCTGGGCATAGAAGGGCAGGGATTTCTCTTCGTTTAACCAGTAAATCACACACACACACACACACACACACACACACACACACACACACACGATGCACCACCATCATTCCCACCCCCATTCTTGCTCCAGATCCAAACGGGCCAGGTACCTAATTCATGAGCTAGAATACCTGGGCCTAATAAACAGGAAAACAGCTGAAATTGTATATCTTCAATCTTTATTTGCTACTTTCATTCCTTTGTCCCACCCCTGCAAGCTGGGCAGGACAGCAGGGAGCCACATCTGAAGCGGCAGGTGCCAGCTGGCTGCGTGATGCTCGCCACGCCCCCCGAGCCTGCAGAGGCAAGTGGGCCTCACAGCGCACGGCCTGAGGGCCTGGTGGGGAAGGCCACCTCCCACAGTAGTTTGGCCTTTAAAACACTAAAAATAGTTGCATTCATTGTCCTCTTTTTTTTTTTTTTTGCTTTAATAATAAAAAAAGAAAACCAAAACCTTCTATAATTTATAAGCTATTTTTTGCTATCTACATTATATATAAAATATAGACTCTGTTTACTTTATAACACACATCTTTTTCCCTTGATAAATAACTCTTTAAAATATCTAGGATACATGCCTTGACTTTTTGTGTATAAGTTTGGTTTTATACATACACATACATATATATATATACTCATGTTTGTAAAACAATAAATACATACTCAACAATGACAACCAATCAAATGTAATTTTGGTTAAAAAAAAAAAAAAAAGAAGAAGTACACAAAGCACCAGGCAGCAAACTGAAAGCTGTAATTGCTAGAAACTTCTCCCTCCCCTGGACAAGGCACAGAGCAGAATACTATACACGTTTGGATGCCTGAAAGAGGAGGAGGACAGCAAAGGAGCAGGTCAGGTCGCTTGCTTTTGTTTTCTTTCTTAACCTGGGATTAGACTAGAATCACAGGAAAGTCATCGCATTTATAAGGAGAAGCCGAGGGGCTCTTTGAACAACTTAGCCCTTGTGTGATGGCTACACGGTACGGCAGAGACCTGGGTAGGGGAGGAGAGAGACAGACAGATGACACCATGGTTATGCTGTAGGCCGCCCACACCCACCCAGGCAGGCTTTGATGTCACACAAAGCACAGAGCCATTGCATAGGACATGGTCTTGCTGTCATTGTACTCGCTGCTGGGGTAAACAGACATGGGTGCAACAGATTCAAGACTATTCAGTAGTGCAACACTTTGGCAGCCTGAGAGCCAGTCGCCTTGGTGGCCCTCTTAAGGGCCCCAGCAAATAGGGACTGTGACGGGGGGCAGAAAGAGGTCAGTAGGCCACCGTCTTCCCTTGCTAACTGCAGTGGTGACCCAGATTCGGTCCTGGCTTCACTCCCTGACTCCAACAAGACCACGGAGCCCATTATCTCCTAACGCATCTCAGGAGGGCTTCCCTGTGGTGAGGCGGCCTGGGAGCCCAACTCAGTCGGGACTGTGCCCTGAAACTCGGAGAGCACCCCGTCTGCCCGCTTCTCTGCCTGGGACGGGGCAGGGTGGGTGGGGCATGCCGGCTGCTGGGGGGACTCAAGTCACACTGATTTTCTTTCATTGCCCTTATGCCTGTCCCCAAAAGGGAACCAAAATGTGGGGTTCTGATAGTAACTTCTTTTTAATGAGCTCCCCAATATCATGACCTCTGCCCTTCAGGGCTTTGATGGCCAGAAAGGTAGGCAACGGGTGAAGCAGGATCCAAGCTAGTCAAGGCCGAGACCTGTACCTGGGGGAGGGCTGGGGGCACTGTAAGTGGAGCTGGCCTCAGGGAGTCCCAAAGGGGAACGTCCGAATTTATAGCCCCCATTCTTGCCAAACACTGTATTAGACATAACTTTGCATTATACTCAACAGGATTTTTTAAACAGCCAGTTTTCTGTGTACATTCAGGACATAGTTGAGTTTCTAAAAAAAATGGATTCAGCGGAATACAGTCTGCAGGCTGTTGCAGGTCTGCGTTCTAATTACAACGCCCCTACCTACCAGCTGTGGGACCTCAGACAAGGCCTTTCACCTGAGCCCCCCTGTCTGCATCTGAGGGTATGAAGGTGCTGGGTGATGCAGCCAGGGCCTCAGAGTCAGAACCCTGGGCTTCTGGTCCAGGCCCACCAGTAGAAGCAGTGTGATCTTGGTCACCACTTGGCCCTCTGGGATGTAAAAGAGAGGAACCAGATATCCCGGATTCTGAAATTCCTTCAGATGCTGCTGAATTTACTTTCTCCCCATGAAATCATTAGCATGCTCAATTTCCCCCCCCCCCCCCGTACCCACCAGAAAAAAAGCGATCCCGTTGGGAACCTAATTTATGACTGCAAGTCAAATTCAACAGCTGTGGCTGTGAAACAAGACGAGAGTTGAGAGTGTGCAGAGTGTGAATGCAATGCACAGCTGAGTCACCAATGAACTGTACAACCCCACTCCCTGAGAAAAGCCACTTTTCCTTTGTACTCAGACTGCCGACCTCAAAATCCAAGCCCACCTCTAAGAGCCAGCCAAGGACGTTTTGAAAATCCCCCACTCTGTGGTTTGCTGCATCACCTCCAATCAAAATCAACTTAGGAAGTCGATTTTAAAAGAAGCTGAGTGATCTGTCCATTCTGGAAGGAGAAGAAAAATCGACTGCTTCTATTTTGCAGCTCCGAGATGAACCTTCTAGCGGAACATCAAACGTGCCTCCTGCTCAACAGGAGGGTGAAAACGGCAGTGTGGCGGAGCCCTGGGCAGGTCACATTCAGCTCTAGTCCCAGTTGCTCCACAGGGTGTGACACCAGCCTCCAGCAGCGCTCAACAAGCAGTGATTTCCTTCCTGATGGGACCTGTGGAGGCACAAATCTTCTTGGGAGCAGCGTGGTTTGGAGGAGAACACGGGTTCTGAATTTAGGTGACTCCACTTATGCTTAAGAGCTGTGCAACGTTGGGCAAGTTACTATTCCTCCCAGAGCCTCGATTTTTGCACATATGGGAATAACAATGCCCAATATCACAGAGTTTTCTGTAGATTACATGAAATAATGCATTTAGAATACCCTGCACACAGTGGCTAATCAAAAATGTTGGCATACACGGTGTACCTGCATGGCTCTCTGCAGATGGAGAAAGAGTCTGGGACAGTGGGCCAAGACTGATCCTCGAGGGTCCAGATACACCTGACACACAGGCATTTGCTGCCAGGTAGGCTAAGGAGTGACTGGCACCCTGCAACTCCTCTCCCATTATGGGGAGAAGTCACAGAGAAGCTAACAGTGGTCACGGACTCTCTCTCCAGAAGAAAACTCAGAATCCAGACTTTTCACATAAGCCCAGAGCATTCCTAAACACTGTGGATATCAGGTACAAACCCCTGACCTACACTGTCTCTCAAAATTCAGAATTTGGGACATCAACAGAGGCAACCAGCATCACGGGCCAAAACTTCCAGTGCCAGAGGCATCCGTGCAATAATGGGATAATCCACCCAATAATGGGAACAGGCAAGGGGGACTGAATGTGAAGATTCTAAAGTGGCACTGCCATTACACCGGGTACTTGAGACCCATTCAGCAAAGCCGCAGGGGCTGGCTCCCTGCTGGGACTGCATCCTAGGGCAGTCAGCTGAGGGTGCTCGGACCCCTGGGGCGCTGTTGGGTGCTGGACTTGACTTCAGCAATATTTGTTGAAAGCTTGAGATCTCAGCCTCCCATTGCTCTCCCAGTCAAGGCCTTCCAAGTGGTAGGATGGAGGCAAAGGAGACCTGAAGTATCTCAAACCCTTTTACTGCAATTTCTATATTTAAAAAATGAACTACTTAGGTCTTTTCTTCCTCTTGTTCCTGCGTCTACCTACTACATGCATCTCCACAGATAACGTTTGAGTACAGTCACTAAAATATTTTTCATGCTTCTTTTAAAGAATGTATACTCTTCCTATATACCCCAGCCTCAAAGGAGAATTTCTATTTTAGACACTGAATATTTGTCACAGAGCTCAGGGACCTCTGGGGGACAAAACCTCCCAAGTATTTTAGTTAAGCACCAAAACATAAAACTGAAACCCCAGGAATATTATCAACAACTTAGAAAAAATGAGACCCGTAGAGTCATCTACTTTCCTTTCCCTTCATCCTTCAACACAGCCTTCCAGGCCAGGTAGAAAAATAAAAAAAAAATTCTTTCCTCTCGATTTCCACAAAGGCTATTTATCTCCAGGGCGGCTTAGGAGAATCTGAACCCACACACCCCACGGCGCGGCCGCTGCTCCAGCTCTTCCTGGAAGGCTCCCAGGCTATCAGATCTCTAGTTCGGAGCTGATAGCTACAGAAGGTGGGGCGCGCATCCTGAAGTCTGCCAAAAGATCGGGGGCGGAAAGGTACCGCGAGGAGTTTCAGCTGCAGGCAGGGCCAAGGGCGGCATTCTTTCCAGGAAGGCAGCCCTCACTCCAGTGCGCAGGAGAACGGCCAGCGTGGCCATGGCGTCGGGACACACCCACAACGGCACAGAACGCTGACCCGGGAAGAGAGGGGAGGGGGCCGCTGGGAGTGCTCTCCATCTTCAGACGCTGCCCACTCAGAGCCTGGGGGGGACTCTCCGCCCCTTCCGTGCCCTTCTCATTCGCCTGCCGGTTCTTTGAAGAGAAGGCTAAACCCTCAGTGGTGTGCCAAAGACAGCTGTTGGATTTCTATGACCTGGGAGCCAAAGCGACGTAGATTTACAGGTAATATTGGCTCCACAATCAACCTCGACAAATGTCTTCTGGGGGATAAGGGATTAAAAAAAGAAAACAAAAGGGTCATTCCCCATTTTCAGGATGTATTTTAAATCCCCCAATTTCAGAATGTATTTGACTTGCTCTTTCTTTCAAGACCAGGTCTCAATTTTGAAGGTGGTCCAATGGCATTTGGTGGCAGGCAGGTAGCCTCTGCAGACCCCATGCGTGTGTGCGCGCCTCTGGATTTCCCCTCTTTGCGCCGCCGCCCGAGCCGGCACTTTTCCATCTACGGGGGTGGGGTGGGGGTGGGGGCGTTCTGTGCACAGAGGAGGACGAGACAAGAGACATGAGACCACCCGGGAGAGGGGGGTTTTTTGCGATGTTAGCCTTCCCGGCCCTACATAAAGATACACCTCAGAGGGTTCTAAAACCCCATTTTAGAAACACTGGAAATTATGTTCCTTTTTGCCCTTTTGTTTAATACCTATTCAGAAATCTTCAGGTGTCAAAATTGTGAAAGCAAAGGTCAAAGCTGAGGAAAAGAGCCTTGACTTTTTTTTTTTAAGGGAAAAGGACAATATGTGAGTGGAAATGATGGCTTCCCTTTTAAATCTGCAAAACTCAGTGAGTCTCCTAAAAGCCCTTTCCGAGCCGGGTGGGAGAGATGAGTGTTGGGAGTCCATAGCAAGTGCACGGCGGGCCACCTTCCCTTCCTCTGGAATTCCCTCTGCAGCATGGCGCACAGCAAGCTCACGCCTCTCCTGTCTCCTGGGCCCTGCCCAGAGCGTCGCGCAAAAGGACAAACTCAACACTTCTGTAGCAAGTCCGTTTTGCACTCAGTTCCACACTCCACCGGAAATCGTGCTATACGGTGGCTCCTTGCGGTTTTGTAACTGTTGACAAATTCAGGGATATTTTATTCTCGGCCCGCCTGTTTCAGTGCAGTGTGGGCTCATGCGCTCTCACCGTGGCTGAAGGAAGGCTTCTCTCGGCTTGCTATTCCTGGCACCCCGTTACCCTACCGCAGCCCAGGTGATGGGCAATAACCGATGAAGAAGACCAATCAACCAAGAAAGCTGTAGGCTTTGCTCCCAAGGACTTCTTCCGGGGACTTCCTGGAATTTGAACCTACTCATTAGCCCGCTGCACTCGCCCCTCTGCGGAGACTACAGGCTCGCGTGGATACGTGAAGGTGTGCCTTCTGCCTGCTGGGAACCCGCACGGAGCGGGCTTGCCATGCGAGGCAGTGCCTTGGCCTGGCAGGAGCATCTGGCTTGCAGAGGCGGCCACGGCGGCGGCGGAGAGCAGGGGAGGAGGCGTGGAGGAAAGCAACCAAGCTCTCCTTGCTTCTCACAGTGAAGGGCCGGAGAGGCAGCTGGACCGCCTCCCCGTCATGCAGATGCCCAACCCGGATGATTCAGGAATGGCAGGCCCTCTGAACACCCCCAGGCTATAAGCTCAGCCTGCCAACCTCTCATTTGGGGCCCCTCCTTTGAGCTGAGGCCCACCCTCCAGATGCCATTCACTCACACGGCCCTTCCGCCTCCCTGCCCCCACACTCCCAGAGACCAACTCTGCCCCAGGCCTTTCCCTTGGCCCTGGGCCCCAAGCAGATGGCCCCAGTGCCCGCTAACAGTACAGGGACATCCGGCTCCGGCGCATGGCCTCGCTGATCAGGTAGGCGGGGCTCAGCTCAGGCTCCTCTGTCATAATGGCAATGTTCTGCCACTCGCCCGTCTGGCTGGACCTCTTGATGGTGTCCACCACACACAGGGCGTACAGACAGTCATCAAAGGTGGCGGCCATAGTGAGCGGCCGCCCGTCCCACGTGCGCCGGTCGTCCTGGTCCTGGAAGGCCTGGCGCACGGCCTGCATCATCTTGATGGTGCCGCGCAGGTAGGGCGAGGGGATGTCGCTGAAGGCCTTCTCGGGCAGCAGGGAGTTGCTGACGGGCGTGGCGTCTTGCAGCAGCAGCTCCTGCTCCGGGGCGCTGTTGCGCTGCCCGTACAGGTCGGTGCCCACTGCCAGCAGGCGCCCAGCCGAGCCCACCACCGTCACGTCCTGCTTGAACTCACCCGGCACGTTGAAGTTGAGGGTGATGGCGCAGCACACCCCGCCCTCCAGCACCATCTGGAAGGTGCAGAAGTCGTCGCTGGTGATCTGGCGGATGCCCTTGATGTGGTCAGTCTGCTTCACGAAGGTCTTGAGCAGCCCGTGGACCTTGACAGCCTTCTGGCCGGTGAGGAAGGTGAGCAGGTCTATGATGTAAGTGCCCACCGAGTGCAGGCCGCCGCCGCCCATCAAGTCATCGCAGCTCCAGTTGTACTTCTTGCCCAGCAGGCTGCCGCTGTGCACCTGCACCTCGCACACCAGCAGCTCGCCCACGTAGCCCTCCTCGATGAGCTGCTTCATGCGCACGAAGGCCGGCAGGAAGCGTAGCACGTTGCCCATGATGCTCATGAGCTTGGGGTAGTAGTGGGCAGCCGACATCATGCGGAAGGCGTCCAGCGGTGTGGCAGTGCGGTCGCAGATGACGTTCTTGCCGATGCCTGCGGGCGGGAGGACAAACGGCAGGTCAGCGCGCGGGCGTGGGGAGCAGCAGGGTCGCTGGGGCCCCCAGACATTAATCTTGGCCTGGGAACCAGACCCCATCAGATACACTTACTACAATTTGAAATACCTTATAACACCTCTTACTTATGCAAATGTAATATGTTCTGTATATTTTAAGATTAAATACTTAAGTCAAATTACTTAATTTAGTATTAAACCTTTGGCATTATTTAAATAGCTTATATTTTGGAAACTTAAAAATATTTCCCAATATAATATGATTCATTTAATATTTTATGTCTGTAAGTCTAACATTTGATGTACGAATATATTTTACTTATGAAATATATTTAAAATATTTAAATATAAGTTTATTAAATTTCACAATATAATCCTTTCACCTGTTTTATTAGAATTATATATGAACTGTTTTGTTCTTATGAAAAATAATTTTGTATTAAAAAATATTATTAAAAATATTATCTGTAAAGAAGAAAATAGTACCTCTATATCTGATCAGAACCAAAATACATAAGCTTAAAAATCATTACCAAGGCAAATCTGATTAAGTATGAGGAAGTATTTCTTAATGATATCCTTTTAAGGTCTAAGCTTTTAGCCATCTCCGCCCCCCACCACCACCAAGGGCTCATATTTTGAGTGTTATCTTGCTTGTTTATTCTGCATTATGGATGAGGGCTGGCAGCGGTCACAGGTGTGTTTAATGTTTTCCCACTCTTTCTGGGAAGAGCAGATATTGTGCGTGTATCTGAGGGATGGGCAGTGGCCAGTTCCTCCTCCACTCCCATCTGTCTTATGGTGGGGCTTGCTGCTTCTGGCCAACGGAGCTGAAGCCAAGTAAGAATTAGGCTTAGGTAATGACTATAATGGGTGCATGAATCACAGGTAGATTCAAGCCCTTTAGGAAACTAAGTGATTCTGGGTCTGGAGAAAGTGAAGGAGCAAAGGAAAGGAGAGTGACAGGGAATGAGAAAGGGATTTAATTCACAGAAGCCTAGAGTCCAGGAAGAAAAACTACTCAGCCAAACCTGAAGGAACAGTCAACTGGAAAAAAAGAATTAGATGGATTTTGTTAGCAAGCTAGATTAAAAGATGCTCGTGGAAAGACGTGGGAAAGGCCTGTGGCAGGCCTCTGTTGTCAGTCATGCTCTACACATAGATCCTCAAATGGACACTATAGCCACAAGGGAGGGAGACACCACGGGGGGGACCGGCTGATGAGACACACACACCCATTCCAGCTGTCCTGGCTGTGTGCACTCAGTTTGACAAAAACCCATGAAATCTCACAACCCTCTGAGCTAAGATGGGGTTGTGTGGAGGTCCTGCAACCATAGGTGTCTGTCCAGGGGAGATGCCTGAACAAGGCTATAGATAGCCCAGCACGGGGCCCTCTCATTTGCCTGTTGGAGGACCTACGCAAACAATAGAAAATATTGTAGAAAATAAATACAATCGATGGCTGTCACTTTCCATGTGCACATTTAATTCTGCCTGAGTGCAAGGCCTGGAGGCTGCACTTGGCCACAGCTCCTTGCCTTTTCCATACTGGCAGAGCTGGCTGGCTTTCCTGCTGACCATGAATGATCAACAAGAAGCTCCTTTAACTCTTAGAAATCAGGTGAGGACTGAGGCTCCAGCAGAGGGCTGAGGCACCACTGGTTTACATTACCAAAAGCGGCACGTACCTGGGTAACGCAATGTTCTGATAATATGATCCTGTAGGCATCAGGCTCACGTAACACCAGCTCTTACTGGCAGGAGCAGATTTATATGTAAATGAAGTGGTAGGTCACTGAAGGGGCAGGTGACAAATTGGGTTGGGTACAGGCTGTGGCCTCTCCTATACCCTACCTTGAGGTCCCCAAAACCAGGACCACTGACTGCCATCTTGGCACACACTGTACTGGCCATGTAATGGCAGACGAAAAAAAGCGTATCTTGTTTTTTCTATTATAAAAACTATAAAAGAAAAGAGTAAAAGAAAAAAATAGAGAAAATTAATTCACTCCTCCACACAACCAAAACAATCACTGAATGGGTAATTCTTTGCAACTCTATAGATAAAAAGATTCTGATGAGAACAGACTCCCTCTCCAGAAAATTTAGTGTGAACATACACACACAACTTCACCCCATTCTGAAACTCATGCATGGCTCCCCCAAGGTTCTGAGATAACAGGCATCTCTTCCTTTAGGCTCTTTATATATTCTATGGTTCTATACTATGCTGTACGTTCTGCAAGGTTAAAGGCTGAGAGATCTAATTTCCTAAGTTCCCACTATGCCTACAGTGCCTCCAGACATGTACCCAGTGAAGGCTGTTGCCTGGCCCCGCCCCTCTGCCTGAAGTCCTTGGTGACATCCATACCTGACAGATGGGTCTCCAGAAACATCTTAACTCATGGTATCTTCAAAAGTCAAGAGACTTCTAGGAATCTATCATAAAGAAATCATCTAAAATGAAAGCACAGCTTCATGCCCATGATGTTTCTCACTGCATTATTAAAGCAAAAAGCTGAGAACAATGTAAATGCTCAACAAGAGAAAAATGGGTAAGTTATAGTATAGCCATATAACAGAATGTTGTGCAGCCATTAAAAATGATGCTTATACTTTTTAATGGCAAGTGAGATGAGTATGATGTAAATGTTAAATGAAAAGAGCTCTACTGTTAGATATACTATGATCTCAACTCTTCCTTAAAAAGACAAAAGGAAAAGGAAAGGCCTGGAAGGGAAGGAATACCTCAAAATGCTTACAGTGGTTCATTGATTAGATGGGTTATGATTGAATTTTATTTTCTTCACTACATTTTCCCATATTTTCTAAGTTTCTACTTTTATGGTCAGAAAAAAATGCTATGTCAGGGGAGCCCTGACAACCTTTGAAGAACCATGCTCAGTTGATGGCAGAAGGGCCCTCCAAAGCCCAGGGTGGGCAGGCGGGTCCCAGAACTAAGGGATCTGTCCCAATCCCTATGCCCTGGAGGGCTGGGAAAAGTTTCACTGACCCTGAGCTTTGAATGCTTCAGAGGCTCAGGCTACACTGCCAGGTCTTCTCGGACCTCTTTATGGTTCTGGAGGAAGCTAGAGACGGTCTCCAGATGATGCAATTCAAACGTACACACAAAACCTTACCCACATCCCAAGCTTATGCTCAGTACCCCCAGGTTCTGGGTAACAGGAATCTCCATCATAAATTGTACGATAAATTCTTGAAGCCTTTATGACATATTGTTAAAAATAAGATCAGTAATCAAAAAACTACCCAAGAACAAACCCCCGAACCAGAAGGCTTCACCACTGAATTTTATCAGACATTTACAGAAGACATAATAGCCATTCTCGTTAAAGTTTTCCAAAAAATAGAAGAGGAGGAAATACTTCCAAACTCATTCTATGAAGCTAGAATCACTCTAATAACAAAACCAGGTAAAGACACCACAAAAAAAGAAAACTACAGACCAATATCCCTGATGAACATAGATGCAAAAATACTCAACAAAATATTAGCAAACCGAATTCAAAAATACATCAAGAGGATCATACACCATGATCAAGAGGGATTCATCCCAGGGATGCAAGGATGGTACAACAGTCGAAAATCCATCAACATCATCCACCACATCAACAAAAAGAAGGACAAAAATCACATGATCATCTCCATAGATGCTGAAAAAGCATTTGACAAAATTCAACACCCATTCATGATAAAAACTCTCAACAAAATGGGTATAGAGGGCAAGTACCTCAACATAATAAAGGCCATATATGACAAACCCACAGCCAACATCATACTTAACAGTGAAAAGCTGAAAGCTTTTCCTCTAAGATCTGGAACAAGACAAGGATGCCCACTCTTCCCACTTTTATTCAACATAGTACTGGAGGTCCTAACCATGGCAATAATGCAACACAAAGAAATAAAAGGCATCCATATTGGTAAGGAAGAAGTCAAACTGTCACTGTTTGCAGATGACATGATATTGTACATAAAAAACCCTGAATAATCTACTCCAAAACTACTAGAACTAATATCTGAATTCAGCAAAGTGGCAGGATAAAAAATTAATACAAAGAAATCTGTTGCATTCCTATACACTAATGATGACCTAGCAGAAAGAGAAATCAGGAAAACAATTCCATTCACAACTGCATCAAAAAGAATAAAATATCAAGAAATAAACCTAACCAAGGAAGTGAAAGACCTATACCCTGAAAACTTCAAGACACTCTTAAGAGAAATTAAAGAGGACACTAATAAATGGAAATTCATCCCATGTTCTTGGCTAGGAAGAATTAATATTGTCAAAACGGACATCCTGCGTAAAGCAATCTACAGATACAATGCAATCTCTATCAAAATACTGACAGCATTCTTCAACGAACTGGAACAAACAGTTTTAAAATTCATATGGAACCACAAAAGACCCCAAATAGCCAAAGCAATCCTGAGAAGAACGAAGCAGGGGGGATTACATTCCCCAACTTCAAGCTCTACTACAAAGCCACAGTTATCAAGACAATTTGGTACTGGCACAAGAACAGACCCATAGACCAGTGGAACAGAGTCCAGATATGAACCTGAGCATATATGGTCAATTAATATAAAATAAAGAAGCCATGGATATACAATGGGGAAATGACAGCCTCCTCAACAGCTGGTGTTGACAAAACTGGACAGCTATATGTAAGAGAATGAAACTGGATTACTGTCTAACCCCATACACAAAAGTAAACTCAAAATGGATCAAAGACCTGAATGTAAGTCATGAAACCATAAAACTCTTAGAAGAGCCACTTCTTTATGAACATCTCTCCCCAGGCAAGGAAAACAAAAGCAAAAATGAACAAGTGGGACTATATCAAGCTGAAAAGCTTCTGTACAGCAAAGGACACCATCAGTAGGACAAAAAGACATCCTACAGTATGGGAAAATATATTCATAAATGATGTATCTGATAAAGGATTGACATCTAAAATATATAAAGAGCTCATGCACCTCAACAAACAAAAAGCAAATAATCCAATTAAAAAATGGGCAGAGGATCTGAACAGACACTTCTCCAAAGAAGAAATTCAGATGTTCAACAGGCACATGAAAAGATGCTCCACATCGCTAAACATCAGAGAAATACAAATTAAACCACAATGAGATATCATCTCACACCAATAAGGATGGCCACCATCCAAAAGACAAACAACAACAAATGTTGGCGAGGATGCGGAGAAAGGGGAACCCTCCTACACTGCTGGTGGGAATGTAAATCAGTTCAACCACTGTGGAAAGCAGTATGGAAGTTCCTCAAAAAACTCAAAATAGAAATACCATTTGACCCAGGAATCCCACTCCTAGGAATTTACCCTATGAATGCAGGAGCCCAGATTCAAAAAGACATATGCACTGCTATATTTATCACAGCACTATTTACAATTGCAACCTGTACCCTTGAGTAGATGAATGGATAAAGAAGAGGTGGTACATATACACAATGGAATATTATTCAGCCATAAGAAGAAAACAAATCCTACCATTTGCAACAACATGGATGGAGCTAGAGGGTATTATGCTCAATGAAATAAGCCAGGCAGAGAAAGACAAGTATCAAATGATTTCACTCATCTGTGGAGTATAAGAACAAAGAAAAAACTTAAGGAACAAAACAGCAGCAGACTCACAGAACCCAAGAATGGACTAACAGTTACCAAAGGGAAAGTGACTGGGGATGGTGGGTAGGAAGGGAAGGCTAAGGGGAATACAGGGTTTTACGATTAGCACACATAATGTTGGGGGGGGGGGCCCAGGGAAGGCAGTACAGCACAGAGAAGACAAGTAGTGACTCTGGCATCTTACTACACTGATGGACAGTGACTGCAATGGGGTATGTGGTGGGGACTAGGTAATAGGGGAATCTAGTAACCACAATGTTGCTCAGTTGATTGTATATTAATGATACCAAAATAAAAAAATAAATAATATTAAAAAAAAAAGATCATGCCTCCAATTTTAAAAGGAACCCCAAATGCAGAGCTAGTGGCCCTTCCCAGATTTGCAAAGCAATGTTTGTTTTCTCTCTGTTCTGGACTGTCTCACTGCAAGGCTGCCTCCTTGGGTGGGTGTGAGGCTTCTGCAAAGCCCATTCTGGAACTCCCAGGATACTTAGTTTCTCTTTCCCAGCTTTTCCCCATCAAAATCCACCCTACCAGCATGCCCAGAACCTGAAGTTCTAAGGTTCTTACCAGTTTAAGAACCAAGGACTTAGGCCAAATAAATACAATTCTATTTTGTTCTAATTGTTCAGGTTTCTCTGCTTTTTGTTTTACTTCAGCTTTATTGAAGTACAATTGACACATAAAATTGTAAGATTTTTAAAGTGCACCTCATGGTGATTTTATATAAGTATTTCCCCATCTACTTAATTAACACACTCGTCACCTCCCATATTTATTTTTTTGTGTGTGAGAGGACATTTAAGTTCTATCCTCTTAGCAAGTTTCAATTATACAACATGAAGTTATCAATTATAATCACCATGCCTTATGTCAGCTCCTCAGACCTTATTCATCTTATAGCTGAAAGTTCATATTTAAAGAACTACAGTTCTAATCGTAGACTTCCAGTCATCAGACACTGTGTGTGTGTGTCATGTAAATAGGCACGTTAGGGTGTCACAGAGATTCCCCTCACCCCTAAAGTCACACGCAATGTGGAGCGAACTTGCATTGGCTGGCCATAGGGTTGACATACTCCGCGATCCTGAGTGTGTCAGAGGCCTGAACATATGTTAGGATGTCTCCTATAGAAAGCACGTTGACACCTGCCTTCCAAGCCACTTCTGTCGGCCTGGGCTTTGGGTCTGGCTCTTCAGAAAAATACCACGGATCTTTGGTGTCTTCATGATTTTCATGTGCATTGGCAAATGCCTTCGTTGCCACCCCAGAGAAAGTGCTGGAAGGGCTCTGTAGAGGAAAGCCCTCTCTTTCCAATTTGTGTTGGAAAGGAAATAATAAGGGTGGGCAAAATCTTGCCGTCTTCCCATGCCTCTGGGCTTCCTTTGATGTGAAGGTAAACGGATCCCAGCAGAGAGACACCAGAAACTGAAGGGCTCAGTTTCTCACAAGGAGAGAAACTCAGGGAGAGGCAGACGTTCCCCTAATGTGGAACCATGAGAGAGAAAATAACTCTGGTCTCTGCTCTACAGACCCTAAGAGGACAATCTGTGCTTCCTCACCTTCCCAGAGGACAGGCAGGCCAGCTTCCCCTCCCTGCAGGCACGCAGCTTTCCGAGCGCCACACAAAACACACTCCCTTTGGGTTGTGTTCATTTTCTCTTGGGCAAAATGTGGTGTCCTCCTTCAAAGGCGAAAGATCCAAAACTTCGGGACCTCAAACAGTCTTAGAGGAAATTATGCTGCAGAGAATCAAGCAATGGGACCTGAAACACCTGGGCTCCATGTCACGCCACAAAAGCATGCAGTGCAAGATGGAAAGAGGAAAAAACACTAAGCGCCTAGAAAAAGCATTTTGTGTTTTGCCAAGCCCGAAACACTTCCCGAGCAGTTGAGAGTTGCAGTGAAGCCCATGGTGCTCACAACGCTGTAGACGAAGGGCAGGAGCTTGCTGGGTGCTTGGGGGCCGTGGTGGAGGGGGCCACCCTGCCGCCTCCCCCAGCCCGGGCGCTGTGAGCTGTCACACCACCGCCCCACGCTCAGCCTGCTCCTCGCTGGGATCTGTCCCTGCTCCCAGTGTGACTTCGGGCAGGCGGCAGGAACACGGGAGGAGTGGCCTGGACATTCTGGGGAAGCCGTCATAACCGCCCCCAGGGAGACCCTTTGCCTGAGGACAGAGAGCTTAAGCTGGGCGTTTTGGGGGCAGAAGAGGCGCACAGCACGTCACCCCGGGACAGGCCACTTTGCTATGTGGATTTTTGGAGGTTGAAGACAACCGGGACGCAGCAGACTCAGGAAGAGCATTTCACTTCCCCCGTGGCCGCCTAAAAGAATTTAAATGGGGGGAATTTAAATGTACCAGGGAAAGAGCTGTTACCAGACATAACTTTTTATATCAGAGAGACTTATCTGCGTGGCGTGGTACATATTTGCTTACCAAACATTTGCTTTTCCCAGCGTCTGCGCCATCCTCCCCTCTGACGGCGCAGACCCCTACACTTTCTGCTTAGCTCCGGATGGCTTATACGCCTTAATTACCCGACTGCTGGGAGTCTCCTATTTTTATGGGGCACCCACATGTAAGTAAGTAAATGTGTTTTTTCTCCTGTTAATCTGTCTTATGTCAATTTAATTATGAAGCCAGACAAAAAACCTAGAAGGGAAGAAGGGAAGAAGGGAAAAATTTTCCACTCCTACAGGACCCTGGGGCTAGAACTTAAACAAGAACCCCTCTTCTGCCAAAAGAGCGAGAGCTCCTGGCCATGGAACAGTGGGACTAACACCTTCTCCCCTAAGTCACAGAGCTGAAGTTCGGGAGAAAAGGAGGTCAATGGAAAGTTCTGGAGGGTGAAAGTGCAGTGTCCTGCTCTTTGTCAGAAGCTTTTAAATTAAATAATTTCAGAAGGAGCTTTACTGGCCTCCTGAGATCCCTTATGGGGAAATGGAAAATCAGTTCCCTCCAAAGCCGGCTGTGTTCTCTGTACCAGAGCCAAAATATCCACAGCCCCCTTAAGGAGTTAGTGTTACAGAGAAGGGGTTTCTTACCAACAGACCCTAAGCCACCTCAGGCAGCTCACACTCCAAGCTAGGCTGAGTACCTGCCCTTATCCAGTTTAGAGACCCAGGTTTTTGTGGGGCTGGTACTCCATCCAGATGGGCTTCCCACTGATATCTCCAGGGAAAGGCATGTTCTCTGTTGTCCCACAGGGCAGCTGTGCCTTCCTTCGTCAGGCAGGTCATCCCTGGGTGCCTGGAGTATGGCTGCCACCTGGCCACCAGAGACCAGAGCCATCCCACAGCGCAACGGGCCTGCAACTTCAAAGCATCCCTCCCTGCCAGCATATTCCCAATTACACACTCCCTTATCTAATCAGCGGGGGAAATCATGAGGCCAGTGCTACTTTCCCACCAGGTCTTCCCGATTATTCCACTGGTGTTGACAGTCCTTTATCTTCTGAAGGCCAAAGTGGATGCTGGTCGAGCAGGCAGGCAGAGCCTCTGCAAATCCCATCAAATGCGGCTTCCTATTTTTTCCTCCCATTCACAAGAGGTAGAAGAGGGCTTTTCTGCAATTCAAACAGGGAGCTTATTATCTTCATTTATACTCCATTCCTTCAACATTTCTGTGCTAAGATAGATGAATAGAACCTCACGGTCTACTAGAGGAGACCAACCGGTAAATGAGTAATTACAGGACCTTGTAGATTAGGGAATCTAATAGTGGGATGAACAAAGAGAGCAGGAAGGAGGGGCTGATCTGGGCGTGGTAGAAAGCTCTGCTAGACAGGTGGTATTTGGGCAGGGTTCTGAAGCATGTGTAGGAGTTGACCTGTTCATTCAGGAACTTCTGGTCCCACTTAGAAAATGACCTAAAACAAGGGTGTTTAACCAGGATCTGAGAAACTGCTGAAACTGGGCTGTTAAAATTTGCATGGACATATCATGACATTCAATTTTCTGAGGCAGAGATTCACCAGTCTTCAAAGAGTCTATGAGTCAAAGGCGATCAAGCAGAACTGGAGTTTAGAGTGAAGGAGAAAAGAAAGCAGGTCAAAGACAAATCTCTGGGTTTAACAGAAGTGTCTGAACAGACTGGGCTTCTCATAACTGCTCCTTCCCTACAGCCGGAGACGCGGGACGCAGGGCGTTTGGTCGGCTTCATTCCCTCACTGCAACACTCCACTGAGAACAGCTCTGTCTCTTCCTTCCTTTATTTCCCCCTGGTTCTGTATCTCCTCGTAGCCCCCCAACACACACACACACACACACACACACACACACGTGCAAGAGAAGTGGCAGCATTACTGGGTAACGTGTCCAGACCCTGCGCGGTGCCCTCCGGCCCTTCTTCCATATAAACTGGGAGGACAGCCGCTCTGGGGAAGTTCCTCAGCTCTCAGCCCCATGAGAGCTCTCCATCAGCACCATCCCAACTCCAGCCGCCCATCTGAAGTCCTCACAGTAATAATGACCTAACTTAAAAGAGCAGCACCCCCATTCACGGAGCACTTCCCACACATTTCCGTGTTTCCGTGTACACAACCCCCTAAAGGCAGGTACTGATACCGTCTGCATCGCACAGTGTGGAAACTGAGCCACGGCTGCGCAGCTCAGTGAGTAGTCCAGCTGGGACCTGGACCCAGACTGCCTGGCTCCCGAGCAAGCCTGGACTTAACCTCTGCGCAGCTACTCCTTCTGGCCACCCTGGTGTTAAAGCTGGCTAGGTTATTCTTCGCACCTGTATCGAAGCTGTGTACAACACCCAGAGACGACCTCCACCTCCCTGCTACCACGCTCCCATTCTTGCCAGCTACACGCGCCTGTGCACACGTGTGCAATGCCTTTCAGCACACGTGCTGTAGGAGGCTCAGAGGAGAAACCTGTGTCGTAACTGACCAGGTAAGCATCAGGGAAGCAATTTCCTTATTGGTGAACCCCACACATTCCCCTCTCTATGGCTTAGACATGTTGAGAATGTGGATATGAAGGTGGGAAGTCACTAGCCAGCCTGGGCATTTCCCAGGAGAGAAAAGAACAGCCTGCCCTTCTAGCCCCGGGGAGACCAAGGCTCAAGGTTTAGAAACAGCAGGGAGGCATTCGGGAGCCAGAGACCTGCCAGGCCTGTAGCCAGCTTCCCCAGGAGGGAGGCCTGAGGCCACCCGTCCCTGCAGGGAGGCCATACATATACACCCAATGCGGGAGCAGGGAGGTGCTGAGAGGCTGAGGAGAATGGAGGTCCAAGGCGGAATGCAGGGGCGTCAGTGCTCAGGGACTTGGGGACAGAGGAAAACAGGAAATGAGTGAATCCTGCTATGCTGGTCCCAAGGGCCCAATGATACCCACTGTACCTTAGGGGTCATTACTCTGGGGAGGGACCTGGAACATTATTCCGGAAAGGGGCCGGACAAGCCAGGATTCAGAGGACACTGGCCAGATGCGGGGAACTCAGCCAGTCATGGCCAGCCACACCTCCCCTATGGAAGAAGCCCTCTTCTGCAGTGGAGGGAGCTGAATCAGGCCACCAAGGTCCTCTAAAAGAGACTGAGCTACTTAACATGTAAATGATTAGGTCAGGTAAGCTTATTGGATTGAACTGTAATTCCGTCCCCTACCCACCCTTCTAGCAGGATAGGGGCCTAGAAGGGTGTAGAAATATAGAGTGAATTCTCATCACACATCCAAACGGGTGGGAACCTCGTGTTATCTCCCTAAACCTCCACACTGTCCCCGTCAGAACCTCAGTACCTAATTGTCCATTGCAAGTCAATACTTTCCAGAGGAACACCACCCTCACTGTGCAGATAGCCTGAAAGACAACAGACTTTGGGCAACGTCTCAAAACAAAACAAAAAGTAGGAAACAAACAAGGTAGGAAACCCTCCATTCAAGAGGGGTTATGCTTTAGTGAAGGGAACTCAGGTGTTTACCCAGCAGCTTTTTTTTAAATGAGGATATTTCACACAGTCTAAGTTTGGGATGCTCTTAAAATAATGGAAAGATCCAGAAACACCAGGCTTCTCCCCCCAGAGCTTCCAGTATGTCAACAATCATTTAGAGCTGAATAGTGGCTCCCACAATGAGGTGGCACATGCACCTCCAGTACGCCACAGTCCCCACCAGTCCCTACTGACGGCTGCATTCGTTTTCTCGTCTTTACAAACGGCCACAATTGCAGCAGCTTAACCCAACACCCATTTATTATCTTTCAGTTCTCTAGATCAGAAGTCAAGGCAGGCTCAGCTGGGTCTCTGCTTAGGGTTTTACTAAGCCACTCAGAAAAAAGATGCACTCCCAAGTTGGTACGGTCGTCGGCTGGATTCAGCCTGAGGTCCCCTGCTGGTTTCCGTGCTGGCGGCCCAGCGTCTGGAGTGCAGTCCTTACATGCTACACCGTGTCTAGGCCAGGAACTACGTGCGGAATTCAATCCTCAGGCTGGGGCTCTGTCTGACTTCCTCTTTGGCCAACAGCTCCCTGTCCCAGAAGGGCTCCTGAGATTAGATTAGGCACACCCAGCTCATCTGCCTTCGGTCATATGACTGATCACAGGAGAGACACCAGGGGGCAAAGTCATCTAACAATCACCCCAGCCCCGTGCCCTCATTTGTGTGTGAGCTCTAGAAAGCCCCTTCAGGAGGAAGGTTGTCGAGTATTCTCCCAGCGTAAGGTGCCTCAGACACGTGTTCACATTGCTTTCTTGTTGTTCTTTCAGTAGTTT
The DNA here is from genome assembly GCA_029783875.1 of Phataginus tricuspis. Lineage (NCBI taxonomy): Eukaryota > Metazoa > Chordata > Mammalia > Pholidota > Manidae > Phataginus > Phataginus tricuspis. The sequence goes on from JAQQAC010015287.1 coordinate 12,068,496, forward strand.
TTACTCCATCAGATAGACTCAGTGCAGTGCTGCAGGCTTTTAAAAGGCTATTATTAGTCTCCTTGTTAGCACAGAGCTTGTGTCCCCAATTCAGGGCTCCCTGTAGGCAGTGGGAATGGGAACAGTGCTGGGCAGGGCGGCAGCCGCCGTCTCTAGGGCCTGAAATAAGCACAAGGAAGGGAAGGGGGCTGAAATTGTGACCCAGGAGTCCGGGCTTCTCATCAGCTCAGTTACGGGTCACACTGGCACCAGACTCCCCATTTGTCCAGAATGCGGAATTGAGGCTTAGAGAGATCGTGACTGCCTCAGATCACAGCTCCACGGCAGGGCCCAGCTGCAAATTCAGTTTTGTGATCCCAAAGTCCTTCATTTCCATTTTCCATCTAGGGAATTGCTACAAGTGGAAGGGGAGGAGCAGGATTAAATAGCTGAACCTCAGAGCTACCAGATGGGTCCAGAAAAGAAGCCCAAGCCCTTAGGGTGCCCCTGAGCCCAGCACTAAGCTGAGAAGTGATTTGGGAAGACAGTAGAGGGAGGGCAAGGGTCCTTGCTGCTTCGAGGGGAAGAGCTCGGGCAGGAGGAGGACCGTGGCGGTTGTTGCTGCCTCTGAACGGTGTTGCCCAGTTGCTCCACATCTGTGGCAATGAACTGGCCAGAGCAACTGAAAGAATCAGGAAGGAAAGTGGCTGGGGCACCAGGCCATTGTGGGGACTAGGTTCCCACAATCGAGTAAAGCAAACCCTGCATGGGCTCTGGCCTCTGCATGGGTGCGGGGGGGGCACCACCATCTCATCAAAAGGGGGCCAGGTCGCCCTGTGCTCGCCGCATACTGCACATCTCAGCAGCAGTGTGCCCACAGCACCGCCGCGGCGGGCGCCCCCCCCCACCACCCCGCCAGGCCCAGGAACGCAGATCCTCCGGGGAATGAACACCTCGGTGTGGCCAGGAAAGGAAAGCAGCCCAGTGCTCTGTGCTGCCTCACAAAGACACAATGGCTCTCACCCCTCAGCCACAGGCAGAGGGACACGATCGGCCACGAGACCATCTTCAGTCCAAATGTGCAGGGTTCCGAGGAGGTGGCAGACTACAGCAATAGGCCCCTCGCCCGGCCGGGAGGCAGAGCGCATGCAGGGCTCCTGGGTGATCAGGCGGGGATAACCATTCCCAAGCCCTTCCCAAGGCACTTTCACCCTCGCGGCCCCCACACTGTAGACCAAGTCTGCGAGGAGCAGTGGGTGGTGGCAGGAAGGGTGATGGCTGGAAACGGGTAACCTGGAATGAGATGCCTGTGTGTTTTTTTGGTGGGGGGAGAGTTACGGGAGATTTGTGATTTTCAGGGGCTGCCCAGCTCCTGCCTCTCCGTATTTTGTCTGGGAAACGCCCCATGTGTGAGTCCTGGTGTGGAGTAGGCCTTCTTCCCCCAGTGGAAGCCAAGCCAGGGGCTTGCTTTGCTCAATTTGGATTGAGTCCAGCTGCCAAGGCTTCTTTGCTCCTCTTGACTTCCAAGCCTAGTTCCCCAGCCTAACATGTCTGTGATGAACCACTGTCCTTTCAAAAAATTCCATTCTGCTAACACCAGCCAGGTAGTTTCTGTTATTGGCAATTAAAATGCTCCTCTGGTACATCAGGTTTTCAAGCTTCCTGCAGCCTCTTCAGGGTTCTGATTGCAAATGAAGGTACAGAATTTGGGGGGTAAACCACGTTAAACTCCTCTGGAAAAAGAAGACTTCTTTGTCCATGAAGGTGGTATTGTTTTATTTGCGCTGAAGCTATTATCATGTCATGGATCAAGACCATTCCTTCTAGTCTCAAAAGGCAGACCCACACATCCAGTAAGAAGCGACCCTCAACAGGCAGGGGAGGATCAGAGCTGGTGGGCAGCAGAGTTCCAGTGCCAGACGCCAGGTTTCTTGCAGCTAGAACTCTCCAGCAGGAGGGGCCAGCCAGCCTCTGTGTCTGCTGACCAGGAGACAAACTGGTTGCTTAGCAACTGCTGTGCCCCGATGCCAGAGCAGAGCAGGTGTGTGTCCAGGGTGAGGCATGTGCCAGTCTTCTGGGTTGGTATCTCAGGGCAGACAGGAGAGGCTCCACCCAGGCACCTGCCCCCACAGGGTTCTGGTCCTAATAAACTACTGGTGATTTCAGCAACCTACAACGTGATACCAGCCATTGGAAATTGTGAAAGAGCTCACAGAACCGATTTTAAAGCTGTGCCTCACCAGCCAGCGTCTGCAGAAGTGTTATTCACTTGGCAGAACCCGCTCTCGGTGGCCATCAGCCCCCCCACACAGCTCTTCTCCCAAACACCTCTTGTTCTGCTCTCCCTGGTGGTTTTCAGCAGGCACACCTCTACGCACAGCTCTATGATCAGAGGTTGAGAAATCGGTGTATATGGGCATGAGGCAGGTGACATGAGGTGGAGACTATGTGGACACCTGGTCCCATGTCCCAGTCTCAGTTCTGACACTGTCCATTTTCTCACCTCGGAGTGAGGGGAGTAGGCTAAAGCAACATTTCCCAAAGTGCTCCCACGGAACACCAGTCCTAAGGGTGTTCTTTGCTGGGCCGTACATGAGAAAGGGATTCCAGGGCGGCCAACAAGCTTGGGAACCGTGTGTTAAAAACATGAAAAGATCTCAATTCTGTGTTCTATCCCCATTCCTAACCTAAATTTCATTCCTCACAGTCCCCAGAGATTAGACCTGCCAGTGACCACCCTCGCCTCATATGCCTCTAGGTGTTTCTGTTTTGATGGGTTTTTTAAAAGCAATTTTAAGCACCCGGTTACCTAGGCACACATACAATAAACTGATGGTACAAACAGCCTCTCCACAAGGAAAAGGTTTCCCCAATATAGTGCTTCTATGAGCCATTAACATTTACATGAATCTCTAAGAATCACCAACGTAGACCAATCCCCGAATCCTGACACCTCCTTTTATGATAAAGCATGCTGGAGGGAACAAGGATGGCTAGTGTTTGGACTACATGTTCTAGAGGGTCCTTCCAAGTATAGCCACCCATGATTTATATTATCCATATAGTGCCTTGCTAATTAAACAGCCAATATGCATTTATTTGGGGGCATAGGAGTGGAGAGGAGATGAGGGGGGCAGAGGGCTTTAATGTTAAGTCAAGGCTATCTGGTCCCACCAGCCTCCAGAGGAGAGCACTTTAGCGGTTCTAGAGGCTACAAGTCAGGGAAAGTAGGGGCCGTGAAAGCATTTAAGGATGTGTTGGGAACACAGGCAACCATCCTCCTTTACATGCACACCTTTACGTTGAATGAGTAGGAAAGAAAAGAAACTGCTCAGAAAAAACTTCAGCACTGGACCTATAAACAACTCATTGCAAAATTCAAATAGAGGTGCCTTTGATACGCAATCAGTTTTCTAAAAGACCATACTGTGTCAATACTGTGTCTTTAAAAAATGTCTAACACCCCTTTCCATCTATTAAGCTTTTCCAAACATTAATCACCACACACACACACACACACACACACACACACACACACACACACACCCTCCTGTTCAGAACCCTAATATTCACCCTTGCCCAGCATTTGAGATGTTCCATGCCTTGGCTGAGATTTACTTCTTCAAAGGGGTTCTCTAGTTTCCTAATGCTAAGTCCTCAGGTTCAAACAGGTTCAGCATCACCATGCAGTTGCCCACATCATACCTCTGCCCCATCCTCTGCAGTCCCTATTGCTCAACCCCCCTCCAAGGTCCAGGGTAGGTCCCATTTCCTCTGGGATATCTTCCCTGAGGTCCCCAAGCCTAATCCTTGCTGCCTGAGCAGTTACAACTTTTTGAGCCTTTATCACGTATCATCTGGAATTCTCAGTCATATTTTCATGTGTACTATTGAACCTCCACACCACCTGTAAACTCTGTAACTGTGAGCAAGTTCCCCCAAACCTTCTGGGCTTCCATTTACTTTCAGTTTCTATCAAAGTGAGGTAAGAGCAGTATCTGCCTCAAAAAGTTGGTGTGAGTGGTAAATGAAGTAATGCATCTAAGCTCCTTAGCACAGGGCCGAGCACAGTTGTGCATAACAAGTGGTAGCCATTATTAACCAGATGATGAAACCCTTTAGAAAAATCAGGAACCATTTCAATTTCTTGGTGTCCTCCAATGGCCTGGCACAATGACTATCTTCAGTAGATCTTTGTTGCTTGAAATTAACCCAGCAAGGGAAAGAGGAAAGAAATCCAGAGGAGGGGATGTTGAAAAAACACTGAATTATGTTTTTGAAAGATCTTAAGAGTTATTTTACAAAGGGTGGTGGACATTAGATTGTGTTTTTCCTGGAAGGCAGGAGAAGAGAAATGGGCTTAAGTTTCAATAATCTTGGATGGAACTTCTGATGGTACCAGAGAAGCTACAGTAGAGAATACAGTGTTGACAAGGGGCACCAGGAGGAGAGCCAGACCCTGGACTGAGTCTAACCTCAGAGCTCTAGCACTCACCTGGAAAGTACCTGTACCTCTCTAAGCCTGGGTCTGCACCCAGAAAATAGGGATAATAAGAGTGTCAACTTCCTGGGAGAGTTGTGAGAACCATCCTAAGAGCTTAGCACAAGGTCTGGAACACAGTAAGTGCTCAATAAATACTAATGATGGTCATGATGTTATTGGGTGCTGTGGAATTTGTTTCTTTAAAATGGTTGAAAGACAGTTCCTTTTAGTAGGTAGTTGGTGACCAGGACTGCCCACAGCTCATGAGGGACTACTCGAGGTCCTGACACTTGTTAAACCGCAGGCCGCTGTGCTGGAGCACAACTCTGCTGACCATGTATGCAACCCACGTCTTGCGTCATTAAGAATTCCTTTTTCTCATCAATTGCCTCTGGGTCCTCTTAGGTAATTGACTCTTGTCATTTCTTACTGGGGAGAAAGGGTGAGCAAATAAGGTGGTGGATTGGAGCAAAGAAGAAGCCAGGGACTTTTCCAAGAAGTGAGACATGACACAGGCTCTCTGTGGTCCAGCTCCTTGGCTTACCATCTGGCAAAGGCATCCAAGGGCCAGTCCAGCGGGACACTGTGGCACCGTGGCCCCTGCAGGGCTCCCTCTCCAAGGTGCAGCAACGAGGCCCCATAAACATACAACCCCCTCCTCTCTCATTTACCCAGAATCCAGTGACAACAAAACTGTCCTTTCTTCATAATGCCAACCCATGCTTGAGTTTCAAAATTTAAACAAAATGGATTCAATACCACTTGTGTTTGGTAGGGAGTCATTACTTATTCAATCAATTTGGACTCTACAAATCAGTACATTATTTTCCTTGGCCAATTTCTTAAAGAAATAATGTACAGGTATTTGCTAGCTAGCAAACTGATAAATAAATAGCTTGTTTTAAAAGATTTGCTTTGTCATTAAATGTTACCCCTTCCACAATCTTACATAAATTTTGTATTTCACATAAGACAATGAAAAAGCTCTTCATACATAAAAGTTAGAGGGGCAAGATGCACAACAACGTGCATGATACATGATACAGGAAGAAGAGCATAAATGTGCATTTGCTTGTATTTATGCAAAGTATTTCTGGAAAGGAACACTGAGAAGCAGCAAAGTTGGTTTCCTCTGGGCAGGAGAGTGGGTGTCTCAGAGAAAAGAAAGGAAAGGGGCTAATTCCGCATATATGCTTTTGTGCTCTGAATTTTGAACCAGGTGAGTTCGTTCCTAATTCAAAAATGAAAGGAT
>JAQQAC010015287.1:12079209-12100956 GCA_029783875.1 Phataginus tricuspis
TTTTTAATTTTTAATTTAATTTTAAATTTAAGTAAATAAAATATTTAAATACTACTTATATACTATATATCTTAAAATGCTAAGCACATATAGTATTTAGGCATTTTATTTAAATATTTATAATTAATATATATTATATACCATATATTTCATACATGTTACAGAACATACATGCTATATATATTTTATTACACGTATATTGTTAGTCACGCCCCCTGGGCCTCAGATTCTTCCACTGTACAGTGGAGATGAGAACCCATACTAGTTCTGATTAATGGGCTTCCCCGCCCTCAGAAAGGAAGTAAGGCATGACCCCAGGCCCGGGAGCAGTGAGCCCCTCTAGCCGCCTGCTCGGCCTGCTGGGTTCCTCAAATTCCCTTTTGTGCCAGCCAGTGGCTGCCACCGAGAGCAGCACAGGAACCAGAGAGCGCATTCAGGGGGGCTCAGGGTGTTTTTGAAAGCCTGTTTGGTGACAACGGTGCCCCAGGTGCCAGATGACTACTCACTCTCTTGATTTCTCCTGGCAAAGCACTCTGGAAAACAGGCGGGTTTTTAATAACATAAAACACACCCCTATGCTAAAGCCCACCTATTCCACTCCTAGACACATACTGAAGAGAAAACATATGTCTACCAAAGACCTGAACATGACTGTTCATAGCAGTTTTATTCACAGTAGCTCAAAACTGGAAACCCAATGTCCATTAGCAGCCGATGGATTAATTACAGTATATCCATAACACAGAATACCATTCAGCAATAACAATAAACAAGCCAAACAGACATGCGGCAATATGGAGAAATATAAAAAATATTATGTGGAGCGAAAGACACCAGATGCAAAGGGGTACATATTATAGGACTCTAGTTATATGAAATTGTAAAACAGACAAAAGTAAGCTATCCCGACAGCACATCAGTGGGTACCTGGGCTAGGAGGTGGGACGTGGACCACAGGACACGCAGGAGACTTTCTGGAATGATGGAGATATTCTCGATCTTGAGATCGAGGTTGTGTTACATAGGTGTATACATTTATTAAAAGTCATCCAATTATACACTCAAAATGAGTATATTTTAGCCATGTAAATTGTATCTCGATTAAGTAAGCTGATGTCTCTGAAGGCATGTTCCCCTTTGGGGTCATTTCTCCTCCTTCTAAAATCCTCCACACAGTTATTCACATTCACTATAAAGCTGATTTCATCCTACAGGGATTATGATCTATGAAACCATGGGAATACTGATTTCTGTTTTTAAAGGAGAGACCTCCAGCCTTCTGATATTCAAGAATGAGTGTTTATGGAAGGTGAAAGCCCTAGAATGGACACAGTACATGCTATTATACTGACGCACACACAACGCCTGGGCTGACATTCAGCCAGCACACAACAGCAGTCACATTGAGGGGAAAAAAAAAAAACTGAACACATATTTATCAGGTGGTAAAGGGCTACTGCCCTGAGATTCTACAGTGTCTCCCCATGACCCAGAAATCCTTCCCACCACCCCATGGGCCAGCAGCTTGAAGGGTTGGCAGCCGCACAAGACCCCGCTCCTGCTCCACGTGGCTTCTGTGCTGAGGGCTGCCATCTGGCGATGGTGGATGGGGAAATATTGTTAACGCCCTCATGCCCTAGAGCACTGTAAGTCAGGCATGACCCACAAGCATACTGTGGCTAAAAGAGCACACCTTTTGTCAGAATGGAGTGCTGCCCAAGGGAAAGACACAAAACTGTGTTTTTAGGCATATGCCATGTACAAATTCTAAGAGGTTTTTCCATTTGTAAGCCCTGCTTTGACCCTAATTGTGTCTCACTTCCAGATCAACATTTATTTTTTAAATGAAGCAAAGAGGGAAGGATCATGGAAGTAAAGAAAAAAACCATCTGGGCACTGGAGGCCAGGGGTGAGAAGTGAGGGCAGGAGAGGCCTGCATGAGAAGCCTCCGGGGAATGGGGGGCACCCAGCTATCCCCCCTCTTTGTCAGTCCTCATAACAGTTAGTCACTGACGCTCAAGTACTGGGGGCAGAGGTAGGAAACAATGGTGTTCTGTCCGGCACCTTCAGCAAGGGGGGCTCCTCCCAGCAGGTGCTTGCAGAGAGCCCTAAACAGCACCGCACGCTTGTGCAGACCAGGGGCCCTACTGCTGGGGAAAGTAATTTTGTATTTCGAATTTCTTTCAATGAAATGAAACAGGACGGATCTGAGGTCCATTTAATGAGGACTGTCTGACTGTAGATGTTAGCCTTGTATGAGGTTAGAGACTCACTGCTCCTGCATCACGTATATTTAAATCCTCAAAGCACAAAAAAGAGAAAAGAGAGCTGATAGCAAATGAAGGTGACTTCAAAGATATAACTTCCAGGTATAAGGGGAAGGCTTGGTTGGAAGGCCGGCAAGAGCACAGTTTAGAGACAATCAAAGAAATGTGAATCTGGAATGTGTAGTGGATGAGAGCAGGGGAATCTTGTGACCTGCTATAGGTCCCATAGCGCCATAATGGCTATTTAGAAAGCAAAGAAGAAAATAAAGATAAAGGGAAGGAGAGAGGGAGGGAGGAAGGAACACCGTGAGAGAGAGAGAGAGAGAGAGAGAGAGAGAGAGAGACAGAAGAGGAAAGAAGGAAGGAGGAGAGGAGGTAAGGAAGGAGGGAGAGAAGAAGGGAAGGAGGAAGGGAGGGATGCTAGCTTAGGTATTTGCAGGTGAAATGTCATGTAAGTGTTTTGGATGGTATGACACTATTTAAAATTTTGCAGAAAATAAATAATCTGAAAATAGAAACAAAGTCCATTTATAACAGCAGCAAAAAGGATAAAATACTTAGAGATAAATTTAAGGAATGCAAAACTTGTACTCTGAAAACTAAAGCCACTGTTGAAAAGAATTAGGGAAGAGTAATCTAGAAAGATGCCCTGTGGCCATGGATTAGAAAGTTAGTATCGTTAAGATGGGATACTACCCAAATTGATCTACAGACTCAACATAATTCCTATCAAAATTCCAGCTGCCTCTTTTCGTAGAAATTGACAAACTGATCCTCAAACTCACATGGAAATGCAAGGAACCCAGAAAAAGACAATCTCGAAAGAGAACGAAGCTGGAAAAGTAACACTTCTCATTTTGAACTTACTACAAAGCTACAGTAATTAAGATGTTGTGTTACTGGCATAAGGTCAGACAAATAGATCAATGGAATAGGATGGAGAATTCAGAAATAAAGCCTCACACCTATGGTAAATTGATTTCAACAAGGGTGCCAACGGGGGTCCATTCATTGGGGAAAGAATAGTTCTTTTCAACAAGTGATACTGGGACAACTGGATATCCACATGCAAAAGAATGAAGTTGGAACTTTATCTCACACCTTCAAAGACCTAAATGTAACAGCTAAAATGATAAAACTTTAAGGAGAAAATACTGGGGCAAAACTTTGAGACCTTGTTTTAGTAGATTATGACAGTGGCATCTGAAATACACGGGCTTGAACCTCAGTTCTGCCGCTTTGCTGCCATGGCCTGAGTTTCAATGAAAATGAAGACATGACCAGTCTCACAGGGTTGTTAGAAGAACTGTATGAGGCAATACTATCTTGGCATCTCCCAGAATGTGAACTCAGTCAATGTCAGTTAGTTGTTAGGTATGTTCTTAGTAAAAGGAGACTATGTGTGGACTTGGGTAAAAAATAAAAAATAATGTCACTTCCAGATTTAAAAAAGAAATTCTAATTTACAAAGCTTGGTCTGGATTGCCTACAATGGGTGATGTTCATCGGATCTATAGAATAAACAGTTTGTTTTAAAGTTTAAAGTCCCCAAGAGTAGCATGCTGGAGTCTTCTGGGGCAATTTCACCTGAAAACATTGCTTATGGAGCACCCAGTGTTTTGAAATTTTGAATCTGGATGCCTTTTTATAGGTCACCTCACCCCAGTGAACCACAAGTCTCACCATGCCCTACTGTCTAACCTCATGCCCATCTCACTTATTTATATCATTACCTGGTTCCTAAAAGTGTCTACTTTTCTAGACTCTTATCTCCAGTGTTAGGAAATCTCTTTGTTGGCTATCCAACTTTCTTTTTAAAAATGGTTTGAAGAACTCCTTTCTTCTAAAGACTTTTCAAGTCTGGGAAGCTTTTAAAGTTTTTTAATATTTTTCAACAACTGAAAACACAAAGCTCTAAAATATTTTAAAAGATAACCGAGACCAGTAGACCAACTCCACTGCCCCAGTAGGAGTGCCATACAAGCTACAAAAGCACGGCATGTGTGTAATTTCAAATTTTCTTATATCTACATGAAAAGAGTAAAAAGAAACAGGCAAATCTTAACAATGCATTTTACTAACATATCTAAAATACTATCAACATATAAAAATTGGAGATATTTTACATCCTTCTTTCAAACAAAGCCTTTGAAATCTGATGTGTATTGTACACTTAACAGTACATTTCAATTTGGGATGGCGACATTTCAAGGGCTCAACAGGTCTAGAACTGGGGAGCGGCTCCCAAACTTGACAGTGAGTTATAGACAATCATGTAATGGAAGACCTTAAGGGAAGAATGAGGTTATACAGAAAAAGAACATTTATACTGGGAAGTATTTAAGTGGCAGATTCTAGGGCTTTGGTGGTCAGGGTGGTGACAATGGTCATGTTGAAGCTGGAAATGAAGGGAAACTGAGACCACATTATTCCAGTGTAGATGGGAGGAGAGGATCTTCAGGGCTTCTGCTTCTGCTGTTGTTTGTACTTGTATCCTTTCTACCCCATGTGTATTGGGGGTTGGATAGGGCAGGGCTGAAGCTGCAGCAAACAAAGAGGAGTCGAAGGGGGGGTTGAGAGCTCACCATTGCTAATATTAATCTCTGCTTCAAGCCCTGTCCCCAACTCATCACTGAGCTGAAGGATCCCAGGGCCAGGGACAACGCTGCCAAGGGTTTTTCTTGCCATTCCTGACCACCCTTCCCCCACTTCTCAGGCAGCCTATTCTGTCTCCAAAGAACAGGCCTTCTGCTTCTGCTATTCGAGGAATATTATGTTCTCCTAACTGTGATATTTTGGGTCTTTTTGGCAGGAGGTGGGATGGGCAGGGGTGGAAATAACTCTTGAATGTTCTCTGAACAAGGAAGCAGTAAAGTACAGACATCTGGCCCCAGGATTTTGCTGGCTCCAGGGACGTCACTATAAACCCACTAACACTAATTGCTTTCACGGCTGCTCCCATTTCTAGTAGAAATAAAATGCCTCTCTGGCTAATGGAAAATGAAACACCTGTTTGCTGTTTGTTTACCACATTACATAAGTGTTCTCTGTACCACCAGTCCTCCCTACAGCCCCCACCCTAAAACCCTCCGAAGGACCTTCTCCATGAAGCCTGCAAGGGCCCCACACTTACAGGGTAACAAGGCTCAGAAAGGTTGCCTGTGTCCTGCTAGGGCTGCAGAACTCCTTAATCCTAGACTAAATGGTTGGGAAAGGCAGGTAAGAAGAGACAGAGAAAGGAAAGAAACTTACTTGTTTTTAATTCATGCTTTAAGACTATTTTTGGATCTCTTTACTTGATATTAAATACAAAGATGTGAGCCTCAACTTCCGAATTCTGTTTGACTTCCAAAGAAGGGAAAATACAGGTCCAGCTGAAACTGGGGTTTAAGAAAATGGCTCACAACCCACTGGGTCAAACACAAGTATCTTTTAAAGTGACTTATTACTAGAAATCACTAGGAAGCCTGCTCTAACAGGCCTGTTCTAGCCTGGCTGCCTCTGTTCACCCCCATGTTTGGATTATTACGCAATGGGGTAATAAGCGCCTTACCTACCTCCCCTCTGACTACCACCAGGACTGCACTGACACGCTGCCCTATTTCCAGAGCCCAGCACAGGTCCTGAAAATCACAGGTGAGGCAGAGACCCCTGGCTGTCCCTCCTCCCCCTCCAAAGAGTCTAGTAACAAAACTATTAATTTTTAGCTAGGTTCATGGTTGGCAAGAATAGAAATTACATTTCCCAGTCTCCCGTGCAGTTAAGTATGGTCATATGACCAGGTTCTGGCCAACAGGATATGAATGGGAGGACTGTGTACACTTCCCATGGTGAAGTCCCCATTTTCCCCTTACTGTGTGAATACTGCTGGGGTGGGGCTGTATGGGGCCATGTAGGCAGGGACAACATCCAAGGGATGGTGGAGCAGTAAGACAGAAGATCCTGGATCCTAGACACTATGGAGCTGACAGACTGGTTTTAGAGGGACTTATGCAAGAAACAAATCATTATTTTGGATCTGGGTTCTAGTAGCTGAAATTACACGCTTAGGATCTATTTGTTGAGGAGAAGAAAGGAGGACACCTTTAAAATAGATAACCCACTGTGATGGTTATTTGACATGTAAACTTGACTGGGCCACAGGGTACCCAGACTTTGGTCAAACATTATTCTGGGTGTATCTGGGAGGCTGTCATGGGATGAGATTAACATTTAATTGGTCGACTGAATAAAGCAGACTGCCGTTCCCAAGATGGGGGGCCTTATACAATCAGTTGAAGACCCAAATACAACAAAAAGCCTTAGTAAGAGAGAACTCCTCTTTCCCTGCCTTTGGACTTGAACTGAAATATATATCAGCTCTTCTTGGGGCTCAAGCCTGCTGGCTTTTGAACCAGAACTTACACCACTGCCTCTCCTGGCTTTCCAATCTGCTGACTGCAGACCTTGGGACTTTTCAGCTTCTACAACTGTGTGGCCCACCCAATTCCTTTCAATAAATCTCTTCTATTCTTGGCAACTATGAGTGTAGGTGAAAGTTAATGGTTTTGTTACTAGAGAAGGGGAGAACTTATGAGGGGAAGGGAGGGATAGCCAGCCAGGGGTCTGTGCTACACCTCTACTTTGCTGACACCTGCCCTAGGCACTGGGGATAGAATGGTATGTAAGACACAGTCCTGTCAATAGTCAGTGGGGAGACAGACAATTCAGTTACACCATACTGTGATATATATATATACACCCTATTGGCTGTTTTTCTGGAGAACCTTTCACTCAGGAGAGGCAGCCTCTGGCTCTTTCTGCCTCTGTTACCAATTGAAGGATCTTACATCCCTAAGATTCTGGGCTGCAGAGATTCATTTTCCTCATTGACTTCTTTTGTCCCCAACTCCCTCTACATGCTGCCTACTCCAGGGCTGGACACAGAGCAACGCTCCTGGACCAGATCGACTTAGACACTTGGAATAAAGGATCATATGAAAAACACAGCTCTGTGACCTGTCTCTGGAGTGCCTTTGAGACACGATTACAATGGCTGAGAACATTTTCCAAGATGGCCAAGTTCAGAGGGCTTCTCAGAATCAAAACCTCCTTCAAAGCAGAGATTAGGATTTTGTATAAGCACCTTCTGCATAGCTTGAAGGTTCTATGTAGCAGACTCTAGGGAAAATTAAGGTCAAATGGGGCTCAGAGGATCAGTTATTACAACAGGATTCAACCAGATGGTTTTTCCTGTCACTCGATTTCATCAGGAACGAATCGCAAACACAAACCGTTTGGTTAATGTAGATGATGATGAAATAAATGGGGTGACTCCAGCTCAACCACCCCCCTCCTCAAACTTACCCAACTGACTCTCTGAAATTGCCCAACCGAAGAGCGTAAGTTCATACACTATCTCTTGCATCAGCTTCCAAAGAATGGGGCACTTGGCTTTGCTCCCAGAAAACTATGGTCTGGCATTGGTATGTGAGAAATGCGCCCTTCCCTACCGAACACTGCAGAAGAGCAGAGCCCAGAGCCCTTCAAAGGAGTATTCGCTCTCTATGTGGAGCGTCGGGACTGACACATTCTCTCTCTGGCTCAGGAAGTGGCTGCCTGATCAGAACACAATTGAGCATGACCGTGGGCCCAGCAGTGGCAGGCAGAGGTTAATTTCCTTTCCTCCTTAGGGCAGGACCCAGTTCCAGTAGTCTGTCTTTGCCTAACTAAATTTTCTGCACGATGTAGCAGCACCTTCTCTTGGGCACCAATGCAAACATGTCCCCTGTTCCTCCCTGTGGTTTGAAGTGGAAGTTTAATAAAGGGCACATTTGCTTTAAAACAAAACAAAACAAAACAAAACAAAAAACAGCATTAATTGTGAAGAGAAAGTGCTTTTCCTGCTGTCGGCTGTAAAAATGAACGTTCCTTCACTGTGAGGCCCTCCCATGGGACCTGGCGGGGAGAAAAGATAAAGCAGCCGTAGCAGGAGCTCAGGTGAACAGCTGAGGACCTGAAGGAAAGTAGGCCAGTGGGTCGAAATAAAATCCAGCCACAAGCAAACAAAAGACTTAATAAACAGAAGATGACCTGATTCCGGCACAGCCCTTAGGCCCTCCGCTCTCGGCGCGTTCTCAGCCCTTGGGGCTCAATGGTTGCCCCAGCTCTGTAAAGGGAATAGCTGGCCTAATAGATTTGTCTACTCAAACATTCACTTATTTTGGAACAGCTTATTCTTTTTTGGAGGAGTGACGCATATTCCTTTTTCTTTTTAATTAAGCAGCCCAGGCAAATCTGGAAAGGACACTGCCACCCCCATGAAGGTTCCACTATTAAGTCGGGTGACTATAGTCCTGTCTTCTCTTTCTGGACAGGTACACTGGGAAGATGGAGAGATTTTTTGGTAGAAATAATATTAAAGGGAGGATACCACACATTGTCTTCAATAAAGAAGATTCCATTATTTGAACTGAACAGATAGGAAAGAGACTGAAATGAAATGTTATCTGAATTCTGAAATGGTACAGAATTGTAGCCTGGCAGGATTCTGAAGGCAGGGTGAGCGGTCAAGGCCGACAGAGGTAAATGACCTCAGAAAGGCAGATAACACGGGAAATGAAGTTCTGAGCGCTAAGTGATTTGAGTGTTTCCCTTGGCACTCTGGAGAGATGCCTTCAGTTGAGATAAGGGTAGCAAGCTATTCTGGACTCAGTGTTCTGGGAGCACAGGGCCCTGGCTATAACATTATCTGACCTCTTAGGAAGGGTGCACCTACCTAGGGCTCAGTAAACCCTGAACACAACAATGAAGGTGGAAAGAAGAGTGTTAATCACCCAATAGGCTGCTGGCAGGAAGAAAGTGGGGAACGATCTGAAAGCTCAGAATTAGTGTCAGGGCACTCCCAGGATAGACCAATGGCGTTCTGACCAGTCTGGATCCAAAGAGAAAGAGAAGAGAAAGAGGAGGTGGAGGAGGGCAAAGCTGGGAGATACGTCTCACAACTTCAAGACAAAACCTTACCTACCCTTAACCTCACCCTGTGTCTCTGTGGGTAAAACTGCAGTATTTCCAGAATCTCTCACCTGGCCTTAGTGCATCTCCATATCAATAGGTGTTTCCAAGGGGCAGGGAATAGTAGTCCAACTCCATATCAATAGGTAATTAAAACTGGGAATACCTGGACTGGAGAGGTTGGGTGGGATCGCTTCTTCTGCAGCTGGGTCGGGAGAGAAAGGAGCGAGCCAGAGTGGACGACTGCTTGTAAGCAATAAACGGGTTCCCCCTTTGACTGATTTCAGTTTCAAAGATATTTTGCCCCAGGCTGGGAAAATATTTCCCCTGCCCCAGAGTTACAGCCTTGGACAATTAAGGCCACATAATTCTTCACACAGCAAAGCAGTTGAACTCCAAGGTTACAGTGGGAAATGCTTTCAGAGTGTGGGTAAAACTGTAGTATTTCCAGAATATCTTGCCTGGCTTTAGTGCATCTGCAAATCAACAGGCATTCCTCAGGGGGTGGATAGAAGTAGTTCATCTCCATATCAATGGGTTAAATTACCTGGGCAACCAAGAGCTTATCTGAACCTGAGAGGTTAGGGGGAGGTCTTGCTTGCTCCTGTCTGAGCAGGAGAGAGAAACAGCCCTGAACCGCAGTTTGTTAGCAATAATCGGGTTTTAAACTTTATTTCTCCCTTTGACTGATTTCAGTTTTAGAGGTATTTTGCCCCGGGATTTCCTCTCCCTGGACTTACACAAAGTAACCAGGATGTCCCACATAAGTGTATGGGAAAGAGTCAAGCTCTCCCCACGAAGGACCACAGACATGTGTGGTGACCTCTAAGTGTGTTGCCATGTGTCACAGCACCATCAGAAGGAAGGAGGGACCACAAAAGGCTCCAGACAAAGGGACACCTTGGATCAGAGAAGGCGGCTGTGGAAACAGTGGGGCTCCGAGCCGGGGCCTAACCAAACCTGCGGCTGCCGGGCCTGCATCTTCCACCCCCCAGTGAGGCGCTACTCAGACAACAGCTGTCTGTCCTCACCCAGCTGTGACTTGTGGCCTGTTTTCCTCAGAAGCGGTGACAGAGTGTCACCGGGAGGACCTACTTCCCCCAAGGAAAGGGCAGCAGCTGGCCCCACAGATAAAGGCTGTCATCCCAGTCAGAGAGAGGAACCAGGCAGGGGCGTGAAAAAGCTTCACGATTTCCTTCTCTTGCATGAGTTGGAAAAACGCCTTTCCCCAACTTGTTCTGCCAGAAACTCGAGGAAAGTCTTTGCTTCCGCGGATGTGGGGAGGCGCTAGCCCACGCACGTGGGAGTCAGAATGCTGGGTTCAAGGCCTGGCTCTGCCGCTTTCTAGCTTTTGGAGTCAAAGTGCCCAAGCCCTTTGGGCCCCGTGTCCTGTCCGGGAGAGGACGCGGTGGTAGTAGCTGCCGAGAGCTACTGCAGCAGTGAGAGCAGACAGAACCTCAGAATGCCACTGTGTTTGGAGATAAGGCCTTTAAAGAGGTAATTAAGGTAAAAGAAGTTTTTAGGGTTGGGTCCTTATAAGAAGAGGAGGACAGGACACAGACATGCACACAGAGGGAAGCCCATGTGAGCACACGGGGAGAAGGTGGCACCTACCAGCCAAGGAGAGGCCTCAGAAGGGACCAGCCCTGCTGACACCTTGATCTCAGACGTCCAGCCTGCACAGCTGTGAGGAAATAAAATCAGCTGGACAAGCGCCCCGTGTGCCAATCAGTGGCACTTTGTTACGGCGGCCCGAGTCACACACACACACACACACACACACACACACACACACACACACACACAAAAGCTCACTGTTATTTTAGCAGAGCTGATGCTCAGCCAGAATGAACCAGTGTCACAGTTCATCAGTTATAAAATATTCCACATGTTTTTCCACATCAGCCCCCTCTGCACACTTCTTAGTCTTATCCAGGTGGTGCCAAACCTTGGATGGGAGAATCCGCCTTTGGCTACAGAGATCAGTGCGCGCCTGTCTGCTCTGCCCGCCTAGTCTCGTCTTCCCTTCCGGCCTCACACGCTTCAGGGCACCTCCCCGTCCTTCCACGGAAGCATGGAAGTTGCAAAGTCGCTACAACCCAGTACAGTGAAGGGAGGAGGGGGAGCAGAGCCACCCCCACATCCTCACCCGAGAAGGCCTCCGGGATCCCGCCTGCTTCACGGGGGGCACACATCTGAGGAACAGGACCAGGTTGCTACGACGACAAGTGTGCCCGCTGTTTGCTCAGCACCGTTCAGTCCTCCACGGGTCTCGGTGGCACCCAGTGTGCACACGGGGAACCCAGAGAAATCTGAACTGGGAAAGAAGCTGCCCGGAGCATCATGTAGACCTGGGCTGCTGGCCCACCCCCAGTGGCCAACGGCTGTGCCACGCACTGAGTTACCTTTGCCCACATGTTCCCCTGGAAGGCCTGTACCCGTGACTATGTGCCATTTGTGCCTGGCATCCTGTCTCTTCTGTAAGGCTGCTGGCCACACAATTTGGTGGAACATTTGCCCACGGTACCCTGAGCCTTTCACACTCTCTTGGGAAGCAGGAGGAAGAAGCAGAAGTGACTTGTCAGTCTTAAAAATCCGCCTGCGGACAGGTACCGTAGGGATTGGGTCGCCCACTTGCTGGGGGTTGTTTAGCCTGCCTCTGGCCTCCCTCTCTCTTCTGCCGCTCGGTGCATGAGCACAGCCAGCCGGCATGCATAGTGACAAGGAATAAACACGCACTCTTCACCCAAGGATAATCCAAAGGAGAGGTCTGGTCCAAGAAAAGCCAGTAGGATCTTTCTGATGGAAGGTACCCACAGTGGCATTGTGCTCCAGAAGAGAGGTGACCTCCCGGACAGCTGCACTTAGCCCTTTACTCTCCTCATCCAAGGTGAACCAAGGCTGAGGCAAGCTGTAAACAGTGTCTGATTGTTCTCCAGCCAAAATGGGGTGAGGAGCGGGGGTACAGCCCCACTCTGCAGCACGCCTGGCCCTGGCCCTCCAAGCCTGCACAAGCCACCCCCGGCCCATCAGGCAGTCTGGGCTCCTTCTCAAACAAGCCTATGTGCAAAGCAACCAACAGCAAAACCACCCAGAGAGAGTAAGGCAGGTTCCCACACATACACACACACACACCACCCTACCTCCCCCCTCATCCTGGCTTGGCTGAACAAGCCAGGTTCAATCTCAGAGCTCAGTTTGGTTGTGTGTTTTGAACAGATTCCTGAGAACAGCAGCCCCTTCAGGAATTATACAGCACAAAGATGCTCATGACAAAGAGACCCATATAAAACGCACAAGATGCCCAAGTGGCTGAAACCGTCTCAGGTATCAGGTTCTGGAGTCTACAGATGACATTTTCCTGGGCTCACAGTTGCCAAAGCCAACCACATTTGTTCTACAGAGAAGGGTTTGTTAATACTGGTCGAATGCAAGTTCTACCTGCCTACAGCAGTTTTATCCACTTAAGAGGAGGCTACTCTGTCCCTTAGTGAGGCTGAGAGGCATTAAACCACTTTTAAACACCCACTACGCTAACATGCCTGGTGCTCTGGGGAAACTGGAAAAAAAATAAAGCACGGCCCCGTTTTGTTGGCAACTTACAATCCAGATCGGGGGCAAAGATGTGCATATTTGGAAATGACTCGGACGGCAGCATGGTCACAGGGATGGAGTGCCAGGTTGTTTGATGCAGATCTGCGGCTGCTAGAAGTCAGAGAGCACGAGAGTCAGCCGGCCTCACTGCCCCTCCAGCCAACAGAACACAACTAACCAGCAAACACTTCCAAGGCCAAAAGCTGAGCTGCTTGTTTTAAATAGGGAGGGTGACGCATCTGGTAACTCAGGGGTTACACGGTCCTCTCTGGAGGGGCACGCTGCCAGGCACAGAGCTGAGGAGAGCACGTCACTCTGCTTGGCTTCCATTCCTGGCACCACCACCTGCGGTGTGCAACCTTGAGGCCCTCGCACGATCTCTCGGTGCCTCCATAGCTCCATCTGTAAAATGGAGACCAATGAATGGTATGCAGATCATCGGGCTGTTATGGAAAGAACTTGAGTTGCCACACAGTACATGGTTGATGGACATAGCTATTAGTACCACGGGCCTGAACTGCTAAAGGGACTCCCTCAGTTAATAGCGAGAAACTAGATATTCAGTTTAAGTCAAAAGACAGATTAGACAACAGAAAGTAATTTTAATTTTAAACAAGACAAGGGAGGGAGGGGCCTTGGGGTCCCATGAACATGGTATTAGTCAAAAGAGGCTGTAACTGAAAGCAAAGGGCATTTTAAGCCCAGCTAATGCAGTGGCTGGAACCGAAATGTGGCCTGCTGGTCCTGCTGGAACACAAGTCAGTACTGAAGAGAAAGTGCCAGCGATGATGTCCCAGAAAACCCAGCATCAGCCATGAGCCCAGCTCGCTGCTCAAATAATTCATTCCTCACTCTTTGCTGACCAGATTCAGATCACGCCCCCAGCACAGTTTCCTTTTTGGTGAGAACACTGAAAATATTCCTCAGGAGCTAGACCCAAACACCCAACATTTCTCATGTCCTTTTAAAGTTTTTCTCCTCCCCTCTTCCACCCTTTCCAGAACCTGAAATTATAGGTCTCCCCAAAGAGAGTCTAGAATAGGCTTGACTATGGCAAACATGGCCTTTCTTTGCCGGCCCACTTGCCCTGCCCTTCCACCCACTGAGTCCCCCTCCACCCTGACATCCCCTCTAGGGACGGCATTGTTTTTACGGAAATGACCGCAGCATCACTGAGTCACCCTACCTCCTCCACCCACTTTGCCTTAGCCACTCATGCTCAGAGCACAAAACAACGTTCTCAGAGCATGGTTGCTACTGAGCATGGCCCAGCCCCGAGGGTAGCTGCAGACCTGCCCCCCATCTTTCCTCCAGGTGAGATATCTGTCCATCCCCTGAATCCAAGGGGGTTCCAGCTTAACCTCTGAGGGCATCAAGTAGCAGACCAGGCCCTCTGTGGCTCTGGATTCAACAGTTGAGCAAACCGACCTGTTTAATGGTTCACTTCCTCATCAGATGAATATCCGTTTCGGACTGTGGAAATGGCTAAATCAGATAATGAACACAAAGCACAGAGTTTAGAGTTTGACACAGGAAGGCCATTTGCCTAAACAATCATCAGCATTATTATCTACCTGGTTATTACGATCAGTGTCCAGTTTTCTATTCATTCATTCAACCAACGTTGACCATGTTTTTCTAGCACTGACCACATGCCATGCACGCAGTGGTAAAAGACAGATGTGTCCAGGCCCTCATGGAATGTTGGGTCTAGGGAGAGCCAACAAAGAAGTCAAGAAAGAGCCAAACATCCTTGCAGGTCATGGATGTGCAGGGAAGGAATCAGAGGGAATTTGGGACGGAGAATAACAGGGAACTAACTTTAGATAGAGTGATCAGGGAGGGCCTCTCTGAAGTGACACTGAAGCTAAAACCTTAAGGATCAGAATAAGCGAAACACGTGGAGAGGAAGGGCAGGGCTCTCTGAGCAGAAGAAACCACATGCATGAAGGCCCTGGGGTGGGAAGAAGCTTGATAGGTCCAAGAAATGAAACAGAGGCATTATGGCTGGTGCTCGTAAACAGGGAGAGCAGGGCGGTGGCTAGAGCTGCAGGCCTTGGAGGGAAGTTTTGATTTTTATCCTAACAATGATGGAGAGTCTCAGAAAGGTTTTGATCAGGAAATGATACCTCACATAGACAGATCATCGTTTCTCCAATCATTCCACAATAAACATTTCCTCCCTACCCCATACTGAGTGTTCTGTGCTAAGAAGTTTACTTGCACTGTCCGAGTGTAACATGGCAGCAGTGGTCCTAGGAGGAGGGCAGTGGTGACAGAGGAGTGGCCAGATTCAAGAAGAATATAAGAGGAGAGGGTGGTCAGGCTTTGCTGATAGAGTGAAGGGGACCCAGGGAAGAAACCGGCTCAGACGCTGGCCCTGGCTTCTCAAACTCCTGTCATCATCATCCCCAAGTCACAATTATCATTTAACCAAAGAACAAGACTAAATCTACTAGTCAACTTCTGTGGCAGCGACTGTAGACATTGCACTTGGAAAGACAGTGTGCTCAGGAAATCTACACCCTAGAGTGCTCTAGCACGCCACACTCGGGTCCTCTGTCTTTACCTACTTCCAATGGCTGAGTCTCGCAACTGTCCCCCAAAGAACCTGACAATTGTTGAATGGTCCAATGGCTGCAAGCTGGCTCCGACAGCAAAGCAGAGAACTAACCTAGAAACGCAAAGTACCACTGACCAGCGTACCGGGGCTGCTGGTTCAGACTGTGTCACCCCGCATGGAAGGGTTCCCACTGCGTCACGTAGCCTGTCAGACAAAGACCCAGAACAATGTCAGGCTCAAAACAGCAACAAAGCCCTGAGCTATGAGCATTGCGTGAGTGAATCACTGGAAAAGAACTGCTGGAACGTGCGTTCTTTGAACCACAGCACGATTAACACTACCAGTTGCCACATCATCATTGAAACAATGCCCGTCTAGCTTGAGAACCTGCCGGACAATGATTAAGCTGAAAGAGTCTAATCTACTGCTCCCTGCAGAGCACACGCTTGTTTTAGTGAGAAAGCGTCCTGGACCACTTTCACAGACGTACAGATAGATTTCACGACAATATGTAGGCATACTGAGAAGGTATGAGGAGAAGGGGACTTTCTGAAGGTGAGTGCCTTGGGTCTCCCATCCTCCCATGCCTGGGAGGACGTGTTAACTTGTGGGTAAGAAGAGAGAAAGGGATCAGGCTTAGCTGACCTGGCTTCAGCCCCAGACCTAAATTAAGGCTGTCGTTTTTGGAAGCCAGCCTTTCACTTACTCAGTAAAACTACATCAAAGGTACTGCAGGCACTGGCCAGACTGTAAGTCATAACAAAGCAGAGAATGGACCCCCCAAAATGAAGCCTGGAACTGAGAGAAACAGGCATTTCCTGGCTGGGTAATTGTCCCACTCTTATCAATGACTCTCCTGAGATGCAACAATTCAACTCAGACACACATTGTGGTTGACACATGGCTGATCAGACTAGGTCCCTTTAAAGAATATGAAGCCATCGGGGACAAGCCTCCCTGCACAGAAATTGTTTTATTTTCTACCCCAGCCTTCATTTGCTCATCTTTCCTTTAGCAGAATGGCCAAGTCATGAAGCCTCTGATGTCTTGAAAATAATGAATGTGGCAGCCCTACAGGGTGGCACAGAGAAGTCTGCCCTAAAGTCAGACCTGGGCTACACTTCAAGGCATCTCTCTCTCCTGAAGCCCAGAGTATTGGTGTCATCAGTCACCTCTGCTCCTTATTTCTTATTCATACTCTTACTCAAAGACTTGTAAGATGTTAATGCTGAAAGGCATCTTGGAATCAAGCTGTCTAGGATTCCCGTTAAAGCCCCAGGGAGGATGAATGTTCACAGGTACACATTTGGCAGAGCATGGGCCTGCGTGCACACAAGGTCTCCTGAGCACGGGCTAGCAAGGGGCTTCCTGTTCCACTGGGAAATGTGTCTCAGTCTTTTGTTCTAATATTATCAATAATACAAAGCCCTAGAGGCAAATAGGTGCTGAAGCTGACAGATGTTCCAAATGCATCCTGGTGATTGTCTGCATCAGGCCATGGAGCTGGGGAGCTCCAGCAGGTGGTTCCTGCTTTTGTGCTTTTTCTCTTAAGTTCCCACCCAGAAGAAGGCTTGGCATGGAGGAAAAGAAACAGATGGTTCTTGCTCAAGTCCAGGTTGCCATGTTGGACTTTTACCACATTTCCTGTTGATGAAAGAACTTGGAAAGCTTTGAGCCAATTCGAGAGGTAAGCATCTTTCCAAAAGGACACGGATAAGACTGAGATTTGGAGATCAAGATCCCAAAAAGGAAACAGACTATTTAAAAAGTTCTGCCGTTCCCTGGGGAAGGAGGCCAGAGAACTGCCCGGGCCTCTACAGGCACAACCAGTCCCCAGGGACAAAGTGAAGGCAAATGACACCTGAGCTCCTACAGCGTGTG
This sequence comes from Phataginus tricuspis, assembly GCA_029783875.1. Taxonomy (NCBI): domain Eukaryota; kingdom Metazoa; phylum Chordata; class Mammalia; order Pholidota; family Manidae; genus Phataginus; species Phataginus tricuspis. The sequence continues at coordinate 12,096,508 of JAQQAC010015287.1, forward strand.
CCACCACTCCTCCCCTCCCATGGCTGCCACCATCCTCTTCCACCTGGTCTCTGGCAGGAGCTGCTGGCCTCCCTGCTTCCACCCCTGCCGACCGCTAACCCAGAGCCAGCCTCTTAAAACAGGATATCAAGTCACGATGCTCTCCTGCCATGAACCCTGAGATGACTCTGCAGGGCTTTAACACAGAGCTCCCATCCTCACTGCGTCTTTCCCTCTGCAGCCCTCCTCTGCAGCCCCAGGCCACCACTCCTGCAACTTCTCCCCGTTGCTCATTCCCTTCCAGCCCACTGGCCACCTTCTGCTGCTGAACATGCCAAGTGGGCTCCCGCCCCTCTGGTGCTTGCTGCCGCTAACACCTGGACCATCTACCTGTGAGTGTCCCCACACTCTCACACACTTGCTCCCGTGCTTCCTTCAGTTCTCTCCTCAAATGTCACATCTCCAGCGAGCTCTTCCTGTACCCCAGGGAAGCCTGCACCTCCCTCACTCCACCCACCCCTCTCCCCTCCCCGTTCCCCTGTTGGGTGAATGTGTACGGGCAGCTGAGGGGCTGCAATCACTCCCTTAGGGTTCCTCTTTCCCCCACGGGAAGGTGGTAAGCTCTGTGCAGGCAAGACCTGGTCTGCCTGTGCTCCGTCTCCAGTGACGGAGACAATGGCTGGCACAGAGAATTCAGTACATACATGGTGGCTGGCATGGAAATGAACCCATGCCTTTACACTAGGTCTGGGTAGAGAAAACACAATTTCCACTGGAAAAGCCAAGGCCAGTTGGGCTGTCTGACTTCTTTATATGCACAGAGGGAACAGATATTCTTCCATTAGTCCACCTAGCTCTGTTTTAAAGGGTGACAGCCAGCCTCCGGGTGTGCTACACAGAGGCCTGGTAGGGGGACCGAGGGAGCAGATCAGCAATTGACCTCCAGAGCCGCCCTCAGCTCAGGCCTTCTACTGCTCAGACCCAAGCACGGCCCTGACTCTCAGGCATGTCTCAGGGGTAGATCCCATCCCATCCCCTTCCAAGATACAGGTGACGTAAGAGTGGAATGCTGAGAAAGTTAGAATGGAAGAGCAGAGTGGAGAAAAGATAAATCTGTCATAAACCATGAGGGACCCCAGCGCCCTCCTCAAAACATTGCAACTCCATGAGAAAGAAGGCGTGAACAAAGCCTTTCCAATACCTCCGATTTGCATCATATGGAAGCCCAGTGAAAGAGCTGCTGTCTTTTTTTCCGAGTCTCTAGAATAAACTTTGTTAGGTATTTATCTAAATGCTCTGGACCTCTATAGAAGCCCATGCCTCTACTTTAACAAAGGGCTGACTTTACGAGTCTGTATTGGAAGAGGGCATGGGCGTGCTCCTCCTGTGGCACTAAGGAATGCTGCAACGTGGTTCAAGGGTGTTTTTTTTTAATTCCATGCCCGGCAATTGTGCTCAGAGGAATGCACTCTAAACAGGATATCATAAATCAGGCAAAAAGTTCTATGCAAAGATATTCATCAAAGCAGTATTTATAACAGAAAAAAAGCTAGATCTCTAAAACTAAGAATGACAAGGCACGTAAAATTCTTAGCCCAGTGCCTGGCACATAGTGAGTGTTCAATAAGGGGTAGATACAAGATTTTTATTGTGGTAATTAAAGAAAATGTGGAACACTGCATGATAGATCATTTTTAAAGCTTATTCCCCTATTGGAGTTGTCACATGCATATAAAAATCTGAGTAAAAGAAATACCTAAATAATTAGCTTTCAGCAGGAGACTGTTTCCACCTGTGTGGGCAGCAAAGCCCCATCCATCTTTTCTACCACCCAACCCCCATATTTGACAGCTGCACAAAAGGCTCATGCCACCCACAGGATCTCTTCTCTCTGTCTGAACTACTGCTTTATTACTCTTTATTAGCCTTCCCTCTGAGAGGCAAATGAAAAAAAAATCATTCTGTAATTCCATCAACATTTTTAGCATCTATCATATTTGGAGACTTGGCCAGGATGGACTTTGTAGGGAGGCCACTCAGACTACTGGGCTGCAAGCCCCTCCTGTCTAAGGAGCGTCTCTGGGAGAGCTCAGGGGGAAAGTGCAGCCTTTCTCGAGGGCTGTCAATCAAACAGGAACAGCAACCTGTGATGGACAGATCAATGGCTGGCTTCTTCCTCTGGGAAGCACCCAGGGGCAAAAATCTGGAAGCATGAGCTACAATTCCTTCAAGGAGAAATACATCCAAGGAAGGAGGAAGTTTTATCAATAGATACTCAGAATACTAGGGATTGGTTGAGGCCCCTCTCCATTTTCACCTCTATATATATACTCTACAGGTACATTCATACATGCTCACACACATAGACCTACTCACATACATGCCCAACATACACACACACAGATGGAAGCACGCAGTGTACAAACACACACACCCCCCATGGTCCCCCTTTCCTCTAATCACGCCCTTCTCCAGTTTACGCTGTTCAGGCCTGAGCTTGTAGTGACAACAAAACAAACAAGAAGTTCACTTCTATGATTTGTGATGCTGCAAAAACTCCAAGTGGAACCAGAGGCCCATGAAACACATGCTGCCCAGCTCGATTCTAAGAGGAAAAGACTCTGCAGGTGCCAATAATGGTGCGGCTGGAAGAGGCTGGAGAGACCAGCCAGTGCAGAGGAGGACATGGAGGTTTACCCGCTGATACCTCCTGTCCCCAAGATGCCACACGGAGGGACAGCTCTCCAGTTCCAACCCCAATCGCTACCAAATAAATCCGCACCTTCATCCTTCCACTTTTGCACTTGTCATGTAAATACTGCCTCCGCAGGACAGACGCAGACACTCCCCAAAAGCAGAGATGTGTGTTTACACTTCCTTTCCAAGCAAGTCACTAGCTGTTGCAGGTGGATTGAAGAAGGAAAAGAAAGAAAGAAAAAAGAAACCCGTGTTCCTTTGGATGGAGGTTATTTCCCATTTCAATAGGAAGCAGGTGTTCACCCACATACCAATGGGCTGGTTCCTTTGTTCAAACAAAAGGTTTTCCTGAAAGCAGCGGGGAACCAGAGGGCAAGGATTCTCAACAAAGGCTTTCTCTTAGTGAAAGCAGGAGTTACTCTCCTGGGAATGTGGTCCCCTGGTTTGACGATTCCGGAAACGCAGTTAGCAGGGTAGACTGAATGCACGTGCTAGTGGTTTCACCCAAGGAACTCTTTTATATCCACTTGGCTTTGATTGGCTATTTTTTCTCCATCGAATGCCATTTTAAGTTCATATCCCTCAAGATGAAGAGCATGTGGAGGAGTGAACTTGGCACCCGTTAAGCGCTGCCTGTCTGAGGGTGCCCCCATGCTCCCAGCAGATGGTTTATTGAAAACTTTTTGAAAACCAACCAAGTGAATGCCTTTCAAAGTCAGTTTCACTTCCCCAAAGCAGAAAAAAGAAAAAATAATGGAATGAACCCCCAAACAGCATTACATTTAAGAGTTCAATCTAAAATGTCCAGCATAGTACCTGGCAGGCAGAAAGCAACATAAATAGAAGCCCCCCTCACTCCAGCATTCGATTAAGACCAGCTCCCATGCCAGCTGCATTTATAAACAGATACACTGACATGGACACTCCTGAAAAATGGGATAGGTCCATTTACTGAGCACCTACTATGTGCAAAGCACTAAGCTAGCGGCTTTCCATACGCATTATATGTTGCCCTGAGAATACAGTCAGACCCACAGTATTATACAAAGGGTGCTCAGGTTACTGAGGCACGGTCATTCAAAGCCAGAACCGGACCCACTTCGATCCAGAATGCATGCTCTTCCCACTACATTATGCTGCCTCACATGAAGGGGCTTTTTAAAGTAACTCAGAGATGGATAAAGTATCCTTCCTGAGAGATTCTTTTCTGACCTACCTCCCACCCAAAACAGGAATATCCCCAACAGATGGTTATTCACCCTGTTTAAATAATTATAGTGACACCGGGCACAGAGAGTTGCATCTCTGTGGTTGAGCTGTGATCCAAAAGCCAAAAGTCCCGTCTCTTCAGGTGGTGAAAGGCTGCCCTTGCACGACTTTGACCCACTGGTCCTCGGTGCGCTCAGTTCTGTAACACATTTTCCGAACTCAAGGAAGACGATGATGACAATGACGACATCACTGTTTGTTTTAAATCCCCTTTGCACAGAGAAGCCAGATGTCAAGGGGTTCTTTTCAAACCTAACACCCACCAAGTACCTATCGGATATATTTAGACGTGAACAAAAGAATACTTGATACATAATGTCATCCCAACGATGATGGACTATCATGAAACTATTAAAATCAGGTTCCAGAGGATAGTTCACACCATAAGAAAACGTCCACCACGTGCTGTTAATGAGCAATGAGAGCATTGTAAAAGCAGTATAATCATGATTTGAAGAAAAAAAAATCTGTATACATATAAAAATGTACAGAAGGAAATGAAAT
>JAQQAC010015287.1:12101356-12189820 GCA_029783875.1 Phataginus tricuspis
CCTCCATACTGCTTTCCACAATGGTTGAACTAATTTGCATTCCCACCAGCAGTGTAGGAGGGTTCCCTTTTCTCCACATCCTCGCCAACATTTGTTGTTGTTTGTGTTTTGGATGTTGGCCATCCTCACTGGTGCAAGGTGATATCTCATTGTGGTTTTAACCTGCATTTCTCTGATGATTAGTGATGTGGAGCATCTTTTCATGTGCCTGTTGGCCATCTGAATTTCTTCTTTGGAGAAGTGTCTATTCATATCCTCTGCCCATTTTTAAATTGTATTATTTGCTTTTTGTTTGTTGAGGTGCATGAGTTCTTTATATATTTTGGATGTCAACCCCTAATGGGTATGTCATTAATGAATATATTCTCCCATACTGTAGGATGTCTTTTTGTTCTACTGATGGTGTCCTTTGCTGTACAGAAGCTTTTCAGTTTGATATAGTCCCACTTGTTCATTTTTGCTTTTGTTTCCCTGATGCACAGGGTTTTTAAAAAATATCTTCCTTTTACATTTCTGCATCATTTTGTATCGGAGTTTTTTCCACCTCTCTCCCTCCCGCCGGTCCCGCTCTGGGTCAGGACTACAGCTCTTTGTGTTACAAGCTCTTTCTGCGACCCTCCGAACCAGCGGAGGGGAGGAAGGCAGGGAGAGAGGCTCGCCCCGATAGGCAGAGCAAGGGAGGTAAGCGCCGGCTGTCCGCCCGTTCCCGCAGCCTCTGGAGCTCGGCGGCGCCGCCGCTTGCAGCCGCTCCAGCCTCTGCCGCCGCCGCCGCTGGCCGCTGGCCGCTGGCCACTCGCCGCTGGCCGCCCCTTTTCCCCGGAGACAATCAGACGCGACAGGAAGTTCACTCGATGGGAGAACTCGTTTATTGGGGCTCAGGGCATTGGATATATAGGGTGAAGCCTCCCCCCCATCGGTCACCTATGCTAATAAGGTAACTTTACTTTTCCGAATCAGGCACGGAGCTGCGCGCCTGCGCAGCTGTCTCTGATGTAAGAAGCGGACCGGAGTGGGCGCAGCTAAACCTCAGGGGGCTTTCGGCGGCCACCCCTGCAGCGCGGCTGAGTTCTCAGTGGCCATCTTTTGTGGCATGGCTGAGATTCAAAGGCAGTTCCCAGCGGCCACCCTCGTGGCGAGGCTGGATGCAAAGGCAGTTCCCCACAATTTTGAAATTTTACTAAGTTTCTTTAAAAAAAAAATTATTCTGGACTTATCCACCCAGTCTAGAGAGCTACCTTTAGCACGTCTCATCTAAAGACTGTAAGAGTAATCACAATAGTGACTGTGGCCACTCTAACACCTACATTTCAGCTTACCATCTGCCAAGCAGTGTTCTTAGCGCTTTATAAAACATAGTAACACATTTAATCCTCACCACAACCCTTTGAGTTAGGTACTGTCATTGTCACCATTTTACAGATGAGAAAACTGAGGTCAGAAAGATGAAGTCACTTGTCTGAGGCCCCAGAACAAGGAAGAGGAAAAGCCAGGTTTCAAATCCAGGCAGTCTTGACTCCAGGGAGCCAAGCTCTTGGCCACTTACCTTAGGGTCTGCATTTCACCAGACCTGAGCTAAGATCAACAGGATTCGGAAGCGCAGAAAATGGCTCAAAACCCATCTGACTAACTCCAGGGTATATATCCAAAGAAGTGAAAACAGGATCTCAGAGTGTTTTGGGTGAGGTGTTTGATCACCCATGTTCACTTCAGCGTTCTTCACAATAGCCAAGAAGTCGAGGCAACATAAATACCCGTCAACAGATAAAGAAAATTATTCAGCCCCAAAAAGGAACGGAATTCTGACACATGCTTCAACATGAGTTGCCACCACGGATGGACCTTGAGGTCATGTTGTGTTAAGCAATAAGCCACTCACAAGTGGAGAAATATTACACAATTCCACTTATATAAGGTGCTTAAAGTGGCCAAATTCAAAGAGAAACTAGACTGGCGGTGGCCAGGGCTGGAGAGGGGAATGAGGAGCTACTGTTTAATGGGTACAGAGAGTCAGTCTTAGAGGATGAGAAGAGCTCTGGAGGTGGAGGGGGGTGATGGCTGCGTAACATCATGAATGTATTTAATATCAGTGAATTGTATACTCAAAATGGTTAATAAGATGGTAACTGTTACGTGTATTATACCACAATAAGAACAAGTCGGAAAACAATTTTAAAATGAGAAAAACCATCTGAAGATTGTGAGTTTGTTAGTGTCCTTTGTGGGTTGCTCAGAGATCACGGAGGGTCACAGTCCCCATTCAGGTCTGAAAGCTTCAAGGTCTCCACTCCGTGAGCTCTTCCACCCTGGCTTCTGGCAACTCTCACCAGAGAGCCAACGAGAAATTGTCTCCATGTGGCTCTTCTGGAAATTAAAGTTAAAATGACAGTCATGTTCACCATTTCCTCGCAGAGAGAGGGAAGGTCTGGGCTGCCCTGCTCACAAGGCTGTGGGCACAGGCACGTGTCACACTTGGGCTGGGAACCATGTGATGCAGGAAGCAAGTGAGTCTGGCTGAGCTGGGTCTGCAGCTCTCTTGCCTGCCTCCTGGCCCTGCTGTGCCCCCTTGTGAAAGTTCTGGGCCGAGGAGGCCACACCCAGCAAGGCAAGCCTCACACCCAGCCTGCCCGGCCTACAGTACAGAAGACATGAGTTCTAGGAAGCCTCAGAAACGGCCGTCCATGGGACACCCCAGTTTATCCTACCTCTGACCCCTACCTGGGTCACAAGGTGAGGTGTAAGTTCTAATAGGAACTGAGACAAAAACCTGCCTGGTGTCAAGAACTTCAAGCTCTTCTCCAGCCTCCCGAAGCCTGCCAAGGCCCGTGGCCTGCCCCTTTAAAGCCTGCGAAGTTACCTTCTCCTCCCTAGGATGCTGAATAAACATGCTGCTGGTATTTTGTAGGCACCCAAAGAGTGTACAGTCAAAACAAGGGCCTGGGGCAGGCAGAGGAATGCTCCCTCGCAGACCCAGAAGCAGAAGCCTGGGCGGATGGATCAGACAAACCCAAGCAAGGGGCGACTTTATCCCTGACGAGCAGCATGAGCCTGGGAACCATGCTGGCCCCCAGGACAGAGCGCCCTCTGCCACATACTGCCCGTCCTCCGCAGCTTCCTCCTGCTCTGGCAGAGAGCATGGCCCTGGCACCAGAAGGCTGGGGCTCAGGCTCAGCTCATTACCTGTTGCCTTGGGGGGCAGGTTATTTAACATCTTGGCCTCAGTTTTCTCCTCTGCAAAGAAGGAATATAATGATTTATTTATGAGAAAGCATTTTTAGAAGACGCAAGGAAGCTGGAAATGGCCTCCACGTGGTGTGTTGTGGGAACCCACAGAACACACACGAGGTAATGGGGGCTCTCAGCACACTGAGTTTTTCCAGTTTGACTTAATCATCTTGAAATTACGTTTTCAAGGTCACACAGAGTCTGCCCAGAACCGTGGGCCATGCATCTTCTGTACACCTGGAGCCCCTGAAGAGAAAATGCGTATGCGGGAGGGCTTGCCTTTCAGGAAGTCCAGTAACTGTGCAAAAAAACCTGAACCGACAGGATGGGAGGCTCAAGGGAGACAGTAGATATGAGCAAACTGTGAAGAGTTAAAAATACAATTTAAAAAAAGTACTGTTTGTAGCAAATTCCTCTGATGTCTCTGGGACGTTCAATTTACATAGGTCTGAGACACCTACATTCCACAGATGTCACCGTCACATTCGGTAATAAAGGAAGGTTTATGCCACCACCTACCATACCTGGAGCTCCCCTGCCCATCTGGGATGCCGGGGGCCCCTGAAGGGCATCTCTCCATCGTCAGCAGGCCCCCAGGACACCAGATTGAGCCTCCTGACGTGTGGCCCCCAAGCTTGGGAAGGGACTTCTGCACTTTGAGGTCAACTCCGCTAAAGAGAAAAATGACCAGGGGCTGATGGGAGGCTGTTGACTGTTCCCTCTTCAAATGGCTCCTACTTGGCGGAGCACGGACGCCTGACAATGTTCAAAGAACACAGGCCTGCCCCGGGCACAGTACAGACAGAACAGTCCAGCCGTAAACAAGCAGCCTTTTCTATCAGCCATGTTTTAATTCTTTCAACCGCTTTTCTTCTGAGTTAGAAGAGGAAAACCAGCCACTTCCAGTGTCTGAGGTCGGCCGGGACCTTCCACGATGGGCAACCTCAAGCCAAAGCTCCCTCTGCTGTCCTAGCACCTCTTTTGACAAAACGTGAGCCTTACTCAGCCCAGGGGACACTAGTCCCTGAGCGGTGTGAAAACTGGGGGCTGGGGAGGAAGTGGGGAGGGTGTGGAAGTGAAGGAGGAGCCCTGTGGCCGGCAGTGGAAATGCCAATTTGACACCTTCATTTTCCTGCCACCTTCTCATCTCAGGCACCAGGGGTGATGGGTGGCTTTTCATTTCCACCAACTCGTACACCCAACACATTAAAGCCACCTCAAGAAGAAGAAAAGGCTTCAGCTTTTAAATTACGACTCTGAGGAACCAGAAGACAGCTTCTTCTAGGTCCCCCAGGAAGGCAGAGGAGCCTTCCCCGAGGGCCTCCGAGGGCCCTTCCCGGGGGGCGCACTCCTGCGGGCTCCCTGCAGCTCACCTTCTCGCCGCCCTCCCTCCCATCTCCGTGAGCTCAAGGCGTTCCCTTTGGGAGGCGGAAGAAGAGCTGCCCTTTATATGTAGTTTTCATAAAGGCTACTCATATAACTTAAATTTAGAATAGCCTTAAAAACCATCTAACACAAACCCTCCTTCTACAGATGAAAAATCTGATACCAAAAAACACAAGCGACGTGCCTGCCCAAGTTCACAGAGCTGGAACCACAGTGCCAATAGCCCGGTGAGCGGTCGAGTCCTTTCTACCATGCCACACTTTCCCAGCCCTGTCTCTGATGTAGTTACAGTCGTAAATAATCTTCATCTAAAAGGAATGGTGACCACAGTATGGGAAGACGACGCTCAAGAATAAATGCAAGGACAGGAGTTTCCAGGTTTCTGTCCATATTTCCAATGCCCCTCTTCCGGCCTCCCGCAGACACCAGCGACTTGTGTATCATGGCGAGGGCACTAGTAAAAAAAGGAAAAGAAAGAAGCTTTGGAACTCATCTACTGCAAGACTAGCAGGGCAGCAGGTAGGAAGGCGTGTTCCCTGTGTCCATGGGTCTTGCAACCCCCAGCAGGACCTGCAGACAATGGAAACCAGGGGACGCTTAGTGAGTGCCCAGAGTACTGACCCTGCCTCCACCTCCTCCTTGCAGCCTGGCTACCAAACTCCCCGCCCCCCCCCCCCACCTTCCCCTGCCTCTCCAAACAGGAAACCCCCCTCCCATCAGGCCACCAGCGTGAGGGTTCTCAATTTCCAACTTCCCAAGAACCCCTGAGTCTGCCCTTCCTATATAATCCAGGCATGGCGCTAAAACCTTGTAGGGGCTTCACCTCGCTTGATATTCACAGCCAGGTTCATGCCTAAGGAAACAGAAGTGTAGACAAAGAGGTCGAGACGTTTGCCTAAGGTCAAACAGTAAATTGGGGATGAGACTGGGACTGAACTGGAGCAGTTGGGTTTTGCTAGCTCATTCTGAAACACTGAGCTATATTCCGTGAAAAAAAAGGGGAAGTGTGATCCGTGGCGCCGAGAGCGGTGACGGGGACTGGACCTGCTCTGGGCTGCGTGCCACTGGTCATGGATTCTCATCTTCTCCAGTCTAGCCAAGTAAGGATTATTATCGTTGCTCATTTTCAGAAGAGGAAACGGAGGCTCAGAAACATTAAGCAATGGTTCCAAAGTCACTGAGCCAGAGTCTGGATTCATCCCCAGACCTCCTGTCCTTTGAACTCGGTCTCTCTTTTGCTATCATGGAAAGAGAGCGGGTCCCGCCCCACCTCGACTAGGTACTTTCACAGGACTTATTCCGACTTTCATTTTTCTTTAACGTCACAGGTCCCAACCCCCGATCCGGCCTTCACCAGGCTGCCATACCTCGACTGCACTTGGGGAATGGACCCGCTCAGCACCAGCTCCACATTCCCCAAACCCCAGTTCTATGCTGAAGGAACTCTCCCTCCAGGTGATTCCCACCCTCACCAAGATGGCCAGGTGGCCTTTTAGCCACAGAGTTTGGTGACACTTTTCTAACTAGAAGACCCCGCACCCCGTCTCTTCTCTATATGACCCAACTCAAGGTAGAATTGTGCAAATTGCATGTTAAAATAAAGCTTTTCATTAGTGATCAGGAAAATCCTAAAGCAACAACCTCCATCTTCATCTGTGGTGGAAGGACAGTCTCAGAACCATTTGTCTCAATTGGACATTTAAGTTTAATAGTAAGAGACTGGCTAATGTTAACAACGCACTGCAAAATCTCCAGAAGGAAAGAGAATGTTTAGTGGACCATTTGTTCTGTGTGTGTGTGTGTGTGGCACTTTTAAGTTACTAGTTTTTAAAATCAATGCTTTTTAATGGAAACAGCTTGACCAAAATCTGTCACAGAATTCTGAGATCATGAAAACAAAAGTTTAATGAGAAAAAAAAATACACCTCAATACAAACCGAAATGACCATTTTGCATTTTATTCCCAGGTTGCCGGCACGAATGTGTGAACCCTCACCAGCTGAGAACCTGTCACAAAACTCCTTTCCCCAAGGTCGCACCCCCTCCCGCCAGCCTTCAAAGCCCAAAGCCTGGCAGAAACAACTGATTGTTCAGAGCCTAAGCTTCCCACAGCGTATTTCATGGAAAAAGCAACTCTCTCTACCCCCAATATTCAAAACCACGGAAACAAAGGCCATTTCCCCCAGCAGCAGCCTCCTTCTACTCTCTTAATATGGCTCAAGGAGGAGGGGTTCCTCACCTATCAGTGACTCTGCCCCCAGCCTGGTCCCCCTGCATACCAGATGGCTTCAGAACCCACCCTGAACAGCCAAATGTCAAAATAACAAGCTACAGGTGCAACTACACGCATCAGCCAAGAAACAGAAGACACCCATCCCACATGACCAGTAACTGGATTTCGTCCTGGCTAAATGACTTCTAAAGACATAAGAACCTTAGGAAGGAAACAGTAGAGGGAGACAGGCGGAACTCCTACCTCCATGTCTGAAGGGCAACATTAGGGAAGGCAGGGTCAAAAACACAGTGTCCCCATCCAGTCCCTTCACCCTGTCTGGGTCAGCTGTAACAGGCTGCTGTAACAGGACACCACAGGCTGGGTGACTTAAATAACAAACATTGATCTCCCGCAGTTCTGGACACTAGAAGGCTATCAGCGTGGTCACATCCTTGGTGGGGGCCCTCTTTCTAGTCTGCAGGCAGCTGCCTCTCCTTGCACCCTCGAGTGGGGCAGAGAGATCATCTCTCTGGTGTCTCTTCTCAGAAGGGCACTAATCCCATCCTGGGGCTCCGCCCTCAGGACCTCATCTAAACCTCATGACCTCCCAAGGGCCCCGCCTCCAAACACCATCACAGTGGAGGGCAGGGTTCAACGTAAGAATGTGTGCGGGACACCACATTCAGTCTATACCACCTTCCTCTTATCAGGACACCGTCCTACCCATTTCCTTTATGGTTCCATGCCTGTCAAAGGCCTGTGTGCAATCCTGCCAAGCCACACAGCTGTTCCAGGGATGAGCAGCACAGAGGGTTCTGCATCCTCTGCCTCCTGCACGTCTCCCCGTCCCACACCTTGACCACGTGGAGAGAGAAGGCAGAAGGCGTCAATGAAAACTATTATCTGCTCCCAAGTGCACTTTCTCTTAAGGTCTCTGATCATAAAACACTGGAGAATGCCACTGGGCATACATACAAGTTAATTAGAAACATTTACCCCTTACCTACACAGACCTAGTCTACGTCATCAACATGTGGCTAAGCCATGGTCTGTTAACTCAGGGTTTCTCAAGAGCACAACTGACGCTGCTTGTGGGATCATTCTTCTTTGTGGGGCCTGTCTGCCCTGTGCCCTGTGGGATGCTCAGTCTTACCCCTGGTGTCTGTTCACTAGACGCGGGTAGTACCTCTCCAGGTAGGAAACCCAAAATAGCTGCAGACGTTACCAAATGTGCCCTGGGGAGTAAAATCTCCCCCGCCCCGGTGAAGACTGCTGGATTGACCTGCAAGAGGGCTTCCATGGAGCAAAGCCTGCAGGGAATTTCCCAGGGTGCCCACCCTTTCTCTCTGCCACCCCCCAGCCCACAGCACATTCCCTCTCCCCTAGGTGTTTCTGCCTCCTTCACCTAAGGCTTCCTCCCCACTCTCTCACGAGGGTCAGCAGAGAACAGGCCCCTTCATTAAAGCTTTGTGGGTCCCTGCAGTCCATACATCGCCTGCTCTGGTCCTCAAGGCGCTTGTCTGTGGACCATTCATTTAATAAGACTTTTCAGAGCCCTTTTCAGGCCTTGACTACCAAGAGGAAGCAAGCACAGCCCTGAGACGCTTACGCCCTGGGGGAGCATGGAAGTCACAGACAGAAGGCTTCACAGCGTAACGTGGGGCAGTGCGGAGCGCTGTGGAAGCATAGGAGTCAAGGGCCCAACTCTGGGCTCAGAGGAAAAGAGGAAGGAGTTGACATCCCCTCAGAGCATTATGTTCAAGCCACATCTTGAAAGACCAGTAGGATTCAGCTAGGCAGACGGGGCAGGGAGGGCATTCCTTGAAGACAGGGTGGAGCAAGCACAGTGGCTGCCCAGGAGAATGGGCTGCAGGCCGGTGCACAGCAGAGGCACCAGAAGCAAACAGCAAGGCAAACACAATGTGGTCGGGAAGCCAGAGGCCTGGAGAATTCACCACATGCTCAGCCAGCATCTGTTTCACTTGACCAGGCCACTTGTCCAGAGCGAAAGGTTACTGCACAAACTCACACAACCCAAGGGGCACATGTGGCCGAGCAAACATCCCAGTGTAAACTTCAGAGCCACCCTCCTAGAGTGCAAGCTGTGTGGCCCTTCTGATGGCCCACTCTGCCCCCATCCCAGGCACGCAAGGCAGGGGCCTGTGGCCTCAGGCTACAACTGCAAGCTCTGTTCGCCTACCTGGGAAGGAAGTGCTAGTAAAGAAAAACCAAGCAACTAGGCTTGCGGAGGAACAGAGAGCCCTTGAAGAATGTACCTTGGATATGCAAATAGACAGCTGTGGTACAGAAGCTCTAAATCCTGTTTGCATCATAAGAAACGTACTGTGTGAAACCTTCGCTCACAGCTTCCCTCTGTCTGGAATGCTGTTTGCTCCGCCTCCCCAACCCTTGCTGTTTCTCGGAACTAATTTCCTTCCTATTCATCTATTCTTTTACTGATGACCTAATTCAGACTCCTGGTATAGGCACTTGTTTTCCCTTTACCTTTCTTACTATAATTGTAATGAAATAATCAATTGTGTGTTTCCCCCACTAAACTGTAATCTCCAAACAAAGCTATGGCAGTCTTGGGCACCACATCTCCAGGTGGGCTGCCCAGGTGTGCCCTCCAGTATAACCAAGCAGGGTGTTCTGGTTGGTAAACAGCTACTGTGCCAAATCCACTGTATGCCTTCCCCAGGACCTAGACTCAGTCCAAACCCTGCAATGACTTTTCATAATAGGGTTTCACTGTACTTCCTATGGAAAAAGTGCAAGCCCTAAGTAATAGGCTAACTCAGGACTCTCAACTCTTCTTGGCTTTTATCCATGGCAAACAAACTTGGAAATGTTGGGATTCTTCCCCAACTAGCTTTCTTTTTAAAAGCAAATATTATAAACACAGGAATGGGGGGAGAGGAGAGTTGTGAGAGAGTGGATTTTCGGAGCATTCATGTTTACATGTGTAATTGGGAAGTTACTTTAAGGAAATTCTTTTTGTATATGCATGGGATAGGTCTGGAAGGATTTGCACAATACAGATAACAGGTGGGTGCCCCAAGAAGGAGGGCTGGATGACCAGGGGATGGAGAAAGAGGGAGATGAGCATTTCATAGTTTATTCTTTTGTACCCTTTGAGTTTTGAATCACATGCATATACCTGCCCTGTGCAAAAAAGTTACAGATGAAATCAAGTTGAAAGCAAAAAATATGGACATGTTCTTTCTTAAAAATTTGTTGCACTACAGTAGGATATAAAATGAAAATACGTTTTCATCCCCAAGCCTGTCCATTCCCTAAATAAAATGATTGTGAACAGTTTCTTGTAGATCCTCTTAGAATATCTATCTTTTGACTTCAAGCTCTACTACAAAGCCACAGTAATCAAGACAATTTGGTATTGGCACAAAAACAGACCCACAGACCAGTGGAACAGAATAGAAAATCCAAACATTAACCCAAACATATACAGTCAATTAATATTTGATAAAGGAGCCTTGGATATACAATGGGGAGATGACAGCCTCTTCAGCAGCTGGTGTTGGAAAAACCGGACAGCTACATGTAAGAGAATGAAACTGGACTACTGTCTAACCCCATACACAAAGGTAAACTCAAGGTGGATCAAAGACCTGAATGTAAGTCATGAAACCATAAAACTCTTAGAAAAAAACATAGGCAAAAATCTCTTGGACATAAACATGAGCAACTTCTTCATGAACATATCTCCCCGGGCAAGGGAAACAAAAGCAAAAATGAACAAGTGGGACTATATCAAGGTTAAAAGCTTCTGTACAGCAAAGGACACCATCAATAGAACAAAAAGACATCCTACAGTATAGGAGAATATATTCATAAATGACGTATCTGATAAGGGGTTGACATCCAAAATATATAAAGAACTCACGCACCTTAACAAACAAAAAGCAAATAATCCAATTAAGAAATGGGCAGAGGACATGAATAGACACTTCTCCAAAGAAGAAATTCAGATGGCCAACAGGCACATGAAAAGATGCTCCACATCGCTAATCATCAGAGAAATGCAGATTAAAACCACAATGAGATATCACCTCACACCAGTGAGGATGGCCAACATCCAAAACACAAACAACAAATGTTGGCGAGGATGTGGAGAAAAGGGAACCCTCCTACACTGCTGGTGGGAATGCAAATTAGTTCAACCATTGTGGAAAGCAGTATGGAGGTTCCTCAAAAAACTCAAAATAGAAATACCATTTGACCCAGGAATTCCACTCCTAGAAATTTACCCTAAGAATGCAGCAGCCCAGTTTCAAAAAGACAGATGCACCCCTATGTTTATCGCAGCACTATTTACGATAGCCAAGAAATGGAAGCAACCTAAGTGTCCATCAGTAGATGAATGGATAAAGAAGAGGTGGTACATATACACAATGGAATATTATTCAGCCATGAGAAGAAAACAAATCCTACCATTTGCAACAACATGGATGGAGTTAGAGGGTATTATGCTCAGTGAAATAAGCCAAGCCAAAAAAGACAAGTATCAAATGATTTCACCCATATGTGGAGTATAAGAACAAAGAAAAAAAAAAAAACTGAAGGAACAAAACAGCAGCAGACTCACAGAACCCAAGAACGGACTAATAGTTACCAAAGGGACTGGGGAAGATGGGTGGGAAGGGAGGGATAAGAGGGTAAAAGGGGCATTACGATTAGCACAAGTAATGTTGGGGGGGCACGGGGAGGGCTGTACAACTCAGAGAAGACAAGTAGTGATTCTATAGCATCTCACTACACTGATGGACAGTGACTGTAATGGGGTTGGTGGGGGGGACCTGATAAAGGGGGTAGTTTAATCACCATAATATTGCACATGTAATTATAGATTAATGATACCAAAGTAAATTATAAAAAATAAAAAAGTTCTAGAGAACTGAAGATGGGAGAGCGTAGGAACAACCCCATAGAATCCATGAGCACTGAAGAGAGGTGGGGTGGGCCATGTCTGGGTGATGGCACTCCCGGGGACATCTGAGCACTGCTACAGGCAAGAGAAAGAAAGAAGGTGTTTAGGGACCAGACTGCTTGAACCACAAGGTTTGGGTATAGCAAGATGGCTAAAAGTAGGGGCTACTCTAGATTGCTGTTCATGACAAGATAAGGCATTTGTGTGTACCTATGTAAATAAAAGAGAGGCACTTTATTAGTTAAAAAAAAACAAAGAAGAAGAAAAAAGAATATCTATCTTTTAAAAATAATCAACCCAAATGGTATACATTCTATTTAACATCTTAATTTGTCACTTCACATTGTATCTTGGAGGTCTTTACATATCAGCATATGTAAATATAAATTATGGTTTTATAGGCTGCATATGATACTGTATTAATACGGCACAATCACACAGCCCACCCCTACACAAAGTCACTTAGTTATTCAATATTAAAACTAATGCTGCAATAAACAGTAATGCGAATGTAGCTAGATCAATCCCCAGAGGTGGAATTGCGGGGTGAAGGGTAGGTGTGATTTTAAATTTGATTGCTATTGCTGAATTGCTGGATATATACTCAATCGTTCTGTGGCTTTATTTTCTGCATTTGTAAATCTGGAAAATATTGATGGGCTATCAGGTTACTCCAGTAAAAGGCTTGGCTAGCCTGAGAAATACAAAGCAGGATCATTATAAGAAACATTCAGTCAAAGAAACACTCAGTTTCAACAGAATTGTGGCTGGGACCAGACACCCGGCTAGGCTGCTGGTCCACAGCACCGGCCTCAGGGGCCCTGGACATCCTGTGGCCAAGTAACAGGTTTGCCAATCAATGTCCAGGAGGGCCTTTTGGTTTCCGCCTAAGATCACTTTCAGAGAAAAGGGTGTTGCCGTAAGGAGGGTATGAGAACAGGGGGAAGGCCAAGCCAAAGGGCTTTGGTGACGGCAGGGATGAGAAGTGAAAGAAGTTCCAGCTTCGAAGCCTAGAGCTTTGGAAAAATCCAAGAAAATCCAAGAAAGCTTGGATTTCTGCTGCTTTTCCCTTTACCCTGCTCGGTCCTCAAGTCCCCCTGAGGACATGCCAAGCTTCACTGCAGTTTTATCTTTGCGATCTTTCTTCCTCTAACCAGGGAGAATGCAGGAGAGATGCTTGACGGGGACCCTCTTACCTTTAAGAGTCACTTTTAAATCTTTTCCTACACAGGCTCTAATGCCGCCTTGTCCAACACAACTTTTCACAGCGATGACATTGCTCTCGGTCCGCACAGTCCAACATGGGAGCCACGAGACGCAGGTAACCACTGAGCCGAAGTTTTCATTTTATCGTAATTAATTAAATGTAAACAGTCACATGTGGCTGGTGGCTACTGTACTGGGCAGGGCAACTGTAACGTCTTCTTAAACTATAGATGCCACTTTAATCCAAATCTCTCGATCAGCGCATTTAAAAAGACAGACTGTCCAGCTAGCATATAATATGTAGGTGTTTAGCAATAAATACCATGGGCCAAAGTGCTGATGACAACCCTTGACAGTCACTGCTCGGGTCTGGCAGCATGCAGGAGCACATCACTGTGCCCTTGAGCCTGGGGAAGAAAAGACACTTTAATTCCTCCTTCATTCAGCAAACCCTCTATTACGTCTGCTCTGGGCCGGGCACGGGAGTTACAGAGGCCTACGATGCCGAGGGAGTGCAACAGGGGAGAGGGAAGAGAGAGAATGCAAACCACGTGCTGAGCCTTCCTGGGGGCTCTCCACAGGCCGTCGCATTTCTTTAGCTTAGTGGAGGAGACAGATGCCAAATGACAACGTGACAGGACACTGGGGTTGGCAGTCAATGCACAGAGAACTCAGGGCACCTAAAGGGTATCGGACAGCTGGGCCTCTACCTCCACCCCTAAGTGTGATTGTAGGTTTTATACCCATAATCCCAGCCCTGGATGCCCCTCCCCCACTGCCACCCACAGCTGTGCCCGTTCTGCTAAAACCTAGAATAAAGACACTGGGCACGCAGTGTTTAGGCAAGAAGGAGCAGGAAAGAAAAGTAATTTCAACATGGGAGGCAAGGGCAATAAAATATTGAGGAACTGAGGATGCAATTACCTTCCTTTCAAAGAAAACCACTTGCAGTCACACCTAGACTTTTACACTACTTTGTAACCACCCAAAACCAGTTTATAAGACTCAGAGAAAGTGCAGTGCCATGTATGAATATAAAGTTATACCTTCTGAAAAATGAGTAGGAAAAACAAATTTTAATTTTGCAACATGAACGACTGACTTGTCTCTCAACTAGTAATATAATTATAATATAGAATGTTTTATATGAAATACATTATGCACATATCTATATTATTAATATATTAACCTACATTACTGAGCACTTACTGTGGACCTGGTATATGTGTTATTTATATTATTTCTAATCTTTATCACCCACCATCCTGCAAAAATGGTCACCAGTGTCATTCACTTCTGGAGACATCATTCCTGCAAACACAGTATGTGAAAATGAACTGTTCCCAATGTACTAGGTAGCAGATAAGAAATACATTAGCCACACTTGACTCATATATGATTTTCTGGGGACTGCCCCTTGACAAACACTATAACTGGGTCAATTTTAAGCAGGCATCCCAACACCTAGGCAGAAGAGAGGGAGCAGCGAATAAGCAATTGAAAATAAAAGAAGATGACCTGTTTCCATGATTTCAAATGGATTTGGGCACGCCTGCAGGTCTGAGAAGGTCAGATCACAGCAGCTTGGCTTCCCTGTGCCAAGTTAACTTAGGTTTAAAGGATGCCACTCTGCCTGTCTGTCTCAAATAAATGTTAAGAACTGTCATCCAGAGTCTTCTTTTGTGAATGTGAGAAGTATCACATTTGCCTTTTAGGAATTTTCTTTGCATGGAGAGAAGCTGGGTGAGTGATATAGCAGGTTATTTATTGAGCACTTACTATGTGCTCCAGACACGTATTATCTATTTTTATGTTCACAGGAACCATGTATGTTAGACAATAGAATCCTCACCTTACAGAGGAGGAAACAGCTACTAAACTAATAAACTTCTCCATGGTCTTACTTGAATAGTGGTTCTCAATGTGGTTACCCATTATGGAGGGAGAGGGGGTATACTTTAGAAAATAGCTATGCCTGTCTGTGTTCCACTCCCTGAGAATCTTAAATACTTGCTCTGGGATGCAGCCTGTGCGTCCAGAGTTTTTAGAGCTCCCTGGAAGTTCTAGTGTGCAGTCAACATCACTAACTATGGCACTAAGGCAAGTAAGTGGAGGAAGTCGGATTTGAACCCAGGTCTTTCTAATTCCAGAACCTGTGATCTTAACTGCTTACCTATGCTGCCTTCCATGTGAAATGAGGTGCTGGCCATCAGTAATAATTGCCATAGGAAGTTCAAGCTAGACCCATTCTTCCATTCCAGGCTGCCCAGGTCTTCCAGGCAGTGCCAGGGGGTGTTTCAACTTAATGGTTAACGTGAGTTCTTTGTGAACCATGCTCACCTCCAGGACTGTAATCAAGCTTCAGATGACTACCCTCCGAGCCCTGGCCCGGGCAACACTCCTCATTTCCAGAAAACCAAGTCTCCTTGCAGCAATTCTGCTAACAAATGTTTTCAGAAATCAAAACCAGGTATGTTTCCAATTAAGCCAAAGAACAGCTTTCAATGTAAACAGCACATGGGTTATTACCCAAGCAGCCCTAGTCCATTTTGAGACACGCAGAAAAACCCTTTCAATACTTTACTTGAAAGTAAGTGCTTGCGTTGTTATTGTTTAAGGCTTCAGCTGTACCACAGCTGCCCTGGTGTGCGTCTGTCCTGCCCCTGAGTCTCATCCATTCTCTACTCCCTTCTCTTCCCTGCTGTTCCTCCCCACGTGACAGCAGAGAACCCCTGCAATTATCTGGGTACTCAGCTGGACAGGAATAAAACGAATAGGGTCTGGCCTGTGCACTGATTACTTCATCTGTTGATCTCAAAGTAATTAGACCACTGGGAAGAAATCATTCCATGACCCACATCTCCCTAGGTTGATATAATTTCACCCTCTTCTAAGCATGTAACCTAAGTTCTCTTTCCCAGCCCTCCCTAGAGGCCAGGGAAGTGCTGTGCCCACAGGGGCTCCCTCAACAATGAAGAGCAAGTGGATGCCAGCAGGGAGGTGGAAGGGGGCACATCTGTAGCCCAGAGCCAATATTGCCCCCCTAGGTTCTAGGGGTTTGCCTTTGTTCGCGGCGAGGTGACCATGGCCGCCGCGTCATGGGAACCACGAGGAGGCTTCTCTCACCAACCATTTCTGGTTCCAACCGGCTGTGACCTTAGGCAAGCGACTTAAAACCACTCAGGGCTCAAGTTTGTGTTTGGATCCTGAGACGCTGCTTGCTCCCCAGGGTCCTGGTCACCAGCACGAACCCCCACCCTCCTCGCAGACCCCCTCATACTCATGCTGCCCTCACAGACACGCAGGCTCTGACTGCCCTTGTTTCCAAACTGGCGGGGCTTTCAGTGAAAAACCTCTTGGAAAACAGCAAACCTGAGATGGACGGATCTCTTTACAATGAAATGCAGCCCACACAGCGGACACAACCCACAGATCCACACTGAATCCAAAGGAAAAGGAGGAAATACCTGCATTTGTAGTTCTCTTCAATGTCATACTTGTGCAAAAAATTTATTTTTTAATCTTTTCAGCTCCACTCTAACAATCAACCTCCTCTATAATTACCAAGTGAATATCCGCAAAGGTAACTTGATTAATAACACACATGCCAGTCCTCCTAGAACAGCACCGTTATTTGCTGAAATGCAGTATCGTGCCGGTTTATGGACACAGGAGAGGCAAAGAAATAGAGTTCAGACCCCGCGGAAGGCCAGGTGGAGGGAGAGTGAGGAGGGAAGGCATTGGCGTTCTGGTGAAGGTGAAGACCGGCGGCCTCCCGTGCCTGCCGGGGCTCACAGCTCCTGCCTCCGTAGAGGGCCAGGTTTCCTGACGTTTGCTGAGCGCCACTTGTCATATTCATATATGAATATGCAGGAACTAACGTGCATCTCCACGAGAACTAGAGACTGTGTGGCCATGATTTGGAAAAACAAGCTTGTCTTACGTTTTCCGGAGCCAAAGGCAAACAGATCTGGTCCCCAGGCAATGCCTGGTTTCCTTCTGCCTTGGTTCTGAAACGCAGAAAGGGTTTCTAAGATTTCTCCACCAAAGAACCGGAGGGAGCGACTGCTAGTTTTGACATCACTGTTCTTCCTGACAAGTTTCTTTCAAAAGAAAGGTAACATTTCTCCCATATTCCTGCAGAATGCAGAGACGTACTCTATAAGAAGATGCAAACACAAACATAGAAAATGCGGGTCTCATCTTTAAGAGCCCAGGAGCCTGAGGCCACATGTGACATCACCTATCCTGCTGGGTTGCACAGGCCATACATCCAACCCTTGGCGATCCCAGGCCTCTTGGGCCAAACACCACAGTGCGGGTCTTGACAGAGCATCACGCCCAGAAGCCAGCCAAGTGAAACGGCCTCGATTAAAGGAATCACTCGGGTAGCAGAGTGAAGGGTAGAGAATGTTCAGCTGCAAAAGGGGGAGAGCAAAGGTGGCAGGGACTAAACATGACGAGCAGCGGGAGAGGGGGCCGCGAAGCCACCATGCTGGGGTTGGGACCTACCTTTGCGAGCAAGCACATTGCTAGCATCCTAGCGAAGCCAAGAACTGAACGATAACAAAGCCACAGCTGTGGGGACTGAACAGGACAGGGGACAGCCTTTGAAATACCCATGTCATTCAACAGAATTTATTTCAAATCACCTTTAAAACCCCCAAATACAGGTCTATTCCCCTGTGACTTCAAAATCAAATCTTAAGAAGGAGCAGTCCGAGTCCACCCCAGGAGAATAAAGCTAAAATGTCAAAATAGAGAGTCCTGTTTTCAGAACCATGGGCACCACTGTGGGGTGGGTAATTATAGCATCTGGTGGCTTGATGGAGGCCACAGTGTTGGGAGGCCCATCCTTCTGGAAAAGCCTTTCAGCCCAGGAAGAGCCTGGGTCGTAGTCCCAGGACAGGAGGGTGAAGCCAGGAGAGTCTGGGTGACAGCCAAGGGTCAACGCAGGCTGCTGTGGCCACCTGCTAATCCCAGAGAGACATTCTCAGGCCGTGTCAGCAGAGACTCCCCCACCCCTGAGACTGGTGGTGAATCACATGTGCAGGATTCATCGACTCCCCAAACCCACGTATGCAGATGGCAACTCCTTATAGCCAGGGAAGTCTTCCAAGGAAATGGGGTCCTAAGAAAGAGGGTGAGCGCCAGCATGCTCCCACTTATCCACCCTGCTGACACTGAAAAGGGCCTTGAGAGACTGGAAGCACATTATTTTTACCAGCTGGCAGCAGCACGTCCCTTATGCACACCAGCCCTTCTCTGGCCTCCTTCTGGGGGCCCAAAGGAGCAGGACACCCTGAATTCTGGGCCCACCTGTGCTAGGTATCCAAGTTTATTGGCAAAAATTTACTAATCTGAAAGGGAATGTTTCAGGGTTATTCTTAGAACCTAATGGGCCCTCCTAGATGCTAAGCAAATCACCATTTTACCACCATTACAAAAGGTCAAAGACTCAAGGTGGCCGGGGTATTGGCTTGCTAGGGCTGCCGTAACAAAGTGCCAGACTGGGCGATCCCTACAAAAGAAGTGTGTTGTCTCAGTTCCAGAAGGCAGAGACCAAGATACTGACAGGGCTGGTGCCTTCTGAGACTGTGAGGGAGATTCGGGTCCAGGCCTCTCCCTGTTTCTGGTGGCTCACGGGCCATCTTTAGCATTCCCTGGCTTGTTCTACATCACCCCGATCTCTGCCTTCATTTTCACCTCAAGTTGCCTTGTGCACGTGTCTGTCTCCAAATTGCCTTTTTTATAAGGACACCAGTCACACTGGATTAGGACCCACCCAATGACCTCATTTTAACTTGAAGACCCTATTTCCAAATAAGGTCACATTCTAGGGGTTAGGACTGCAACATACCTTTTTTTTTTTTTTTACAGGGGGGGGGGACACCACTCAACCCAGAACAGAAGGGTTGTAGAATTCCAGGGACTTTCAAGCTGTGTTCCATGAAACACCAGCTTTTAAAAATGCTCTGCAAAAAGCAAATCCTTCCAGGGGGTACGTACTTACCCTCAAACTCGTAGACTTGAATACATCAACACATGTATACTTTTTACCTCAATAGAGTACTTTTTAAAAATAAATAAAAAGATGTAGAAAGGTAATAAAATGAAAAGAGAGAAATAGAGAATCTTCTGGTCCAATATGTTTGAGAAATGCTCCAGCTCTATCCTGGAGATTCATGATTGCAACACATATTTATGAAATGCCTCCTCTATGTCAGGCACTGAGCTCGGCTCTGAGACTTCAAAAATAACTAAGACCCGGTTGCAGTTGAGGATCTAGGTTTTTTGAGGGGGTGGGACAGGAGTCTGCAGAGGGGTAAATTTCAGTGTCAGTGCGGTGGTAAGTGCCAAGACAGAGGCAGACACAGTTCCCTGTGGGAGCCCACGGGAGAAACACTCACCTGAGCCTTGGAGAAGGGGGAGATGTAAGAGAAGGCTTCCCAGAGGGGAATCCTAGCTGGGTTTCAAAGGGTGCATAGGAGCTTGCCAGGCAAAACCCCAGGGAAAAGGCATTTTAGTCAAGAAAATAAAGGGAACTGAGGTATAACACAGCATACAGTTGAGGTGACATCACAAGCTGAGTACTCCTGGGTGGTAGAGGACAAGTCCAGCGGGGTAGGAGGTGAAGATGAACAGGTACAGAGAGAGGGTAAGGAGGGCTTGGGGTTTATCCTGAGGATGAGGGGGAGTCAGGGGGAGCATTTGCTCCTGGAGATGATGGAATCAGAACCACAGCTGAATAGGTCTGGGGTGGATGGGCCCACTAGGAGGCTTTTGTTTTCTTAGTCCAGTCCAAACATTAGAGGGAGGCTGGAGTTGGAAAATCACCATTTTGCAGCCCTCACAGTAAAAACTAGATGAGGTACACACCATCCGTGGATGCTAAATCTAGGGAGAAATGTTGGAGGTGAGCCAAACAGTCTTAAAGAGACTCCCCGAAGATTGCTTCTTAGTTGCAAATGAAAAACTAGGAACAGAGGAGCGGTTGGGCCCCTCTTGACTAGGTGATCAGAACTACGACCATCACTACCGGGCAGGTAGGCGGGTCCTGTGCACCACCAGGCGGAATCCTGCTGAGAAAGCATGACCTGAATTGAACCACAAAGAAACCCAGACTCCCCCAGATGGAGGGACACTCTCTTTTCTTTAAAAGAATTGCATTCTTCCAAAATGTTAAAGTCATAAAAAAAAAAAGGCTTGAAAACTGTCCAGGTTAATGAAGGGTAAAGTGACACAACTAAACGCAGTTCCTTGCCCTGAAAGGAACCTGGTTAGCAGGGAAGATCTATTGAGTCACCTGGCAAAACGGAGATACGTAAGGTACACTGGAGAAAAGGACTGTATTGGTGGTTAGATAAAGTTGGCAACTGCATGATGGTTACATACGAGAACACTCCGGATCTTAGGAAACGCACACTGATGTATGCAGAGTTAAGGGCCATGATGTATGAAACTTATCCTCAAATGGTTAAAGAAAAAAAAAATTAGAGGTGTGTATGTGTGTGTGTGTGTGTGTGTGTGTGTGTGTGTGTGTGTGTGTGTGTGTACAAGGAGAGAGCATGAGAGCAAGGATGCACAGGAGGGGTAAAATGCTAACTGTAGGTGATCTGGGCAAAGTACATATGGGTGTTCTTTGCACTATTCTATTCTTATAACTTTTCCGTAAGCTTGAAATTATTTCCAAATAAAAAGTTGGGAACAAGATGATGCTGAGGGCATCATGGGTCAGCAATGGCGGCAGAGATGGGGCAACCTGGAGTGACTGGTAAGATCCGGGAGGAGGGAGGGCATGTCTAGAATGACTTCCAAGTCTGTGTGTGTCCCAGGGGGGGCTTGTGGTGCCCTGAGCAGAGAGGCAGGGAAGGATGGAGAGCAGGCTGACATGGTAGGGAAAAGAGATGATTCTGAATTAATGTCTGGCTTTAATGGTTCCTCCATAAACCTCTTTCTTATAAAATGTCTCTAATTGGCTACACCTGACTCTGGCGACGATCATGGTCTACAAAGGGGTGCGCATTGTATGCAAGTATTTCCCATTAATTCACATTTTTGCTTTGCAAATACCCATCAGCCATTTCTCCCAGGTGATGGGAGGGGCCCTCATCCAGCCCAAAGGGAAGCCCTTGAAGGGAGAAGAGAGGTCCCTTCTTCAAGTATTTATCTTGCACCCTCATAAGGCACATAGCACAGCAAGTTCTCTGCACAAAGGAAGTGCTCAACAAAAGCTGCCGGCCAATGGTTTCCTTTTTTGTCATTTTAGCCCCAAGAAAAGGGTGTTCTTATTGGTCTTCCACCAAACAGGGATGTCATGAACAATTCTGAAAGAAAAATGCAAGTTTCCAAATGCCGTAGCAACACTCAGGCTTCCGCACAAATGCCAAGAGGGGCAGAAGAATCGTTGACTGCTCCTTGCACGTTTTTTTGCAGCAGCCCCGAGTGACACAATGCCTCGTTGCCACTCTTCAGAGAAAAGTGCACTGCAGCCACATATAAGTAAAGTCAGTGTCTCACACCACTCCCTTCCACAGAGTGTGAGGACTCCCAGAACCGCTAGGAGGGTCCTGCTTCTGGCAACCTGGCCGGCGGAGTGTCGGCAGCACCTCCTGAGATGCTCTGTTCTTAAAGCTGCTGACTTCCAGCTCTGGCTCTAGAGGCTCTCTAAAGCACGGGCTAATTTTAGTTGCTGGAATACAAAAAGCGGTAGAGTGAGCCTTCTGCCCTTGGAGGGCAAATACTCATCCACCTGGGCAACCCAGGCCACTTGCAAACAGAAAAGAGAGCTGCTTAGAGAATCAAATACCATGATTTGGGTTCTCATGGCCCATAAAAGATTTGACAGCCAAACACAGTCATTTATACGCTCTGCTTCTTGCTTACAGATTCCCAGTTCTTGCTGCAAAGGGTGCAAGACTCTATATCCCAGAACACAACTTGATTCCAGACTCCTTACGTAAAGCATTCAGAAGAATGTATGTGGGTTCTATTCCAAGTTCACAAAACAGTCTAAATATGAGAAGGTTAAGACCTTGCATTTCCTCTCAAATGATCTTTCCTCCATCAGCAATATTTTCCTAACTTATATAAAACTAATTTTCCCAACTTGGCTCTAGAGAATCTTCGTCCTCATTTGATAAAGAATCCTGAAGCTTGCTGCCAGGGTTGCCCTGCTGGGGAACATGCCAGTCAAACTGCTTCAGAGAATTGCCCCCACGTTCTGAAATGTCAAGCTGAGCCGAGAATTCCTCGCTCATTTGTTATGTGTGGACCACGAACAGTCTGGCTTTGCTAAGGACAGCCCAACGGCCGGACTCTACGTGGGGCTGGTGGGGACAGCAGTGCTCGGGACACAACATCCACAAGTTTTAACCACGCTGAGTCTCCTCTACAAACAGAGGGACTCTGTGCCGTGCATTAGCTCTGGGGAAGTGCCCAGGGGGTGAGGCTTATCCTTACTCTCAGTCACTTTAAAGTCCCTGAGTGTCAGGAGTCCCCAAGACACCCCCAGGCTTGGTAGGAAGTGAACTGGAAGGCGCATTCACAGGACTCAGCATAGAGTCACACCCACGGTTACAACTGATTACTGTAAAAAAAAAAAAACAGGAACAAGAGCAGAGAAGGGAAAAGGCTGGTGGGGCAAAGTCCAGTGGACCAGGCACAAGTTTCCAAGACTCCTCGCCCAGTGGAGTCCCACAGGACCTGATTCACTCCTCCGACGGCCAGCCGTGCCCACAGCTGTGAGGTGTGTCTATCAGGGAAGGCCATTAGAGACCTGGTGTCCAGGAGGCTAGTCATGCAGGCACTCTCTGCCTGGAATGTAGCAAACTTCCAGGCTCCCGGAAGGAAAGCAAGTGTTCAATATAAACCATACTGTTTGCACAAACAGATCAGGCACACTGAGCCATGTTTAGCGCTTAGGGAAAGTTTGATGTTGACGTACAGAACTGTTTACAGTCAAGCTCGCACATGCGGGCCAAGGGTCAACCTTTCAAACAGGCCTTTCTAAGGCTGACAGTCTTGGGCCTGCATAAGTAAACCAAGATTCAGGCCAAGGTATGTGAATCCCAGACCACAGCTGCCTCGGGGTCATCCGTGTTGTTGTCAGCCACTAGGCCTTGATGTCAGAGAAGCTCTCGTTTGTGGCTGGCCCAGTTGGACACGTACACCATCCTCTTTATAGGCTGTGATGCTCATTCTTTATACATGCTTGGCAACTCCTGCCAGAGTTCTTAAGAGACATGAGAAAATTTCTCAGGACCAGCAGGGTCCTAAAAGACCACCTGGTTCATTCCCTCAGGATACAGATGAGGAAAGAGGAGGTCCACAGGCAGGAGAAGTGACTTGTCCTGGGTAAGTCTGGATTTGAAAGCTCCCTTTTTTCTTCTGCCAGACTCTCCTGGCCCTGGCACGGACCAGGCCCTAGTCCATGGCCTTCGGACATGACCCACAGGCCTGCGGGAAAGGGAACAGGCCAGCAGTGTTGAGGCCTGAGCCCAGGGAGTGGCCTGACTGTGTGGCAGGGCCTGATGAGGTCAGGGAGGGGTGGCCAGCAGCTCTGGATCAATGAACAAGAAGTCATGGAGCATGCCAGTCAAGTCCAGAGCATCTTGATAAACACGGGGTCACCCCGCAGGCATCTGGAGCTTTGATCAGCAAAGCCCTCTGAGAAGTAGTCAAGCAGGTGGTAGTATGGTGGCTCCAGGGCCCATCAGTTTGAAGCCAGCCACCTGGAAGCTGGGGCGGCCCAAGGCCAAGCAGCCAGCTGGCCACGGCCCCAGGCAATCAGGCTGTAAAAGCATCCCGGGGCAGCAGGAATGCCAATCAGCAAAGGGACCAGGAGGCGACAGAGGCACGCAGTAAAGGACAGAGGGTAGGGGAGTGTTCATCCCAGACACACTGGATACTGGGATAAGACTGGAAACAGTGGATCGAACGCACCACTGGAGGAAGGGTGCCTACGTCCCGTGTGTTCTCTAACCAGACCCCAACCCCACCCCAATTCTTCACTCTCCCACCCGAAAGGGAAGCAGACACACGGGAATGTGTATTGGATTGAAGAGACTCTAGCTCAGGCTGGCTATCGTCTCAATTTGAGGAGACACAAAGCCATGCTTTCTAACACGTGGACTGGGAAACAGAGTCAGTGGTTGAAAAGGGAAGCCCAGAGGGGGGGACAGAGAGAGAAAATGCCCTGGTTCCCTACACCACTCGGCATGAGGCTCCTGCACCCAATCATACCTCTCCCGCCCACCCTGCCCCTCTGTGCCTACCCCTGAAGCTCGTGTCTGTGGCTTGTAAGCAAAACAGGCTTAATGAGTGATCGATTCAATTGGCTGACCGGTTCGAGGCTTGCAGAGTTAGCTTCCTCACTCTTTATGACAAAGAAAGCCTGTAGAAACGTCCCAGATTAAAGGAGTCTAAAAAGACAGAGAAGGGATGGGAAGGCCCAGTAGGTAAGATGTCGGCCTCAGTGCTTCCCCAGCCTGATCCCCCAGCTCAGAATCCCGCAGCGACAACGGGGGCCCTGGAGTCCGCTGCCAGCTCTGAAGGCCACCTCCAGCCCTTCGATATTTTGCGACCTGAGCACATGGTTTAACTCTTCTTGACTGTAAAATATCTCATCATACAGGCCACCATCCCTTTTCCAAGATGGGGCCAGATGTGGGTTAGAATTTCCCAGATCCTAGAACGGTAACATGGTGCCTGTGCTGGATACTACGTATCATCCCCAGGATTTTTCTGCAGGCAATGTGTGAACAGTCACAGGGTGTGGGGGTAAAAGACAAAACAAAACACAATACACTGCCTCACATCAGTTCAGCTCAGGGTCTGTAATCAAAGGAGTTTGCACCAAACCGAAGAGGAAGTTCAATTTTCAGTTGTTTTTTTGTCATTTTGGGTATTTTGGATTCAGAATTGAGGATTAGGGATGGTGAGCCTATATCTCATCAGATTATTTTGCGGATTACACAGGTTAATCCAGGCTCAGCACTTCCCACAATGACTGCTACTGCCTGTGATTACATCACTTTGTGTCTGTATCTCTCACTAGGCTGCCAGCCCCTGAAAACCCAGAGATACGATCTTAGTCGTTTTTTTTTAATCCACCTGAGCACCTAGTAAAGCGTTTTGTGCACAACGGGGCTTGAAGAAATGTTTGCTAAACGAATGAATCTAGTTTCAACAATATAAATTTCTCAGTCTTCAAAACAAAATCCTTGCAGATTACCTGAAGGGGACAATTATTTAGTCATTTGAAGATGTATACATCTAGCAATTCAGATGGTAACATCCTTCCTCCTTCCAATTTACCCCTTTTTGCAGCATCTTTTTGCAACAATGCTCTCACAACTTTAAACAAGCAACAGTAGAGGTAGTAAGGGTAGCACCTTACATTTAGTGAGAGCTACAATGTGCCCAGTGTTTTTTTAAGAACTTAATATGTATGAACTTATTGGATCCTGTCAACCACTTCTTAAACATTTGCCCCATTTTACTGATATGGAAGCAAGGTAGGCAACTTGCCTCCACAACTTGCCAGACACACAGCTAGTTAAGTGGAAGCTTTCAACCAGGCCATCAGACCCCAAAGCTTATGCTCTCAAGGTCTTTCACATAAAGTGAGCATAAAAACCCTTGACCCCTCTTATTGATTGAACTGGGTCCTCCTTGCCCCCTAAAAACGATGTTGAAGTCCTTAACCCCCAGCACCTGTGAAGGTGACTTTATTTGGAAATGAGGTCTTTGCAGATGATCAAGTAAAATGAGGTAATTAGATGGACCCTAATCCAATATGAGTGATGTCCTTATAAAAAGGGACATTGAGGCACAGAAACACGCATACAGGAAGAACACGACTGAACATGAAAGCAGAGGCGGGCTGATGCTTCCACAAGCCGAGGAATAACACAGACGGACTGCAAACCACGCAGCGAGGACAGGTCCTGGAGTGAATGCCCCCTCCCAGGCCTCAGAAGGAACCAGCCTTGCCAACACCCTAATCTCAGCCTTCTAGCCTCCAAACTGCAAGAAAAAGCATCGCTCCTGTTTAAGCCCTCCAGTGTGCGGTGCCCTGTTACGGCAGGCCCAGGTGATGCACACAAGCCCGTCAAGCCGATAAAAGAGGCTGACGGGAACCAGCAAGGCCAATGTCTGCTTCTCACAGATATTCCTGTGGAGGCACCCACGTAACCCAACACCCGCCCTTGCTGGACGGAAGAGCATGAGATACAGGAGACTAGGGCTTCTCGCTCACCAGCATGTCACCAAATCCTGCTTCCTGGTGTTCCAGTGACTACTTCTTTCAGAACCAGTCATGCTACCCACTAGGTCCACAGAGTGGGAGTTAGCACCACCCCTGCCCAGGAGCGCATGCCCGCTCACAGCCACCCTCTCCACGGCACCAGCCGCTGGTGCCCTCCCCCTCCCGTGGGAGAGGAGAGGCCCAGGAGTGAGATGCAGAGACGACAGCTGACAGCCAGGGACTGAGGCCAATACTTGCAGTTCTTCTGTAGGCTGCAGGAGGGCGGGAGAGGTGGCCCATGCGGGACATCACAGAAGGAGTCTGGGGGGGGGTCCTTCAGACCCCAGGACCTGGGCTTCACCCTCTGGCTGTCACTCACAGGGAACCTCTGGCTGGCTCCATATGAAAAACCTCAACTAGATCATAAATGCATTTGAAGGAGATTTTATACCATCTGATATTACAGCTCCCACTAGTTTAGGGTTTGTCATCTGAGCCCTCTGATCTACATCTCTCTGCTCGTGTTCCTGTCACACTGGGGCTCCTCCCCTCCCCCCACACACTCCTGTCCAGGCAAGCACCTAAACAGCTCCTTACGGACTCCAGAAGCTTGGCAGTGAGCAGGACACCCCGAGAGGTGAGCAGTGGGTCAGGTTTCCGACCCGATCTGGACTGAGCTTTACACCCGGGGTTAGCTCTTCCAGAAGTCCCTATCACGGAGTCACCTGGGTCATTCCAGACGCCCATCGAGGCTTCTGTTTCCTGAGAGGAAGCCAACCCCAGGCTCACAGAAGCCGTGGAGAACTGTTCTACGCAGGAGGCTACCGTAAGTGGAAAAGCCCTTGTCCCCTGCCTGAATTTGGTTGTAGAAATGCCCAAGATACGAACACATGTTATGCAACCAGAAAATCCTCATTAGGTCCCACCAAAGGCTGACCGACTGACAAGGAAATGCCTGAAACCGCAGGCAAAGGGTATCATTAAGCCCAAACAGCAGCAGACTCAAAGTCCCACCACTGCCCATCAACAGCGCCCCGCACAGGCCGCCTGCCGCTCTGTGTGAACCAGGGAAGCCCATGCAGAAGAGAAGGAAATGTCTCAGCCAGACCTGGCACAGACACCCACAGGAAGAAACACCGTAGATCAGGAAGAGCACAGGTCGAATGCCTGGTATCCTGCAGGCACTTTGCGTTCATACACCCACGGGCTGGAGCCCTGCTGAAAGGGAAGGGACACTCATCACCCTCCCCTCAAAGTCCCGATGATCATAGGCGAATATCGGCCTGGTCAGCCCTCTGCGGGCAGCATTTTCAAATAGACAGCACAGGAGCTTGGTAGAACCATTCCTCTTGCTTGACTGCCCTTCATTCTTAAAATATGGCTGGGTGTGATTTTGGTAAAGCAGGCCTGACAGGCTGGGGACTCTGTTCAGCCCAGCTCAGCCCGGGAACTACTTCGTCCCCAGATGAACACGGGTCTCAGAGGTGACTCAAAGCACAACTGCCCCATGTCACAGCAAGATCCGAAGGGTCGAGAGCAAACGAGGCTTCTTAGAGATTGCTTCAGCTTTTTAAAAAGTAATGAGACTCTCATGACGGATCAGGTTTATCCCACTACCTTTTGCCCACTGAATACAGGTTAATTTTTAAACTACCCATGGCAGCCATCTCCAACCCTTTCTAGAAAAAAAGCAAGAATCTCAATAATATATAGACAGTTGTGGATGGCTCTCCTACTGCAGATGACCAGTCCTGAACAGGTGAGGTTCTGACGGACAGCCTCCTCGAGTGGGGCCCCCTGCTCTGCTCCCCAACCACACCAGGCACATAGCAGTCTCCTGGGAATAAAAGTTTTCACGTTCAGACAATCACAGGAACGTTGAAAAGAATGAAAAGTTCACACGGAGTTTTCAAACAAGAAGAGGAGACCTCAAGGAGGCTTTATTGTCCCTGCAGGAAGTGTCGAACTGTGCCGCTCCCCAACTCTGGGGTCCCTGAGAGAGGAGTTTGGGGAGCCCTGTGCAGGGGGACTCATTCTGCTGACACACGGGGGATATTCCCACTACTCCCAGTTCCCGTGACTAACAGGTGACTTTAGTGGCCCACATGGAAGGATCAAGCATGGGGTTCTCTCTCATAAACATGAGGCACAATGGTAACATCGCCTGCAGCGCACAGCTGTGCAGACCAAGGACACATCTGCCGACACGGAGAGTGGGAAAGACTGGAGGGGTGCTTAACCTTCCGACGGGCTCCCTCCTGTGGGTCCTCAGTCAGATGTGCCGGGAGCAAATCGGTACCTGTCAGGGATTTGAGGGGTGACCTGGGATGGTTGTAATTTTCCAGAGCTTGAAATGGAGGCATGGTCTCTAGAAAGTTTGACAGCATGTAAACCTGTCCTTCAGAGAGCAGGTGCACAGAAAATGTTTGGGGATGATGATTAATAAGCCTGCCACCAGCAGAGAGCCAACCAAGGAACTTGGTTTTCCCAGTAGTTCCTGATACTGTGGGATGGGGCCCAAGAGTCTCCATTTTTAACAAGTCCCTTGTCCACTCGCAATGCAGGATCCTCAGAAACACATTGAGAAATTGATGCAGAGAAAAAGTCACCTACCCAGGGAATGAGAGCTGGGTTGGAGCCTGGGTCTGAATAATGCCACATCTGATACTCCTCCTATGCCAGAAGCATTGGTTATTGATGGAGGGCAGGTGTTTCCCACCAAGTGTTAGCAATCATCTGTATTAATTCCTGCAGCTGGACGTGATTCAGAGTAAGCAAGACATTGTCAATGGAGTTCCAAAGAACTATGTTATTTGGAAATGGCTGCTAGCTGGTTCTTGAAAAAGAAAAATGAACCGGGTTTTTGCTGGCTCTGTTCTCAGTGCTCTTAAATCATCAGTTTGAGCTGCTTCAGCAACAGCCTTCAGTTGAAACCAAGAAGCATTTTCTGTCCAGGCAACTGCAAAGGTCCAGATCCGATTCCTGGAGCTCCGACTGGGGTCAGTGGTTCAAAGGGATGTTTCACCTTTTCCATCAGCCCATCCCATCCTACAAGCCTAGCGATTTTGGCTCATCCAAAAGGATGTTTGAACCCAGGACAATTAAAATCCAGACCAAATCGATTGCTTCCTAGGCCCTCAGCTCTGTTTTCCTCATCCACATTTTTTTAAGCCCTCTTTCTATTACATATCATCTTACAAACCACTTCCAAACTCCTTTGAAATGGAGATGCAATCAATAATACTCCCCGCTGAAATCGTAAGGCAATCTGGGATGGTGGAGAAGTAAGACTGATCATGACCTCAGTCCCAGGCCCTCCTGGTTAGCTGTGTGACCTTCAACAGAGATCTAGGCTCTCTGGGCACCACCTTCCTCCTTTATAAGATGGTGCTAATGCCCGCATCATAGGGTTGTTGTGAGGATAAAAACAAGGTGCTGCAGAACTGTTTTGGGAGGGTTGTACTGTCCTAGCTGTCATCACTCAGGCTGCCAGCGAAAGGCCCTATCACCCGTTGGACAAAAGAAGAGAAGTGAAAGTGGATGAGAGGGAGCATTTTTTATGTGATTTCTTCAAAGCAGTGACATAAAGTGGTGAGAAGAAAAGCCCAAGGGACAGCCATGGCGGTAACCAATTGATTACACTGGTGTTTATCCATCAGCAACACACAGGAGGAAGAAAGGGACGGGCAGGAAGGATCCAGAGGTTTGTCCCATCTTTACCAGCTGCAATGGGTTGAACTGTGTCTCCCCAAAAGATGCTTAAGTCCTAACGGCTAGTGCCTCAGAATGTAACTTTATTTGAAAGTAAGGTCTTTGCCAATGATCTGGGTTATTTGGGTGAGCCCTAATGCAAGATGACGAGTGTCCCTGGGGGAGTTTGGACACAGACGTATGCACAGGGAGACCGTGAGGTGGACATGAAGGCAGAGATCAGGATGACGCACCTGCAAACCAAAGAACACCGAGATGGCCAGCAAACCACCAGCCAGTGGGAGAGAACCATGGAACCGATTCTCCCTCGCAGCCTCAGAAGGAACCAATCCTGCTGACACCTGGGTCTTGGACTTCAGCCTCCAGGACTGGAAAACAATACATTTCTGTTGTCCAAGTCCCCCGGTGTGTGGTGCTTTGTTACGGCAGCTCCAGGAAACGAATATGCCAATCAACCAGAAGAGGCTGCCATCGTTATTATTTTTACTATTACCATGACTGTGTTTTAACATGTCTGGGCACTAGAGCAATGCTGAGAAGTCCTGCCCTTCACACCCTCCTTCATCACCGCCGCCCTCACCACCGCCACTACACATCTATAGCTCCCATAACTCAGTGCTCTGTCCCCGCCCCGAAGCTCACCTTGGGACCAGGTTTACGGGCCCAAACGCGTCCTCCCCACTCACAGAATCAGTTCTGAAAGGCGCCTCCACTCCACCCTGGCTCCAGTCTCCCTCCCTCAGGGCCCCAGCACAGGTCCACCCTGGGATGACCTTTGTCATCAGCGGTCCCACCAAATTCCCTTCCCTTAGAACTCAGACGTGGGATCCAAATACGCTCCTTAAAGAAAAAAAATATCAAGTTAAGGTAACAGTTGATGCTGGCAAAGACCCTCACGTCCCTAAAGAATATGCCTGCATCTCTAACTCAGAGGTCCGTCTCCACTTCCTTCGTGAGAGATGAGAACTCAGTTTGCTACACACTCAGTGCTCCCGACGGAGTCATACCACCATTTGGTCCCCTCTAAAAATAGGCCTTGGTGAATTTAATTCTACATTTGTGGGGGGAGTTTGAAAATACACAAATTCCTTGATGTTCCTCCCACCAAGAGGACAGCTCTGTCCCCTCACCCTGAGCCCAGGGCCTCTGCAACAGCCTCAGTGAACAGAATGCGGCAGGAGTGACCGCATGCCTTCTGAGCCTCGGTCAGCAAGTCACGCAGCAGCATGTGCTGGCTTCTTGGGGACACTCGCTCTGGGAGCCCCCAGCCACTATCCCGGAAAGTCCGTGTGCAGAGATAAGGCTGAAGGTAGCGGGAGAGCCGAGGAGCCCCAGCTGAGGCTCTCTTCCCAGCCAGGTGTCAGACAGGTGTGTGAGGAACCTTCCAGAAGATCCCAGGCCTACCCGCCACCTGACTGCAGCAGCATGGAGGACCCTGGGCGAGAACTATCCACCTCCACGTCGCTGAGCAAAAAATAAAGGATTGTCATTGTTTTCATTGTTATTGTTTTAAGCCACTGTTTTGGAGCGTGTGTCGTAGCTCCATGGCGTCAGAACAACACTCACGTTTATTTCTCGTGTCAGTGACACACACAGCCATCCCACACCCCATTGAAAGGAAGCTCACCGTTCCTTCAGCCTCTCCTCCCGCCTCCTCTGTCCTCAACCCTGCCCTCGGTGTGTCAACTTTTCCGACGCCCACGTTTATTCTGTTTATGTTCTCAGTAGCCACAGCAAGTCCCAGCACTTCGGCTGCCCTCCTGCTGCGGCTGCCCACCAGCTCTGGCCACCTGAGGGGTCTTCTTAACATGGGGCTCACCGTGCCACCCATCACTGCCTGTAGAACATCCCATGCCTTGGGCTGGTGTGAAGCCGTGCAGTCGGCGCTGTTCTGCGTCTCCAGCTTCAGGCCCTACCCATCATGCCACTACAGGCCTGAATTCAAGCCCGCCCGGACCCCGGAACCCCCCATGCCCCATCCCGCGGCTGCCTATCTACACACGCTGCTTCCTCGCCGGGAACACTCCCCCCACTGAAGTTCTGCTCAAACATCGCCGCTTCTGGGATCCCTTGTGCCCCAAACCCTGGCCCCCTTCTGTGGCCGTCGTAGGCCCAGGCTGGCACCGCCCACCCCTCTGAATCACAGCATCTCCCCGAGGGACTGTAAACACCTTGACAGGGACCCCAACTCTCTCTGCTTCTAACAGACTTAGACTACACACTGGCTGGGTCATTGCTGAGCCCGACCTCAGTCCTCCCGGCAGCCCTCTCCTGAGGCCCCAAATGACTGGTGCCGGGCAGAGTTGTCAAAGGAGAGAGAAAGGGGACTGGATAGCTCCTCTGGGATGCCAGAAGCCTCCTCAGGTTTCATTTCCCACCTCTCGGGGTGGTGCACACCAACGGCACCCCTGTCTGTGGGGACCAAGGACATGAGTGGCACATGAGGGTCACCAATGCCCTGGGCCACGGCAGGCCACCCTGAGCCCCTCATGCTTGAAGCTGAGAAGCACCGCAGTGGAGCAGTGTTTAGGGGCCAAAGGCAGGCTCAGGCTGGCTGACAGCTTGCGTTCTGCTCTCCTTTTGCATAATATCTGGCTTTGATTTCCCAACTCGAGGCTTTGGAAGCTGGGATCCACCTCACAGAGTTTTGAATCTCCTTTACAGCCCCTGCAGAGCGTCTGGTGCATGGCGGACGCTCCATCAATGCTGCTCTGGTGATGATCAGAGGCAATCCTCAGCCCCCAGGCCTACGCTTTACTGTGCCGCTGAGCCCAGCAGCTGGGGACGAGGGAGGGTGCCCCAGTGCACAGGAGATGGGGTGCCTGCCCGCCCAGGCTCAGGCCTGCGCAGACCCTTGCCACAGTGCCACCTGCACCGCCCTGGGTTCCCGAGTCAGCCACCGCAGCTGTGACCCCTCCTGTGCACCCCAGCCGTTTAAGGGGGCAGGGCGGCCTTCCCCCACTGCTTTGCCCACCCTCTGCCAGCTCACACCTTCCACCCCCAGAGCAGGGAGGTACCACTCTGCCCCCACATGGCCCGTTGCCCCTTCAGCAGCTGTTTCCTGTCAGCTGCATCCGTGAGTGGTGAGCTGTTGTTTCTTTCCTTCGTCTGGTATGCGTGGGGAACACTCTCTCCCTCACCATGAATTTCCTCACTCCCACTTCGGAAAGCAAGAAGACTCCTACTCCACCACTCCACCTCACCCCAGACTCAGCTCTTCCAGAAAACACACAAGCCGGGCTCAGCTGCCACCAAGAAAGCCAGCAAGCGGGGACCAGCATTCCCACCCTCCGAGTGATGTACCGAGGACACCCACGTGTGCATGTGCCGTCTGCGTGTACCAAGGATGGTGCCATGAGTCACCCACACCCTGGGCGCAGCAGGCCACCTTCAGCTTGTCAGGCCTGAAGCAGAGAAGCAGCAGGGCAGTTTAATAGCCCAAATGGCAGGTTTGAGTTCAGACCTTGCCAGTTCCTGGCTGTGTAACATTGGGCAAGTTACCTAACCTCTCTGTTTCTCCATCTATAAATAAAAATCACCACTTCCTCAGAGTGAGGCGGTAAGAACTGAGATGCCTGGCATATGACAAATATAGTTTTGACAGAAGGAGTTGCATGTATGTATGCAGGGATCTGACTTAGCTCATCTTCAATGCTATTATTGCCCCACTTTTTAAACTCCTCTCATTATCTATGCACAGAGAAAATGAGAAGTAAACAAGATAAACGCTCCTAGTAGCCTGGGACCACTTAATTGCAATCAGAGTGGGTTATTTTGTACAAGTTTCTAAATGTCATGAATTAGGGCCCTTCCTAGAATTTCTGTCCCTCTTCTCACCTCTCCCATCAGAGCCCAAATGGATTGGCAGAACGTCTCAGATCACTTTTGGGCTCAGCACACGCCAATGGGCTTGAGCGTCTCCCCCACTCACCTTCAGTCCATCTGATATGGGGGCCTGGAAAGAGAAATCCTTTTCCAAAGGGGCAAGTACGTGCCCTGCTGGACCCCACCTCAGTCAAGGTTGACTCTTACTACCTGAACTTCTCAGAGAGTGAGGAAGAAATCACATCTCCTCATCCTTACCTGGGTCCCTTAGTTTTCCCAGCAGGGCCCTGAGGTCAGTGAAATCATGAGGCTTTTCCAATTCCAATAGTTACAATTTAAATAAATTCTGTCCACAGGACTCAAATGTAATCAACTAGCTTTGTAAACCACATACAACAAAAACAAAATAAACCCATCCTAATAGTTAACCTGTGGGCCCAAATTCCCACTGCTGCCTTCCTCTGGACCTTTACACGTGTCTGGAGAGAGGGTCCCTCTACTCAAGAAGAAAGCCACTGCTGATGGCCAAGCACCTCATGTTCAGGTTGCAAATGCCACCCACAGAGCTCAGCACGTCATGAAGATGGGCTGCTAAGATTTCATTAAGCAGAATGCGTCTCTCCTTTCAAACTGTTAAGTCACACAGGTGAACAACTAAGCAACTGAAAGGGAAGGAGGGAAAGGTTTCTTAAGGAGCATTTTAAAATGCAAAGCACATTCTCTATAACACCGCCCAGGCCACTTAATTAGCTATATGCCTCATGTAAACTCTAAGCCTGGCTTTCCTGACCACCAGAATCCAGAAGGGTGCAGCTGGCTGGCACAGCAGAGATCACCGAGTCCAGCTTCCCAGTTTACAGAGGCCTTGTGGGTGGTGAGGGTGCGGACTCACTGCCATACAGCTAGTTAGAGGCAGGGCAGTACCCAAGACCCGTGCTGTCCACCACAGCAGCCGGTAGCCACATACAGCTACGTACAACTAAATTAATTAAAATGGAATAAAAGGTGCAACTCAGTTCCTCATTCTGCACTAGCCACATCTCACATGCTCAATAGCCACATAAGGCCAGCAGCTTCTGTGCTGGACAGCACAGAACAGAGCATCTCCATCAACTAAGTGCGACTGGATTGGTGCTGCTTCAGATCACAAGACTCCCCAAGTTCTTTCTGCTCCGCCGGGGTTTGGGGCTC
The DNA here is from genome assembly GCA_029783875.1 of Phataginus tricuspis. Taxonomy (NCBI): domain Eukaryota; kingdom Metazoa; phylum Chordata; class Mammalia; order Pholidota; family Manidae; genus Phataginus; species Phataginus tricuspis. The sequence goes on from JAQQAC010015287.1 coordinate 12,136,313, forward strand.
ATTTTTACAGCAGGTGTCCATCTGTTAAGCATCGTGAAGTAGTTTCACTGGGACAGGACCAGCTTTTCTTCTTCTTAATGAAACAGAATAGAAAATATCATTGTGAATCATGTGTCAACGAAGTGAGGGTGCCATATCATAGAACTTACACACACACGTTACCTATATCTATATATGTGTAGTTATACATCCATGGGACATGATGTAAAATGTATTTCTTCCTGTGGATCAGGGTCAGAAAATGCTAGACCCTCGGGCACTCCAGCACGCTCCTCGTTTATAGATATTTGGTAGCTTTTGTGCCCACTCGTCTTCCCTTTTTCCAGATGACTCAAATCAGGAAAGAGTGAGACGGAGTGTCGGGTCCAAGGCACTACTCCGGTTTGCCTCCAGACCTGACTTTCCCTGTGCACTCTTCCCTGTTCATTCATCTCGTCTGAGTACGGGGCCAGCAACTGGGAGCTTCCAGACACCTGTCTGGGTTCCAGTATCCACACATGAGCAGGGGCAGGGGAGCAGGTGGGCAGAGAGACCCATAGCTGAGGCGACACCACTTCTGTGGCTTGTTAAGTCTGGCTCTTGTGCATTTACAGCAGAACAAGGATGTGTAGGAACATCAACAGCAAAGAATAACAACTGCCCAGAAATCAATCCTGCTCCCCTGGGTCACAAGCTCCTCCCTCTCCAGCTGCAGCTCTAACGTACACAGAGGCCAGAAGAAACTGGACGATCCTTCCCCTCACTGTGATGGTTAATTTTATATCTCAACTTGGCTAGGCTATGCTACCCAGATGTTTGGGCAAATGTTATTCTCGATGTTTCTGTGAAAGTGTTTTTAGATAAGATCAACCTGTAAATGAGCAGACTGACTAAAGCAGATGAGCCTGTGAGTGGGCCTCGCCTAATCAGTTGAAGGCCTTAATGGAAACAGTCTGATTTCCCCTAAAGAGGGAATCCTGCCAGTAGATTGCCTTCAGACTTGAACTACATCAACAACTCTTCCCTGGGTCTCCAGCCTGCTATCCCGTCCTACAGATTTTAACTTGTCAGTGTCTACATTTGCATAAATCAGTATCTTAAATCTATATGTGTGTGTGTATTATGTATACATATATATGAGTATATGTATATATGCATGCATATACACATATCCTATTCTGTTTCTCTGGAGGAACAGAAGTTTCCCTAATTCACACTCATTCTACCCCCCAAAAAAAGCCTTCTTATTGTTTAAGGGTCTCTCAAATGCAACCACCTCTGTGTAGCAACTGGATTTCCTGTGTCCATTTCTATAGTATATTGCTTATATCACATTTTTGCAAATGTATTTATTGTGCCTTGTACTATGTTAAGATGTAGATTCTAAACCTGTTACTCAAAGCTTGGTCCATGAACCAGTGACGTCAGCATCCCCTGGACACTTGTTAGAAGTGCAGGTTCTCAGGCCCCACCCCAGACCTAGGGAACCCAATTTTTAACAAGGCGCTCAGGTGATTCACAACACATTAAAGTTTGAGAAGCACTGTTTTAAATAAAGCTCCTTAACTTTGAGAGGCTTTAAAAAATACCAGTGACTAGTTCCTGCCCTTGGAGCCTCTGATGCCGTTGGTCTGGGGCACAGCCCAGGCATCAGGATGTTCAAACCCTTCCCAGGGTCTGTAGCCAGGCTTGCAAACCACTGGAAAGAAACCCTTCGCTTTATGAGGACTTGAGACCAGTGAAATTAAGAGACCGTGTCAGGCCACAGAGTGAGTTAGTATCAGGAACAGGACCCCATCAAGGTTTCCTGTCTCCTGCAAAATGTTCAGGAAAGACAAAAAAAAAAGCCATATGCACTATCAGCAAATTGAAAGTGAAATCTGGGTCATCCAACCCTCACATGATGCAGGGCATTTGCACGTACTTGCTGTGGGAATACATGATGCTGTTATTGTGCCTCCTTAGTGTTGCCATCTACCGTGGGTCTAGTCTGAGTTAGGAGGTAATGGAGAAAAGGTGGAAGAAGTAAACAGAGTTATTTTTCTTCCAAGATCTTCCCTGGATTTTATCTTTATGCTGACCTGGTGAGGTCTACGAACTCCTCTGCCAGGGTTATGATCAGTAACAACAGGCTTCCCACCCAGAATTTATTCATTTTGCACACTCCACCGTTTAGCACAGGTGACTACCTGCAGAGGAGCCCGCCTTGGGTGGACACGGGTGTGGAAAGTGGCTGCACCCAGCCACTTGCTCAAGAGTGACGGGGTGATGTTATCACGTCCCTCCCTTTGGCCTCCTATAAACTGTCCCCAGCACAATTTCTGGCCAGGACTTGCTTAGAACGATACCCCTTTGATCTTCTGCTGACAACGCAGTGATTCTTCTTAGGCAAATCTAAATCTTCCTGTAGTGCAGGGGAGTACAGTCTGCTTAGAAAGGCACCTACAGAAAAAGCGAATCCCAAACACCCACAGTGCACATAAATTCAGGCCCAGAAATGACAATGAACCCCACTGAATTACTAGCTTGACAGCTGGCGGCAGGAGCTACCCATGCAGATGCAATCTCAGCACTGACACTAAAAGAAAAAACCCACACCATCTAGGGCAGCATGCACATGGGCAGGCATGTGTGCTCACGTACACACACACACGCACGCACCTGTAACATACCTGTACACATGTAAACACATACACACATACATTCAGACACATGTACACATGCATGCACTGCTGGCAAACAGCCTTCCCACTAAGCCACGCCAGCCATGCCACTTTGCCCCCGAAGCCATCGCCTCCCTTGCAGATAAAGAGAAGAAAGCTTCATGGTGTAAAGGAAAGCTGTGCATGTTTGTACATGAGATTAAAAAAAAAAAAAAGTAAAGTCAAGCTCATCAACCATATGGCAGCAACAGCAATAAAACAGCACTTAAACATATTTACCAAACCAAATAATTTTGCCCAGTCAGTGCCAAGCTTTCAAAATGAGTTATTGGAAGAGATATATGGGGTGGGAACTGGCAGGGGCTCCTAAACTGTCTCTGGCGCCAGCATTTTATGGTTATGGAAATGAAAGTCTAGAGAGGTGAGGTCACCTGATGAAGGTCACACAGCTAATTAGTTGTGCTGCCCAGACAAGAACCACCTGTCCCAGCTCCCAGCCAACACCCCTTTGGCAGCTCCACATCACCGTCCCCACAGCCCAGAAAGAAGTCCCAGCAGGTGGTGATGAATTTTGCAGAGTGTGGGTTCTGAAGCTGCTCAGTACCCACACCCGCTCCGCCGTGGCTGACAGACAGCTCTCTGCAGAGAAAAGGGGGGGCGGAAACTGGGAGTGCTGCAGGTGCACCATTCCTTCTTTTCTTTGCAAGGCTGAAGCCCAAAGGAGCTTCAGCCCACCCTGGGGCACAGGCAGGAGGCAAAACGACAGGACAGCACCAGCCCTTTCCAGCAGTGTCCGGGTTTGGGCCACGCAAGGTAAGAATTTCCAACAAATTACCCTGCAGCCAAGAACCCTTGGCTTCGGCACGGCTCCTAGACCTTTAGACCCACACTTCCACTTCCTAGAAGACTGACTTTCCCTTTGGGCTGAGGCTGGCTTCTCTGCACACCACAGACATTTGCCAGCACCTAGGCGCGTCTGTCCCGAACCAAGGCGTCACAGAAGAACTGGATAGTCACCCCCGCCAAACACTTTTTTCCCATGTTAATTGTCTTTGCCTTTTGAAAAAGTAAATTCATTTTTGTCCAATAAACCATATTTTTAAGAATGGAAAATTTAGAGGGAAAGAAAACCCATACTCCCACAAGCCCATAATAACCACCATTAGGATTTCGGTTTATGACCTACCGGACTTTAATTTTCTGGGTGTTTGTGGAGGTGTGGACATGTGCATTTTAAACAAGGCTATCTTCATAACATCCAAATACCTGGAGATCCTTTTTCTTTACCTATAACATAAAAAAATTTCCCATATTGCTACCAGCTTCCTATACATAATTCCAATGGTTATTCATTCTTTAATCAACTGTATTTACCATATTTACCTAACTGCTCTAGTGTGGAGCTTTTATGTTTCTTTCTAGTGTTGCAGTAACATAAATAAAGCTTCACTGAACACTTGTGTGTGCAGGTTTCTGCATAGTTATTATGTGAGGTTATTTCCTTAGGAGAGCTCGCCAGAAGTCAACTTCCCCATTTTCTTCATTGTTGGAGAAACACAGGCCCCAAGTGATTAAAGATCTGATAAGGTCACAGGAACACGCTAGAGACCCAGGTTTGGTCCCGACTCGCCTGTCAACAATTAGCTGTGGGAACACTGACAATCACTCAACTCCTCTGAGACTCAGTTTCCCTTGGGCGTTAAGGAATGGGACCCTTCAAGGTCTGTCACTGTGTCCTGACTGTCAAACGTGTTCTCCTTCTGCTGTTCCACACAGCCTTCCACGAGATACGAAATCACCCAGCCAGGCTCCCTTCCACATCTCCCCTTTTCACAACAGCTGCTCGGGAAAATAACTTAGTCAGAGCCCATTGTGGGACCAGATTTCTTTAAGCATGGGGGGCCATGCAGATCAAGTCAACATGTGTGCAGCATGTGTGCAAAATGTGGCAGGGGCATGACTGTTTCTCTCCCCTGCAGTCCTCGGCACCGCTTTCAGAATCCAGGTCAGCCGTGGTGGCAAGATACCTGGGTGACCATAGGGCACAGGGACAACAGTAAACACACACAGGCCTGCACTTGGGGCCTTCCCAGAAACCAGTCATGCCAGGGAGGGAGTCGGCCTGCATCTGCCATGGTGATCCTCCATGACAGTAAAGAGGCCGCCGTACCTACCACTACCACTCACACCCGATAGGTTCCCGCAGCTAGAAGCGTCACCCTCAGCCCAGAGCACCCCGGAATGGAGGACTACAGCACTCTTGTGTCTGTCTTATCCATACGGCGGTTTACCATTTATTCTTGGCCTCTTTGAAACATGAGTTATAATCAACAACAGAGGGAAGACAAACAACATTTCCTCCCATTTCCAACACCCTCTTTGACACAGGCAGTTCCCCACGCTGTTGTCCCCTCAGGTGCGGAATTAGACGACGTGAGCCCCGATTCAGCCATCACTCCCCCTCCCGCTGCGTCTGTGGAAAGCACACGGCCTTTAAGCATGCGCACAAGAGACTTTGCAGCAGGTTGCGCCAGCAAACACACAAGCTAACAGTCAGGCGAGCCCGCATGGCAGCCTCATGCTGCTGCTGAGCTGGAAGAACGTGACAAAACGCCGCGTTTCACAGGAGCTAAGACACCACTGCAAACACTTTGGATTATTTCACTTACTACCAAGAAAGAAAAGCCACTGCCAATTAAACTGTGACATGAACTCGACTGTAAGACATGTACCTATTCCAGATGTTAAAAGCATGAAAACAAATGTGTCTTCGAAGCAATGATATGTGATGTTTAACCTCTGCACAGTTGACTTTCTCACTTGTAAGACAGAGATGTCAAACGTCCACCTTACACGTTAGCTGTGAGATGGCAACGAGATGACACGCGTACCGTGCCTGACTGGACCTGGAATACAGTAGCTTCTCAATAAACATTAGTTCCTCTTCTCATTCAAAAGTGATGGGCAGGTTCTGGGTAGATTATAACCTCTTTCAGCACCAGGTCTTACACATCTCTGACTGCTTCTCACCCCCACCCATGACCTAGAATATCGCTGCACACATACTAGGCACCCAATAAGTGGGTAGCGAGTATAAATGTAGAACTAGGCAAAAACTAATAAATAACCAAGCAGGGAATCCCTGTTGGCAGATGTGGTCAGTGGGATCTCACTGGCTTCCCAGCACCTGGAAGTGATGAACACACCTATCAGTATGGTCCTGACTGGGTTTGCAGGCTGGAAAGGAGAAAAGCAAATATCAGCGGCAGGGTACACCTCTGGATACGGAACCCGACATGCAGGCAGCCACGTGCAGCGGCCCACTGCCTTCGCTCCCCAGACACACGCCCCTTGGTGCCCTGGGGTGTCTCGGTGCCCTCCATGAGAATGGCTGCGCATACCGAGTCACACGGGCTATGTCCCCCAGGGGTCTCTGAGAGCGGCACCGCACCGTGCAGACAAAGGTCCTGCACGGGTCGTGTGGAAGAAGTTCAGACGAACACAGACACATGGCATTATTCTTCCCCCTAAATGCTTGTACCCACTTTTTTCTCTTCTGGTACCCCAGCTCTCTTGGAAAAAAGGGAAGGAGACAGAGCAAGGGAAAGAATCTCATTTTCCACCACCCACTTTGGATTATTCATATTCATGGAGAAAATGAGAGGAGCTGCCGGGGACAAGTTTAAATAAGAGGTAATCTAAAATGCTTACTTTGACCTTGACTTCAGTCAAGAGACGTTCCGTGGGGGGCGCACATGTGGGCTCTCCCCACGTGTGCGCGCGCGCACACACACACACAAATGCAGGCTCACTAGCTGCAATTCACAGTCCCCGTTGCCTGGGGAGCGCGCACACAAATGGAGATTGCTTTCCCAAACTTAATGGGACTTGAAGGAAAAAAAAGAAAAGCTATAACAATGAGCAAAATCGGAATTACCTATTCCTGGAGGCTTCATGCTTCAGGCCCTCTTCAGCCTTTCCCCTTGTCAGAAGGGAAGCTGGGGGACAGAGAGAGGAGGCATTCCAGAAGCCGATTTCCCCAGGGTCTCCGTGTGCCGCACAAGAGCAGAGAGCACTTTCCTGGGAAGCCTGACGTCTCCCCTCGCCCGGGCTTCAGGAACTGGCTGTGAGCTTTCTCCTGGCTTCTCGAAGGCCCGAGAGGCCTGCATCTAGTCCTTCCCCCCACCCCCCAATCTGCCCTCCTTTGCTTCTCTGAGCCTTGGGCTCTACATTGGCCAAAAGGAGGGAAACCTTGCAGGGTTTCCGAGAGGGCTAAGGAAATGTCTCTTGGGAGCCAGGGCTGCGCTCCTGCCCCGTTCTCCCTCGGCGTCATCTGTGCCATCTGTGCCCTAAGGAACCTGAGAGGCCCCCCACCCCCCGCCATGGGGAGGGTGTCACTTATCTGGCTCCCAACATCTGATGGGGATTTTGAGAAACTTCGCATGGCATGTCTCCTCATTAATAATAGGGTTTACTAATAAATAGTGAAGGTCATGCCTATACCTCATTAAATCTCATTTATTAATTATGCAACACTCAACCCATAGTGTTGCTCCCCATCATCCCATCTCTGGGAGAAAATGATACACACCCAAGGGTTTGGATTCTCAAAAACCCATGTTTAAATCAAGCCATGTTCACTGCTGAACCTCTAGCCTCCAGATTAGTAGTGTCTCACAGAACTTTCTGAAATGATGGTAACATTTGATGTTGCACTGCCTATATATATAGTAGCCACCAGCCAGCCACATGTGGCCTTTGAATACTTGAAATGTGGCTAAGGAGACTGAGGAACTGACTTCTTCGATTTAGTTTTAATTGATGTAATTTAAAGAGTTACATATGGCTCATGGCTACTGCATTGCAAAGTGCAGGCTGGGAGCATGCCTGGTATACAACTGATGCTCAGTGAATGTTTGTTCAAGGGAAGGAGGAGTGGACAGTAACCGGCCGTAGGTTCTGATTAAGCAAGGTTCTCACGTTTATTGAGAACTCACTTTCAACAAATCCTTGTGTAAGTCAACCACCTCCTGAGTTGGGTACTTTTCTTATCTCTGTTTCACAGATGAAGAAACTGAGGTTCAGAAGAGTTGTGTGGGGGCCCCACAGCCACGCAGAGTGTGGCAAGGCCAGGGCTCAACCCCAGACAGCATGAGGGGGCAGCGTCTTAAAACTGGTCAACCTCTCCACTGATGAAAAAAGCACTTGGAGGCTTCACTTTACCTCCTATAGGATGACACCAAGTTCAACAGGCACTTTTCCTTTTGAAACAGAGCGATGGAGATACACACCGGGTCACGTTTGGGGATCTTTAAAAGCCTAGCCTGTGCTCTCACCACTCAAGGTGACTGTTGACTGACTGCTGGGTCCCAAGTCAGGAACTAACTCTTTGTTCCTCCATAGTGGCCTTTGCCTGAAACCACCTCCAACGACCGCAGGCTACTCTGCAGCGGCCTTACAGCCACGATCCCCATGAGCCCTTGCCTCCCGGTGTTGACAAGCACATCCACATGTCAGGCACTAAGTGTCCTTCTGCAGGGACATCCATCATCCTCTCCAGTAAATCATGGCCCCAGCCCAGCACTGACCCTTGGACCATGAGGGGCTCAAATGTACAATGAAAAGTTACCACTTTCTGACACAGCACAAAACCGGGAGCTGAGCTCAGCCAGCTCACCCTCTCCCCCGGGGCACAGCCCCAATCTCACAGGAGCTGCGCTCTTTTGCAGCTCCTTTCACGCCCTGTAAGATGGCCATGTGTGCTTTTCTCCACAGGGTTCTTTCCAGACATCCTGTAAGCTCTTGCCTCGGCCTGCCCCACAGCTGTGTCATATTTGGCTGTCACCATTTGGGTGAGGGGAGAGAAAGAGACAAGTGGGATGTACTGCTGATGAAAGGGGAGGGCAGGATTTGCTGGCCAAAAAATAATGTTTTTTAATTTTAGACAAGAAAAAAAATTTTTTTTTTAATTTTGGACATTCTTCAACCACTCTAGCTGTTCTCGGCCGCTGACAGTAGGAAACACAATCTTCCTCCGAGTGTTGCTGCAAAGCCAAGTGCTTCCTTGAAGAGGATTTCACATCACAGAGCCCTCTCCATCTCCCTTGTTAATGATTTCATACTTACCTGCTCTTCTTGGTCCAGGATAAGTCCCATCTTTTCCAAAAGGTTTGCCAGACCATTCCAGCTCTCGGGACTCCTTCCCCCAGCTCTCAGGCAGCATCCACGATCTGTAGAGCCCCCTCCCCAGGGGCCCTTGCTGCCTGAGGGGAAGGAAACCAGGGACCAGTGTGGCCTTTCCTCACAGGCCCCACACATTTTCTCTCTCACCTCAAACCCCAGTTCCCCCACTCAGCCAAACGACAGCTCCGCAGGGCAGCAGAGCCAGCCCTTCCCGAAGACAGTGCACCGACAATCCACCACCTGCTCGAGGAAGCCCCTTCCAGGGCTCACTTTGCAGTCAACCTCCCAGCCACACACAGAGCACTTTTTCTGAGGAGAATCCCATTCAAACATTTTCTCTACTTTTTCCCTTTGTCTTAGTGCCCCCTTTACAGAGTGGCACTGGGCAGCTGCCCGGGTGGCCGACCCCTAATCCAATATTGATGTGTTTGGGTTACTCGACTACCTTCAGCAAACATTTCCTGGCGTTCCTGTGTTAACAGTTCATGCTGTACTTCATCACATCTTTCACCTCATTGCTGGTCTTGCCCACGCTTACCTTCTCTCCAGAATAAACATCGCATCGTACTATCTGGGGTATTTCTCACCCCAGCTAACGCAGTGCCAGGCATTCGAAGGCGCCGATTCAATACAAATAAATGAAGAAAAGAGCAACGCTCTCCAGACACTAGGCAAAGTAAGTGCTTGAAAGACCCTGGAGCACCTCAGAGAATCTTCAGATTGGAAATGTCCCTCTAGGGACGTTCAGGGCATTATTGGGGCAGGGAAACGCCGCAGCCCAGTGGTCAGCATCCGCTCACAGGGTCGTCTCGCTCTTCTAAATGAGGAATCACTTCAGTGAGTATTTGGCAAAGCTAACTGTACTTGGGTTGGAGAATAGTTCCACTGTATCTAGTTCCAAAATCAAAAAACAAAGGGAAGCATTTGAAAGCCAAAAAATTCTACCCTAACTTAACAAGGTAACCAAATCGCAAAACCAATGCTCATGACTCAATAAGAAGCCGACAAACAACCCAATTTAAAAACACTCAAGAGGTCTGAATGACATTTCACCAGAGAAGATCCATGACTGGCTGCCAGGCTTATGCGAAGGTGCTCGACGTCATTGGTCATTTAGAAAATGCAAGGCTTATGCACCCTCCTTTCGAAAGCAAGAAAAGTTTAGCTGTAGTTTCGGAATTGAGCAGAAGCGAATCATCTCTTCAAAAAGTATGAAAAAAATCTTTAAAAGCACCATTTCGAATAGGTTAGAGAATTATCACATTGAGGAGAGGTAATTTAACACTATTGAGCTCATGCAGACACTTGGGGGGCCACCGCAAGGTCTTTGCGCACTCCCTCTCCTGGTGATCCTCACACCGGCCCCGCCTGATGGGATCTTTAACCCCATTTTCTTGATGAGAAAACTGAGGGGCAGGAAGGATGGTGTATGCAGCTGTACCCTGCCACCCTTTCTTATTGTTGGTTAGTTTTTGTGAGTTGCAACACCTTATAAATGGTATTCTTTGCTGGCTGTGATTGCCCTGAAACAAAATATATAACTAGTTGCCTGTGTATTTCTTTCTCAGTGAAATCCTAACATTATGCTACTTATTTCCACTTTTGTTCTTTGTTTTGTTTTTGGTTCTTCCCTCGTTTCAGGTATCAGAACGTCCAACTTCTTTATTTGTCTCCTTTTTACTCCAATTTAACTTCTGCAGAATTGTACATTTTCAAAGCCAGATATCATCAACAAAATAACCACTCAATGGTGCCTTAACTCAGTCAGATGAAATAAGATTGGTGATGCTTGGCTTTTCCTCACAAAGAAGAGAGCCATTCCTTTCATTTACACAACACCCCAGGGCTGGCTCAGCCCTCCACCAAACTGATAGACTGAAATCCGGTCACCCGGGGCTTGGGGGTAGAAACTCAGAAAAACACAGCTACCTTTTCAACACAGTCTTCAGATAGAAACAGATCCAGAAGAGACTTCAGAAAAGAACTGGAAAACCAAGGCTTGCTGGGATTTCAGAAGGGTTCCTATCAAGTCCAAGCACACATTTGATTATCTGCCGCTGTATCTCTGCTGGTGTGGCAATCAGGACCTGTGGGGCTGCGTCTCCACCCGGTTTCCTCCCGTTCTCTGGCCCATCCCAGCAGCTCTCCTCAACCTTGAGCAACTGCTGACCCTGTGAGGTAGGAGGGAAAGGGCTTACCACTCCAGGTCCTCAGCTAGTAATGCCCAACAAGTTGGGGCAAGTCAAATGTGCAGCAGGGTCAAAGCTCAACAGCTTTACAGCCTTTTCCACCAACCCAAATGAGCCTTCCATCCTCCAAAGGGCTCCCCCAAGACAGTCTGCGCTTCTCTCTCCAAAACCAGGGCAAGACTATGAAAACAGATGTCACATTACATACAAAGGCAACAGGTAATTTAACACAGTTGCCTTGCCCGGTTAATTATTCATGGCAGGGGACGCCTTCCCTTCCCGAAGGCAGAGAGCCATCACAACTCTACGTCTGGCTGTCACAGCATCCGTATTACCTGGGAGCTGGACAGAAATCCTGAATCTTGGGTCCCAATCTGGAATCTGCATTTTGAAGGATCCGTAGATGATGCGAAGCACATTTAAGTTTGAGAGGTACCAGGCTACTGCATGCAGGACACATCCTGCTTATAACTTCTGCCTTCCCCAAGCATTCATTCATTCATTCAATGAAAAGGCTTCCATTTGTCATTTGACTAAGATTTATAGGGTGCCGACTAGGTGACTCAGTGCCTGGCACTGTCTAGGAGAGATAAGGCCACTCTGGAGAGCAAAGCAGACACAGGTCCCAGCGCAGCGAACTTCCATTCCCGCTGGGGAGACTAATAGCAAGCAAATGAAAGTGAGCATCGCACACTGTAGGAGTGCTACCCAGACGATAAAGAGGATGCAGAGGGATGACTGGGGTCGGGGGAGGGAGACTTCTGATTTGGAGGAGAGGATCGGAAAGGCCTCTCTCCCAATTTAACATTTCAGCTGAAACTTGAAAGCGAGAACGAGCTAGCCATTCAACAAAATGAGGGAGAACCCCTTCCAGGCAGAGGGAAGAACCAGTTTGTAAAGGCCCAGAGTTAGGAAAGGGGTTGGGGTGTTTGAAGAACAGAAAAGAGGCCCAAGTGGCTGGAGGGCAGTGAGCCCAAGAGAGTGCACAGTCACAGAAGAGGGGGGCCACTGCAGGCCCAGTGAGTCATGGCGAGGAGCTTGCACATTATTTCAAGGGCCCCGGGAGCCACTGAAAGCTTCTGGGCAGAGAATGAGACAGCACCACATACTTATGTCCCTTAGCTGTTGTATGGAGAAGAGACTGGGTAAGAAACAAGAGTGGCAGTTGGGTGGCTTCCTGCAGTCTAGGGGGTGTGGCCCACCGCAGGAGGACAAATTTGACACATGTTTTGACTGACCCCAAAGTCTGGCTGGGGAGCTGCGCTGTGTCCTGCACGCTGTGCTGTTCTGGAAACAAAGGTGAGCAAGACCATCTCTGGCTGCCTTCAGGAACCTGGCAGTCAAGGGGCCTTTGGAGGGAGGCACCCAAGGAAATCAACAAACAGCAGCATCATTTCAGATAACCATTAATTTGGCAATGTCTTTGTTAAAGGAAATGAACACATACTTTTTGACCAGTAGTTCACATATTTATCCAAAAAGCTGACTGGCGTGTGTGCAAAATGACACATGCTCTAGACTATTCCTTTCATGTGTGTATAAGCAAACAACTGCAAAGAACCTAAATGTTGAATAGTAAGGAACTGGTTAAATAAATTTTGATTTATCCATACAATAATATACTACGCAGCCAAAAATAGGAACAAAGATATTTTCATATTCTAAGTTTTTAGCATATATAGATGTATAGGAGTAGGTGTGTGTATATATAAAATTTCAAGATAATATTGTTGCATGACAAAAGGTATATAACAGTACATATGGGATATTATCAACCATGTAAAAAAGATTTTAAAAGTTCTCACATGTATATTTGCCAGCACATACCTAGAAAATTCTTCAAAAGGAGACGCAAAAAACTGCTCAGTGATTGCCACCAATTGAAGGACAGGGGACTGAAGGACACTTATTCTTCACTCCGTACTTTTATAGCAGTTGAAATTTATACCATGTGAATATATAATCTATTCACAATAACTAAACAAAATTTAAGTTTTAAATAAGTGCACTAAAACAGGTGCAAGAAAAGATGGGGGCACATGCCACGGAGACCACAGAAAGGTGCACAGGGCTGGGACTGAGGAAGAGAGAATTCCAGGAGGAGGAGACACTGGGACTGAGTGTGGAAACGTGAACCGGCATCCATCACAAACACAGGTAGATGGTGCTCCTCACAGAGGCACGGACATACCATCCAACAGGCCCATTCAACGAAACACAGCAGTTTAGCTGAAGCCCCTGGGCTTCCAGGACCACCAGCAGCTCTCCCCTGTCATACCAAGAAGTTGGGGCTTTTCCTAGAAGTAATGAAAAGGGGAGCAGTGACAGGATCAGATCTGCAGTTCTTCAAGGTGAAGTCCGGCAGCAGAGTGGACGGTGCACAGAAGTGGGAAGGAACCGAAATCAGAAACTAGGAAGGGCCTCATTCCTTCTATGGAGGAAGCCAAGGTGCAGAAGAAGGAATGGATCCAAGAGGGATTGAGGGGTTGGCATCAACCAGATTTGGGAACTGATTCTATAGACAGGGTAAACAGGAGTAAAGGATAACTGTAACCATCGCACCCAGACTGCCATTATCTGGGAGAAAGACCTCAGGCAAAAGAGCAGGCTTAGGGGATGGAAGAGGAAGGAGTGGCTCTGGGGGAGGCAGAACGGTGGGGTCAAATCTCTGGTTGTATGTCCTTAAGCATTTGACTCAGGTCTCTAATTTTTTGTTGCCTCATTTGTAAAACGGGGCTAATAGCCATCTTAGAAGATTGTTTTCATTGTGAAATGAAAATATTTTACATGCAACACCTATCACATTGCCCGGCACACAGTAGGTATTTAATAAGAGGCAGCCCTGGACCCTGTAGAATTTGCGCATTGCAGAGAAGTCTCTACAAAAGAGAAATGCCAAGTTCACCGAGGTAGGGATTGCAAGGAAATTTTTTAGAAATTAAAGGAGGCTGTGTGTGATTCAACTGATTTCAAGTTTCTTTCCTCTTCAATGATCCCTAGACCAGCCCCTCACCTTGACAGGCCTGTGACCCAGTTACAAGGATGGGTCAAGGGCCACAGATCTCTCGCCATTGCTGGATGAGCCCCTTAAAACCCAGGCCTTTGTGAAAAGGACAATTCACCAGGACTGGTCAAGATGGACTTGTTTCAATTCCAGGCGAACACTAACATCTCTGTGCCCCCACCGGCCAGCCCAGCCCAAGAGCTGTTTGGGGTTTTCACTTCCTGTGTTGTGTGTGTTGAACCTTTAACCATGACAGCAGAGCAAACCAACAAGACCCCCGTTATGTACTCAAAAGAGCAAATGTGAAAGAGAGTGACCTCTGGGTATTTCCCAGTTGAAGATGAAGTCTGGAACAAGACTAAGGCCCAGCCACATCAAACCCCAAGGCTCCCGACGTTTTCTGTAATCACCAACTACTACAAACTACCTGCAACACCAGGAGTTTAAAAAGAAAAAAAAGAAAGAAGCCCCAGACCTACCATGAAAACATGAATGAAACCTTATTCCTGAGTCCTGATTATTATATTACATCAATTTCTTATGCCTCTTATGCTTGGTTTGGAAGAGGAAACTCATGTTCTTGTCAAGGGGAAAAAAAAAATCATAGGGATTTTTGAAAATAAGAACAGAAGCATCCGGAAGTGTATAATTCGTGCCAATATTCTCAAACCCAGAGCCCCCAAATACATTCATGGTTAAAGTACCAGAGATGATCAGAAAAACAGGCACATCCTCGTTCTCCCAATTGCCTCTCCTGGAGACAAGCTCTAGGGCTGCTGTGCTGCCTGCCCTAGAGAGACACAAGGTCAAGGTCACTACAAGATCTTTCCCATATGACCAGTCATAAGCTCTCTAGTAGAGACGGAGCTCAATATGGACCTGTTTTATATCAATTGCCCTAGATTTATGCTACAGGATGGTTATAATCTATCTGACATTTACAGAGCCATTGCAAGCACAGTGGTTAGCTACCCAACATATATATTAGATCAAACAGAAAAGGAGAAATACTGCCTAGAACCAATGATGTTCAATTCAAGACCAAAAAAAAAAAAAAACCAGGCAACAAAGGTCAGAAATTTAATAAGATACATGAGAAAGCTGACAAACTGGAGCAGCCTCCTAGGAATTCAAAGATGTCCCATCTGAGTCAGTAGCAGGATGGCCTGAGGAAAATGGTTTTTAGGGAGAAAGAGTTCTACATTCTGGTCATAGGTCTCTGAAGATAGACTTAAAATACATGTACATTTCAGCTACCCTAGATCCATACCTAGATTTAAACATTTTTAAATAAAATAGTCTTTCCAAGATTACTTAAATTACCACTGGTTTCTGGGTCCTGTCCCTTCCCTCTAACTCTTCTCCCACGTAGCATCCTGTACCCTAAGCTCTGTCTCTTTCCTCACTCATTAACAATTCCAACTTTCAAGGGTGGCCAATACGTTTTCTCTGGGGAGTAGGGAGTGAGCCATCTTCCTGGGGCTGACTTAAGTATATGTGGACAAAATACGTACTTTTTCCTCTGGCCATGGCAGCAACGCTGATACTCTCTGCTCTGAGATTGTTCAGACTGCCCAGATTAGTTGGGGGGACTGGAGGGTGAGCAGAAGTGAGCTCATCCCCAGCTTACTTGTCAACACCAGGCCTAGGAACTCTTCCTTCCAGGACGTAGAGAGGAACCACTGAAGGCTTGCTTCCACGTGGAACTGGCCAGCACTGAGCTTTTCCTACGCAAAGCGTCTGTGCCCCTGCAACTACTGAGCCCAGTCCCCCAAAATTTTAGAATTCTTACTCCAAACGTTCAAAGAAAACAACTCCGGCCTGTTGCACGCAGAAGTGAAATCCCTCTGGTTTTCTCTAACCTATGAACCCCTGGAGACGTCCCAATAGATCCCCAGCCCCGTCCAACCACCCCTGCCCTCCTCCTTGCTTTCGGCCAAGAGGAAATAATTCCAGCTGATTGTCACATCTCTGATCTCACACTAACTCACCGCAGAAAGAAACAAACTATCCCAGCTGGGTGCCACGGCTGCTGAACGTCAGGCAGTCAGTCTACGGCCCCCAGGCAAACCCGAGTCACGTATGCGGAGCTTTATTCTGGCGTTTCTGGGCGCGCACTCGCCTCTCACAGGCGCGAGAGCACGCACATTCTCGGGCCCTACACACAGCTGGGGACTTAAGTTTTCTCTCCCTCGGAGCAGCCCATCCCCATTCGTCAGCAGCTGATCTGCCTCGTTCGCATCCCCGCAACACACGCCTGCTCCAGCCTCCGCGCCACACACGTGGGGAAGCGCGGCCAGGTGGTGCCAGAAGGGGGGGGGGGCGCAGAGGAGGGGAAGGCGGGAGATGAGGACGGAGGGCGCTCCGATAGGTGTGGACTCTCAGGTGCCCGAGTCGGCGTAGATGCCGTGCAAGCTTCTGGGATGAAGAGAGGAGAAAAGCAGCAGGAAAGGAAAGGAGGGCGACGGGCGGGGACGTGGGGGAGGGGGTCGCTCACCCAGGGTTTTGACCGCGATCTGCCTGGTGAGCGGCGGCGGCAGGTTGATGCACACCAAGTCCACGTCCTGATGCAGCAGCACCTCATCAATGCGGCTGGTGTAGAAGGGGACGCTCATCTCCTTGGCCAGCTCCTCCGCTTCTTCCGGCGTGCGGCCCCACAGTGCCTTCACCGCGAAGCCCTCGTCTTTCAGCAGCGGGATGATGACACGGGCCGTGAGGCTCGTGCCGAACACGCCCACCCCGGGAAGCATGGCTGCTCCGGTCCGCCTGGTTCTGCTAGAGCTCGGATCTCCCGTCTGACCGGCGCCCGCACACCCCTCTAGCCAGTCCTGCACTCGGCTCGCCGCGGTGCGCCGGCGGGGGTGCGCCGGGCAAGGCGCCCGGGTGCCGAGGACGCACCGAGCTGCAGGCGGCGCCGGCTAGGGGCGCCTCAGCACTGTAACTGCGGCAGTGTCCGCCACACGGGGCTCCTGTCCTTCCCTAAGGCGGCAGCAGGGACCTCCCCAGGGCGCCCGAGGCCCCGAAACCCCGCGGAGCCCCGGCTCACGCGGCACCCTAGCCGCAGCGCCGGCCCGCTCGGTGCGCCCCGCCGCGGCCGCTCCATGGCGCGCTCATGCCCGCGCCCGCGCCGCAGCAGCCGGGGACCCTCTCTCTCCCGCGTCGTTTCCGCAGCCGGCGAGGCGCACGCACAAGCCTCTCCACCCTGCCAGAGCACCGGCCGACTCGGCTGCGGGGTCCCCTTCCTCCGCGCCCCGCGCTCCGAATGAAATAACCCGGCGGCCACCAGGAGGGCGGCTAAGCATGCGGGTCGGAGGGCGCCGGGCGCGGAGCTCGAGCTGCAGCGCAGAGGCGGCAGCGGCCAGGACCCGGCACCAGCCTCCTCATTCTGCTGCCATGTTCGCTCGCGGCGCGGCTCGGGCGGCCTCGGCCCCAGGCCGGCTCGGGCTCCGGGATCCCGTGGGGCCGAGGGCGGAGTTGGGGAGTTGGGCTGTCAGCGCCGGGGTTCCTGCACCGCCCCCGCCGCAGCGCCGCGCGCCATTGGCCGCCGCGCCCGCCCCCGGGTGCGCGCCGCGCTCGGGCCCGGGAACCCGGCCCGACTCCTCCCCGGCCCCGCCTCGCTCGCCTCCTGCCCCTCCACTTCTTCCCTTTCTTTGCCCTCCACCGCCTCCTTCCTTTCCTCTCCTCTTTCCAAATCCCGCCCCAAGCAAACGAATAAATCTGTCAAGGCAGGGCGCGTTCCCTTAGAAGATTGCAGCGGGTGCCCCGGCTCGGGGGAGGCCGGGGGACCCAGGGAGGTGTCAGTACGCGTAATTACAGCCTCCGCTCCGGGAGCATTTCCTACGTGCTGGAAACCACGCTGGGGAAGCTTCCCAGGCTTTCTCTTTTAATCCTCGCCCCAACCCTAGGATTATCGGAGACCCACTTAACCGATGATGTAACTAAGGAAGGTTAAGTGACTTGCGCAAGGTCACACAACAGGTAAGCAACAGGCCTGGGATTGGAATCCAGGCTCCAGCCCGAGTTTGGGCGGTGAGCCGCGTCGTCCTCTCTCCCGAGAGAGTCTGCTGCTGTCTGCGCCAGCCCTCGGGCCGCGCAGGCAGCGTCCGGCCGCCTTCCTCCCCCGACAATCTTGTCTTGAGGAGCTCTGCTCCCCGGGCGAGGCGGGCGCCGGAGTTAGATGCTGTTGCGCTCGGCCACCGCAGCCGGGGAGGGGGTCCCGAAGCGGCTGTGGTGTGTGTGGGTTCGCGTCCGGCTTTCCAGCCCGAGAGGTCGTCTTGGCCAGAAGCCACACGAGCCTACCTCTCGCTTTGGTCCCTTTCACCGACGCTTCCTGCAGCTTCCGCTCCTTGTCCCCCACCTCCAGCCTCTGCTCCCCTCCTGAGCGGTCGCGGAGGAGCAGCTGCAGGCCGAGGCTCTCCCTGCACCCCTGGAGCAGTGGGAACCCTGCGCACGTCTGGCTTCCTGCCATATGCCGGGCATCTACCACATTACCTGCTGGCATGTAGTATGCACTCAGTAAACATTTGCTAAATGAATGAATGAATATTCCTTGAATGGCCGCTTGGCACTCACTTGGTGTTAGGAGGGACCCAAAGCGGACCGGCATGGGATCTGGTCTCTAGCTCAGTCTCTGGAGAGGTCAGGGTTCCTGTCACGTTCATCTGTTGTCTTCGGCATTCAGTGCAATGTGGCACGTGGTGGGCTTCAACGCATGAGTGGAAAATGTGATACTTGCATTTGGAACAACTTGTAACAACTGGCCAGGAGGCAGGGCGAGTGGGGAGGGCAGCCCAAAAACGCTCGTGTGACAATGAGGGGAGGAGGCTGACCTAAAGGCTTTATAAGAAAGACACAGAGGACATGAGTGCTTGGGGTGACTGCCAGGGGCCTGGGAAGATCTGAGACAAACGGGGTGTTGCCATCAGTACTGACAGGCCTCTTTTCAGCAGAAGTTTTTTAAGAACCCAGACGAGAACACCTACAGGGCCCAGAGTAAGGCAGTGGTGCCAGACAGGAGGCCAGGTCACATGTCAGAGATGGCACCACTCACATGGAGAAGGGCATGTGGAGCTTGGCACTGGGGTTGACTTCCGGCTCTGCCATTTACTGGTTTTCTATCTTAAGCAAATGACTTCACCTTCCGGTGCCACAGTTTCTTCTGTAAAATGGAGTTAATAATGGTATACACCACAAAGGAGGGGCTAGTTTTCATAAGGTCCTTTGAATAGTGTCCTGTATATAGTAAGATCTACATAAATGTTAAATAAAATGTGGAGAGTGAGTTTGTTTCCAACATCATTTCTTGATATGAGGGTTTGCACAAGACAGCACAGTCTGGCCCATCAGAGGGAGTCTGTATGTGTTCTTTGAAAGGAAACTCTACCCCTTGCTTCAGTGTGAATAAAAGCAAACCTCCCATCTATATAATATCAAAAGAAAATGATCGCATTTAATCCTCATTAGAAATGTGTAAAATAAACATTATCCCCATTTCATTGGAGAAAAGATTGAATCCTGGCAGCAACTCAAATTAAGGGGTGTAAAGTGGACCACTTCATTGCCAACCCTCCCCCCGAATGATTTCTCTCTCAAATGTAAACAAATGGCACCACCAGCCCACCAGTTGGCCAGAAGCCTTGGCACCACCCAGGACTCATCATGCGCTCATAGCAAAGCATCAGGAAATCCTGTCTGCTCTGCTTCCAAGTGCGTCCCGAGTCTGACAGTTTCTCTGCCCTGGTGGGCGCGTGCAAGTCACCATCCCCACTACCGGGACCACAGCACCTGCCCCCTCACTGGTCTACCTGCTCTCCACTCAACAGCCAGAGTGGACCTTTAAAAGATACATGTCCCCAGACTTGACACCTACGAGCGAATAAACCCCCGAGTCCTCAGGATGGACTGAAAACCTTTACCGGACCTAATCCCCTCCTCCCATATTTCATTGCCGACCACTTTCCACCCCACACGTTGCCTTCAGCGCCCTGGCCTCCTCACTGCCCACTGAGCCCGCTGTCATCTCAGGGTCTCTGCGCTTGCTCTTTCCTCTGCCTGAACCCCCTCCACACCCACCCTGTACCTGGCCACGTGCCTCTCGGGATTCAGGTCTGTGCTCAGATGTCCCCTCCTCAGAGTGCCTTTCCTGACTAGTGAATCTAAAGGCTTCTCAGTCATATGTCATCCCTTTCTCTTTATTTTTCTTCACAGCTCCTCTCACTGCCTCACATCATATTATATACCTGGTTATCTGTTTAATCCTCAACAGATTATAAACTCACTAAAATCACAAGTCTGTGTGTCTTGTTCACTTCTGAATCCCCAGTGCCTAAAATTGTATCTGCACCCACTAGACACTCAATATACATGTTGGACAAAGTCTTCTATGTTATTCTAATAACCATGTCTTATTGTGAGGATTGTATGAATTAATATTTACAAATTTCTTAGAATGTGCCAAGTGCTATGTGCAAAAAAAGGTTAAGGCCCTGGAGAAAGGAAGGCTTTGAAATCAGAATGGGAAGGCTTTGAAGCCTTCACAGAGAGGGGTGAGGGACCCCAGGTTTTGAAAATCTCACTGGAGTTAGCAGGAAGAAAGGAGAATATCCGAGAGAGAAGAGAAGCTAAGAAAGAAAAAAAAGGTTCAATCAAGGAGGAAGGGTCTGTGGTCTGTGTGGAAGCGGCCAGGATGTGATGGGGAATCCTGAAAGACATAAAGCAGATAGTGAATAATCAGGTTGGCATTTTAAAACCATCACGCAGGACCCATTATGGAGGGTCAAGTGCAAAGGGGTCCGCCCACCAGCCCTGTAGATAACTGCAGTGACCTGAGATGCGGGCGCAGGTCCCGGAGGCAACAACGGGCATTTTATGCTGTAACAAGGAGACAAAATCTCCGGGGCCCGGGAGCTAACTGGCCATGGATGGTGAGTGGGAAGGACTGGGGTGACTTCCCGGGGGGGCTAGCAGAGAAGCTGGGTGAACCCTTATGTCCCACTAGTTCAGCAGGTCTTGCTTCAACAGTAATGGGCATGGGAGGATTTCTCTCAGCACCCATCTGTTCTGAGTTTCTGATAACACAAACCTTGACCCACGGTGCTTCTGCACACGATGCCCTCTGCAACATCCTGTGGTCATTCTTCATGTTCTTCATGAGGGACCTTAAGCCTGGATCCTGAATCCCAACACAACTGACAATTTTGACATTTTAAATTGGTTGGCAGCAGTTCTGAAAATAAACCAAAATTTTTCTTCCCCCTCAACCCATGATTTAGCTACCAACCATGACTATTTGCTTGTGGGTGAAGATTTTAGGCCCATTTTAATGTCATTTTAGATCACTGTCATGTGACTCAAAAAAGAACCTTCTAAACCTTCTTTTTTTTCTTTCTCTTGGTATCATTAACATACACTTACATGAGCAACATTGTGGTTACTAGACTCTCCCCTATTATCAAGTCCCCACAACATACCCCATTACAGTCACTGTCCATCAGCGTAGTAAGATGCTATAGAGTCACTACTTGTCTTCTCTGTGCTGTGTAAACCTTCTTTTCGAAATAAAAATGGAAAGGATTCATTTTTCATTCACAGCCCTAAGATGATGACAAAATGGACTTTCTTCTCATAGTAAGTTGGTTTAAAGATAATTTAAAATAGTTTTCATTATAAAAGTCACTTACATATATTACAGAAATTTCAGAAAATCAGATGGATTCTACCTTACTCTCTGTTTTACATAGCCACTGTAAGTAATTTGGCTGATTTGCTTCCACAATTTTGGAAATATTTTAATATTTTAATGAAAATTAAAAGAGAAAGTCTTTGCTATTTGGTTAGCTTTGTTTATTGTTCTTTTTGACACAAAGTAAAAATGGGCTTTGGTTATTTTTAGCTGAGTATCCATAAACACCCAATATCCTTATAAGCCTTAATATTTGGAATAAAATACTTTTGCTCATTGTACAAATAGCTTTGCTAAGTTGAAAACGTTGAGTAGACTGCTAAAGATCCTAGAACAATTCTGCTAAATAATTCTAATATGCATAGTGCTGAATGCACCCCTAAACTTTCCTTAGTAGAGAATTCGCAAAGTACCCGTAAATCATTATACTTTCAACTTTTGGGGATTCTTTTTGTTGTGGTTAATCATAGCTACCATTTACTGCCTGCTTGTTATATATGAGGCACAAAGCTGAGCACTTTGTATGCATTTTCACTTCATAACTCTTTCGGGTGAGTACAATTACTCCCATTAAAAATAAACTGCTACCTAAAAAGTTAGGTAACTGAGGTTGGTCATAAAGGCAAGCATTTGACTGAAATTACCTGACTCCAAAATCACAGCAGGCAACCGCTGAGGCGGCTGCCTTTGAACTTATGTGAGCTAGCACAGCCCCTATTTCCTCCTAACAGGGCCCTGGGCGTCTAGCCCAGAGGAGCACACTGGCCCCTCTCCTGTGGGTCCTTCCCCCTTCCGCCGACAAAGGTCAGCGACACCGAGGAGGGGCTCATCCAGCTGCTGGCCAGGAAAAGCAGTGCTGTGCCTGTGCTGTCGCCCCTGGGGATGGCCGAGGGGCATGAGACGGCACTGCCCACTGTCCTCTGGCCCCTGGACTCCTAGAGTAGCCTCCAGGGCTGAGCCTCACACTCTCTCCACCTCCGATCCATAAGTAACCAAAGAAAGCTTTGAAAAGCGCTGGCCATGTCGCTGACTTGTTGGAAATCTTGCCTTGCTCTCCCCGTGTCTGCATGCAGACAGAGCCCCTCACCACAGTGGAGGAGGCCCTCTCGCCTGTCCCCGTCCTTCTTTTGTCTGCTGTCACTCACTCCTGCTGCGCCAGTCCCACGTCCATCCCACTCCTGCCTCAGGACATTCGCACTTCCTCTTCTCACTGCCGGGAATGCTGCTCCTCGGCCCTTCATTCACCTGCTGGCTCGTTCTCAGCCTTTTGGGCTCAGCTCACACTGTTATCCTCCCCACCTGATGGTGGTAGCTGTTCTTCCCAATGCCCCGGTGGCTCGGCCACACCACCCTGTCAACTCCATCCATGGCACTTCCATAACCCTGAGTCTGTGTCCTTGGCTGGAATAGAAGCCCCCTGGGTCCAGGGGTCTCGTTGGTCACATGTCTTGCGGTATCGTCAGCAGCCTAAAATAGTACTTGGTACTTCACTCGTAACATTATAAATCCTTGTTGAATGAATGATCACGTAGGGAGTAAAACATCTTCTACATCCTGTAATAGCATGGACAAAAGCTTGTAGCATAATATTATGTTTAAAACGCCAAAAATATTGCATATCTACTTTTTGTCTTTTTTATTGAGGTAACATATTCATAGCATGTACCCATTTTGAAGGGTACAATTCAATGGCATTAAGTACATTCGCATTGTTGTGCATACAACTATATTTTTAAGAAGAAATAACCCATGAAATGAAAACCACTTTTTGGGGGGGTATCAATGTACAATCACATGAGCAACATTGTGGTTACTAGATTCCCCCCATTATCAAGTTCCCACCCCATGGTCTCCATTGCAGTCACTGCCATCAGCATAAGATGCTATAGAGTCACTACTTGTCTTCTCTGTGCTATACTGCCTTCCCCGTGCCCCCCCACATTACGTCTGCTAATTGTAATGCCCCTTATTCCCCTTCTCCCTCCCTTCCCACCTGCCCCCCCGCCCAGTCCCTTTCCCTTTGGTAACTGTTAGTCCGCTCTTGGGTTCTGTGAGTCTGCTGCTGTTTTGTTCCTTCAGTTTTTGCTTTGTTCTTATACTCCACATATGAGTGAAATCATTTGGTACTTGTCTTTCTCCACCTGGCTTATATGGAAACCACTTCTTAATACATTTCTGTATTTTCCTTTTTTTCTTACATTTAAAATAAAGAAAAAACATCGAAATGTTTAAACAAGCTAGCGACTCTAGTCACCTGCTGGGAAATGTCTTTCGTCTCCAATTCCAACTCTGAGTAAATGAACTAATTGAGGGACGGAGTCTAAATGTGTCTAGCTAGTTAGTAGTCCTCTAGTCACTAGTCCTCTTAGGATCCCTAGTTGACTCAACTAGGTTGTATAGCAACAGGTCTTATCTGTGTCACTCACCAAGCCAAAAGAAACACACACTCTTTTAAATACTACCACCAAACCAAGGCTCCTGGATTTAGGCATGAGTTTAAAGTAAATACACAGGGACTTGAGTATCCAAACTTATGCAGAAAATGAGGAACTTTGCTTCTGGACGTGTGAAAATCCGTAGAGCACTTGGCCTCTTCATGCCCACAGGTTCTCTAGAATAATGTTGTTCTGTGTATCTTTCTGCTGCCTCAGTCAGCGGGTTAAGACATAGAGGCAAACGATAGAATTGCTCTAAATAGAAAGTAAACATGGAGCTTTTTCCAGACAGATCAATAAGTACATAGGAAAACTAGTTAGCATACCAAGTCATTAACATGATGCTTACATACACAGACTGGCACACCAGAAGAATATCCCTCAGTCTGGCAGGAAGTAAATACTATTGGAGAGAGAAAGAATTTGCAACTCAAATTAGGAGCATTATTCCACTCCCTCCGATTGTGGTACTCAGAAAAATGGTACAGAAATACCTTGGGGATGTTGTGGCTTTGGTTCCAGACTTGTAAGGCAAGTGTGACAATAAGGCGAGTCAGAAGAACTTTTGGGTTTCCCAGTGCCTATAAAAGTCCTGCTTATGCTACCCTGTAGTCTATAAAGTGCGCAATAGCATCATGTCTAAAAAAACAATGTACGTTCCTTAATTAAAAAATACTTCATTGCTAAAAATGCTACCCATCTTTTCAGCTTGCAGCAAGTCATAATTCCTGATCCCAGATCGCCAAAATAAATATAATGAAAGCGTTTGAAATATCGTAAGAATGACCAAAATGTGACACAGAGACACGAAGTGAGCGACACTGTTGGGAAAATGCACCCACAGACCTGCTCGATGCAGGGTTGCAAACCTTCACTCCGTAAAATATGAAGGACCTGTTAGGCGCAGTGATGTGACGCACCATCAAACGAGGCAGGCCTGCATTTGACGGCACATCGGGGTGAGCCAGGGAGGACCTCGCGCAGCCGGGGATGGCGGGCCTGTGGGCCCTCGGGCCCCTGAGGGACCAGGGACCATCTCTCAAGCAGGTCCCTGACTCGCTGGCACTGGCTGGGTTCTCTAGCCTCCAGCTGGGAAGCTTGCTTGTGCCCCAACCCGAGGAAGGCCATCTGGCGGCGGAAGGGCACACATGAGTGTGCGTAATCACAGGCAGGGAGATGACGGGAGATCAAGCAAAGGCGCCCCGGCTACTGAAGAGCGTCGCAACAGTGCCTGAGGAGGAAAGCCTTGCCTCTGAGGGTCCAAACTACGAAAATGAGAAAGAAATGGAAAGAAAGTTGCCCCCAGTGAATTTCTAATGACAATTCTGGCTAAAAGAGAGAAGCAAACCCTCGAGGAATGAAAGAAGGTCTGGGTATAGAGCCGAGACCTTCTCTAGCCACCCTTAGGTAGAATGCCAACCCTCAGGCCAAGCTAAATGAATATTCAGTTCACTTAAATTCACTTCAATCCAATCCAATCTAAGCAGATAATATCTGAAGCTAAGAACTCCTATTGGGTATAGGCAAAGGGGACACAGCCACAACAGGAAGGGCCCAATTAACCAGCGGCTGTAACTATGCTGTCTGGGCAGGGACCACTTCTGTGTCACCTGTGCAGCTGATGTTCACTCCGCCCTAAGCTGTTCTGGAATTTCCAAGGGCGGGAGTGTTAACATCCATCTGTCCGCAGACAGGGCTTGGTTTTTCCAGGACTGGGTCAAGGCTGCACCCTTAGTTTCCCCGGATGTTACTCAGCTTCTGCTTCTGGAACTCTTCTTCCCTTTTTGATAAGACGAGGTTCCTGAAAAATAGATCTTTTCCAAACAGTCAAAGTACGTATTTATTCTGAAAGCAATACATCATTTTAGAAACAATAATAGGTATTTAGAAAGAATCTTCACCCAACAAATAAAGAATGCATATCTCTCAAAATATTCAAACCCAGAACATTTAGACACTTGACCATTTGTTAGGCCACACAGGAAATCACAACGAATTCCAAATGAATGATGTCATGCAGGTCATGTTCTTTCACCACAATACACTAAAAATAGAAGCCAACAGTAGATATGGATTTTCTCATTGCATAAATTTAACAATAAAAAATATTCTAAAAAATCTCTGGATTGAAAGAGAAATCATGATGAAAGTAAAAGAGATTTGAAAATAAATGAATTAACAATGCAACTGAATGATCTAGAAAGAGAAACAATAAGTAATCTAGAAAGAAAAGAATTTAGAAGACAGAAGAAATTAATATAAAACACAGATAATAGAATCTAAACCAAGAATATTAAAATTACCAATAAAACCAAAAGATTGTTAATAAAAAAAAATGGACAAATCTCTAGAATGACTAGAAAAAAAGAAAAAGCAAAATAATATTAGGGACAAAAAGCACTAAAAGCAAATTTTTGTCTATAATTTTGAAAACTTTCATGAAATGGACTTTACAGAAAAATATAAATTATAAAGTGACCCAAGAAGAAATAAAAAATCTAAATATACCAATGAGTACTGAAATAAAATAACTGAATGTCTGGTCAAATATCTCTCCTAAAGAAAGGCAACAGGTTCAGACTACTTAATAGGCAAGTTTAACCAAACCTTGTAGGAATAGGTTATTTTATGTCAGCCAAACAGTTCCAGGTAGTAGAAAAAAGAAAAGTTATCTAATTCATTTTATAAGATCATGTGACTAGAAAAGGGCAGTATATTTTGTAAAAAAGCAACAAATGAAAAGTATAGGCCAATATTATGTATTAATATAAAACACATGAATACAAAAATTCTAAATGAAAGCCTAGCAAATCTATTCAGCAGTATAGTATATAAAAAAAGCATAATTGGTTTTATCCTGTAAAAATATGTATGACTCACATTAGAAAAATGTATCAAATTACTATAAACTATGCAGATATTAAAAGGAAGAAAACCATACGATTATCTCAACAAATATAGAAAAATGTAGGCAATAAGATTCAACTCTCATTCATTTAAAAAATAATAGAACTTTTAACAAAGACTAGAAAGGAACTCCTTTAACTTGATAAAATATTTCCCCCCCCAAAAAAACCTATGATATCATACTTAGTAATGAAACTTTTGAACACATTCCTATTAAGTTCTGGCATAATACAAGGGCCCTATTATCTCTCCTGGAAGTCCTGGGCAATGAAAAGAGATAAGAAAAGAAAGGCAAACATCAAGGAAAAAGAGATAAAATGCTCATTATTTGCAAATTGTCTTCATTGAAAATCCAGGAGAATCTTCAAAATACAGAAAGAATAAACGGGTTAAGCAAGGTTGCTACATACGAGATCAGCATTGAAAATCAGCATTCCTTTATACCATCAGTAACCAATTAGAAAATGTAGTAGAAAAAATTCTCATTCAAAATAGCAACAGTAATTACACTGAATCTAAGAATAAATTAAGCAAATGACATTCAGGGCTTTATTTTCCAAATAACACTCGTTGAAAAAGAAAAGCAAAAAGACTCAATATTCTTTCCCCTAATGCATTTGTTAGTTCAATATAAAGTAATTTTGAAAAAGAAAAGCCAGGATGGAGAGAGAGCTGTTTTAGTTATTTATTGGTGTATAACAAACCTTCTTAAAACAATCACTGTGACTCTGCATCTGGGATGGGCTCAGCTGGATGGTTCTTCTGTCCTTGCACGTGGTTACCCAGATAGTTACATTCACACAGCTCAGGGTTGGGGTCAGCTGACTTACTGAGATGGCCCAGTTTCCCCTTCTCTAGGGAGTCCAGGGCCTCTCCCCCTTTACACAGTCTTTCCCTGTGGGTCTGTCCAGCAGAGTAGCCAGACTACTCACATGGTGGCTCAGAGCCCCCAACAGTACTAACCCAGAGCTGACACGTCCAAGGCTTAGGCCAGCAACTGGCATAGTATTACTTCTAACTCCTCCTAAGATTAAAGCAAGTCACCAAGCCAACCTAGATTTAAGAGTCGGGGACTCCATGGCTCTGTATACAGGAGGTGTGGTTTATTGGCTAGCTATCATGAGAGATCATACATCAAGATCTGTAAAGTTAAAGTGCAATGTGGGTGCAGGACCAGATAAATCAATAGATTAGAACAGAGTCCAGAAACAGAGATCTACTTGCATGGAAACCTGATAAACCTGATACATGATAGGAGTGTCATTATAGATCAGTAAGGAAAGGGTAGGTTTTAGAAGTAGGAATGGGACAAATGACTTTTTATACTATGGTGGCTTTCAGCAAGTTCTCTGATACTCTCCCTTTAAGATGTGGAGTGTAATTCCCCTCTCACTGAGTGTGGACTAGATGGTGAATAGAAGTGGGTTTGCTTCTAATGATAGAATAAATGGAAATGGCCATGTGTGACTTTAGAAACTGTGTCATAAAAAGCAGCGCAGCTTCCTATTTACTCACACTTTCTCTTTCTTAAATGGATCACTTGCTCTGGGGAAAACTAGCTACCACATCAAGAGGACTCTCAGACAGGCCTTGTGGAGAGGCCTTAGCGGAGAGGAACTGAGGCCTCCTGCCAACTGCCACGAGAGTTAGCCACCTCGAAATCATGGCCTTCAAATGACTGCATGCCAGCTAAAATCTAACTGCAACCTCATGGGAAACCCTGACCAGAACCACCCCACTAAGTTGCTCCCGACCTTCAGAAATTATGAGATAATAAGTCTTTGTGGTTCTAAGCTGTTAAGTTTTAGAGTAATTGGTGATGTAGCAATAAGTAACTGACAAAATATCTCACTTCCAAAAAGACAGAAAATTGGATCCCTGCTCACACCTCATACAAATAATGTTTTAGAGGATAATATTGGGACAGTATCTGTGATTATAGAAAAGATTCTTAAATCAGACACATGCCATAAAGGAAAAGACACTAAAGCCAAGGTTAAAAGATAAATGCCAAATGGGGAGAAGACATTTGCAATATATAGTATCCAGAACACATAAATCATCCCATCAAATAATTAGGTAAAAGACAAACAGCCCATTAGAAAGGTAGGTAAAAATAATAGATAATTCATGGAAGAGGCAACCTAAATGACCATTAAACCATCTCAGTAGTAACCAAGGACAATGCAAAATAACCAAGATGAGATTCTATTTCTCATCCTTCGGACTGACAAAAACTAATAAATCTAAAAATATCAGTGTTGGCCAGAATGTGGGCAAATGGGGCTTCTCATACATTGTGGAAGCAATTTGGCCATATGTAGGAAAATTGAACATGTACATACACTGTGATTCAGAGTTTCCTGGGAGAATCTCTGGCCCCATTGCACAAGAAGATCCATGCAAGGATAAAATTGGTGCTGAATTGATTGTGGTAAAGAAATATTCAAGAAACCTAAATGTCCATTAATGGAATGGTATATTTAAACTAAATGCTACATCATAGTAAAGGAATAAACTGCGATTTTATTCTGAAATCTATTTATAACTGAATTACAGATACCGATATGGATTGGCCTCGGAAACATCATACTGATTAAAATAAACACATAATTATGTTTATACTTATTTTTAAATTACTACTCTTTATTTTTATGGCTATGTATGTGGTTTGTGTGTGTTTAAAAGAAATTGAAAGAACTCACAGGACCATACATTAACATTGCATGCAAAGTAAACCTCAATACAAGACTATAAAAAAATAGTTTGGGAAGACTGTGATAGTTAATTCATGTGTCAACTAGACTGGGCCACATGGTGCCCAGATATTTGATCAAACATTATTCTGGGTGTTTCTGTGGGGGATGGTTGAGATTAACTTCTGAACTGATAAACTGAGTAAAGCAGATTGTCCTGAGATGGGGGTGGGCTTCAAGCAAGCAGTTGAAGGACTAAATAGAACAAAAAGGCTCACTGTCCCTCAAATAAGAGAGATTTCTTTCTTGCCTAACAGCCTTCACACCAGGACTTTCGCTTTTTTCCTCTCTTAGGACTTGAGATATCAGCTCTTTCTCAGCTTCCAGCCTGCCAGCTCACCCTGTGCATACCTGAGACTTCTCAGTTAAGCCATTTCCTTATGATAAATCTCATTATAGGCACATGCACACATCCTATGCACACGCTCATATATATGCATACACACACACACACACACACACACACACACACACACACACACATCCTACTGGTTGTGTTTCTCTGGAGAACCCTGATGCATATAGAAGATACACACTAAATGTCTGATAGTGGTTGGTTCTTCAGACAGGGAGAAGGAATTGCCATAGTAACTTTGACTTCAGTGTTTTCATTATTTTATTAAAGAAGACCTGAAACAAAAGTAACACAATTCTAATAGTTGTCACTACTGGGCTGTGGATATAGGGTAGTTGTTATATTTATACTTTTCTCTATTTTTTGAAATTCCCCCCCCCCAAAAACTGCCCTTTATATAAAAAAGAAAGTAAAGCGTAAAGAAGTAAAAAATTACTCATGATTCCATAACTGTTGGCATTTTGGCATATGTATTTCTAGACTTTTTCTTTACATATACATAAGAGCACACTTGCATATGTACATATTCATTACCCTGACTTCACAAAAAAATAAAACAAAACCAAATTTAAAAACCATCCTGTTTTATTGCCTGTTTTTCTCGCTCGATATTTTTAATGGACATTTTCCTACATCAATACTTTTAAAGACAATAACGTTTCAGAGAATGGTTGAAGTCTAATTTACTTAACCAAGCCCTTATTCATAGATATTTAAGTTATTTCCAGGTTTATTTTAAACAAATATTGTTGCAATGAAAAGCCTTGTTTATACATATACTTGTCTTTTTATCTCCTTAAGCATAAACTCCTGGAACTGAAGTTGCTTACTCAAAGGATAGCTACATTTTAATAATTTTTGAAACATACATGCAAACTACCCTCCCTCTGGAAAGGTTGTACCAATTTACACTTCCCTAAGTCCTTGCAAACACTGAAAGCTGGATCCTCTAAGCCTTAACCAATTTCTCTGTGCTTTACTTACTACCTCAAAGAAGGCTTTAGCTTCCTGAAATTCTTAATAAAATCCCCAGATCTTTGACCAATAACATAAAGTTTTTGCCTACACTATAAACATATACCTATGTGTGTATTTCAAGAATAGATAGCTGTGTAATGAGTTAATACCATTACATATATATTTGGGTTAGTCCTAAGGTCCCTTTTCCCTTTAGACTAATGGAAATTCATCTTGTTTGGGGAGCTAAATATGTTAATGTCAAACAGTCTTTGAAGGCACTCAGAACTGCCAATCAGATTCTGGTTCCTTTTTGAAATGAGACCTACATTCATGGAAGTGACATGTACACTGTCAACGGTGGCACCTGTGTCAGTTACCAGGGCGTGCTCTTGCAGGGTTCCTGGACAGTGACCACTGAGCACCTATATTAAAGTCAGGGGGTTGTCCCAGAGTTGGCATTTGCCATGTTACTCAAGGGTCTGCAACGGTAGAAGCACCAGTTTCATTTTTAATTACTTGGCTGTTTAACTGCTCAGGATTCAGTAGACAACTTTGGTTTTCAGTCACTTTCAACTTGCAAAAGACACTGCTTGGGCTGAGTGCCCAGCAGGTGACCTGTTTCTTCTTGCCTACACTGCAGAAACATAAATGAAGTCACATTTTATTTTATGTTGTAGAAAGAGTCAGAATAGTTCAGACTAGTAACTGAAGCATCTCAAATATGTCCAGGGCTGAAGGGGAACACATTAGAATGGAGAAAGGTACACAGTCAGGTGGAAATCCCAGCGTTTATTTAGAACTCTTATAGAGATCAACGTGTAGGACTTTTACTGGCAACATCTGAGATGGTGACTTGAAAACCAAGCTTTGAAATAGAGGCTTAGGGTATATTTGGAATACAGATCTGGGATGGAAGGATGAGATAAGAGGTTTCTAAAGTCAGCCACACCAGGTACGAGTGGGCAGCAGAATGACAGGAGCTAAGAAACCCTTTACTGTAGCCTCTAATTCTCAGATCAGCTTCTGTACCCAAAATTCTGCTCAGTAGCGTGGCAGCCAACAGCCAGATTCGACCAATCAGAGGGTCAGCTGTCCTTTGGTAAGCAAAGGGCATCTGTAGCCTCTCCCCAACATTACAGTCAGTTACTATTGGCTGCTCTGGCCTGCAGGCTCCTTATCTGAAAAGTGAGGGGATTGTTTGTGTTAATATGTACCCAACATCCCATTTAGTTTTCACAAGCCAATATCCATTGTCTTGGGTCCATGCAACCATGAGCAGTTAATACTTGTCAGGCCTGTCCTGGACCATTCTGGAAGTGTCTGTGCCATAGGGCAGAAGAGAAGAAATATTGAAAAGGTCACTGATCCAGTAGTTTTGTTTTTTCAATGTACACACAAATAAGTGGTCTGTGGTGTACTACTGACCAGTCCAGGTTTGAGCTAAACGCTGGAGGCTGTTCTCTTCTTCCCTGCGACTCCCTCTAACCACTGCATATTCTTTATAATACCTGTCATACGTTTAGTGGTTGAGCAGAACACTCCCTGAAAACTGGCTCCAAAGCTTGGTAACCACATCTTTTTCTCTGAGAACCATGGAAGCGCTTACTACTACATCCACTGTGGGAGGACCTAACTCCCCCAAACGTGCTCTTGTTGGACGCATTGCCAACTTCATTAGCATGCATGAGATGACCAAAAACACAGGGACTTCAGAAGGAAAACTTTGGTGGTTGGTTTTATTCCTTCAAAAACTCAACAAAAAGTTACTCTAAGCAGGAGCATGTAACTCACCAGTAAGCAAA
This sequence comes from Phataginus tricuspis, assembly GCA_029783875.1. Taxonomy (NCBI): domain Eukaryota; kingdom Metazoa; phylum Chordata; class Mammalia; order Pholidota; family Manidae; genus Phataginus; species Phataginus tricuspis. Next base: position 12,169,227 of record JAQQAC010015287.1, read on the forward strand.
TTGAAACATACAGAAAACATTTTATCATTTGAAGGCTTGGAAACTTCTCATACATATATTTGAGTTCCAATCCCATGTCAAGATTGTGTCAAGATTTAGAAATCCATATTGTACTGAAAAGATTTGAGTTGTCTTTGTCTCTAACAGAGAAGTGAATTTTTAAGTGAACTATAAGAAAACTATGAAGAGAATTACAATAATCTTTATCCACTCTATAATCAGGAACTAATTGATTAACTGCTTTTGTTCTAATCTAAACTGTTCTACTGATGTCCATGCTGGGTATTCCAAGTGATTCAAATACATTATATGTACTTTATAATAGAGGATCCCTTCTAATTAGACGAAGCCATGGGGATGAAATTTAGGGGAAAGGAATATATTTTTTCAGATTTAAATTGCTCTCCTAAAATATTAAAACTCATCATTAAGAAGGCATTTGCTCACTTACTTTTAAAAATATGTCCACTAATGAAAAGTGGATACTGAATTATCACAATGTACTCACACCTGTACCGTTACCCAGGTCACTAAGTGGACCATTGGCAGCACCTGAGAAAGCCTGCTCTAACCCCTCTATAGCTATCCTGTCCCCCTCCCCGAAATTAACCACCATGTTCACCACGAACAACAACGATTCGTTTTGATAGTTTTTAAAAGTTGTACATAAATGGAATGATATACTGTGTATTCTTTTTGTATGACTTCCTCTATTCAACATTATGTTTTGGAGATCTAGGGCATTATGCATAGCTCGTTCATTCATTTGATTGCTATGCAATTCCGTCATATGACTATACAGTAATTTATTCATCCTACTCTTCATGGATATTTGGGCTTTCTTATGATTTGGGGTTGTTAGAAATTATGCTGCTATGACCTGCTAGACACCAATAGCACACCCCTCTTTCCCAGGTAGGACAACCAAAAATGTCTCATTTCCCCGTTGTGGGGAAATCACTTGGGGCAGAGAAGCCCTTTGTCTACGTGTGTAAGTGGTATCTAACTCAGGTGTCAGCATGAAGCTGGGAACATGTTTCCTTTTCACATGCCAAACTAACAACCCAGTTCTAGAAACAGCAATTGCTCCATAAGCTGCCTGTTGGGGTGAACTTAGTTGCCAGTACATGTGTTTTAGTGTGTATCACCTCGGCATGAATTTCTGTTGGGTATAATATACCCAGGAATCAAACTTCTGGGTCATAGGTTATATGAATGTTCCATTTTGAGAAATAGTGCCACAGTTTTACAAAGTGGTTGTGACGTTTCATTTACTCTTGGCATCACTCTTTTTCTATTTCTGGCAAGGGAAAAGTTGAGTGAGTAGGATTTTTAATGTCTTACAGCTTTCTTGGAACAAAACATCATTTTACAAACACTATTTGAGGGGGGTTTAGAGATTAAGTTTCTTTCTAAAGTACAGACATTTTTTTTTTTAAGGAAGTGTGTAAGTACTTGGGGCAAAATACATTTGGGATTTCCTTGTTGCCAAAATATCTGAAAAGTGATTCCAGCTGCTCAACTCAAATAACCCCCAACGGCTGGGCCAGCCAACCTCTGACCTGGTATCATCCTGAGGTTTCCAATAAAATAAACAAACAAAACACACAGAGAAGCTAGGAACCCAGTATCAAAGCAATGCCATTCTCATGAACTTAAGCAAATAAGAAAATATTTTCAGTGTAGCTATGCTCCCCCAAGAAGTGGGGCAGGTTAAAGATTTCTTTTTAAAGTTTCTAAGGTTGGAAGTTTCCTTCTCCTTGACATGGAAGACAGGTAGAAACAACTGTAGCTGGAAACGGAGAAGAAGCTTTTCAAAGAACACTAAAATGTCCATTGGACTGTCCCCTCTGAATGGGATTATTGAGCGTAGAGCTCTCTTTCTCTCCCAAGAGCTAGAAACCGGCTCTCTGCAAGACTGAGAGAGAATGGGCTCACTAGCGACCCCTACACTCCTTAAGTCTGGGGAGAGGAAATCCCAGGGCAAAATACCTCTAAAAACCGAAGTCAAAGGGAGAAATAAAGTTTAAAATCCGTTTATTGCTTACAAACTGCAGTATGGGACCGTTTCTCTCTTTCCTGCTCCAGCAGAGGCCAAACCCCGGCCGTCCCCTCCCCTCTCAGGGACAGATAAGCCCTCCTGGCCCAGGTAATTAATTACCCATTGATATGGAGATGAACTTCTCTCCACCCCTGAGGAATGATGCAAACGCACTAAAGCCATACCTCCTTCCACCTCTGAATGCCTACTGATATGCAGATGTACTAAAGCCAGGCAAGATATTCTGGAGATACTATAATTTTACCCACAGTTCCTTAACTCTTTTCTTGCCAATAATAACAAAATCCCAGCATTAGCAGTTTTAACTTTTTTGTGTATATGAGTATATTAAAGGCTAAGTAGCCAGTGAGGAAAATTGTTTAGATATCCTACATTAAAAATTAGTTTTTGCAGTTTGCAATTAAAAGGGGATAAATGGCAATATGTTCACACAATGGAATGCAACATAGCAATGAGAAATAAGCCAAATCCAATTATAAGGAACAAAATAGACAAGGCTCAGACATAATGCAGACTGAAAGAAGCCAGACACAAAAGAGCGTCATGCTGTATGGTTCCATGTACAGAAAGTTCAAAAACAGACAAAACTAAGTGATGGAGGCAGAAGTCTGAATAACGGGGTAGAGGCTGGCTGAAAAGCGGGTGCGAGGCGGGCTTCTGTTCTATTCTTTGAGTGTTGGTTACTGAGTGTGTCCATTTTATAAAAGGTTAACAAGGTGTGTACTTAAAATCTGTGCACTTTTCTGCTGTTTTTTATATTTAGTATTTTTTTAAATAGGGTTGTTGTTGAGGGAAAATGTGGGCTGAACTTGTGATTTTTTTTTTTTAGTCCAGCAGCCAAGGGCAATGTTAAATAGCCCCTCTTTGTTAAAGAGCACGGAGCCAAATCTTTAGCAGTAATAATTGCCATTTTATGGAATAACAATTGCTATTAGGCTTTGTGGAAGGTCCTTTACAGACATTATCTCCAGACCTTAAAACAAACATTCAAAACAGGTACCATTGTCCTCAGCTCACTGATAATAGAGTTCAGAGCTGTTTAACCATTTCCCCAGGGCAGGCAGCTAGTCCCTGTCCCTGAGCCAGATCTGGATGCAGCGGGTCTGCCCCAAACCCAGGCTCCCTCCTAAGTGAGAGCCACTGTGGGCCCTCAGCCCACCCCATTTCCCTCCAGTTGGCACCCGGACATGCTGGACATTCAGGGCTGCCTTAAAGGGCGCTAGATTCAAAACCCTAGTAAGCGGCAGAGCTGGGATTCAAAGTCGGGTTCTGCCTCCTAATGCCTCCCCTCCCACTCCAGCCTAAACCTCCCTCTTCTGTTACCCCACAGCTCCTGGTGCAGCAGCCGTATGTTTGAATTTATCACCCATTCCTGTAGTCACCGACTCATCTGCATGTCTCCCTGACTAGACAGTGAGGAGAACCTGAAGTGTACCTGATTGTATACCACCGCCCCCCACCCCATCCTTAGCAAAGTACCTGTAAATAGTCAAAAAAGTTACAGAAAGAATGAAACGATGAACAAAGGCATACTAACCCTGCATCCCTCTTAGTTAGACACTAAATAACAAACAGTAATAGAGAGGCAGGGTAGCCAACGGGTGAGGACGGGGCTCAAGGCACAGGCCCTCAGTGATGTTCAGTACTGTGTTTCTGACCAATTGTTTTGGCTGTGTCAGGGTTTCTCCATCTCAACACAATTCATATTTGTTGTGGCCGCTGTCCTGTGTAGTATAGGATGATTACCAGCAGCCTTGACTTGCTAGATCCCAATAGTGAGACAGGGACCGTGGGCTTAGACAGAATAGAGTGAGGGCCGCTGGAAAAAGCAAGGCAGGATATTTGCAGTCAGAGCACTGTAACTACATGCAAGGAAACCCCCTACCAAAACTCTGTGTTAAACATTAAGCTCTAGAGTCATTCTTCAGTGAGATCAGTTAATATTCCCCAGATAAAGAAGAGTAGCACATGTTTTTATTATGCTAATCATTTGTAATTATGTGTAAGATTCACTTTAGCATGCTAACAGGCCCAGGCCTAGGTGCTGTCTTTCCTCCTTAGATCTGATGAGGTGATTTTGCAAACTGGGCAACTAATTTAGCCTGCAGAGCCAGCTATAAACATAGTAAAAGGCAGGAAGGATTCCACCTTAAAGATAAGATTGCATTTTAACACCCAGGAAGTTTAAGAAGTAAGATTCTTAACTTATTCTTTAGCATACAATACCTCAGCCCACCTTAGGAGCTGGGCAGGCGGCCTTGTTTGATATTCTCCCAGACCAAGATGCTGGTGTCTCAGGGAGAAATCATCAGAGCAGGAAGTTGCTTGTGTTAAGTTAATTCTAAATATTCAGGGACCACTTAATAAGTCCACACCCCTAAGCCTTTATCTGGTTCCCAAAAATCCTCAACTGTCTATAAAACCCCTAGACAACGCACCACTACCGGCTCTCTTGTCCCCTCCTGGCGTTAGCCAGGAGCTCTGTCCTCTCACTGTATCTCTAAATAAAAGCCTCTCCCTGGCTCTCCTACCTTGACTGTTTGCTAAGTTCATTCTTTGACTCCGTAATCAAGAACCCCAGCATCAATAGCACACCCCTCTTTCCCACGTAGGACAACCAAAATGTCTCCACATTTTCCCATTGTGGGGAAGTCACTTGGCGCAGAGAAGCCCGTTGAATACGTGTGTTAAGTGTCTCTAACTCAGGTGTCAGCATGAGGCTGGGAACATAGGTCTCCTATTCACATGCCAAGATAACAACCCAGTCTAGAAACATAGCAATTGCTCTATAAACTGCCTGTCGGGGTGAACTTAGTTGCCAGCATAGTCACCTTATGCCTTTTTAAGTAACTTCCATTTGTCCTTTAGTTCTCACCTCAAATGTCACCTCTCTAGGGATGCTTTCCGTAAATCTAGACGTGTCAAATTCTGTTTTTCTACTTTCTGTGTTCTCTACTTATTTCCCCAAGCACCCTGGCATGGCAGTAGAAGAGCATGCTATAAGCCTGTGGGTAAAATTGCAGTATTTCTAGACTCTCTCACCTGGCTTTAGTGCATCTCCATAGAATAGGTGTTTCCAGGCAGTGGAGAGGAGTAGTCCATCTCCATGTGAGTAGGTCATTACAAAGGCCAGCGAGGGCTTATCTGGACTGGAGAGGTTGGGTGGGGGGGCTCCTCTTCTGCAACCTGGTTGCAAGAGACGGGGAAGCAGAAGTGGACGACTGCTTGTAAGAAATAAACTATTTCTGCCTTTGACTTATTTCGGTTTCAAAGGTATTTGCCTGGGATTTTCCCCCCGGATTTACAAGCCCTATATTTTAATTAAGGAAAACTAAGGCTCAGAGAATGGACATGGCATGTTCAAGATCACACAGCAAAGGAGTGGCAGACTAAACCCCCAGTCACACGATGGTCACATCCCTGGAGGGACAGAACATAAAGGCTGAGCAGAGAATCTTGGGTAGAGTACCAGTCCCAGAAGAAAACACGAGTTCTAGGAGGAAAGCTGGTCAGAAACCAGAGGCTAGTATGGCAAGAGTAGAAGACCACATGGATGGGGACCCCAAAAACACATGATACCACCCTCCAGCACATGACTGACCCAGGATGACAGGTGACACCCCATGGATAAACCAGCTGGTGAATCTGAGGATGCCAGTAAATGCTGGGTGGGCCCCGGCCCAGGTCTGAGGTGTGCTGAGCAGCAGGAGGAGAAAGGAAGAGTCTAGATGAGGTGGTTTACCCATCGTGGGGGCCTGAGTGAGCTGGCCTCCTGGTGTGCTGCACTCCTGTCCTCTCTCAGGAGATTCAGTCATCTGTTTAGTGACTGATGTCGGTAACTGACACTGTTGTATGGGGTCCTATGCTAGGCACAGAAGATGCAAAGGTGACACAACAGAGGTGGTCCCTATCTCTTAACCCTAACCTAGTTACCACACAAATAAATGTTTAATTACAGACGGTGACAGAACGTGGGAAGGAGAGATGCCATGTGCCTTGGGAACGTGTAACAGAAGGATATCTCCTCACTGGAGGGCTGGGGGAGGCTTCCCTGCAGAGGTGATGATGGAGCTGAGACCAAGAGTGAATAGGAGTGTGGAGGTAGATGGCTCCAGGCTGCACAAACAGTGGCCCAAAAAGACTCTGAAGCAGAACCATGGAGGAATGAGGTTCAAAAATGCAGGGCCACAGAACTCAAAAGCAAGCCTATACTTAAAAAAAAAAAAAAAAGAGTAAACTGGATAGAAACAAAGAAAATAAAGTTAATGTTCCATTCAATGGTCTAGACAGTGAGGTTCTCCTCTCAAGAGGACAAAAATAATGTATTACCTCAAAAAGAGAGGAAGTCTGCTTCACAGGCAGGGCCTCCCTCCTGATGGTGAATTCTTGGTGGGGTTGTCAGTCCAGAGTTTGATCTGAGAATGTCCAGCATTTCAGTTTTTCCAGTTCATCTAATAATCAGATTCAGGGGATTGATTCACATTGACCAAAGTCATGGAAAACAGATGTATAAATCAAAATGCCTATGTATAATTTTGCCATAAGAAATTCAACTACCTAGCCAATTGAAATATTCATGTCTGTGGGTCAATGAACTTCTTTACCTGCAAAGCAGTTCAAAAGGAAAGGCAAATGCCAATCAGAAGGCAAATGAATGAGCAGGAATTACAACAAAACCTACTGGTCAAATAATCCAGCTGTGACCATTCTCTACTAGAGAGAGGATATTTTCTGAGCCCCAAATCCTAACAAAGAACTCTAACCTAATTTATGAGTGCCATTCATTTTTAGCTGCCTATATTGGGCCTTTACTAATAAATAATATTATTAAATAATCATTAATATAATTACATAATTATATAACCAATGTTATTTATATCACTATGTAATAATTAATATTATAAATTGAATAAACCACTATAATATTATATATTGAATAAATCAGCAAGATATATAAATGTAATTCAATATTTGTGCCATTTTTATAAAACATTTATCTGTCCGAATTGATAGTTTGATTTCTATTAACACTTATTTTCTGCTAATACTGTTTTCTCAACCATTATTTTTTCTTTTAGTTAAAAAAAGTTCCTCTTAAAAAGTCTTTGAGTAATTTAGAGAGATTTAGTTTCATTCATTACTGAAGACATTTTCAATTATTCAATATTATTCATTAGACAGAGAAGCAGTAACAATTCAGTAGCAGTAATTAACCCTAGCACTAGATGTAGTTTCTCAATACCATTTCCGGGGTTCCTCGGAGAAACAATTGATCAAGATCTAGGGCAGGAATTATTCAAGATAAGTCTAGAACATGCTGTTATACCTGAAATCAAAGCCACTATCAAAGACTCCTGGGGTCATGGCAAAATGATGCAGAAACTAATTTGAAGGGGCTCTTCATGGGCACAGGTGGGTCAATCTAAACCCCAAAAAAGCTAATAATCATAACAGATTGAAACATATCTAATACGTAAAAATCCTGTAGCTCATATAATGACAATTTAAAAACAAATTAGTCCATCTATCCTGCCTAAAGCATTTACAGATTTCAGTGTAATCCCTATCAAAATACCAACAGCATTCTTCAATGAACTAGAACAAATGTTCTAAAATTCATATGGAACCACACAAGACCCCGAATAGCCAAAGCAATCTTGAGAAAGAAGAACCAAGCTGGGGGGATTATGCTCCCTGACTTCAAGCTCTACTACAAAGTTACAGTAATCAAAACAATTTGATCCTGGCACAAGAACAGACCCATAGATCAATGGAACAGAATAGAGAACCCAGATATAATATGCATGCATACGGTCAATTAATATATGATAAAAGAGCCACAAATATAAAATGGGGAAAAGACAGCCTCTTCAACAACTGGTGTTGGCAAAACTGGGCAGCTACATGTAAGAGAATGAAACTGGATTACTGTCTAACTACATACACAAAAAACCTTGAAATGGATCAAAAACCTAAATGTAAGTCATAAAACCATAAAAGTCTCAGAAGAAACCACAGGCAAAAATCTCGTGAATATAAACATGAGTAACTTTTTCCTAGACACATCTGCTAGGGCAAGGGAAACAAAAAATGAGTAAGTGGGACTACATCAAACTAAAAAGCTTCTGTACAGCAAAGGACACCATCAGCAGAACAAAAAGGCATCCTATAGTATGGGAGAATATATTTGTAAAATGATTTATCTGATAAGGGGTTAACATCCAAAATATATAAAGAACTCATACCTCAACACCCAAAATACAAATAACCCTATCAAAAAATGGGCAGGGGACCTGAACAGACACTTCTCCAAAGGAGAAATATAAATGTCCAACAAGCACATGCAAAGATGCTCCACATCACTAATTATCAGGGAAATTTAAATTAAAACCATAATGAGATATCACTTCACACCAGTTAAAATGGCCATAATCCAAAAGACAAGAAATAACAAATGCTGGTGTGGGTGCAGAGAAATAGAACCCTCCTGCACTGTTGGTGGGACTGCAAATTGGTGCGACCACTGTGGAAAGCAGTATGGAGGTTCCTCAAACTAAAAAATAGAAATACCATTTGTCCCAGTAATTCCACTTCTAGGAATCTTCCCAGAGAAAACAAAATCCCTGATTCGAAAAGGTATATGCACCTCTATGTTTATTGCTGCACTGTTTGCAATAGCCAAGATATGGAAGCAACCTAAGTATCCATCAATAGATGAATGGATAAAGAAAATGTGGTACATATACACAATGGAATATTATTCAGCCATAAAAAGAAAAGAAATCCTACCATTTGCAACATCACAGATGGATCTAGAGGGTATTATGCTCAGTGAAATAAGCCAGGCAGAGAAAGACAAATACCATATGATTTCACTTATTTGTGGACTGTAAAAACAAAGCAAAACAGAAGGAACAAAACAACATTAGACTCACAGACACTGAGAAGTGCTAGTGGCTACTAAGAGGGAGGGGTTCAGGTGGGTGTTGGAGGGAGAAGGTCAGAGGGATAAAAGGGCACAATAATTCACAATCACAATATAAGTTGATCATGGGGACTGTTGAAACATTGTGATGTACATTTGAAGCCAACACATGATTGTATATTAATGATATTTTAATAAAATTAAAAAAAATTACATGTTCTCTTTTGAAGGTTGCGAGGAGACCAACTCCAGACAGGCTGCTAAATAAAAGACATAGATCTTATCTTGCCTCTTCTGTATAAACTGTATTTCAAGGTAACCATATTGTTGATATGGGAAATTCCTTCTTTACAGAAAGATCACAGCTAATAAAAGGAGAAGGAATGACATTAATTGAAAAGTCATCATTTTCAAATCCTTATTGAAGTACTGGATTCACACCATGGACACCAATGGCTACTAAAATCATTAGGTGAAAGATTTATGAGGGTCTGTATTATTGATAGATCAGACTGACAATATCTGGAATCACCAGTCAACTTAAAATCACTAAAGATGGAAACATCAGACATCATATCGATGCAATAGAATCAAACACTGTTAAAGAATCCTTGCCAAATGAATCTGAATCTAATCAAGACTCTAAGTTTACAGTAAATGCAGGGATAGAGAAACATGTTAGATGACACCAAGAGAATACAATCAGTCAAATCTGAAACGTGAGGATTTCTACAGGGCAAATGACCCAGTTTCTTTGACAAATGAATAGCATGAAGAGGGGCTAATAGTGGAAAATGTAAGAAACCCGAGAAGCGTACTGCATTATATTAGTCCTCTCGGGTTGCCATGACAAAATGCCATAGACTCGGAAGCTTAAACAACAGAAATATATTTTCTCAAAGTTCTGGAGACTGGAAGTCCAAGTTCAGGGTGCCAGTGTGGTTGGGTTCTGGTGAGAACTCTCTTCCTGGCTTGCAGATGGCTGCCTTTTTGCAATGTACTCACACGGCCTTTCCTCTGTGCATGCATTTCTTATCAATTTTATAGCCCACCCCACCCTTATGACCTCATTTAACCTTTATTACCTTCTAAAAGCCCTGTCTCCAAATACAGTCACATTGGGGGTTAGGGCTTCAATATATGAATTTCAGGGGGACATCATTCATTCCATAGCACATATCAACCAGATGCCATGTATAGACCTTCTTTGAATACTGATTACAACAAACCAATTGTAAAAAGACATTTATGGGATAATCAGAGAAATTTTAACATCACACTGAATACTAGGTGATGTCAAAGAAATATTAATTTTTGTAGAGTGACAAAGACGTGGTTGTTTTGTAGACGGATTCCTTATCTCTTAGAGGCATATACAGAAATATTTACTTTTGAAATCATGTAAAGAGTCTGGGACTGGTTTTATAATAACACGTAGGGGTGGGAGTGGAGGTGGAGAAGGGACTATAGATGAGATAAGATCATCTAATATATCAAAACTATTGAGGCTGGGTGATGGACACTCATGGCTTTACTACAGTATTCTCTACATGTGTATAAAGGTTTTTCATAATGAAAATATTTTTTAATGCGAAAGAGAGAGAGAGGGAGGAGGTACTGAGGAAACATACCAACCACGCACAATGTGCAGATCTTGTTAATTCCTTATTCAAACACACCAAGTGACAAAAAGACATTTTTGAGACAATTGAAGCAACTTGACTATGAACTATGTGTTGTGTAATACTACAAACTATTGTTAATTTTTTTTGTATGTGATTGTGAGTTACTTATTTTTTGAGGTTCTTATTGTTAGAGATACATAATGAAGCATTTACAAGCTGTATTAGTAAGGATTCTCCAGAGAAACAGCCAATAGGAGATCTACAGATAGAGATATTTAAAGAAATTGGCACACATGATGGTGGAGGCTGGTAATTCCAAGATCTGCAGGGTAGGCTGGCAGGCTAGCGAACCAGAGAAGAAATTTAGTTTGAGTCCAGAGTCCATCTGCTGGCCGAATTCCCTCTTGCTCAGTCTTTATGCTACTGAAGCCTTCAACTGATTGGGTGAGGCCCACCCACATTATGGAGGGCAATCTGCTTTACACAGAGTCTGCAGATTTCAATGTTATTCTCATCCAAAAACACCTTCACAGAAACATCAAGAATAATATGTAACCAAATATCTGGGCATCATGGCTTCTAGGGACTAAAATTCATATGTTGAACTTTAACCCCCCAGTGTGACTATATTTGGAGATAGGGCCTTCAGGGGGCAATTAAGTTTAAATTAAGATAGTTAAGATGGGGCCCTGATCCAGCAGAACTGGGGAACTTATACGGTATAAGTTCATACGTAACCACACAGTGAGCAGCAGCTACCTACAAGCCAAGAGAAGAGGTCTCAGAATGAAAACCACCTTGGTGGCACTTTGATCTTGGACTTCGCAGCCTCCAGAACTGTGAGAAATAAATTGCTATTGTTTAAGCCAGACTGTGGTATTTGTTATGGCAGCCCAGGCAGACTAATACAGTAGCCAAACCTAATTAACACAAAATTAACCATCACATAAGCATTTATTTTATCTGGAATTTGCTTTAAAATACTGAAAAAGATTTTTTTTTTAAACAGGAAGGCAGATAAACATGATTGGCAAAATATTGGTAACTGTTAAACCTGGGTGATATAAAAGTTTCATTACTGCATTATCTGAATTTGTCTCATAAACCCTTTGAAGGAAAGATTCCAATACAATAATGACAGAATAATTTACACATCCTCTTTATACTTGCAAGATGAATGTCTTAATAATGAAATTCTTTAAGAACTTTTGTCCAGCTCTGAACTGTAGCTTCCCTTTTCCTATTCAGACAGCACATTCTCATTAAGATATGACTTGAGGACATGGAGTTCATTAAAATGATCACCATATCACAGAATGGGAACATATTGTCAAAAAAAAAATTCCCTGTCTCCAGCAGTACATGTCATTCAGGGTTTTTTGCAACTGCGACCACAATAGTTGATAAGGGTGTTTGAGATTTGCCTCCCAATGGTATAGACCATGTACCATATTATCATAAATCCCTGTAACAAGGTTCAAAATACATGAAAAAGTATTGTTATAGTGGTCTCATCCTTTGCCTAGCAAAAGCTTAGAATACTGTCTTCTGAAATTGTACATAAATGCAAATATTTATATGCTACTTCCTATGACCACATTTCTGTTTTAGCTGAGTGAATGCTAAATGATGTCAACAGAACCAGTTGTTATTTAGGGTCTTTGAATTTTCTTTCTTAAGAATACCAGGAGACTTTTCACCTAATAATAAATGAACTCTTGAAGGTCAAAGCATTTTTACTATTTTAAAAATAGGTATTTTTAGAAATCTCATACTCTACAAACAAAATTTCCACAGAGAAATATTACAAATTTTTCCATCCAAGCAGAATGGGGTCAGAGAACCTGTTGAAATACACACAGGGGAAGTGTCCCTTCTGCTCTGTCCCCTGAATAATTCATCAGTGGGGCCCAAGCAGGCTTGAAAAATAGGCCTCAGCATAATTGTTTCTAAGTGAAGTGGAAACTGGGTTTTCAGGCGAGCTGTTTGGTGGGAAATCCCAACCAGTATAGTAAGCCTTACCTTCCAGGTGCCCTGATTGGGTATTTCGGTCCACAATTCCAGAACTCTGCTGTCCTTTCCTGTTCTGAGAGGTGTGGGCTCCCCTGGGGCCCACGCCCAACGCCAGCCTGCCCGGGCTGCAGGAGGGGCTGTCGCGCTCTGGGTCTTCCAGGCTGACAGCAGCGCATCCAGACTGCGGCTGACGGACTAAGGCCACGTGACAGGGGAGGCAGAAGGGTCACACAGTGCCTGCAGGTGCCTCTGTCAACTCAAAAAACAGAACAAAATATTCTGGAAGGGGGAGCGGGTCAGTCCGTCAGTGCCTAAAAATACCCAAGGAAGAGCATGGACTCATCTCAGCACTCCGGAGCTCTGAAGAGTGTGTTTGCCAGAAAAAGAAAAGGGTTAGAGGAGAAGGGAGGAGAGCCTGGAGACGGGCAAAATTGTATTCGGGCCACTCAAAGGCTGGCACGAATGCCCCTGGCAGAGAGATGCTGGGAGAGTCTCATAAACAGCCTTTGGTTCAAGGACAGGGTGGCATTTGTGTCAGGCCAGCACAGCTGTCCTGTGGGTCTTGGGCCATTCCACAGGAAGCCAGCAAGTTCACAGGGGAGCCATGTGGCTCTGCCGATGCTGAGCTGGCAGGATTTCCCTGCCATCACCTCGAGCAAGGAGAACCGGGCATATTACATAAGGAGGGTCAGAGTCCAGAGCCCCAGGGAGAGGGGACCAGGTAATAGTGGTCATCATGCTGCAGCTTTTTACCAGAAATGCCCACAGAAAAGGGCCACTTTGGGAAGCAGGGACGAGGCTCCACTCACTAGGGAGAATCCCAAATATTGGCTTAGAGAGGGCCACCTAACAGGACGTGCACACACAGATACCCTGCGACAGCCAAAGCTATGTCCGCGGGGTCTGAGTCGCACGTGGGCTGGGCCCTTCAGGTGACCAGCAGGGGTCTCTGTAGCTCCTGTCGGCTCTGTCCATTCCAGCCAGGCTGCGCTCTCTCTCCACTGATGGCCGAATGAATATTCCACGCCTGCTTGGGGCCCTGTTGTTCCTTGTCCCCCAGGTGTCAGACACACCCTCAGTGTCAGCCAAGGAGTGCTGCCTGGGGCTTCGACGGGCGTCCCACCTCCAGAAAGCTGGAAACATCACACCCTGCCCCCAGGACCCTCCACAGATGGCCTCTGCAACCACCACCCTGCCTTTCTCTTCTCGTCCTTGGATAAAACTATGTTCCCACAAGAAGGGGACCAAACACCCTTTCTCTTTGGGAAGTCTTCCCAGGGGGATGGTAACTCCTGAACCAGAGTCGAGGCCCACAGACGACAGGAAGGAGCCCTCTCCACTGTGCGGGTTCCACCCTCCTGTCTGTGAAGCTTTAGAGTTTACTGAGACCTTTCTCACAATCTTCACATTTTGGTCTGGCCACCACCGGGTAAAGCATTATTAATCCCATGCAAAGAATGGAGACCCTTAGATGTGAAGAGTTTACACGTGACAGTTCTAAGGTCACCCAGTTACTCCATGGCAGAACTTGAATTCAAATCTTGTCACTTAATTCCAAGTAAAATCCTTTCTCCAGTGAGACAGTAATAATAGCTACCATTTATTGAGACTGACTATGTGCCATGCCTTCACCTATATGCCTTAGACACATAAATGTAGTCAACCCTTAGGAAAACCCTAAGGTAATGTTCAGATAACAGATAAGGTAATGTTATTATACCCATTTTAGGGATGAGAAACTGAGGCACAAGGAGGTTTCATAACTGCCGGGGGTCACACAGCTATCCCACGCTATCCTATAGCGGCCTAAACTTTTGCTCTTCCTACTCCACTACAAATAATAAACTCAGGCTAGAAACGAAGTAATAAATAGCTAAGGACCCAAATGGACAATCTGGGAGAAACAGAATCAACGGCTGGGACCCTGACAAGGGGCGCTCACCCCCAGGCTCGGCCCACGAGCGGCAGCAGGTGTTGGCTACTAGATCTGGGTAGACCAGCAACACCAACCTATCTGAAGCCTAAATGAGGTTTAGTGACAGGTCAGCCAGGGCCTGCAGGAGACAGAGGGCACACTCCCAAGTGTTCAGCTGAAGGCAGGACTAAAGGAAGCAGCAAAGGTGAGACGGCACCCAGAGAAAACAAACGCCAGAAGCTGTTACTGCCACCCAGCCTACTGGGGCAAGGGGAAGGAAGGTGTCACAGAACTCGGTGACAGGGGACAGGGACTCAGCCACCAACTGGGCTGCCCTTCACCCTTCCACCCCCTGCAGGTGCCCCCAGTAGCAGAAAGCTCCAGGAAGCCAGTTGGCGAAGGGCCTGGTGAAGCTGTCCATAGGTGGGGAGCTCTCAGACCATGGCCTTGGGGGAGAAAGGCAGAGAAGGAAGGGGTGGGGGAAGCAGGTAGGCAACATCCAGCCGAGACACACACTTCCCATCCCGGCCCTGCTCACGCAGCAGCTTCAGCTAAAACCCGACCCTGTTTGAGCGCTGACCACCCCTTTAGCAGAGCAACCTGCCCCGGCTCACACTTTCTCCAAAATGCCACTGTTTTAAGTAGACCAAATAAAGGGAACAGCACCATCTCATGGGGTTCTTTCCCCAGGGTCTGCAAAGAGGGTTCCGCCAGGGGCCACAGAGCTGTCCGGCTTAGCCGAGTAGCAAAGGCAGCTCCTTCCCCATCTTCCCAACTTTATCAAGGGTAAGCGGAAGCAGTGTCCCAGAGCCATGTTTCTTCTCTGTGTGTGTCTTTAACTCTTAGCTACTCTCACTTTTTAAAAGTTGAATTAAATTCAAGAGGAGGCAGCAACAAAGAGCAAATCAGTTTCCAGCCTGCTTGTGCTCACATGGTCCGGGTCGGACAGCATCATGGCTGTGTCTGCAGGCCGCGGTGAGAGGGAGCATTCTGGCTGAGGAAGGACAGGGTGGGAGCTGCAGCAAAGCTAAGCCTGTCACCGTGGAAAGGGGAGGGGACAGGCTTTCTCCTGGCAAGCAGAACATGGGGAGTAGTAGTAGCTTCGAAACAAAAAGCAGCGTCCCGGGCCTGAAAACCGAACACCCTCAACAGAGGGACAGCTTGAGGCCCGACCGTAAGGTCTGCAGCAGCCTGGGGTGGCTCTCGCAGGCTGTTCAGAAGGCCCAGAATATCAGGACTCAAGTGACAACTGTTCGGTAAACTTTAGGTGGGCGAGGGGTGGGAGAAGAGTTTTCATATTGTATCTTTTTTCTAGTGATGAAGATGGATTTTATCTAAACTGTGAAAAGGGGTCCATGGCAGCAACTGGCGACTCAGTGGAAATAAAGGCCCAAAAGGTAGCCACAAAGATGCCCAGTAGCGTCACAAGTCTGGGCTGTCCCACCCCCAGTGGTGCTCTGTTCATGGCACGCCCGTCGGCCCGGTCACTCAGGCCCTGAGCCAGCAAGCCATCTGGACTCTTCCCTTTCCCCCACCAACCCGCAGCCCAAGAGTCATCAGGTCTGGCTGAAAAGTCAAATAAAAAATATTCATTGTGCACCTATGATGTGCTAAGCACAGCCCAGGTACTGGGGGATTGTAGGCACAAGGACCTCATGGTCAAGAAGCTTACAAACTTACCAGGTGAGACAATAATAAATACATGAACAAAATCATCTCTGATTGGGTGTTAGGCTGCTTTTATGGATTAGGTAAAAGAAACAGGCTAATTCCAGTTGTAGAAGAGACTTCAAGGGTTTATGATCAATGGCTCAAAAACGTCATCAAGGACCCAGGCTCTTCCCGTCTGTCTGCTCCACCATGTTGTTCTGCTTCATCCTAATGCCAGAGGCAAGACGGCACCGTATTCGGCCATCACCGAGGCGGGAGGGAGGAGAGGGGGCTGCTCTTCTGCGGCTCTCCAGAGACAGGGACCTTCCCTAGTGGCCCTCACAGGCCTCCCCTCATGTCTTCTCACTGCGATTGGGTCACTTGCCCATTTCAAAACCAAAACCTAGGAGAGGGAATGAGATCACCTTCAGATCAAACAGGACGGAGTCTCTGCCCCAAAGGGGTGTGTGAGAGGGTGATATCTGACCCAAATCAGGGTTCTGTTAAGGAGGAGGAGGAGGGGAACAAATGCTGGGTCAGCAGCAGTAGTGGTGACAACAATCTTAAAAGGGCATTAAAAACAAGATGGGGTAACAAGCCAGGGGTCAGGAAAAGCCGCCTTACGTCGTGTCCCCACTGTCACCCCTGGAGTTGGGACAGCAGCCTCCTGAGTGGCTTCCCAGCCTCCAGCCTTCCCTCCCCCACTCCTGACCCCATTCTTCCCATCACCCCATCAGGTCCGCCTAAAGACAAGGCTGCGCGTGTTGTCTCCTTGCCTGCAGGGCTCCTGTTTCACACAGAGTGAGAAGTCAAAATTCCAGCATATGATAATCACGTGCCTAATACATGTAAGGCACTATTTAAAGCACTTGTTACTATGTTTTTTAACTTATCTTTCAGGATAACCCTATGTTATCAAGCTCCCACTCTATAGATGAGGCAATCAGACACTGGGATGTTAAATACCCTGTCCCTGTATTAGCTTCCTATTACTGCTGTATCATATCACGGCAAACAGAGTGCTTTAAAACGACACAAATTTGTTACTTTACAGTTCGGGAGGTCAGAAGTCCAAAACCAGTTCCAAAATCAAGGTGTCTGCCGATTGGCGTTCCTTCTGGAGCCCTAGGGGCAAATCCATTTTCTCGCCTCTTCTACCTTCTAGAGGCTGCCCGTATTCCTTGCCATGTGGTCATACCATTCACCCTACGTTTCCATCAACACATTTCCTTCTCTCCTTTCTGATTTTGTTACAGTAGGTAGATAGCCAGAGAGGAGCAGGGAGAGGGGTGGGGACTTCGGCTGGTGCTTACATTCAGTTAGAGGCTTGTTTATATTCTAAACATCCCATGCAAAGTGTTTTCACAGGATGTGGGGAGGGAGGGTATAGATACCAGACCTGCCCAAACTGGCTGGTTCCAACAGGAAGGAGACGTTGACACTGACTTCACCTCAAAGTCCATTATATGCTCATTAGACACTAAGCATCACACACCTTGGCACCATGACAAGTTCCAAGGAAGATCATGTAGGGACAAAGAGTGTCACCCCATTTCCTAGAAGTCTCCCCCTTATTCTTAGAAAACCCCACCTAACCTGCTGAATATTCCACTCCTGCTTCAGCTCCAGCTGCAAGACCACCCACCCCGAGCCCCACTGCACTGCTCACCTCCGGAGCACACCCACACTCCCTCCTTGAGTGTGTGCTTTGCTTTATTAAACTACTCTGCTTATACCTGCTTGACCTGCTTGTCAATTCTTTCTTGATCAGCGCTCACAACCCTGCCCTGGGTTGAGGTCTCACCTAGTGTCCAGGGAGACCTCCGTGGACTGGACTGCCCAACAATTTCTTGCCTCTTGCGAGGACCACTGAGATCACACTGGGCTCACTCAGATAATCCAGAATAATCTCCTCACCTTGAGATCTTTAACTGAACCAGATCTACAAAGTCCCTTTTGCCGTGTAAGATAATATAGTCACAGGATACTGATATCCGGACAGGGACAGCTTTAAGGAGCCATTATTCTGTCTACCACCCCCACAGTCATGTGACAAGGAAGCAGCGGAACCAAGGTTTGCAGTCGGGCCCTGCACCTCCCAGAAGGAGCCATGCCTTCCCTCCAATCCAGTTGCTTGTCTTCCACCTGGAAGGCCTTTCTTGCATCCCCAGCTCCTCCCAGGCCCAGCTGCCACTTAACCTTAGGACCCACCGCACAGTGGCCTCTTCTGAAAAGCCTTCCATGACAGCATTCTTCCCCCACTACTCCGTCCCTGTACCCCTCAGCTAGCCTGGAGGTGCCTCCTCTGGGCTCCCACGTACCTAAGCATGCTGCCAAAGCATAATTTTTAACTCTGAGTGGGAGCAGACTTCCCACAGTGGATGTGGGGGGTGTGGAGTTCAGGAAAACTGGTTGAGGGGTTGATTGGTTGAATAAATGAATCAGCTGGGGGTAAGACATTTGCAAGGAGAAAAATAAGCTAATAGTACAAGGGAAGGGGCTTTTGAAATCTGTTTTGGGGTGGGAGTACATTTTGGGGTTTGGTACATCTTACGCTTTCAAGAACCAAGAGGATGACTGTCGGGGTCAGAGAAAGGGGCAGGTAAGTGAGGCTCTAGTGTTCCAGCTCAATCTCAGGGGGGGAAAGGAAGTGCGTTTCAGGTTAGAAGCTGGGTTCCAGGATAAAGAGCGAGCATGCGCATGGCTGTGGTGTGTTGAGGCCAAGGGGTGATGGATAAGGCACAGAAAAGGTTTGGGAATCCAGAATGGCCAACCGTTAACCACTCCCTAACTTGTAAACGTCCAAGTCTCTAGAGCCTACGTCACACACACACACTGGGGCAAAAAGAAACGAAATGCGCAGCCGCAGTCACAGACGTGTATGTACTAGAACCAGGTTTGAGCCCAAACTGGGTTCAGCTCAGTGTGCTCACCACTGCACCACACTGCTTCCCAAACACCAATTGTGTTCTGTGTTTGAAAGAAAGCTATCTAGACACTTTGGAGCCTGTAGTGGGCATACAGGTCACAGATAAAAGTAGAGTCTGGGAGAAAGTGGGAGGAAGAGGGGGTGAGGACTAATTTCAAAACCAGATTTCTGAAGGCGAGCACAGCGCCTTGCCCACGCCTCACTGTCAGGCCAATTCTTTGTTTGCTGAATGACTTTCCTTCACAAAATCTGCACTGGTCACTCACTGAGTATTATCATTTTTACCAGACAGAAAAAAATCTTAGCTGTCAAAGGAGTTGTTTGCTATAATTCTAGCTAGTTGGCCCTGTAAACAAGAGGCAGAATGATTTCTCACCCCAAAAACATCTTTATTTCAACCATGTGATTTACCAATGAGTTGAATCAGTCAGAGGTTCCTAAGAGGCCCCACCTAATATTCTGAATTTTGTTTTTATCAAATAAAATAAAAATAAAACTCTTCTGTGCTAGGAAAGCTAAAGACTTTGCTTTTGCCAAAAACCTAGGTCGATACAAACCAGGGCTCCTCTAAGCAAACCTGTGTACACTTTTATTGGATAATAGAGGGACTATGGCTTTAATTCTTATTTTCCTAAAAGGGGAATCAATAGATATAGACAGTCATGTGTGAATGTGTCACACATGTGCATGCACTTCAACCCTGTGTGCCCAGCCATAGGCACATCTCTAGGATAGGCTAAAACCCTGGCATAGCAGAGCATTGGCAATTTTCCAAGGTTAGACCTTTTCTAGCAGCCACTGTGAAGCTCTGCGACCATAACATTTGTGCCATGGTTTGCTTCAACACAATTACACCTTAAAACATTAAAACATCATCCAGCCCACCACTTACAGATGAGCAAGTTAGGGCGGGAGGGAGGCATGTCTTACTCAAGGTCCTGGGATACGGGCAGAGACCGAGGCTGGAGGTACAGGTTTGGCAGGCTTCAAGATATTCGAGAAAGAAGCCAACCAGCAACGGCAACATTTAAGGGTAAGCAGAGGAGAAAACAGCAAAGCTGCCCCAGGAGCGTCTCAGCGGCAGAAGGAAAACCGCAAGGTCCAGGGGCTTGGCAACAAGGGCAAGAAGAGAAGGGCAAGGAGAACAGCAGTGAATGCAGTCAGATGTCACACAGGGGGCCAGAGGGAGGAGGGCTCAGAAAATCCCCTCGGATGTGGCAACCAGGAGGACATCGGTGATGTTTGGCAAAGCTCCTTCTGCCGACTTGTGGCCGTGGCGTCAGATCTTCAGGGCTAGATGGGCAGGTGGGACGTGAGTGGAGCCACAACTGGGGGCTTCTGAGAAGTCTGGAAGAAAAGAGGGGAGAAAGTGCTCTGGCTGGAGGGGTCTCAGGGTGGAGACGTGTGTCCATGCTCCTGACCTGTGGACAAGGGCCTTCAAGAGGACAGGGGCAGAAGTGATGCAGTGAGAGGCA
>JAQQAC010015287.1:12200273-12211057 GCA_029783875.1 Phataginus tricuspis
CTGAATTTTATTATTTCAGAAAACTAGAAAATTGCTTTTTCCAATAAATGCATTCTTTAAAGATTCGTTGCTATCTTAAGACTGATTTTATTATGCTTCAGTAATGAAAATATCCAGATAACAAAATCCAAGGGAATGAAGGGTTTATCTACAGGAATTCACACTATGGGCAACTATGAACAAATTCATTCTAAATAATAATAAGTACCCTTATGCTGGGTTGACTTGCCCTATATGGTCTGCTATTTTATTCTTCACAAGGCTCTCCCTGGTATTTAATAAAGTCCAACTTTCCCCCATTCTTTTTTACTAAGTTCTTTTAATTATTCTAAAAAGCTATCCATTGATGCCTCCCAAATTATTACCAAAGCTACAATATTTTGTCAATTTTGAAAAATACTTAGTACACAGAATTTCTCAACAAGTTTGTTGAATGGGTTAGGTTATTCCTACCAACATCGCACCATAAACCAGGCAACCAAGGTGGAAAGAGGTGTAGAGAAAATGAAAGTTCCTGTGGCAAGGACTCTCACTGATCCTGGTCAGCTTGCCCACTGCACACGTGTGGGCAGTACGTTGTTACTGACTCTATATAAAGAGCTCCGCCCAGTGCTCTGAGCTGCATGGCTGCACAAGAGCAGAAACTGGAGTGGTAGCAACCTTGAGGACAGAGACTGAGACAGCTGCGGGGGCAGAGAGGCCCAGAGGCAGAGATCGGCTTGCTGTAGACTTGATCTGAGGTGGATAGGATTCCAGTGCTCGACCTATGGCCAGGAGAATACAGCTGGGTATAAGCCCTTTCACCCCCAAAACGTTCCATTGTCATTTTTCAGTCTCATTGAATCAAGAGTGAACTTGCTCGGGGCTGAAACCCACTGGTAAGACAAAAGGTAACTTAGCTCTAAATGTTATTTACTGCCTGCATGACCTGGGCAGTCACACCACTTCATTTTATTTGTTTATTCAGCAAACAGTCATTGACTGTCAATCCATGTCAAGCACTACTTGCCCTCCCCACCACTCCACTCCCACCCTGGACTAGGGACACAATAATAGGAAGACAGGTATGGCTCCTGCCTTCATGGGCCTTAAGCATTAGAGATTCTCAAGCTTGGTGTGGGTCAGAATCCCCCTGTGGACCTGTTTAAAAAGGTTGCTGGGCCCCACCTCCGGATTTCTCATTCAGTAGAGCTAAAGTGAGGTCTGATAATTTGCATTTCTAGTAAGTTCCAGGTAATGGTGATGCTGTTAGCTTGGGGGCCCTACTTTGAGAATCAAGGCTCTTAGAGGAAGATAGTCACAACAGTATAAATGCTATGATGAGCGGTTGGTGGGGATAGAGAAAGTTTCCCCAGACAGTATATTTAGTCAGTTTTAAGACCTTAACATCTCTGAAATTGGGATAAAATAAACACTATTCTTTGTCACATTTTAATATCTCCAACATCAACATTCATTTGATGAAATACTGCAACAACATTTAAGAAGAAATGATAAGCCAGTGTGGGAGTAGTAAAAAGGTAGACATACAGATCAATGGAATAGAGTTGACAGTCCACAGATAAACCCACACAGCAATGGTTAACTTGGCCTCAACCAGAGTATCAAAACCATTCAGGAGGGAAGGAATAGTCTTTTCAACAAATGGTGCTGGGATAAAACATGGAAAAGAATGAAGTTGGGCCCCACCTCATACCATCTAAAAAAATTAACTCAAAATGGATCAAAAACCTAAATGTAAAAGCAAAAACTAAGACACACTTAGAAGAAAATACATGGTAAGTCCTCATGATCTTGGGTTTGGCAAAGGATTCTTATATAACATCAAAACACAGGCAACGAAAGAAAAAAAAAACCAGATTTCATCAAAATTAAAAGCTTTGTGCTTTAAAGGACATCATCAGAAAAGTGAACAGATAACCCACAGAATCGGAGAAAATATTTGAAAATCATATATCTATGGTAAGGGAACTGAATCTAGAATATATAAAGAACTCTTACAACTCAAAAATTAAAAGACAGTCTAATTTAAAAATGGGCTAAGCAGTTTGAGAAAGACAGATGCACCCCTATGTTTATTGCAGCACTATTTAAAATAGCCAAGAAATGGAAGCAACCTAAGTGCCCATCAGTAGATGAATGGATTAAGAAGATGTGGTACATATACACAATGGAATATTACGCAGCCATAAGAAAAAAACAAATCCTACCATTTGCAACAACATGGATGGAGCTGGAGGGTATTATGCTCAGTGAAATAAGCCAGGCCGAAAAAGACAAGTACCAAATGATCTCACTCATATGTGGAGTATAAGAACAAAGGAAAAAAAAAAAAAAATGAAGGAACAAAACAGCAGCAGACTCACAGAACCCAAGAATGGACTAACAGTTACCAAAGGGAAAGGGACTGGGGAGATGGGCGGGAAGGGAGGGATAAAAGGGTAAAAGGGGCATTACGATTGGCAGACACAGGGTGGGGGGGCTCGGGGGGGACTGTACAACTCAGAGAAGACAAGTAGTGATTCTCATCTCACTACACTGATGGACAGTGACTGTAATAGGGTTGGTGGGGGGGACCTGGTGATGGGGGTAGTTTAATCATCACAATATTGCTCATGTAATTGTAGGTTAATGATACTAAAATAAAATAAATTGTTAAAATAAAAAAATAAAATAAAAATGGGCTAAGGATCCAAACAGACATTTCTCTGAAGAAGATACACAAATGGCCGATAAGCACATAAAAAGTTGCTCACTCCCATCAGACACCAGGGAATGCAACTCAAAATGACAAGGAGATACTACTTTGCACCCACTCGGGTGATTATAATAAAAAAGACAGATGATGATAACTAGTGTTAACCAAAATATATAAAAGTAGGAACCTTCCTACACTACTGGTGGGAATGTAGAATGGTGCAGCTGCTTTGAAAAACATTCTGGCAGTTCCTCAAATGATTAAACACAGAGTTACCATATGACTCAACAATTCTACTTTTAGGTAGTATATATCCAAGAGAAACAAAACATTGAGACAGGGACCAGGGGTTTAGGCAGAGCAGGGTGAGGGCCTCCAGAAAAAAAATGCAAGGCAGGATATTTACAGTCAGATCAATATAACAATGTGCAAAGAAGTCCCTATCAAAACTCTGTTTTAAGCATTATGCAAAATCAAGGTCACACTAATTCTCTAGGGTAAAGATACCAGTCTAGGAATATAGACATCTTCAGTGAGATCAGTTAAAGCTCAAAAGGCCAGTAGCAACTTGGCCTGGAATGTTTGAGTGTTCTGCAAATAAAGAAGGGTATCTCAGCATAACCCATGACTTAACTGTAAACAGCCCTAGCAAACAGACAACAACCCAGCCCACCTTGGGGGCAGAGCAGGTGGTACAAGTCCACACTCTAAGCCCTTTATCAGTTCCCAAAAATCTTCAACTGCCTATAAATCTCCTAGACAATGCACCACCCTGGACTCTCTTGTCCCCTCCTGGCATAAGCCAGGAGTTCTGTCCTCTCATTTTCTCTCTAAATAAAAGCTTCTACCTTGCTTTCCTACCTTGAGTGTTTGCAAAGTTCATTCTTCCGCTCCATGAACAAGAACCCTGGCATCAATATGTCTACACAGCAACTAGCAGCATTATTTGCAAAACTGGAAAGGTGGAAACAACCCAAGAGTCCATCAATAGACAAATTGGTAAAAGACAGTATATCCATATAATGGTGGAAATCCCAGGGCAAAATACCTCTAAAAACCAAAATCAGTCAAAGGGAGAAATAAAGTTTAAAACCCGTTTATTGCTTACAAACTGCAGTCTAGGGCCGTCTCTCTCCTCTGCTCCTGAAGAAGCAAGCAAGCAAGCCAGCCAGCCCCTCCCTTTAAACGCTCAGGTTCAGACACACCCTTGGTTGCCCAGGTAATTACCCATTGATATGGAGATGAACTTCTCTCCACCCCTGAGGATATGCAAATGCACTAAAGCCAGGGGAGATATTCTGGAAATGTTACAATTTACCCCCATAAAAGGGAATGAAGTACTGATACATGCTACAAGGATTAACCTTAGAAACGTGCAAAGTGAAAGAAGGTATGAAAAAGTGTTGATGACACTGAAGTTTGAGAAACACTTGTCCTTTTTTCAATTCTGACTTCCTTACAGAAACCAGTGTTTGTTTAATAGTATAAATCTAATCACATACTAGTCATCCTACTGGGTGGAAAGTAAGGTCTCACTGTAGTTTTTATTTGTGTTTCCCTACTGACGTTGAGCATCCTTCCATGTACTTATTGCCCATTTGTATATCTTCTTTGGAGAAATATCTATTCAAGTCCTTTGCCCATTTTTGAGTTGAGTTGGGATGTTTGTGGGGGATTTTGCTATTCAGTGGTAGTTCTTAATATATTCCGGGTATTAATCCCTTATCAGTATATGATTTGCAGACATTTTCCCCCAATGTGCAAGCTGTCTTTCCCTCTCTTGATAGTATCCTTTGACGCACAGTGGGGCTTTGACTGAGTGCCAATAGTGCCTCAGGAGCTATAGAGGCAGTAGGACCTTATCAGGAAAAAGACGTACTTGGTCTCAAGGTGAGGGAAAAGGTGGTAGATAAAGGAATTTAGAAAATCCCCTCCTAAGACCCTAGCCCACCTCCCAGGACTGAAATCTTGTGGCATAATCCTATTTTGCATGTCAGAAGCAGAGTATTATCTTTCTCTTTGCATGATTTCTGTAACAAATTCCACTACCCCCCAGTTAGAAAGATGCCTTGGGTAAATGAAGGCCCTGATCTTCGCTGGTTTTGCGAAGGCAAATAAAGATCCAGGGGGCATTCTCCCCAGACACACAACAGCCAGCCTCAGAGAGCCTTGCGCAACTGACAGCGCTGGAGCTTCAGTTTCATTAGCTTCAAAGTCAGTCCACCTCTGGGCTTCCGAGCTGCTGGGGAAACCTTCGGAGAACAAAGTCAATGCTGCAGGCTAGCGTTGCCGAGAGGAGCCACGGGGAGCAGGGACCGGTTCTGAAGGCAGGTGAAAGCAGGCCTCCCCTCATCGACCGCGGTCTCCCCTGGCGGCGCCAACCCTAT
The DNA here is from genome assembly GCA_029783875.1 of Phataginus tricuspis. Taxonomy (NCBI): domain Eukaryota; kingdom Metazoa; phylum Chordata; class Mammalia; order Pholidota; family Manidae; genus Phataginus; species Phataginus tricuspis. Next base: position 12,205,359 of record JAQQAC010015287.1, read on the forward strand.
TCTTTTGGACCATGAATTTAATGGCTAAGCCTAATAGGTTAGGGAACAAAAGCTAGAGAAAGTAGGAGAGAATGCTCACCTCCCACTTTGCTGTTCTACGAAGAGGGATTTTTTTCCTGAACAGTCTTCCCCACCATCCATCCTCAGGGGAGGAGCCCTCACGCAACAGATTGGTGACTTTGGGACAAGTAATCCCTTTGGGATGGAGTTGTACAGAAAGCACTGTCCTTTTCATGTTCCACTTAAGATCAAGCTCTGCATCTTCCAGTGAAGTTTCATTGCTAAGGAAATACGTGCAATTAAGGAAAATTCCAGTTAACACGGTAGAAGACTGGATTTTCAAGCAATTTATTAACCTTAATATTAATGTTAATTTCTGGTGCCTGTCAGCTTTATAAAATTGTGACTTGTGATTTCTTTTCTCATTCTAAATATTTACTTTTGTATCTAATTTTGTATTCATAATTTTGTTACTTTTCTTAAAAGAGTCCCCCACATTGTATAAGCACCAGGCCTCCCAAAACCTAGATCCACACCCCACCTCTCCCATTCACGCCAAAGTACTGGAAGACTAAAAATCCACTCCCTATACTATTTCCCATCCCAAGTTAAGCCAGTCATATTGTCCAGTACCACCCACCAGAGGTTCTGCCATGAGCTTAAATGACATCATAATTATAATAAAGTATTTTGCTAAGGTCCAAAATCCTTAGGATAACTTAAAAAGGAATTAACAGTCTTCCCCAATTTCTACTCAGTTCCAGCTGGAAGGGTTCTTGGTGCCTGGGTACATGGAGGGACTCCTCTAGGAGATCCAGCCTGGAATGACTGTGATCCTTCAGGATATCTAAAATGTCATCCACACACTTTTCAGAAAGTCCCAAGTGTTCACAAGAGGCAAGCCTGTGGGTGGCCCTGGCCCCGTACCTACTTGGCAAAACAAAAACAAACAAACAACCTTTACAGCAGCTACCAGGCAAAAAATTCTGTTCTGGAAACCAATACCTTGGTGTTGCCAAAGACATCAATAGGGGTAAGAGAACAGGGAAAATCTTGGTGTTAGTCTCACCAGGGAAAAACAAATTAATCCCAGTTATCTAGAATCTATGAGTTGTGCCCTTATTTTCTTTGGGAGACGATTCCCACTGAGAAGTTAATTACAGCACTCTGCTCACCATTACAGGGGCAAGGAGGTTCCACTGCAGGTCCACTATTCCCTTTCAAAGAGCAGACATCCCTACTTTCTTGCAATTTCTTAGAAATATGCAATAGCCTAGTATTTGCATCTTATTCTTACCTTTTTGTTTCCTACCTGGAATATTGAAAAACTCTAAAAAATAGATTTCCCCTTTGAATCTTAATCATTTAAAGCTAGAAGCCAAAACATAAATGCTCTGTACCACACATGGAAGTCACTTGCAGTTTAAAGTTCTGACCTGCAGATCTGACTGAAAAACACACAAAAAAAGCAGCAAATGATTGTTCCAATCATAATGATTAAAAGTTCTTTTCTTGGGAACCTTCCTACACTGTTGGTGGGAATGTAAATTGGTACAGACACTGTGGAAAGCAGTATGGAGGTTCCTCAAAAAGCTAAAAATAGAAATACCACCCAACCCAGTAATACCACATCTCAGAATTTACCAGAAGAAAGCAAAATCTCTGATTCGAAGATATATGCATCCCTATATTTATTGCTGCATTATTTACAACAGCCAAGATATGGAAGCAACCAAAGTATTCCATCAGGAATGGATAGAGAAGATAAGGTACATGTAACACAAGGAATATTATTCAGCCATAAAAAAAGAAAGAAATCCTGCCATTTGCAACAACATGGATGGACCTAAAGGGTATTATGCTCAGTGAAGTAAGCCAGGTAGAGAAAGACAAATACCATGTAATTTCACTTATTTGTGGAACATAAAAACAAAACAAAACAAAACAAAATGAACAAAATAGCAGTAGACTCATGGACACTGAGAAGTGACTGGTGGGTACCATGGGGGAGGAGTAGGGGTGGGTGGGTGGGAAAGGTGAGGGGGATAAAGGGACACAAAAATTCTCAATCATAATGTAAATTGGTCATGAGGATGGTAGTACACCATGGAGAATGTAGCCAATGATTCTGTAACATCTTCCTATGGTGACAGATAGTAACTGCACAGTGGGGGTGAGGATTTAAGAATATGGGGAACTGCTGAATCACCGTGTTGTATACTTGAAACCAATATAAGATTGTATATCAACTATATTTCAAAAAAAAAGTTATTTTCTTCATTACTTGGTGTTTCTCACCTCTGTTGCACAACAGAATCACCTGAGAAGAAAACAGGTGAATCCATTTTTCACTAAAAAATAGACAAAGCCTTTCTAATTAGGATTCAAAATTCACAAGTCATCAGAGAAAAGACCGATAAATTTAACTACATAAATAACAAAAACATTTATATGGCAAAAACATAAAAAGCAGAAATTGAAAGACAGTGGGAAGATATTTGTAAATTAGATCCTAAGGAACTAACTCCCCAATATATATAGATAGACATAAATATCTACAGCTACATGACATCATTTGTCTATCTATCACCTATCTCTCTATCCTTCTATCCTAAAAATCAAGACAGAAACAAAAACAAAGAGCAAAGGAGATGGGGAATTTACAGAACAAACTACAAATGACCCTTAAGTGTATGAAAATATGAACAACTTCACTTATAAGAAAAATATGAATGTAAACTGTGCCAGGATGCCATTTTTCACCTATCAGATTACTCCTCATCAAAAAAATATCTAAAAATTTGGTATCAGACTTCATTGGGCAGGCTGGGAAGACAAAGGCACACCTACGTTTTATTGGTGCAAAAAATCATATAACTCCTTATGGAGAGGAATCTGAAAATATCTATCAAAAGTACAGACATATTTTCCCCTTGACCTAGTAATCCCTCTTCTGGGAGTATATTGTATACAGTCTTCTACAGTATGGAAGAACATATATATAAGTTTATTAACTGTGGCATAATTTCATGAAAACTAGAGGTCATAAACAACCCATGTATTTAGCACTACGTACTAGTTAAGTAAACAACTATGTTAAATAAACACAGGTATACCTATTTGATGGAATACTATGCAGCTATAAAAAGGAATGGAGGGGACTTCCGGGAATATGGCGTCTTGAACGGACTAGCAGAAAAATTCCTCCCAACATTATATTTATTCACGAAAATACAGCAAATACAACTATCCCTAAAAGAGAGACCAGAATACACAGGAAAGTGCACAGCGTACAGCTACACCTGTGAGAACTTGGCAGCCAGTGAGGCGGACGGGCGGCGATCCGGTGGGACCGAGCGCTCCCCCCCCCCCAGAGCTCCAGCGGCCAGACACGCCGGACAGAGGACTCGGCATCCGGCGAGGCGGGACGGAAACACGATCCAGCGAGAGGAGAGCGCCCCTGCACCCCAGCACTCCGGCGGGAGTCTCGGCAAGGCGGGTAAGGTACGGAGCCGCGAGCAGACCGAGCGCTCCTCTCCCCCAGCGCTCCGGCGGGAGGAGAGGATTCAGAGCCGGGAGGCAGGGGAAGTCTGCGCCCGGAGCGCCCCTCCACCCCAGCACTCCGGCGGGAGTTCCGGCAAGGCGGGTAAGGTACGGAGCCGCGAGCGGACCGAGCGCCCCTCTCCCCGAGCGCTCCGGCGGGAGGAGAGGATTCAGAGCCAGGAGGGAGTGGAGGTCTGCGGTGTAGCGGAGATTGGAGGGACAGAGGGCACAGGGTCCCAGCTGGGAACGTGCAAGTTGCCCGCGGCAGGCTCCGGGAAGGAAAAAGAAAGGAGAAAAAGGGGAAGAAAAGCGCGCCGCGCGCTCTACCTCAGCGGTCTTAAAGAGACAGGAGCTCAGTAGAGGGGCCAGATAGCCCCGCGAAGTGAGCCCAGCACGCTGGGAGTCCTGGGGAGCTTTGGACCCCGTAGCTGGCGACTGGGAAAGAGTGCCCGCCATTGAGACCCTCATGGAGATCAACAGCTTCCCATTGTTTCCAACCCAGCCAGAACTATAGTGGCGCTGGAATAGTGGAGCAACAGCGCCACCTACAGCACTCGCGCAGAACCCACGCCCGGTGGCTTTTTTTTTTCTTTTTTTGTTTTTTTTGTTTTTTTTGTTTTTTCTCCCCTTTCTTTTCCTTTTTTTCTTTCCCTCTCTTTCAACAGCCTCCCATCCATTCTCACCCGGCCACAGATTTAAAGGGCCGTGTGGAGCGACGTGGCCGCGGCTCTGGAATAGCGGAGAAATAGCGCCACCTACAGCATTCGCACAGAAACCACCCCCGGTGGGCTTTTTGGTGGTTTTTTTTTTGTTGTTGTTTTGTTTTGTTGTTGTTCTTGCTGTTTTCTTTTAGGTGTTGCTGCCTTTTCTTTTTCTTTCTTTTCTTTTCCCTTCTCTCTCTCTCCTTATACTTTTATATTATTAGTAGAAATCTCTTTTTTTTCTTGTCTCTCCTTTCTTATCTCTCCTTGCGACCAACAACCAATTCTACAGTCATGAGAAGACAGAAGAATATGATACAGACAAAGCTTCAGACAAACACCACCCCAGAGAAAGAATCTGGAGAAATGGACATTCACAGTCTTCCAGAAAAAGAATTCAGAATAAAAGTCATAGCCATGCTGACAGATCTACAGAAAAATGTGCAAGAGCTGAGGGAGGAAGTGAGGGAAGTGAGGAAAGACAATGCAGAAATGAAACAAGCCATCGAAGGGCTCAACAGCAGATTGAATCAGGTTCAAGACACGATCAAGGAATTACAGACAGGGACCAGGAATACAAAGAAGCTGAGGCAGAGAGAGATAAAAGGATCTCTAAGAATGAAAGAATATTAAGAGAACTCTGTGACCAATCGAAGCGTAGCAATATTCGCATTATAGGAGTACCAGAGGAAGAAGAGAGAGAAAAAGGGATAGAAAGTGTCTTTGAAGAAATAATTGCCAAAAACTTACCCACGCTGGGGAAGGAAATAGTCTCACAGTCCACGGAAGCCCACAGATCTCCCAACACAAGGGACCCAAAGAAGACAACACCAAGACACATAATAATCAAGATGGCAAAGATCAAAGACAAGGACAGAGTATTAAAGGCAGCTAGAGAGAGGAAAAAGATCACCTACAAAGGAAAACCTATCAGACTGTCATCAGACTTCTCAACAGAAACCTTACAGGCCAGAAGAGAATGGCATGATATATTTAATATAATGAAACAGAAGGGCCTCGAACCAAGAATATTGTATCCAGCACGATTATCATTTAAATATGACGGAGGGATTAAACAATTTCAAGACAAAAGAAAGTTGAGAGAGTTTGCCACCCATAAACCACCACTACAGGATATCTTAAACGGACTGATCTAGAGGGGAACACCCCTAAGACTAAAAAGATGTCACCAGAGAAAATAAAAGCATAGCAAAGAAAGCAGACCACCCAAATACTAACTAAAGGCAAAGAATAAAACACCTAATATATAAAGAAAGGAGGAGGAAGAATAGGAAGGGAGAGATAAAGAAACATCAGACGGCGCACACAATAACTTAACAAGAAAGTTAAGTTAGATTCTTAGATAGTAAAGAAGCAACCCTTGAACCTTTGGTAACCACGAATCTAAAGCCTGCAATGGCAATAAGTACATATCTATCAATAATCACCCTAAAT
>JAQQAC010015287.1:12221091-12236655 GCA_029783875.1 Phataginus tricuspis
TTTTTTTTTCTCTTTGTTTTCTTTTTTCTTTTCTCTCCTTTCCTCTCTTTCCTTTTTAAAGTCATAAAGAGCCCAGCGGACATACGTGACAACTACCAACAACTAATTCTATAGTCATGAGAAGACAGAAGAATATGATACAGACAAAGCTTCAGACAAACATCACACCAGACAGAGAATCTGAAGGAATGGACATGCATAGTCTTCTGGAAAAAGAATTCAGAATAAAAGTCAGAGCCATGCTGACGGATCTACAGAAAAATGTGCAAGAGCTGAGGGAGGAAATGAGGAAAGACAAAGCAGAAATGAGACAAGCCATAGAGAGGCTCAACAGCAGATTGAATCAGGTTCAAGACACGATCAAGGAATTACAAGACAGGGAACAGGAATACAAAGAAGCTGAGGAAGAGAGAGATAAAAGGATCTCTAAGAATGAAAGAATATTAAGAGGACTGTGTGACCAATCCAAACGGAGCAATATTCACATTATAGGAGTACCAGAGGAAGAAGAGAGAGAAAAAGGGATAGAAAATGTCTTTGAAGAAATAATTGCTGAAAACTTCCCCACGCTGGGGAAGGAAATAGTCTCACAGTCCACGGAAGCCCACAGATCTCCCAACACAAGGGACCCAAGGAAGACAACACCAAGACACATAATAATTAAGATGGCAAAGATAAAAGATAAAGACAGAGTATTAAAGGCAGCTAGAGAGAGAAAAAAGATCACCTACAAAGGAAAACCCTGTCATCAGACTTCTCAACAGAAACCTTACAGGCCAGAAGAGAATGGCATGATATATTTAACGTAATGAAACAGAAGGGCCTCGAACCAAGAATATTGTATCCAGCACGATTATCATTTAAATATGACGGAGGGATTAAACAATTTCAAGACAAAAGAAAGTTGAGAGAGTTTGCCTCCCATAAACCACCACTACAGGATATCTTAAAAGGACTGCTCTAGAGAGAAACACCCCTAAGGCTAAAAAGATGTCACCAGAGAAAATAATATCATAGCAAAGAAAGCAGACCATCCAAATACTAACTAAAGGCAAAGAATAAAACACCTAATATATAAACAAAGGAGGAGGAAGAATAGGAAGGGAGAGATAAAGAAACATCAGACGGCGTTCACAATAACTTAACAAGAAAGTTAAGTTAGATTCTCAGATAGTAAAGAAGCAACCCTTGAACATTTGGTAACCACGAATCTAAAGCCAGCAATGGCAATAAGCACATACCTATCAATAATCACCCTAAATGTAAATGGACTGAATGCACCAATCAAAAGACACAGAGTAACAGAGTGGATAAAAAAGCAAGACCCATCTATATGCTGCTTACAAGAGACTCACCTCAAACCCAAAGATATACACAGACTAAAAGTGAAGGGATGGAAAAAAATATTTCAAGCAAACAACAAAGAGAAAAAAGCAGGTGTTGCAGTACTTGTATCAGATAAAATAGATTTCAAAAAGAAGAAAGTAGCAAGAGATAAAGACGGACATTACATAATGATAAAGGGGTCAGTCCAACAAGAAGATATAACCATTATAAATATACATGCATCCAACACAGGAGCGTCAGCACATGTGAAACAAATACTAACAGAACTGAAGGAGGAAATAGACAGCAATGCAATTATTCTAGGAGACTTTAACACGCTACTCACTCCAAAGGATAGATCAACCAGGCAGAAGATAAGTAAAGACACAGAGGCACTGAACAACACACTAGAACAGATGGACCTAACAGACATCTACAGAACTCTGCACCCAAAAGCAGCAGGATACATATTCTTCTCAAGTGCACATGGAACATTTTCCAGAATAGACCACATACTAGGCCACAAAAAGAACCTCAGTAAATTCAAAAATATTGAAATCCTACCAACCAACTTCTCAGATCACAAAGGTATAAAACTAGAAATAAATTTCAGAAAGAAATCAAAAAGGCTCACAAATACATGGAGACATAACAACATTCTCCTAATGAATCAATGGGTTAACGACCAAATCAAAACAGAAATCAAAGAATATATGGAGACTAATGACAACAACAACACAAAGCCACAACTTCTGTGGGATGCAGCGAAGGCAGTTTTAAGAGGAAAGTATATTGCAATCCAGGCCTATTTAAAGAAGGAAGAACATTCCCAAATGAACAGTCTAAAGACACAATTATTGAAATTGGAAAAAGAACAACAAATGAGGCCCAAAGTTACCAAAAGGAGAGACATAATAAAGATCAGAGAAGAAATAAATAAAATTGAGAAGAATAAAACAATAGAAAAAAATCAATGAAAGAAAAGCTGGTTCTTTGAAAAAAAACAAAACAAATAAACCCCTAGCCAGACTCATTAAGAGAAAAAGAGAATCTACACACATAAACAGAATCACAAATGAGAAAGGAAAAATAACGACGGACCCCACAGAAATACAAAGAATTATAAGAGAATATTATGAGCATCTGTATGCTAACAAGCTGCAAAACCTAGAAGAAATGGACAACTTCTTAGAAAAATACAACCTTCCAAGACTGACCAAGCAAGAAACAGAAAAACTAAAAGACCAATCACCAGCAACGAAATTGAATCAGTAATCAAAAAACTATCCAAGAACAAAACCCCCGGACCTGACAGATTCACCTCTGAATTCTACCAGACATATAGAGAAGAAATAACACCCATTCTCCTTAAAGTTTTCCAAAAAATAGAAGAGGAGGGAATACTTCCAAACGCTTTCTATGAAGCCAGCATCACCCTAATACCAAAACCGGGCAAAGACCTCACTAAAAAAGAAAATTACAGACCAATATCCCTGATGAACGTAGATGCAAAAATACTCAACAAAATATTAGCAAACCGCTATTTACAATAGCCAAGAAATGGAAGCAACCTAAGTGCCCATCAGTAGATGAATGGATTAAGAAGATGTGGTACATATACACAATGGAATATTACGCAGCCATAAGAAAAAAACAAATCCTACCATTTGCAACAACATGGATGGAGCTGGAGGGTATTATGCTCAGTGAAATAAGCCAGGCCGAAAAAGACAAGTACCAAATGATCTCACTCATATGTGGAATAGAAGAACAAAGAAAAAAAAAAAACTGAAGGAACAAAACAGCAGCAGACTCACAGAACCCAACAACGGACTAATAGTTACCAAAGGGAAAGAGATTGGAGAAGAAGGGCGGGAAGGGAGGGATAAGAGGGTAAAAGGGGCATTACGATTAGCAGACATAAGGTGGGGGGGCACGGGGAGGACTGTACAACTCAGAGAAGAGAAGTAGTGATTCTAATCTCACTACGCTGATGGACAGTGACTGTAATGGGGTTGGTGGGGGGGACCTGATGAAGGGGGTAGTTTAATCATCACAATATTGCTCATGTAATTGTAGGTTGATACTAAAATAAAATAAATTGTAAAAAATAAAAAAGAAATAAAGAAAGAAAAAAAAAGAATATATAGGAGCAGCTTAGCATGAAAATCCACCAGCCCCAGTCAGACCTTCAGATGAGAGTAGCTCTAGCTGACATCTTAGCTGCAACTCCATGAGTGATCCTGAGCCAGAATCACATAGGTAAGCTGTTTACAAATTCCTGACCTACAGAAACTGAAATAATGTTTGTTTTGAGTTGCTAAGTTCGGTCGTAATTTTGTTACACAGTGATAGATAACGAACATAAATCTGTGTTCTCATTCTTTACTTATACAGTACTCTGAGCTCTTCTTTTTTAAAGTCAGTTTTATTGATAGGACTTATATACAGTAATATTTCATCATTTCTATGTGAAGTTTTATGAGTTTTGATAATTGCATATAGTCATAAAAACCCCACAACAATGAAGATATAGAATATTTCTATCTCTTCCCCAAATTTTCTCATGCCCCTTTGTATTCAGTCCCTTACTCCACCTCCATACCCTGGGGTACTGAGCTGACTTTTATGCCTACAGTTTTACCTTTTCCAGAATGTGATATAAGTAGAATCATACAGTATGTAGCCTTTTGCATTGGCTTTTATCACTTATCATAATCATCATGCTTTTGAGATTCAACCATAATGTTCCATTTTATCCATTTGTCCCTTTTTGTTGCTGAGTAATACCACGTTTTAAGACTGTACCATAATTTGTTTATCCATTCAGTTGATGGACATTTGGGTTGTTTCCAGGCTTTGGCAATTAAGAATACAGCTGCTATAAACATCAGCCTTGAGGCATTTCTGTGGACATGTTTGCGTTTCTGTCGAAATACCCAGGAGTGAGACTGCTGTTAAAATGGATCACAGACCTAAATGTAAAACCTAAATCTATTAAAACTGCTGCTGCAACATTTTCCCACTGAACCCTCTACAATGCTGGAAGTGTGTGATTACCCTACAACTAGTCAGTGCAGGAGTCAGCAACCACAGGTGGCTACTGAGCACTTAAAATGTGGCTAATATGACTAAGGAACTGAATTTTAAATTTAATTGGATTTTAAGTAATTTAAATTTAAGTAGCTACACTTTTGATTCGTGGCTACTGTATAAGACAATGCACTTCTAGAAGTAAACAGAAAAAAATCTGTCTTGCCAGTGGGTGTCAACCCCAGGCAGGTTCAGTCTTGATTCGGTGAGACTGAAATATGACAACGGGATGTTCTTGGGGTGAAAGGGTTTATACCCAACTTTATTCCCATGGGGGCAGGTCAAGCGCTAGAATCCCACCCGCCTCAGAGCGAGTCTGCCTGCAGCCAGCCTGTCTCTGCCTCTGGGCCCCTCCGCCCCCGCAGCCGTCCCAATCTGCCCTGGGAGCTGCTGCCACTCCAGCCTCTGCTCTCCTGCAGCAGAGTCAGTAATAACGCACTGCCCACACGTGCATGGTGGGTAAGCCGATCAGGGTCAGGTGAGAAACCTAGTCATAGGAACTTTCATGTTCTCTAGAAAATCTTTCTGTGATTTTAGTTTTGGCCAAGAATACTTAGCCATAAAAGAAAAAATTGGTGCACTGGACTTTATCAAAATTAAAAAACCTCTACTCTTTGAAAGATGCTTGCAAGAAAATGGAAAGACAAGCCACAGCCACAGAAAATATTTGCAAAAGACATATCAGACTAAGAACTTTCACTCCTCAATTACAAGAAACAAACAACCCAACATAAAAAAAAATTTGAAGAGACACTTCACCAGACTTAGATAGCAAGTAAGCACATGAAAAGATGCTCAAGATAGCTGTTCATTAAAGAAAAGTGAATTAAAACCACAGTGAGATACCACCATATACCTAATAGAAGCTTTAAAACTACTGACAGTACCAAGTGCAAGAAAGGATATGAAGCAAATGAAACCCTCACATATTGCTGAAGAAAGGCAAAATACAGGGACATTGAAAAGAATTCAGAGCTCTATTTAACTGGAGACTTTATCGATGATATTCCCAAAGAAACTTCATAAACATCAACCACTGATTACTTAACATCCAGGGAAAAGTGCCTGAATTCACTCAGAACTGTTTCCCTCCTAACTTTAATGCTCTTTGCTCTATAGATCAGCATTCTGTACCCGATGCAGGCACTGAAATAAAGGCTACATATTTTATTTGCTCCTTCTGATGAGAAATATAATTTCTAGGTTTTGGTTCCAGCTGAAAACAGATCAATTTTCTATTGGGCAGAACAAGGATGTTCTGACTTTTTTATACAGCACCATATTGCACCACCCTGGTTTCAACTTCTGATTATAATTTTCCATCCACTGGTAGGTAAAAAAACAGCAATACCTCTCAAACTTTAAAGCTCATGGGAATCACGTGGGGATCGTCTTAAAATGTAGACTCTGATGGAGAGTTCTCGGGGAGAGCTTGAGGTTCTGCATTTTTAACAAGCTTCCAAGGGCTGCTGACGCTGCTGGTCCCAGAATCACACCTAATCGCCATAAAAGCAAAATTCAGAATCCGATTAATATTTGTTTCCTATCTTTCCAAGAGGGTTGATGTACTGTATCTTTTTCGAGGAGGTTGATAAAATGGTATAAGGCTAAGGGGGCCAATAACTATTAATAACTTGGACGTTCTTTCAAAATGAAATCTTTAAGGTGATTGTGTAAACTAGTTTTGGAAAGTAATCAATTAACAGCAAGTGCTTATCAGTGTTACTACGTAGTAGGCACTATGTTCAGTATTTTACATATTTTATTTCACTTATTCCTTACAATTCAGTAAAAACGGGATTAGCCCCATCTTAGAGGTCAAAACGCCAAGGCTCAGGATGGTAAGACAGAAGTGATGGACGTTGGATTTGTAAGCCCTGCAGAGTTGCCTACAGCACACGAATATACACACCCCTGTGATTATCACCATCTGGGTGGAACAAGTGATCAAATACGCTGACAAAATAAACATATGCAGAACACATAATAAAAACGGACAATTGTCTTTTGAATTAAACTGAAACCACAAGCTTTTTTCTTCCTGTTTTTGGAGGAGGTTTCATTGTTCCCGCCAGTCTAGCAGTGTTTGATAATTAGGGGCGTTGTCTTGACATCTCTTCAGATCATATTAAACTTGTTAAAGAGTCTGATGGAAGGTTATTAAAAAAATGCTTTGTGCTCCTAGAAGGAAGGTTAACCTTTACAACAGGTACCCAGTAGAGCTGTTTATCACAACCAAAAAATAAAAGCACCCACTGTCAGGCATATTAAAGGGCATAATTCTCTGGGTAAAGGCGTTAAAACACCGGTGTCTTTCCTGCACTGTCATGGGGTCAGAGGGAAGCTTTGGCCCCCACCTCAAGCCAAGTGAGGATGGCTTCCATAAGCAACCTGGGAGCTCGCCCTGTGTCCCCTTAAGAGGGACGCAGGATTTGATATCCAGTATGTGCCTGACAAAGCCCAAAGGTGAGGAGATGTGGCTAGAGGGGTTTGAGGCAGCAGAGCAGAGAGTTAGGTCTGTGTTGGAAATGCCTTCCTCTCCGGCGTTTGGCAGGGAAAGGGTTCATGCACCTTTTTCATGGGCTGGACGTGAGGGGAGTTGGCTGGTGGCTTTCTTGGAAAGGGTCCTGTCCCATGTGCTTTCTAGGAGGTATGAGGTGGCCTCAGCGAGCAAAGTTCCAACATACTGGGATGCAGCAATGGAGGCTTCCACTGCGTCAAAGGAACCAGGTTAAAGAACTCCCTAAAGGACACACGTCTCCCACAAGAGGACGGATGAATCAGCACCTGGAACTTGCTGGGGCTTTGATCTAATTGCTGCAGGACCATGGAGACCAAGGAGCAGGGTGAAGGGTTCTCAGGGGCGACATGTCCTCAAGCATGGGCCTTCCCCCACTCAACCCTCTCCTCCCCCTTTCCAGCAAGGGTGAACCATCTGCTGTTCAACAGTGACCACAAGCGAGTGTGCAGAGCTTGGACACTTTATCACAGAGGGATGGAGGCATGAAGGGGAACTACATTGGCAGATCTGGGTGGACATGAAAAGACCCAGTTGAGAGATTCTCTGAGTGGGCCAGTGGGGGAATCACTGTCATTCTTCCAGTATCTTTAAAAAAGATAAAAAGTATTGCATCCAACAAAAAACCCAAAAAGCAAATTCGATGTTTTAAACATGAAAAGAAAGGTCTTTTGGATGTTAAGAATAACAGGCACCAGCTTCCCTACACCCCACCACACAATGAACAAGACTAGGCCCTCGGCACTCCAGACTGCTGTCTGATGCAGCCCTTCCCTCATAACCGTGCTTTCCTCGTTTCCTTACTACAGAGCATGCAAACACACCTGCACCCCCACCCCCTTTCCTGTCCCCGTTTCAACGTTCAGTCATTCATGTCAATTTTCTCTCTTAAGTGTGGGCTGTGTGCACCGTTGCTGTATCATATGCAGCCACGTGGTAGGCAGACGCGCTGACCGGCTGAGGTGAGAACCCCAGCCCTCGGGTGCTGTGTGTGGGGACCCCTCTGAGGGCAGGGCCATTCTTGGTGTTAACCAGTCCTCAGGCCTCACTCACACTGAAACCTGCAGGACCTGAGAGGTTGTGGGAGAGCCCCTTGCTCTCTTCAGCTCTCTCCATGGGGCCCAAGATGCATGGGGGTGGAGTGCGGTCGTGGTGAGGAGTGGTACACCGGCATGTTCTGGAAACAGGCTGGAGCTGGAAAATACAGAATCTAGTGGGGCCAGGATTTTGCCCAATTTCTGCATTGTGTTTATATACTCTTCTATTTTTGTAATCTCGATATCTATTTTCTTCTTCTCTCTTCATATTGAGTACAACCCTTAGAAAGATTCAGCCTTCTCCTACTAGGTCAATATCCATCAGTAAAAGACACCAAGCCTAGGTGTTTAGGTCCATGTTTATATTTGTACAAGAGGCTTAAAGACAACAGTCCACCCCTGTGGGACAGCATGATTATCAGCTAAGTGAGTAACGGGAGAAGATTTAAAAGTCAGGGTTGGGGGACAGTCTCTTTCTAGAGGTAAAGTTTGGCAGGTCTGAATTTCACTCAAGGGAGAAAACAGTATTACTTTCTAGTGTATCTGCTCCTAAACTCTTATATCACCTACCTAGCCATCCCAGGAAAACCTCCATAAATCGAGTGAGTTATTGATAAATTTATTTTATTTTTGTTTGTTTTATGTTGCTAAGGACTCAAAGAAACATGAAAGACAAAACAATTTGCTTCTTCATTTTAGTAGACAGCAAGCTATTATTCCGTGCGTTCGGGGCTGCTTTTCCTGGGAGGTTGTTTACTCATTCATTTTATATATATTAAAGGAATCGATCAATTGAAAGTCTGCTCTCAGGCTCTGGGAGCAACTGGAAATATCACGGTGAGCAAATAGAGACAAAAGGTCACCTACAGGGAAGTTCACAGACTGCTGGGGAAGAGAAAACTTAACCAAATAAGCAGAAATACATTTGACATCTTCACTGGGGTAACTGCTATGGTGCTTGTATCAGGGACAAGGGGTCTCAACGACTGGTGGTAGGAGAGCCGGGGGAGAGAAAGCTGCCTGGAGGAAGGGACAAATGAGCTCAGACTGAAAGAATGAGAGGAATTACTATGGACAGAATGGAAAAAGAACATTCCAGAACAAGACATCTAGAAATTAAGCTGGAATTGCCAGAAAGTGGAAAAGCTGGTGGCTGATGCTTTAAGCAGCAGCCTGACACTGCTGAGTAAGTAGCTTTTCCAAAGGTGGAAGAGAGGACGGGGTGGAGTGGTGGTGCTGGATAGCTGTGGGTGGTGGGCTCCCAGACCTGGATGGAATACCCTGCCTCCAAGGTGGCTGAATCTGTGGGTGATGGCAGAGGGCTTCAGACCACGGAAGGCTTTCCAGTGGGCCACTGTGCCTTCCCAGTTCCCTGGCCTCAATGTCTGAATGGAGGAAAGGATTAACATTTAATGATTAACATCAGGGAAATGCAAATTAAAACCACAATGAGATATCATCTCATATCACTTAGGATGGCCACTATCCAAAAGACAAACAACAAACGCTGGTGAGGATGCGGAGAAAAGGGAACCCTCCTATACTGTTGGTGGGACTGCAAATTAGTGATTGGTGCAACCATTGTGGAAAGCAATATGGAGGTTCCTCAAAAAACTAAAAATAGAAATAACATTTGACCCAATAATTCCACTCCTAGGAATTTACCCGAAGAAAACAGATCCCTGATTCAAAAAGACATACGCACCCCTATGTTTATCACTGCACTATTTACAAAAGCCAAGATATGGAAGCAACCTGAGTGTCCATCAATAGATGAATGGACAAAGAAGATGTGGTACATATACACAATGGAATATCATTCTGCCATTTTCAACAACATGGATGGAGCTAGAGGGTATTATGTTCAGTAAAATAAGCCAGAAGAAAGTCAAATACCAAATGATTTGTGGAATATAAAAACAAGGCAAAACAGAAGGAACAAAACAGTAGTAGACTCATAGACACCAAGGGACTAGTGGTTACCTAAGGGGAGGGTTTAGGGAGAAAGAGGGGGAGGGAGAAGGGCATTAAGGGGCACAATAATTTGCAATCACAGTATAGGATACGGGGATGGCAGTATAGCATGGGTAACACAATTAATGACTCTGTAACATCTAACTACCTTGATAGACAGCGACCCCAATGGAGGGAGGGGGTGAGTACTTGATAATGTGGGTCAATGTTGAACCACTGTGTTGTGTATTTGAAACCATCATAAGACTGTGTATCAACGACACTTTAATTAAAAAAATTAATGACTAATACCATTAGCACAAAGGCAAAGGAACAACACTTTAATGAGAGGCAGTATGTGGGGGGCACAGACCCTTGTGTCTACAGCCAAGGTACAAGTTCAAATCCCTGTTCTACTATTTAAAAGCTTTTCTGTTTTCGGCAGTTAGTTGACCTTCCTGGGCCTCAGTTTCCCCACCTGTTAAGCGGGGATAACAGTGATCTATTGTATCAAGTGGTGGGGAAGATTAAATAGGTCAATATATGTGAAGTTCCTAGAAATGTCTGGCATTAAGTAAGTGCCATACACATATTGGGGGAAAAACAGCCGCCAGATGTGAAGCCCTCCTTTAATTTTCTTGGACTCTGTAAGTCGCCAAGGAGCTGGTGCAGCTCACAGGAGCAAATGGGTTCCAAAGTGGGCTGAATTTCCAGCCAAACTGTGGGAAGTGTTTGACAATTGAGTTGGGAAAACAATGTTAACCTACCATTTTTTGCACCCAAGTTCTCAAACCACTTCCCTTTGGCATCCATTGGCCTGCCATACGAAATTCCTTCCAGGAAAAGTAGTGCTGGTCAAAGAAAAGATGACTGATATTAAGGAAAATCACACACATGGGGGCCATGCGGCTCACCGAGTCCTAAAGGCCCCGAAACTGCTTCCTTCGGACACCCAGGATTAGTACCAGCATTTAAATTCCCTGGGCTAGCCCGGAAACCCCAAGAACCATCTCTGGAAATACCGTTTCTGGGAAAGCAGCCCCAGCGTCTGAAATGCTCTGCGCCGACGCTGGGTGACCCGACTGGAGGCTCAGTGGGGAAAGCCGGTGATAACTCACGATGTATCCGGGAAGCTCACACAGAGGCCGCCAGACGCTGCTCCCTGCGCCGCCTCGCAGTCTCCCAAAGAAAGAAGAGCGAAGAAACAACCGTCCAATGATGAACACTACCTGGCCCGGCGGGTCTCGGTAGCCCGGTCGCGTCCGGGTGTCCGGCAGGGGCCGCTGCAGCCGGGCCTTGCGTCCCGCCCCCGCGCCAGGGCCGCCGCCACCGCCATTCCCGCCTCCTGCAGGTGCGTCTCCTCCCGGGCGGGGATCTCCGCGGCCTGCAGGGCTCCGGTCCGAGGGTCTCCACCGAGCACGCGCCCCCGCACGGCCGCCCGCCCAGCCCCGCGCAGCCCCGGGCTCCCCGGGGTGGGGCGCAAGCGGTGCTGGCCCGCCCGCGGTGCGCATGCGCGGCCCGGCCGCTTCCCCGGGTTCCGGGTGGGCGGTGATTGCGGGGCCACTGAGGGCACGCGGGGGGACCCCGGGGGGCTTCCCTGGCAGGGGTGTTTCGCGTACGGAGGCCCGAGGCCCGGGATCTTAAGGGCACAGCGCGGGGGCTGGAAGCGGCCCCAGAGACAGGGGCGGGGACAGGAAACGAGGTTGGAAAGTAACGCGGCCGGAGCACGTCGGCTCGGTAGGCCGCCGGGAAGGTGGCGCCTCGGAGCACAGAGCCCCCTTTGGGGAGAGTCCCTGTGGCTCCTTGCTGTGGCTCCTTGCTGCAGCGGGGGGCGGGGGAGGGTCAGCAGATGGTGGCCTGGGCTTGGGTGTTGGCTGTGGGTGCGGGAGGAGGGGGCAGATTCGGACGTAGTTGAAAGGTGCGTCGGTCCAGATTTGCTGACAGCCTGGCCCCAGTAGGGTATGAGATGTGGGAACCGGACAAGTGGGGCCACGAGGATGGTGCCGGAGGCTTTGCGGGGTGCAGGTTTGGGAAAAGTTCCCCAGCTCAGGCTTGGCTGTGCGGGGCTTGGGGAGGGTGGCTCTTGGTCATTGGAGGGGGGATGAGGTCTGGAGACCCTGGGACGATGGGACATCTGAGAGGAAGGAGGAAAAGCAGAAGAGGGTGATGTCTGGAAGCCAGGAGAACCAAGTGTTTCCTGGAGACGTGACAGATGAGTCAGAGGCTGGACGTGAACAAGCAGGAGGACCGAGGCCCCGTTGGGTTTAGTAAGGTGGAGGTCACTGGAGGGACTTTGACAAGAGCAGGTGGTAGTTGGGAATGAGGCTGCTGGTGTTGATCGCTGTGGACTGGGGCACTGCATTTGCTTAGCTCACCGGTGTTAAGTTTCTGTAAGTTCCTCTGCAATGTACTTATGTATTCTAAGTTAATACTTGTAAATTTTCGTCTCTGGAATAGTTAAGAGAACGTATCGTTTATTGCCTTTTTCAGAATCGGTAGGATGGCCCTTTGCACAGGGAACGTAGACACATTTTTCATTTTTTCTGATTTGGTAGGTGAGTTTTAAGTTTCACAAGAAAGCCTGGTTAAAGGGCCCTGCTGTTCTTCCAGCGTAATGTCACTGCATGGGAACATCTCTGGCACCTATAGCTCCCAATGCCTGTTTGATGAATGAGTTTCTTTCCTTGAGGCCTGTCTTCCCACCCTTGAGATGAAATCAAGGAAGAGTAATTGGTGGGTTCACCCAAGGGCGTTTTCACCCCTGAAGGCTTCTGGACTAGACACACGAGTTCTACTGTCCTCTGGCAGCACTGTGGTGGCCTTATTCTAACCCTCTGGGAATTTACTTTTCCACCTAAACAGGGTTGTAAGCTTGTGCAAGGTGAAGCCACTGCCCACCCCAACCCCCCAGGAAAGCAGAAAAATGCTGGTGTAGAAGACGGATCCAATAAATACTTTGTGGGAGCAGCTTGAAAATAGTCTCATGCCCTGAGCGTTCCCAATCTGGGAAATAAATTTCAGGTGGTGCTGTTCAAAAAAGTGTAAACGTTTTGTTTTTAATCTCTACTTTGTTTTCACATTTTCTGAGAGACTTGAAGAACATCTTGTAAATTGATGGAAAACTCGGCAAAACAATTCCAACATTTATTTTTTAAAAAATCATGTAAAATGTTGACTAATAAAACAGGCAATAGAGGGTCTTGTAACCCATGAGACTAAAATTATCTCACTAATTTATTTCTTCAGATAGAAAACTTAGATCCCACTAATACATTAAAAAATTAGTATGATAAAAGATATGAAATAGGATATACATGTTTAGAAAGTATTTTAATTGTATATAACCCATGAATGTGGGTATATGCATATAAATACATGTATATGTCATTAGACAGTGCAGTTCACCTGAGAACTAAAGCCATCTTCCCTAAAAGTACTTGCTGATTGCATTTCCTAGGCAAAAACTCTAGAAACTAGCAATTTTTGGAAATGTTGAAACATGGGCAAATAAAACTTTTTTCTTTTATTATTTTGAGTTCAGTGTTATATTGAAAGTCTTACTCAATAATGAAAACATCAAATAGAAAAGCTAGATGAAAAATTAGTCCAGATAATATAATCCTAATCTTGTCAATCCTACAATTAAAAATTCCTTAATATTCTCAAATTTGGAGCAACTCTTTAAAATTAACAAGTTCAACACTCATGTTCAGAATAGAATGAGGATTTGCCTTCCTTTCATAGCTATCCAGCGGAAGACCCATCATTTAGACCTTTACTCAGAAGAACTATACTTAGAGCGGTGTAGTCAACTGCTTTACATGGAATGCCTCTGTTGATTGGATTTTAAATCCTTAAACTCAAATTTTTAATGACTTAAAATCCCATTTCTTCCGGTCTGAGAAAAAAATACTACCCGTTTATTCAGGATTCTTTGACACTAGGTAGAAAGGTTCCCTTACATTTAAACACCTATAGAAGAAGAAATGAATTTTGGGGATCAAATTGATGTCTCCAGATTTAAGTACTACAAAGCAACAGTGGAATTAAACATTTTCATCTTTGAGAGAAATAACTGAAGATACATATTAAGCTCAAAATGATAGTATAAATAACTTCATGCAACATGTAAGGAACTTTTTAGTAAAGTTAGGCAGTATTGGGAACTTTAATTGCAGTTTTCATCCAGATGTGCAAGTTAACAATTATCATCTATGAAAGTACTTACAGCCTCAAATAAATAGATTTGAGAAAAATTCCTTTTCTTGATTATTGAAGCTGGGTGATAGGAACATAAGGGGTCACTATATTGTTCTATTTTTGTATATGTTTAAATTTTTCCATAATGAAAAGAAAAACTGTAGTAACACTTGTCTCTTACTGAGATGGTCCTGATAATTAGTTTTTCCAAATAAATTGAACTTCATCAAAACCTAATCATGCCCATGCTGGCTGAAAATCATGCCAAGTCATTTTCCCCATGCTTCCTTTAAATAGATCACTGGGGCTGTTTTCATGGTGTCAGGCTTCCCCATTGTTACAGGTTACAGATGCTCACCTGAGCGGCCCTGCTGGGCTGCAGGGGGCATTTCTGAGTCTGTGCACCTTCTCCTGCAGCAGCTGGTCAGCAAGGGGCCTTTCCTGATGCTCTCTTTGGCTCTGGCTTGCATTCTTTTTTTTTGCAGAAATGACTCCAGGCAGCCAGAGGGTCTTGTCCCCTGAAGTTATTCTGGAAAGCAACACTACATCATTTTTCTCTAAACTTTTTTTTTTTCCCCTCCAGTATTCCAAGCATCTTGTCCAGTCTTTTGGGTTATAGCAGAGATAGGTTACAATGAAAATTTGTCAACATGCACGCTACTTGTTCTTTTTTAAGTGTGGTTTATTGAAGTACAACTTACATAGTGTAAAAGTTACCCTTTGAATTACACTGTTTTACAAGATTTGAAAAAACACCACAAAATGAAGACAGAATTTTCCATTGCTTCAAAAAGTTCCCTGGCCCTCCTCCCTCCACCTCCCACCCCCAGAAATCATAGAAGTGATTTCTGTACCTGTAGTTTGCCCTTCCAGAATATCCTAAATGGTCTCAAACACAATGTAGCCTTTTAAGTGTCTGGTTTCTTTCACTTAGCATATTGCTTTTCTTTTTCAAAAAAAGCAACTTTAGTAATTTGGTTTACAGAGATGTTACAAAAATAGGACACATATACTATTTACCCACATTCCCCTAAGGTTAACATCTTACCCTAGCTTTTCTAGGACATTTACATTGATACAGTGCTGTTAGCAAATTTGTAGACTTCTTTCAGATTTTGCCAGTTCTCCCACTAACGTCCCTTTTCACGTCTCTGATCCAATCCAGGATGCCACCCTGCATGTAGTTGTCATGGTTCCTTAGTCTCTGATCTGGGACAAGCCCCCAGCCTTTATCTTTCACAACCCTGATGATGTTTTTGAGAAGTACTGGCCCATTTGGCTGTAGAATGCCCTTCTCAATTGGGGTTTGCCTGGTGTTTTCTTAAAATTAAATTGAGGCAACAAACATCTGGGGAAACCATCCCTTTGCCCTTCTCATCGCATCATATCAGGAGGCAGATGAAGCCTTCCGTCCTGTTGCTGGTGATAGACTGACAC
>JAQQAC010015287.1:12237155-12321568 GCA_029783875.1 Phataginus tricuspis
AAAAGTGACAATGGAACGTTCTTGGGGTGAAAGGGTTTATACCCACTTTATTCCCACGGGGGCAGGTCAGTCACTAGACTCCCGTCCACCCAGAGCGAGTCTGCACGCAGCAAGCTGGTCTCTGCCTCTGGGCCTCTCTGCTGCTGCAACCGTCTCAGTCTCTGTCCTCAGTGCTGCCACCACTCCAGCCTCTGCTCTCCTGCAGCCCTGCAGGCCACAGCCCTGGGCGGAGCTCTTTATGTAGAGTCAGTAATAACGTGTGGCCCACACGTGTGCAGTGGACAAGCTGACCAGGGTCAGGTGAGAATCCTGGCCACAGGAAATTTCATTTTCTCTACACATTGCTGTGCAGCCCATCTCCAGAACCATTTTTACCTTTCAAAACTGAAACCCTATACCTATTATTTTATTTTTAAACTGTATTATAGTTTACATACAGTAAAATTAACTCTTTCTTAGCATAGAGTTCTGTGGGTTTGACAGACAATTATGTAACCACTACCATAATCAAGATGTAGGACAATTCCATCACCCCCCCAAAAATCCCCTCATGCCCCTTTGTGTATTCACTCCTCCATGCTTGGGCAACCACTGATACATTTTTTTGTCCCCAGAGTTTTGTCTATTCCAGAATGTCATATAAGCAGAATCATACATAGATTCCTTTTTATAGCAGCCGTGTTGAATATTGTGACTGTGCTGTTGTTTACTGAACTTGTCCCCTGCAGATGGACAGTTAGGTTGTTCCTAGTCTCTTCCTATTAATCACAATGAACAACCCTGCAGATAAGGTTTTGGACGTATGCAAGCCTCACTGTTGTAAAAATTACCAGACTAGGGAAAATGCACTTATAATTTTGATAGGTTGCCCATCCAAAGGGACTATTAAGTTTTGGGAAATGTGTTATTTTTCTACTTTTCCTGTATCTACAGACCTGTAATTCTGAGCACTTTGACCAATTTGTCCCACTAGATAAAAATTTAGCTCTGCCAATAACCCTTTCATGTCATTGATCCATGTATTGCTTTTCTCTGTTTTTCTTTTATAAAATTCTTCAGGGATAGATAAAGATTTACTAAATGTGCTTTAAGACTCACAGGTTTCTTTGACATGATGTCATCTTAATTCTATATGTCATCATAGTACTTACCTTCCCTGCCTAGTTCAGTTGTCATAATTTACATTCTCATAGAAACAGCATTTTTGACCAAAAGTTGAAAGGCCGGTGGTTTTCATATTTTTTTAAAAGCAGCAGAACCTCATTTTCGGATGCATTCTCACATCTAACCCCTTCCCAAACCTCTAAGGCTGGGGTGCTTAGACTCGGGCGTTCAGCAGAGTCACAGGGAGACAGATATGGGGCCCACCCCAAAGTTTCAGACTCGGTGGGTCTGCGGTGGAGCCCATGACTTGCATTTCTAGCAAGATCTCAGCTGCTTCTGCTGGTCTGGGGGCCACACTTTGAGAATCACAACTCCAGGGCCCCTCGGAGCACTTGCCACACAAAGGAAAGTCGGCGTAGAGGATGAATGACCTGATGATCTCTTAGGAAAGATGTTTGTGAAGGGCATTCTTAACGTTGATTGATTCATTGATTGAAATACAAGTATTCTCTCATTGTTTCTATTTACTCTTGTGTTTTTTCCTAAAGCCCCTCTCTAGAGTTAGTCCTACGAGGAAGGCCCGATGCGACTTCTCCAGGTTGTCCCCAGACGATTGCTTTCCCACCTCTGTTGTGGCCTGAAGTCTCCGGCCTCTGCACAAACCAAGATTTGCCTAACGATGGCCCGGCCGAGTTCAAGTAGGTCTTTCTTAGCCTGCCATCTCCTCATCTCCAGTGGGATTTAAGGTGCTTGAGAGTTCCTACACTTTGAAAGGGCACGTCTGTGTTAAAGTGGGTTCTAGGCAAGAGGGTGGAGAAAGCCATGAGCCCTCAATCATGGCTGCTGCCCTGCGGGCCTGAGGTCAGGCAGGAGGATGCCCGGCGGTGCAGAGCAAGGCCTTTGATCCCCGAAGGCAGCCCCTGCTTCTTTACCTGCTATGGGGCTATTCTCTGTTTACAGTTCCCTCCTATTACCCAAGGTTCTGGTGACATCTTGTTGAAGAGTCCAGCTCTTACTTGAGGTATAAAGGAAGAGGCCGGTGTGCCCAGGTTTGGGGCAGAGCGTTTGCTCCCCTTGGTGGCAGTGCTGAGGGAAGCTGGAATTGGCAGCATTCCCAGAGGGGACTGAATTCGGTAAGGTGGGGTCCAGAGGCCTCGGGTCGGGCCTCACACACCCAAGCCTGTTTGTACTTTCATGAGGAAAGATGCGTTCTCATCCATTAGCCCTTCTAAATGTTCATAACAGACGTGCTCTGGGGAAGGCACTGTTGTTCACAACAAACAGCCAAAGGAACCCGGGACAGCAGAGGGTCAGGTGGGTGGGAGGCAGAGCTGAGCTTCAGGGTCAGTGCTGTGCACCCAGAGCCCCTGCTTCCTTATGAAGACCCTCTGCACTCATACACCCGGCTGCATGGACAGTGTCTTCGTGGTACAGGAATGATTTTTATTTGGGTATCTTAAAGTATAATTTCACACAAGGTCAAATTTCAAAATACAGACAATTGATATGGGATGTAGATGTCCAAATGGTGTACTGGATTGATAAAGATTTGATTTTCTCTTTAGATATGGCCGATTTTCGGAAGCTTTTTGCAAAAGCGAAGCACGTAGTCATCATCTCGGGGGCTGGCGTGAGTGCTGAAAGTGGGGTTCCAACTTTCAGAGGAGCCGGAGGTTACTGGAGAAGGTGGCAGGCCCAGGTTAGTGACGTTTCCGGAACATTAAGGCACTCTGCTGACTGAAGCCATGGCAGAGTTTGACTCAGAAGCTGTACTGATGCCTGAAACCCGGAGGAAAAAGGCGTGAAATCAGCCATGACTCTCTGTTCCTGTTCGTTTTGGCAGCAACACAAAGTCCACGTGATCAAGGTCTCAGGTTCAGGCAATGCAGCCACTCCCCTTACTTTCTAGATTTGTATGTGTAGATTGCACTTATTCACATAACAATTTGATTCTTCTAGTAATTAAAGTGGAATCAGAAAGCCTTGGTTAGCATAATTCATTACTTTTCTACAGATATTGAAATCAAGTATTACACATTTTTAGTTTCTGTGAACTTCTCATATTAACACCAAAATTGAGTTGTTGAAGGCTGTGGGCTTGAAGTTCAAAACTTTATATGAAGGCCATTAGAAGGTAAGTTCTGTGGGGGCATGGATTGTTTTTTTAACTCAGCTTTTATTGAGGTATAATATACCTACAATAAAACTCACCAATTCGAAGTGTGCAGTTCAGTGGCTTTTAACAAATGTGTCGGGTCAAGTAGCCACCACCACCATCACCATGTAGGACATTTCTGTGCCCAGAATATTCCCCCTGGGCCTTTTGCAGCCACTCTCTTCCCCTCTGGCCCAGGAAATCCCTAGTCTGGGAGGGCAGGGAATTTTGTCTGCTTTAGTCACTGCTCCGTCCCCAGCTCCCAGAACTCTGGCACAGATAGATATTCAATACATTTTTGTTGGTTGATGAAGGCAATCATAAATAATTACTTCAGTATATGACTTCCACATTTAGTAGGTAATTTCTTGTTAAGTGAAGGCTTAATGCACCTGCCTTCCCTTCCTCCTCTTTTAAGTGTCTCAGGCAGGGAAATATTTGGGGTGTTTGATCCCCTCTCTGCTGCCCTCCTGACAAGGCCCCGGGATGTGGACGTGGGGCTCATCACCTTAAAGGTGAAGCAGGGGGGAAAGAAGAGCAGAGGGCCATTAGGGTCTCCCAAGACAGAGGACACAGACAGCAGGCCGTGGCGTGGGGAAGCAGGGCCTGGGGGGGCTCGGAGGGTATGAGGAGGAACTCGGAGAGGGGTGGGCAGTGTGTCAGAGCAGTGCAGAGCCTGCGCGGAAGCAGAGAAGTCAAGAGAGTGTGTTTAACCCCAGCTCTGTTCCAAGGACACATAGATGCAGGTCCATGCGCCACCTGTGAACTGTTTCGGGCCACTTGTGTTCTAAGTGGAGGCAGGAAGGAAGAAAGGACAGGGTCCCAGTGGGTAATCTGCAGCGTGGACTGGCCACTCCCAAACGAAGGCCGACGTCACTACCAGGTAGAACATGACGTGCCTGATGCAACCGCCGCCACAGTCAGGATCACCGAGTATTTCAGTCACGGCCGAGGTCCCCTTGTGTCCCTTCTCCATCGGCCTCTAGCCCCAGACACCTGCTACTCTGCCCTTTTTCACCATACGTGAGATTTGTCTCTCCTAGAAGACTAATTGTACTTTGAAATATATTTTTGTATGTTCTGTTGATATATACACTGTTTTATATGTGTAGTTGTGTGTGTGTGTAGCTATTATTATAGCTAAAAAACCGAGTTTCTTAACCTTGGCCATTTTGCACTTCCCTTTTCGCCTGGCTACAGGGGATGCCTTTGGATGTTTTGGGGCTCCATGAAAAAACAGATTCAGCCTGAATTACATTCCCGCATATTACTTGACTTCGTGTTCATAACCCACTTGAGTGGTGAAGGGGGCAGGTCATAGTGTCCCTGCCTTGGAATTAGGGGAATGAAAACCAATTTCTCCAGGCCCTGCTTAGTCCCAGGATGGAAAGGTGGTGGCCAGGCCGCTGTCCTGCATCCGCCACACTGCTGAACCTTGAGCGGACGTGTCCCAGCTTGCAGCCTCCCAGGGCCACCTGCCTATGAGTCAGAGGAAAATGCCTTCGGGTGTCCCCGGCGCCCCTGCTGCCTGAGTTCTGGAGCACTGCTGCTGCCGTCCCTCCCTGCCTCCTGCCTCCTCTCTCCCCCAGGACCTGGCCACCCCTCAGGCCTTTGCCCGGAACCCGTCCCAGGTGTGGGAGTTCTACCATTACCGGCGCGAGGTCATGCAGAGCAAGTTCCCGAACCCCGGGCACCTCGCCATCGCCGAGTGTGAGGCCCGGCTGGGCAAGCAGGGCCGACGGGTCACGGTCATCACCCAGAACATCGATGAGCTGCATCGCAAGGCTGGCACCAAGAACCTTCTGGAAATCCATGGTGAGGGACCCTCAGCCTCCCATGGGGAGGGGTACCAGACTTTAAAACCCCTGCCCTACCACTTCCCACCTGGCCCCACCTGAATCAGAATCAGCGCTTCGACAGGATGCCCAGGTGCCTGCACATTGTACTGGAGCAGCGCCG
Source organism: Phataginus tricuspis (assembly GCA_029783875.1). Taxonomy (NCBI): domain Eukaryota; kingdom Metazoa; phylum Chordata; class Mammalia; order Pholidota; family Manidae; genus Phataginus; species Phataginus tricuspis. The sequence continues at coordinate 12,242,374 of JAQQAC010015287.1, forward strand.
GTCTGCACAGCTGCATGGCCTCCCTCGAGCTCCGCTGGGGGTGGAGTTGTGCTCCCAGACAGCTGCCCAGCTGGGCTGCAGGGAAGTGGTAGGTATGGGCCGCTGAGCAGCTGCGGCTTTAGCAGGATGCCACATGGGAAGACGTTGGCACCCCTAGGAGTATCCAATTTCCTCCCCTGTCCCCGATTGGCTCTCCCCACTGAGGCTGTGCTTCTGCTCAGCCCTGAGCCTCTGGGGAGCTGCCAGCTCACGGATCTTCCCTGCAGCAAGCCCGCTAAGTTAGTGATGCCCACGGAGTTTGTCTTGGGTCCCTGTGGCTTCCCTTCTCTGCCCTTGATGGCACCCGCCTTTTCCCTCTTACCCTTTTAACCTTCTCCCGTCTTTGCTCTCACCAAAAACCTAATAATTTCAGTTATACAAAAGCAGAAACAGGCATGCAAGTATTTCTTCCCGAGGATATTTGCATTTAAAAGTCTCAGAACTTCAGTCTCAAGGAGTGCATTTCTAATCATGGAACTTCCAGAAGCAGCGAGCCAGGGGGAATGCTTTTGTGTGCGTTCGGTGAAGTTGCCCGTTTTGGCCTAGGCTTATGGTCACCCTGATAATGAACCTTGAGAGCTGGTCACTTGGATCCTGTCTGTCTTTTGTGTCCCAGCAACAGTCAGCCACCTACTAACCAAGTTCTTTGGTACCTTCTGTTGAGTCTGGGCCACCTTCCATGTGGCTCCGCTCATTTCTCTGCGGTGTCAGAATGTGGGCTGTGTCACTTGCCATATAATATGTATAAAAGGAGCATACTTGTTTTATGGATTAACAGTTGTTTTAAGGATTAGCTAAGATAATATGTGCATATTTGTTGGGACTTTTGGGGTTGCAGGTGGTGAGAACTCTCTTCTAATTTAGGTTAGAAACAACACTGTCATATTTCATTCAAATGAAGATGCCATCAATTTTAAGATGCATCATGTTTTTAATGTAGCACTTAAAAAGAAAATAATGTGGCTAAACCATATCTTATTTTATTATTCCTTAGAATTGTTATACGTACAGAAAGGGCTTGTTAAAACTTACTTAGACACAGATTTTTAGAAACTATATCACTCTTATGCATATAGAAAACAAAATGTGAGTGAAATGAAGTGGTTATGATATTTTCCCTCTCCACCTTTTCTTTGACTGTTTGCCCACACTCTGGGCATGCTCTGGGCCATCAAGGGCGTTGGTGATGTGGCATTTCCTAACAGGGCACCCCTGGTGTCTCTCAGGGTCTCCTCCAGGCTGCTGACGCATATTCTGCAAGTTTGATACTGGGCCTTTCTTGGTCTTACCACAAGGTGTCAGAAGGAAAGTTCTAGACAACTAGGACTCACTGTCTTCCTCCAATGGCCCTTAAAATGTTGGTCACCTGGAATATCCTGGGGTTCCCAGCCGGGCCACTGAGAGTAGAATGGTTCAGTCAAGGGAGTGACACCCGATTCAGTCATCAGTGTCCCCTTCAGCGAGGCTGTGAAAATGTGCGCGGTGATGGCCACCCCATGTCCACCATCAACTGTAGCATGTGCCTGAATTTCAGAGATGTTAACATGGGAATAAGTGGCTGTCATGAAACTGGAGAATGTGTATATTGTCTTGCACCACTGAGGAGCGCTGGATGAGCTGCTGGGTTGGCAGGCTCCTTTTCTCTCCGGGGCTTCCCTGTGCCCTTCCTCAGCTGGGTTTGCGGTGTGTCCTCTGCGGTATGTTCTGGGCACATGGTGCCTGCTGAGGGAATTGTGGTCACCACTAGGGATTTAGCTCAGGAAATTGTTGCTAGTTTTAACATCAATTTTTTTTTTCATTTATTAGTTGATTATTTTTATTGAGCTGCATTTCCATAAAAGATTCAAGCTTTATTAAGTCGAAATTAAGGTTTGTAAACACATCCCATGCTATTGAGGCTTTATCAGTCACGTACTTAGTCATGCCCTTAGGTGTAGGTTGGCATCATCTGGCCTGCTGACCACTTCAGTTCCACCTAAACATAGAGGTAACTTGAGGGCTCCTGACTCATGTAGTAAGTTGTTTCATCTGACTCTCTCCTCCAGATGACAGAGTCCAGGGGGACAGGTGCTCCCGGCTTGGGCAGTAATCCTGCATGCCTCTCTGTTCCCATGCATGATACCCAGGGGAGGCCCACTGTTACAGTGAACATATAAAAACTCAATTTTCTTGTACTCTGTTAGATATGGAGATGATTGCTCTTGATTATACTGAATTCCGGTTCTGATTAGCTTCTGTTTTTCAGGTAGCTTATTTAAAACTCGATGTACCTCTTGTGGTGTTGTGGCTGAGAATTACAAGAGTCCAATTTGTCCAGCTTTATCGGGAAAAGGGTAATTATCCTGCGCTGCAGAATAAGTGTACGTTGTTTTCTCTTTAAGGTGAACATAGTTGCGAGCAAACTGATTCATTAATCTAAGATTCCCATAGATATTTATGAGAAATAAGATTAGATCCACTACAGCCATATGATAAAATGAGTATTTTGCTCATAATTTACAATGTTAAATGAAAAGCACAGGACCTAGCTCTATATAATACGATCCCAATTGTGTATTAAAGCACATGCCTGCATGGGCACGTATGCTCACTCACACACACACACACACACACACACACCCATGCTGATGTATCTGTATATAGATGAAAGCCCAGAAAAAAATACAACAAAATATTAACAGCGATTATCAGGAGTGGCAGGATTGTGGGTAATTTTGATTTTTTTATAGCTTTCTGAATTTTCCAACAATTCTAGGATGAACATGTACTATTATTATAATTAGGAAAAAATTAAAAGTAGACTCAGAATATTGAGAAAAATTCTACCTGGCCATTTTAAATCAGTAGAAATGATACAAGTAACATGTTAATATAATGCATTAATCTTCATTGTTAATATATTAATTATCTTCATTGCAGAAGATTCAAACTTTGATGACATATAGAAAGCAAACCATGAATCTCCTCCTTAGCACATTGGTGACTGCACCCCTTCCCCACATACAAATTCCCTCTCTTGAGGTAAAACCACTGGTAAATGTTTGGTGTCTGTCTTTCTGGCACCCTTCGAAGTCAGCATGTATTAATTACGAGTTTTGTACCATTTACTGCCAGGCAAATATACAAACTTATTGAGTTATGTTATTTCTTTGTTCTTTGATTATACCAATGACATTCTTTCTTTCTCATATTATTTACTCAGTGCTCCAGAACCTGAAACTCAAGATGCCGGAATCCCAGTAGAGGAGCTTCCACGGTGGGTAAAACGCTCTGATCTGTTTGGTGTCCTAGATTGCAAAAGAGAAAATGAGGAATCAAAATGGAAGTTCATTTGGTGAGATGCCTCTTTGGTGCGCAAATGCGAAACCAGCCCTGAGCCCTACAAGCCCAAGGTCAAAAGGACAAAGACTGAGACGAACAAAGCTCAAGAGAACTGCTTTGCTCTAGTCCCTTTCTGCTTTGTGTTATGGCAGGAGAATTTGAGGTCTGGAAAGCTTCTCTCACAACGGCTTATGCTACAGATGCTTATCCAGTTGATGTAGAGCAGAGAGGCTGGCATCCTGTAGCTGCCCAATAAAGGTTTGCTGTCATCCTCTTCATCCTCCTCCTCCTCATCAGAGTTACTAATCCAGGAGTATGGAGGCAGTAAAAGGTCTTGCAAAGGTGAAATTATAGGACTAAACAGAATATTTGTATATGTATATATAGATGTAACACATTAAAACAGTGTTTCCAAAAGTGTTTCATAGAGAACCAGATACATGTGAGGTTGATAGGCATTAGTTGAATAAAAAGATATGTGCTTAAATAAATATAGAAACTAGGTTAAACAAAGTTAAAATGTTTGCTTTAATGTAGGACTTCTCAGAGCATATAATATGCTCAAGTACATTGTTGCTCTCTAATAAATGGTTATATTATGTTCATATTTCACAGATTTTAACCTCAGATGCTTTTTATTTTTCTTAATAAGAGTTTTCAGTACTAATTTCTAAAGTTTCAATCTAAAAGAATAGGCAGTCCTGGGGGGTTCTTGAGTAGGAGATTAATATGATGAAAATTGCATCTGGGGGAGATTGTTTTAGAAGGCATATATATGATGGCCTAGAGTTAGTAGGGAGGGAAAGATGAGAGATTTTTAGTGACTGGCCCTGGAGAACTTGGCCATTGACAGGGCAAGGGAGAGGTGAAGCTGAGAGGAGATGAAAGGCGGCTGTTGATGAAATTAGAGGATGACGGGGCATTGGCGATAAATCTGAATCTAGCTTCTCCCAGGTCTGGGTAACTGAGCACAGTCATGGGAAAAGAGAAAGCTGTTGTTAAAAAACAAAATTCAACGGAGTAAATTTAAGTTCTGTTTGGCCTTATGTAATGATTCACGAGTTGGGAAGCATCCCACCTTAGCGGAGAGAAAGGAGCTCCCAGGAGCTGTCAAATGGAAGGCTCTTACAGGCAGAAGGGGGTGGAGCGAGGATGTCACTCCAGCACAGAGCTGACTGTTGCAGGCAGGGCCACCTGCGCTTGGAAGGAGGGGGGGTGTCTGTCAGGCAGAGGACGTCACTAGTCCTGACCAGGTAATTCCACATTGGATAAAAGACATTCTTGGAAGAGGCTGAAACTGAGGTCAGGTTAGGTGTAAGTTTTGGGTTGCTGATGTGGGGCTTAGCACAGGGGACTCCATTTGGGGCCTGTTGTTCCTTTTTTAACACTGTTTAGAAAGAGAACATCAAGGTTGGTTGAAACATACTTGTCAACAAATCAACCCAATGCCTCCAGACAAAATAAAAACTTTGGAAGGGCAGTTAAAATTGGGACAAGCTCATATGGGCTGGCAGGTGAGGGATAGGGACTAAGAAGGCTCAGAGGGACCTGCCTGGGCAGACTGGATTTAGGGTGGCCCCTTCCTTCCTCTGGTCCACCGTGGCAGACTCTGGCAGGGCAGGTCCGGGGCTGGATTAAGGGTGACGTTCTTACAGGTGTGAAGAGGCAGGGTGCGGGGGCCTGTTGCGGCCGCACGTAGTGTGGTTTGGAGAAAACCTGGATCCTGCCATCCTGGAGGAGGTTGACCGAGAGCTGGCCCTCTGTGACTTATGTCTAGTGGTATGTCACACCTTTCCCTGATCCTGGTGATTTCCTGAAACACCAGGACTGGGATGGAATTTGTTGTGATTTTCTCCCTCCCTCCTTCTCCCCTTCCTTCCTTCTCTGGAGGTGTGTGTGAAGAGGTCTTGAAGTACTTTACAGAAAACCTAAGAACACAGTGAACAAGAACTGATGAAACCATAAAAGAAGATTGTCTTAGGCTTTGCAAAGCCTTCCCCCAACAAATCATGAAAAGAGCATGTTACTAGTTCTGATTTTGAAAGTAGTTCATGCTCATTATTAAATTTGAGGAAATATAAAAAAGTATAAAATTATAAAGTGGAAATTAGAAATCACCAACAATTCCACAATCCAGAAATAGTCACCGTGCATTTTGGTGTTTTCTTCTAAGGCAGAGTTGAGCAAACCGTGGCCTGTAGGCAATTCACTTGACACTCGCCATGTCAATACAACCAGACCCGCATTATTTCCTAATTTAATTATTAAATAATTTAAATAATAAATATTTAAATAATTAAATTTTTAATGAAATGGTGTTCTATTGTATGGGTATAAAGTGATATACTTAATCCTCTATTGCTGAACATTTAGACTTTCAAATTTTGATATTTTAAACAATGCTATAGTGAATAAATATCCTTAGACATATCTGTCAGCATGCTCTTCAGATTATCTCCTTAGGACAAATTTCCTAGAAGTAGAATTAACTGGACCAAGGGTATGCATATTTCAGTTTCTTTAATGTGTCTTTAAAAGCAGAGGCACTTTCTCATGAGGACCCATTTATTTAGTCTGTTGTTACTGAGTGCCTCCCAATATTGAGCAGGGTGTCAGTATTCATGATAGATGGTTAAGTAAGAAAATAACAGTTTATATTGTAAAATATACACTGGTCTTCCCATTCTTGTAAAGAATGTTCATAAACATTTGTTCATAGGGAGAACCCCAAAAGAATATATATCAAAATGTGAACAGCGGTTATATGGGGGTAGTAGGATTATGAATGACCTGTAGATGTTTTTTCTTTGCATTTTCTAACTTTAAAAAAAAGAACATGGATTATTTGTTACTTCCAAGAGCAGAAACAAAGTAAAAGGAACCCCCAGAAGGTGACAAATGACTCATTTCTTTGCCGCTCTGCTCATGTGCACAGTTCTGTTCCTATTGCACATTGTCCCCGAATTCCAGTGATCACCCAAAGGACACCTCCTCCCTGGCCCACTTGTCCCTTGGACACTCTCCACCTGTTCCGTCCTGCTTAGCTTTCCTCACATCTGCAAGCACAAACCACCCGACTTTAGGTAAGGTTTTCTGAAAAAAATGCCTTTTGAGCCACAGTGCAGTCCTCATCTGCCATTTCCGTTTGTTTGCTTTGCAGGTGGGAACCTCCTCCCTGGTTTATCCCGCAGCCATGTTTGCCCCCCCAGGTGTCGGCCAGGGGGGTGCCGGTGGCCGAATTTAACATGGAGACCACCCCCGCCACGAACAGATTCAGGTACAGGATTCCCCAGGTGGGGGGTGGAAGGTTTAGACACAGCTATCTGAACAGATTTCACCTATTTACAAGTTAAAAAAAACCAAAAAGACAGAGTTCATCTTTTCTATTTGCCTTGATGGAAGGACAAATTCTGTGTGTAGCCTAAGAAAAAGCTGTGTCTTTTTTGGGCGTTTGCCATAGGGCTTTTGTTCTTTCACATTTGGAAAACTCTTTGATTCCTTAGACTTGGCTTTCGCTTGTATGTTTTAGCTGGGTTAGTAATTTGGCGCTTAGAGGTGGGCCAGCGAATACTCGGCTTGTGGATCTGGGAGATGCCTGTGCGGAACTTCACGCCCCGCTCTTCTCACTGGGAGGCTACCTGGGCGAATTCCCTGGCGGTCCAACTGCCGGGAATATTTGTACTTCGGCCACATTCTGATCCTGCTCCCGTTTCTCTAACCGCGCGGGTCATCAGAGCAGGCGTCCCTGGTCCCCCCCATGTGCCATTTTATGTCTTTTCCTTTGTTGTTCTTTCCCTTCCCCCAGGCTTTTCTGTCTTCACTTTTAACTTAGTTTATCTATTTTTGTCTGTCTGCTTGATTCCTTTCTAGAATAAGGCAGAACGTAAATAACTGACAAATGTGAACAAAGAAAATATGAAAGTTCACTGAAACTTCTTGACATTACTTTCATCTCAGCTGCATATTTTAAAAATCCTGGGGACTGGCTGCCGCCCATCAGATTCTGATGGGATTGTTCTGAGGTGTAGCCTGGTGGCTGGCCAATGGGTTTCTCCCCAGGCAAGGTCACTATGAATTCAATGAGACCGAAAATGACAATGGAATGTTCTTGGGGTGAAAGGGTTTATACCCACCTTATTCCCACGGTAGCAGGTCAGTCACTAGAATCCTGTCCACTCAGAGCGAGTCTGCCTGCAGCAAGCTGGTGTCTGCCTCTGGGCCCCTCTGCCCGCACAGCCGTCTCAGTCTCTACCCTTGGCACTGCCACATTCCCGTCCCAGCTCCCCTGCAGCCGTGCAGCCCACAGCACTGGGCGGAGCTCTTTATAGAGAGTCAATAACAACATATTGCCTACACGTGTGCAGTGAGCTAGCCAACCAGGGCCAGGTGAGAATCTTGGCCACAGGAACCTTCATTTTCTCCACCCTTCACCCCTCCAGGATTCTCACCTCTCAGTCTACGTGCCCTCAATCTCCTGCAATGATCCCTGTGCGAGGAAGCTGGAACATTGTACAATATACAACTAACAAAAATAACGACAAATTATAACCCTCAAGCATGAAGAGATGCTTTGCCACCAATGGCTGTATTCAAACCAGTTCTACTCAAATGAATTAACCCAAAGGACCATAGATGGGCCTTACAATACCACCTTCTCCAGCCTCTCCAGCAGAAAGTCCTGCAGACACACAGGTCGGTCTTGACACTTTGTCTCTGGCTTCTGCTTGGTCCTGAGTGGCCAGAACCGCTGCTCCAATTTCAGTTGTTGCCACAGCTCCAGTAGGAGTCTATTTGACTTCCCATCCAATTCCTTTCTGCCTGCGCCCGCCTTTATCAAATCAACCCACATCTGGGTCCTTGTGACGTTCCTGGGGCCCTTTAAATTCTTCCTTCGAGTAGCAGACCGTATTTCCTTTTGTGCTTTCATTGCCTGAGACTGAGGACAGGAGCAGAGCGTTAGAGTGCTCGCCAACCTGGGGAGGGGGCTGCACCTCTCCTGGAGGACCCTGCGTTTGCTGAGTGTTAATTTTCTTTCGGGATTTCCACCAACTTTAAACCTGGTGGGGTTTCAACTGAGGAGAGGCTGATGTCCCCGGTGCCGGCAGGGCCTCCACCCCCACCTGTTCGTCAAACCTCCGCTCCTCCATTTCTGGGGCTGACGGCCCCCCGGCACCTGGCAGCCTGCACTCTCGGGCTGCTGCTTCTCAGGCTAGTGACATCCTTTACCATTTCCACAGCACCTCGTAGTGATGCCATTTCAGTCACCAACACATTTTTTACCTCCTCAACGCACCTCGCAGCTCACGTTCTCGTGCTGCCTCTTCTCATGCGTCCTGCAGGAGGGCATCTTTCTCCCTTACGGCCTTTCTCAATATTGTAAGAAGGAAACTCCCCACAGTTCCTGCGGCCTCACAGGCACTCTGTTTCTCAAAAAACCTGCTTATTATAACAAGGGCCACCCCTAGTGCTTCAGGTGTCACCTCCACCCCTTTCAGTCTTAAGGTGGGGCCCAGTCCTCTAGGAGGCAAGCCACATCAGACCACACGTCCACTGGGGGACATTCAATGGTCTCCCCATCCATACATGCAGCCGCTGAAACACTCCTCCCACGAGGGCAGCTTGTCTGTCTTCTTCGGTCAACAATGAATCCTGCAGAGGTCGCCAGTTGTCTTGCCAATGGGTTTCAGCCCCGGGCAAGTTCACTATGGATTCAGTGAGACCAAAAAATGACTATGGAACATTCTTAGTGTGAAAGGGTTTATACCCAGCTTTATTCCCACAGTGGCAGGTCAATCACTAGAATCCCATCCACTCAGAGTGAGTCTGCATGCAGCAAGCTGGTCTCTGCCTCTGGGCCTCTCTGTCCCCACATCCATCTCAGTCTCTGTCCTCAGCGCTGCCACCACTCCAGTCTCTGCTGTCCTGCAGCCTTGCAGCCCTGCAGCAGCCATGCCACCGTGTTGCCCAGAGCACCGGGCGGAGCACTTTATGTAGAGTCAATAGCAACGTATTGCCCACATGTGTGTAGTGAGATAGCCGACCAGGGCCAGGTGAGAATCTTGGCCACAGGAACCTTCACTTTATCCACACCTGGGCACTGTGATTTTTATATGCTCCCTAGGTGGTGCAGATGTGCAGCCAGATGAGAACCCGTGTCCTGAGTCTTCACTGGGATTAAAAAAACCTGCCACAGACTGTGTGGAAACACACTGAGACCTGATCCTCTCCAGTTGAGTTTGCCAGCTTTCTTCCTAGTCTCTAGTCTCTTCCAGTATTTTTGATCAGCTACAGCCTGTATCCTCGGTCTGTAGTTCTTCAATTGCCTGTAAGTGGTGGGAACTAAGAAGACATCCTTTAAAAAATTGCCTTCTATGTAAAAACTTATACTCTGAAAACTGCAGAGTGCTGTGGAAATAAATAAAGAAGACCTAAATAGATGGAAGAACATCCATGTTCATGGATCGGGCAACTTAATATTATTAAGTTGGTAGTACTCTCCAAATTGAATTAAAGATTCACCTAGTCTTTGTCAAAAATGCAGCTGGCTTCTTTGCTGAAATTGACAAGGTGATCTTGAAATTAGTAGGAAAATGCAGGAGATCCATCCAGAAAAGCCACAGCAACATGGAGAAAGGAGTTGGTGAACTCACAGCTCCTGATTTCAAAACCTACTGCAAAGTTAGTTTATCAAGAGAGTGTGGTACTGGCATGAGGATAGATATATAGATTAGTGGAATAGAATTGAGAGCCCAGAAATAAATCCTCATATTCATGGTCAACTGATTTTTGAAAGCGGTAGAAGGAAGAGTCAGGGAAAGCATAGTCTTTAACATTGCTAGAACAGCTAGATAGACACATGCAAAAGCATAGTCTTTAACATTGCTAGAACAGCTAGATAGACACATGCAAAAGAATGAAATTGGACCCCTTCATTATACCATTATATGAAAATTAACTCAAATGGATCTTAAACCTAAATATAAGAGCTAAAATTACAAAATTCTTAAAAGAAAATATAGGAGTAAATCTTTGTGACTTTTAGTCAAGGTCTCCTTAACATCAAAAGCACAAGGATCATAAGAAAAATGGATAAATTGGACTTCTTCAAAATTAAAAACTTATGTACTTTAATGGACACCACCAATAAAATGAAAAAGACAACCCACAGTTTGAGAGAAAATATTTGCAAGTCTAATATTTGATAAGGGACTTGTATTCATAATATATAAAGAGCTCTTACAACTCAATAATAAAAAAAATAAGTCAATTTAAAAATGGGCCAAAGATTTGAATAGACATTTCTCCAAATACATACATATGCTCAATAAACACATTGAAAATCTGCTGAACATCATTAATCATTAGGGAAATTCAAATTAAAACCACAATGAGATGAACAATGACTAGCATGGCTATAATTTAAAAATCAGAAAATAACAAGTGTTGGTGAAGAAATTGGACCCCTCACATGGGAAAGTAAAATGGTGCAACTGCTTTGGAAAATAGTCTGGTAGTTCCTCTAAACATTAAATACCAAGTTAATAGATGGCCTAGCAATTCTAGGTAGACAGCCAAGAGAAATAAAACCTATGTCTACACAAAAACGTGTGCATGAATGTTCATGGCAGCATTGCTCCTAATAATCAAAATGTGGAAACAACCCAGCTGTCCTTCAACTTTTGAATGAGTGAACACAATTTGGTATTTACATACAATGGAATATTATTTGGCCATAAAAAGAACAAAGTATTGATGTGCTATAATATGAATGAATGTTGAAAACATTCTACTGAGTGAAAGGAGCCAGATGGAGAAGGCCGCATATTGTGTGATTCCACTTACATGAAAAACTCTGCACCCAAAAGCAGCAGGATACACATTCTTCTCAAGTGCACGTGGAACATTTTCCAGAAAAGACCACATACTAGGGAACAAAAGTAGAACGGTGGTTGCCTAGGGTTGAGGTAGGGAGGAATGGAGAGTGACTGCTAACAGGTGCAGGTTTCCTTTTGGGGTGATGGAAATGTTCCAAAGTTGATTGTGGTGATGGTTGTACAACTCAATATACTAAAAACACATTACATTATACATTATAAGTGAACAGATTGTATGTGAATTATATCTCAATAACACTGTTCTACTAAAAAATTAGATTGTTTTGCAGCAGCAGACTCACAGAACCCAAGAACGGACTAATAGTTACCAAAGGGAAAGGGACTGGTGAAGATGGGTGGGAAGGGAGGGATAAGAGGGTAAAAGGGGTATTACGATTAGCAGACGTAAGGTAGCGGGGGCACGGGGAGGGCTGTACAACTCAGAGAAGACAAGTAGTGACTCTATAGCATCTCACTACACTGATGGACAGTGACTGTAATGGGGCTGGTGAGGGGGACCTGATGAAGGGGGTAATTTAATCACCATAATATTGCACATGTAATTGTAGGTTAATGATACCAAAATAAATGGTAAATAAAATAAATAAATAAATAAATAAAAATTTAAAAAAAGAAAAAAAATTAGATTGTTTTGTAACTTATCCACTGAAAAATAGACATCAAATCTCTAATATGCCTCATGGCCCATATGTGTAGCGCCTGGGCTAGTTACATCATTCAAAGTAATAGCAGAGCCAGGTAACACAAGCCTCTTCTGGAAAGAACACCAGAATGCTCCAAGATGGGACAGGATAAAGTTTCTGCAGGAGGAGATGAGCTACAGCCCCAATTCAGTTTTTCTTCCACTGTGGTTTATTTTCAGTCATTTGATCTCCAGCTCGTTTTTAGTTAAGTATAAAGAATTAGAACAAACCATCACTATAGAAAAGTAAGGAAAATGCAGATAGAAGGAAATAAAGCTCGAGTGTTTCTACAACCTCTAGGTAAGAGATGGCCTCTCCCCCTCATGCCCTGGGCTGCCCAGTGGCGCCGTGCATCCACTCTGTATGTCTTCGTGTGAAAGGAAACTGAACTTTGTAGTTTTTCCTGCAAGTCAAGAATAATTCTGGGCATGTAGTGAAAGGACTTCCTAAGTCGGGCCTCCTAAAGCCACAGACCTGCTTCAGCTGCCGCTCTTCTCCAACAGAATTCTTCGACTTCATGTCCTGCAAACCTCCGATGTCTCTGTTCGGACAAACAGGTTACTTTCTTGTTAGAAACTGATCAAACTGGACAAGCTCGCCATTGACCAGCACCTACCGCAAGAACCACTGTCTGTTCATTGGCTTCCTTGTGGAGCCGAGGCTGTCTGTACTGCCAAGTCTGGGAATCTTCCCAGATGAGTATAACTGACCAGTGAAGCCATCAGTGCTTTTATCTAGGCATCATCAAAGCTGACATTTAGAGGAGACATGGGTGATACCCTTTCTTCCTACTCAGTTTTTGAAATGGGGATTGAGTGGTTTATTTAAACACAGCTTAACAACAGTAGGCTTTTCTCTTACATCTTGTGCGTAACAGATTTGGGTTGAACTTTAGGTCAGGGATCAGAAAACTACTGCTGGTAGGCCAAATTCACCTACCTTCTGCAGCAGTAAATAAAGTGTGGCTGGCGCCAAGCCTTGGCCACAGGTTTATGTATCGTTCTTAGCTGCTGTTGCATCACGACAAAATTGAGTAGCTCCAACAGCGACTGTTGCCTGGCCTGCAAAGCCTAAAATATTTGCTCTTTGGCTTTTTACAGAAAAAAAGTTGGCTAACCTCTGCTGTAGGTTAATGAGAAAAGTGAAAATTGGAGTAATATTTCCTTTTAACCTGATTTAGCTAAATTTCACCTTTTCTGTCAATCGTAATTCTTAGTTTTTGCTTAGTTTGCTTCCTCACCAGGCATGAAAGGAAGTTGGGGCACTGCCCCTCAGAGTCTGGACCTCCTTCCAAGTTACAAGCTAAAATACAGAGTAATTTTGTGTCGCATGCAGTGATCCGCTAGTTGACAGTCTGTCAGATCCTCTTTCAGTTTAACGGAGAGCAAGAGCGCAGCAGGCCTGCTCGCACCTGTGTGCCAGTCTTCAGCAGTTCACATATTTCACGGGTCCCTGTTCGCAGCCTGGAAGTTTCCCCGTCCTGGGATAAGGCCCCACTGCTGAGGTTTGGTGAGGGGCACAGCTTGCCTTTGTGAATGGGAGGTCGGGGAATGTGGAACGGAGCACCAGAAGCCACTTTCTTAGGAAAGAGAACAGGCGGCAGTTGAGGATGTGGGAATTGCCTCAAGCTCCCCATGCGTGGCTCCCTTTCCCGGGAAACCCTCGAGGGACCCTAACCACTGTGATGAAGGCGAGGAGCTTTCTGGCCTCCATGTCCGGTGTCCTGCTGCAGTGGCAGGAGTGAGGATGCCGTTTGGTCCAGGATGTCCACTGGGGGCACCCTTTCGAGGTAACAGGGTATCTGAGGGCTAAGGCATGCCCGATTTGTGTTGTGTCCAGAATAAATACTATGAATGATGAACTGCATTGAGTAAATGCCTTTGCCATTTTTAATTGTGCTCAGTTGGTTTTCTTATTATTAATACACTAGAAAATTCTGCTTTTATTTCTTACTCAGAGTTGGGTTTTTTGTTTTTTTTTCCTTTCCTAAGTGTTTTCCCTTGAAGGAAGCAGAAATCACTGATCTTTTGCATCTTTGTTCCTCCTCTTGGCTTGTCATTTAGTTTTTGTTCTCCTACTTTCTGACTATAAATTAGAGCTTGTCCTGAGAGCCCATGGATGGTCTGAGGCCTGTTGACGCAGCCAAAATCCTCGCGGTCTGTACGGGGTGTGAGGTGGTTCTCCTCCTGCTGTTAGTACGGGTGAATCTGTTGTAGTGTATATAGACTCTGTGAAACTTACACTTTCAATTGTGAGTTCAGCAATATAATCACGAAATATACTTTACAATCATGTCTCCCCTGCCCCTTAAGATCATATTTATGGCACCTAAATTTGAAGCAATTTGCTTTCTTAGGTTCCCTTGGCCACAGGGGCAACTAATGGGGAAATGCCTATGTCTAGTGTTGTCGGAAACTAGATGAAAGAAGTGGGAATAAAAATCCAGAATACTAGATGTGTGAGAATTTGGGTTTCAGCTTTACTCGGGGTATAACTAAGAAATGTGTGCCTTGCTGGAGAAGCACTGTCATGTTGCTCAGGACCCTCCTGTCTTTGTCCTTCTCTTCCAGGTTTCATTTCCAGGGGCCCTGTGGTACGACTCTTCCTGAAGCCCTCGCTCCTCCTGAAACCGAAAATGTTTCTTAATTGTCCTGGAGAAGGAAGAGATTATATACTGTATGTCTGAGTACTAGGCTACAAATAAGGGAGGAACAGTCTTGTAGATGGTGAGCTGAATATTGGAAAATCTAAAAAAATCCTCTGATTCCCTGGCTGGAATCCAACCTGATGATAAATGACGGGGTCTTAGAAGCAACATGTAGAAGTATTCAGAGGGAGAAGCGAGAGAACTATAAAGTTAATGCATGTGATTTGCTGTGAATGTAAATGTAAGACACCTCTGATGTGTTTGGGAGGGAAGAATTTTTGTAATTCGATTGTCTAAAAAACGTACGCATCCCTATTGTGGTTGTGCTATTTGGGCAAAGACAGAAGTACAGAGTGAAACCTTGGTATTTGTGATTTTTGTACAAGTTTTGGTGGAAAATTAAGTCCCTCTTTACAGTAAGTAATTTAGTGTATAAAGATGTCACCCCAAGAGATGGGTTTGTTGGGGGCTTTTTCTTTTCAGGATTTACCTGTCGGGCTGTAGCTTCCAACAGGGACCCGGGCGAGGGAGGAAGGAAGGGGTGGTGATAATGTAGAAAATCAGGGTGAGGAAAAAGTGAGGCAAATATATGGACTCCAAGGATAAACAGAGCTGCCTAAAATTTAGCCTTGGCCTTCACAGCTGCCATAGAGGACAGGGAGAGGTGATGGCCGACTGTTTCTCAGTGTCACAAACACGCAGTACACAGTCCCTGCAGGGGCTGCCAACCTTTCCCAGACACTGAATTCTGCAGGGTTTTTTTTTCCCAGCGGACTGAAAAAAATTGTTGTACTACCTTGGAGTAAAGCAGTGAGAACAGAGCCCTCTCCTGAAGGCTCACCACCTGATGCAGCATCCCGGCCCTTGGCATGCCCTCCGTGTGGCCTGACTAGGAGGAGAGGTCTTTATAAACAGTGTGGGGAAGCCATACATAATAGGGCCCTCAGATCAGGTGGGCTCTCTGGGGGATTACCCACCTGGGCCACATCACCACAGCGCCTTGTAAAATTTCATTTAATGTCATGCTCTTGGCTTTTATAGAAATAGGCAAGACCCTGTCTGTATACACTTTGTACTGTATTTGCAAGTCGTACCTTCTAATAAATTCCAAAGGCCCTTTGCAGGGGGCAAAAGGGTTGTTGACACCCTTAGGACCTAATTTCACACTTCACATGAGCGAGTCAACCCAGGTACACTTGTAATACTTAAGTACCATGCAGTTTTGTTCATGAAATACCATCATTCACTTTTAATAGGTTTGTCCTTGGGCTTCTCAAAGTTAGCTTTATACATTTTCCTAGTGTTAGCAATGATGGAAGTCAGCACACTGTCCCAGGGAATCTGATTATATTTGTCATTTGTAATTTCTACCTGGCTGAGGCCCAGATATTTCAGAGCTGTTCTTCCCTGCTCCTCTCATGCTGGACCTTTGGTACCAGCGGCTTGTATTGTTTTTGTGTTTGGACATTTCTGTTCATGCTTTGGTTTTGTTAGACAAGATGAAGAGAATTGAAAACACAAAGTGTATGAGAGGTAGAATTACTCAATTTAATATTTGAACGTCTGCTGTATGAGAGACATTAGAAATAAAATGATTAGGAAGACATGGACCATACCCTCAAGGATTTCACAGTACAGCTGGGACAACTATCCTGTAACCTATTATACAGTGTGGAAACTACAGTAATAGAAATGTGTGCCAGACTCAGAGGAGAATGCAATCAGAGATGGGCAGAGTAGGGATGGAGTAAGAGTTGTGGGGCTTGAAAGGCTCTAAGAGAAACTCAGCCTGGGTGGGCGTTTGTAAACTGTGAGTCTGGTAGTGTCGGAAGAGGGAACAGCATGTCTACATGCATTGCAAGTGTGAAGCAGCTTGGTTTGTTCAGGACTCGTTTCCCATTGT
The DNA here is from genome assembly GCA_029783875.1 of Phataginus tricuspis. Lineage (NCBI taxonomy): Eukaryota > Metazoa > Chordata > Mammalia > Pholidota > Manidae > Phataginus > Phataginus tricuspis. The sequence continues at coordinate 12,258,862 of JAQQAC010015287.1, forward strand.
ATAATGGGTGGGAGAAGAAACGAGATATCGCCAAGGGCCATGTATGCCAAGAAATGAAACACACTTGGAAAACAAATATAAACAGTACTAGGGTTGCATTCACCGAGTAACCGTGAAAAAGTCGTTCTTTCGCAAGATTCAGGCTTGCGAGGGCCAGCCCTGTTCGAGGACGTGGGGTTACAGCCGCTTACGTTCTAAAGGCTTATCAGACGGCAAGCGGGGAGTGGTATCGGTGACGAGCGAAAACAGGCATGGGCAGGAGGCTGGTGCTCAGGGAAGCCTGCGAAACGGCATCCGAGCTCGATGAGCACAAGCCTGGCTCTGAGAGTTGATTTAACTCTGCGTCTGCCCTGGGCGGTGAGAGCAGGGCTGAAAGACTTCGAGGTCCTGCCGCTACGGTGCTTTTCTTTCCTTTGAAACGCCACTTGCTCGGGGAGTGAGAGCCGAATCTACAGATACTCATTAAATGCACCAACCAAGCAGATCCCGGTGCTAGACGAGGCGGCGACGGTAGCTTGCGGCCACCGGATTTATAGTCTCTGGGCGTCGCAACCCGCGCCAGTCCGCCTCGAGGGGCGCGGGGACCCAGCCAACCCTGCTTTCGGCACCCCTCCGCACCCGCTCACAGAAGCAGCCCGGCCCTGCCGCGAGAAAGCGGACTCACTGACCTCCCGGAGAAGCCTCCGGCCTGGGGGAAGGACACGCCCCCCGCGCCCCTCGGCCCCGCCTCCACGCTCTGCGCACGCGCCTCCCCCGGCCGTGGCACTGTCTACCCGGACTGCGCAGCTCAGTGGGGCTTCCGGGCCTGCAGGGGGCGCACGAGCCCGTGCCGCTTGCTCCTCACGGACACGCACCGCTGTTGCTTCCGTGCCGGAGCCAGACTGTCTGATGCTGCGTGGCGATGGTGCAGCTCCGACCCCGCGCGCCCTGCGCGCCGGCTTCCGCCTCGGCGGTGGTGGATGAAGGCCAGCCCGCCTTGGAGGAGGCGGCGGAGTATGGCCTGTTGCTCGGGCAGCCCAGCAGCGGCGCGGCCGCCGAGCCGCTACAGGAAGACGAGGACGGGGACGACGAGGCCCCGGAGGAGCTGACTTTCGCCAGCGCCCAGGCGGAAGCAAGGGAAGAGGAGCAGCGCGTTCGGGAGTCTGTGCGCAGGTTGGGAGCGTGCGGGGGCCCCGGGAGCAGCCCCTTCTCCGCTGCTGGGCCCTCCCCGCCCTGACGGGTCCCCCTTTCCGCAGGGATAAAACGCTTCTGAAGGAGAAGAGGAAGCGACGCGAGGAGCTGTTCATCGAGCAAAAGGTTAGAGGGTAAAGAGACGTGTCCTTTTAGGGAGCCCGGCTCGGGGTTCAGTTCCCAAGTCTGAGGCCGAAGCTGGTAGGATGTGGGGGTGAAAGTCGCAATTTTTTTTTCTGACAGCGGGGAAGACAAGGGTGCTCGTGCTGTTTCCTATCCAGCTGAAAAATGAGAGTGGGAAGAGGTGTGAATTTGAAGTCATAGGGTGAATGCCACCTCTGACAGCTCACCGAGTTTAGTCTCGCTGAGGTCGTTTCTTTATCTGAAACCGGGTGCTGTGAAACTAGACGAGGTGCTTTGTAAACTGTGATCTGTATGAACAGGATGATTGCTTTGCTGTCGGATGTTGGGCAGATCGGCCACGGAGAAGGGGCTCCAGACGGACAGGACTTAGCTGCTTTCAATGGTGTCAGCGACCTGAGGGTTGGAATACATGGGCTTCCTTTCCCATCTTCACTAGCTCTTCCAAAGAATGTGGGGTAGCTTTTGGGTTTTGTGATCCCAGCCTTCCCACAGCTGAGAGAGTGTGGGTGGTGTTCAGCCTAATTCATTTATTTGCGTAGATAAAAGGCTATCCTTAAAATCGCTAACTTCAGAAGCAGCCCAGGGCATAATTGTCACGTACCTGACTCTCATATTTTAAATGTCTTGATCAAAGAAAAGAAAACTCCTTCCAGATACTATTCTAGAGAAGTTAACTACAGCTTCACAGACTGGGTAAGTAATGGGTGTTGTTTATTACCTGTTTACATACACCGTCTTTGCATTATACAAATGGTACATTTATTTGAATTCACATAATTGAAGAGATTATAAAACCAAAGTTAAAAAGCTGCACAGTAGATGATTTCAATTTGGTGGGAAAGGTAGAGGTAAATACACCACTTGTTTTCAGTCTTTTGCCATTTCTTTGTGTTCATCCCCACAGCTAATTTTAGTTTCTGGGTTCCTATTCCAGTATGTTCTTTAAATTGTTGCACTGTATTAGGGGTAGGGTAGATGGTGGTGAATAAAACAGTGTCTTGAAATTTATCGTTCAGTGGAGTAGCAGACATTTATCCACAAGATCCTAGAACTCAACTTGTCCCATACTTACCGGCCGCCGACCCATCCTTACTCCTTGTTCCCACACCCACTGACTGTAAAGCCAAATGCTCTAGTCATCCGAAGCTTCATCCCATGGAATCAATCAAAAATTACCAAATTTAGACTTCTAGGTATATTTTCTTCCATTCCTCTTATTTCTCTATGTTGCTTAATGTCCAGAAGTTTAGCCCTGTTATCTTGGCCAGAGGTTTGCAAATCTTCAGTCTGAGAACTTTTCCAACGAGTTAGTCAGCTCCTGAATCCATTAAACATACAAATGTATTTGCTGGCATTTCATCTTTCAAAACCAAGTTCAAATGTCACTTCTTCCTTTTCTCACTCTCCCCACCCATCATTTCCTCCTCTGTATAGCTTTCTGCTCTGCACATGCTTTTATAGGCATCTCTTACTGTACTGTCAGTTACTCCATGAGACCACAGATTTCTTGAGGCTAGTCCTTGTGTCTTGTGCCCAAACTGGTGACTTAATTGTTTGTGATTTCTCCGGATAAAATGAGGCAGGCTTACACCTTTCATTTCATATCATAAACACTATCGCATAACTCATTCCTAAGTCATTGTAATTCTGATAACCACAGCGGTCTGCTTCTTTGGTGGAAGCCTTGCAATATGCTTTCAGATCCTAAGTTCTAAGAACATACTCCCATCCTAACATATACTAGCTTGTTGATTGGGAGTTGGTGGTGGCCCACTGGACAGTGACTTTTGTTTTCCCAAACTGATCAAACATCCTGTGTAAAAACTGAGGACAGTGGTAATGAAAAGGGGTTATCTTATTTACAGCTGTATAACAAGTTGAGTAATCTTTGCTGACATTCCAATGTGTTTTTTTTGTTCTTCCTTAGCATAAAGAAATCTCCAGGAAAGCTGAAAGAAGGTATTGAACTATTCTAATTTAAACAACTGCTCCTGTAGGTGTTAAATACATCTGCAGGTATTTGCAGTCAGATTTACTACATGAGAAAGAGAGCATGGGCCTAACGAGGCCTGGCCAGGTTGAGCTTGGGCCTGGTTCCCTGTATATCTTTGAAATAAAAACTGCATCCAAACGGGTGTGTAGTAGATGTATAAAGTGAATTCCAGTAAATATCTTGATTTTTTATATAAGTGCTAATTAGAAATAAAACTCAATTTTTCAGTTAGTTTGCAAAAGAAAAATGAAGAATGTGAAAAAAGAAGTAACTCCAAGAAAGCTCAAGTGCAGAAAGTACAGTCTGTTGGGTAAGAAGTCATCTCCTTGAGAATGTAAAAGTGACCTTTTGAAGAGTTTTAAGTTTTGGTTTATGTGGAAAATATTTTAATTAGTACCGGTTCCAGATTGGATCCTCTGTGGGGAAACCAATTTTGATATTTACATTTGCTCTACTAAAATGTGATTATTAATCTGTTTCTTATAAAACAGCCCTATAATTTAGTTTTGTTCATTATCTGTGTATAAGATTAGGATTTGGGTTTATTTCACCTTTTGAGACAACTAATAAAAATATTTTGAAAGCAAACATGGTATCAACCTCATTCATTTGACCTTTTGTGTTGATCACCAGCCAGAATAAAAGCTACTTAGCTCTAAGGCTAAAAGATCAAGATCTGAGAGATGCAAGGCAACAAGCGGCCAAAGCCTTCGTGCAGAATTCTTTGTACGGTCCAGGAACCAGCAGAACTACCGGTAATTTCCTTATGGACTGTTTTTCTCATTTTTTACTGCAAACTGAAGAAATCATAAGTGATTCTCTTTTCTAGTAAATAAGTTCCTGTCTCTTGACAACAAGAGGTTACCAGTGAAAAAAGCTGCAGTCCAGTTTTTGAATAATGCTTGGGGTAAGGTCTAGTTTTCTTTCTTTCAGCTCTGATGGTTTTACATACAGTTCACCTCTTAACCAACACAGGTCTGATCTGTACAGGTCTACTTACACGTGGGTTTTTTTCAGTTAATATTGGAAATAAACTTGGGAGATTTTTGACAACTTGAAAAAAACCTTTTCTCTTGTTTGCTTTATTGTAAGAATACAGGGGTATATAACAAAATGTGTGTTAATTGACAGCTTAGGTTACTGGTAAGGCTTCTTTCTGGTCAAAAAGGCTATTAGTGAAGTTTTGGGAGAGTCAAAGTTATACACAGATTTTCAGCACGTGGGGGATGGTAGGTCACGGTCCCTAAACCCTGCATAATTCAGAGGTCAACTGTATTAAATAATGTTCTTTTTGAAGGCAGTAATAAGTACTCAAATAATTATGAATATCAAATTTTTTCTTTACAATGGTTTCTACAATTATATTTTAACACTGCTTCTGAAAAAAGGTCAGCAAATAGCATATAATCTAATATACAACCAATTTAATGGACCTAGTTGTAGTATTTATATTCATTTAGACAGCCTTGAAATTTTTAAATAATTTGTACTTTAGGAATTTTCTCTAATCTTAGTGTACACAACTTTCTATTTTAGGAACCCAGAAAAAACAAGATGCCAAGAGGTTTAAAAGACGGTGGATGGTTAGAAAGATGAAAACATCTAAGAAGTAAATCAAAGCTTAATGAAGAATGAGAACTTGTATGTACAGAACTTAGAGTTTAGAGGGTTGATTTTTCTGAAAACTTAATCATTTATAAATCATTTCAAAGGGTCAGTACATACTCACCACATTTTATCCTTCCGGATGCAATCATACGTTGAAATCTAAGGGGGTCCTAGAAGAAAAAGCAGCTTAAAAGGAATTGTTTTTGTTTCTATTTGTGTTTGTCCATTTAATTGAAAGCAACACCTACAGGAGTCAGGGAGCCTCAGCTGCCTGCCCAGCGGTGTCGCAGAGGGAAAAGGAGAAGTGGACATCCAGGAAAAGTCAGCTGCCGCTCTCACACACCTTCGTCTCTCAGATGTTTTGGTGCTATTGATGAGAATTTGTGTCACAAAATATGGAGTAATAAAGAGAAGCAGCTGTGAAACAGTGCATGTCTAAGTATAGACGAATACCTATTCTTTTTTTATTTTGCTATCATTAATGTACAATTACATGAACAACAATATGGTTACCAGACTCCCCCCATTATCAAGTGCCCACCAAATACCCCATTACAGTCACTGTCCGTCAGCACAGTAAGATGCTATAGTCACTACTTGTCTTCTGTTTTATACTGCCTTCCCTGTTGCCCCCCCCCCTACATTATGTGTGCTAATCATAATGCCCCTTTTTCCCCCTTATCCCTCCCTTCTCACCCATCTTCCCCAGTCCCTTTCCCTTTGGTAATGGTTAGTTCATTCTTCGGTTCTGTGAGTCTGCTGCTGTTTTGTTCCTTCAGTGTTTTTCTTCTTATACTCCACAAATGAGTGAAATCATTTGATACTTGTCTTTCTCCACCTGGCTTATTTCACTGAGCATAATACCCTCTAGCTCCATCCATGTCATTGCAAATGGTAGGATTTGTTTTCTTCTTACGGTTGAGTAATATTCCATTGTGTATATGTACCACCTCTTCTTTATCAGTTCAGCTAATGATGGACACTTAGGTTGCTTCCATTTCTTGGCTATTGTAAATAGTGCTGCGATAAACATAGGGGTGCATATTTTTTTTTTCAAACTGGGCTGCTACATTCTTAGGGTAAATTCCTAGGAGTGGGATTCCTGGGTCAAATGGTATTTCTATTTTTTTGTTTTTTGAGGAACCTCCATACTGCTTTCCACAATGGTTGAACTAATTTACATTCCCACCAGCTGTGTAGGAGGGTTCCCTTTTCTCCACATCCTCGCCAACATCTGTTGCTGTTTGTTTTTTGGATGGTGGCCATCCTTACTGGTGTGAGGTGGTTATCTCATTGTCATTTTAATTTGCAGTTCTCTGATGATAAGTGATGTGGAGCATCTTTTCATGTGCCTGTTGGCCATCTGAATTTCTTTGGAGAAGTGTTTGTTGAGGTGCGTGAGTTCTTTATATATTTTCCATGTCAACCCCTTATTGGATATGTCATTTATGAATATATTCTCCCATACTGTAAGATGTCTTTTTGTTCTCCTGATGGTGTCCTTTGCTGTATAGAAGCTTTTCAGCTTGATATAGTGCCACTTGTTCATTTTTGCTTTTGTTTCCCTTGCCTGGGGAGATATGTTCATGAAGAAGTCGCTCATGTTTATGTCCAAGAGATTTTTGCTTATGATTTTTTCTAAGAGTTTTATGGTTTCATGATTAACATTCAGGTCTTTGATCCATTTTGAGTTTACTTTTGCGTATGGAGTTAGACAATAATCCAGTTTCATTCTCTTACATGTAGCTGTCCAGTTTTGCCAACACCAGCTGTTGAAGAGGCTGTCATTTCCCCATTGTATATCCATGGCTCCTTTATCATATATTAATTGACCATCTATGCTTGGGTTAATATCTGGACTCTCTGTTTTGTTCCACTGGTCTATGGGTCTCTTCTTGTGCCAGTACCAAATTGTCTTACTGTGGCTTTGTAGTAGAGCTTGCAGTTGGGAAGCGATATCCCCCCAGCTTTAATCTTCCTTCTCAGGCTTGTTTTGGCTATTTGGGGTCTTTTGTGGTTCCATATGAATTCTAGAACTATTTATTCCAGTTCGTTGAAGAATGCTCTTGGTATTTTGAAAAGGATTGCATTGAATCTATAGATTGCTTTAGGCAGGATGGCCATTTTGACAATATTAATTCTTCCTAGCCAAGAGCATGGGATGAGTTTCCATTTATTAGTGTCCTCTTTACTTTCTCTTAGGAGTGTCTTGTAGTTTTCAGGGTACAGGTCTTTCACTTCCTTGGTTAGGTTTATTCCTAGGTATTTTATTCTTTTTGATGCAGTTGTGAATGGAATTGTTTTCCTGATTTCTCTTTCTGCTAGTTCACCGTTAGTGTATAGGAAAGCAACAGATTTCTGTGTATTAATTTTGTATCCTGCAACTTTGCTGAATTCAGGTATTAGTTCTTGTAGTTTTGGAGTGGATTCCTTAGGGTTTTTAATGTACAGTAGTGTCATGTCATCTGGAAAGTGACAGTTTAACTTCTTCCTTACCAATCTGGATGCCTTTTATTTCTTTGTGTTGTCTGATTACCGTGGCTAGGACCTCCAGTACTATGTTGAATAACAGTGGGGAGAGTGGGCATCCTTGTCTTGTTTCGATCTTAGGGGAAAAGCTTTCAGCTTATCGCTGTTAAGTATAATGTTGGCTGTGGGTTTGTCATATATGGCCTTTATTAGGTTGAAGTCCTTGCCCTCTATACCGATTTGGTTTAGAGTTTTTATCATGAATGGATGTTGAATTTTGTCAGATGCTTTTTCAGCATCTATGGAGATGATAATGTGGTTTTTGTTCTTCTTTTTGTTGATGTGGTGGATGATGTTGATGGGTTTTCCAATGTGGTACCATCCTTGCATCCCTGGGATGAATCCCACTTGATCATGGTGTATGATCCTCTTGATGTATTTTTGAATTTGGTTTGCTAATATTTTGTTGAGTATTTTTGCATCTATGTTCATCAGGGATATTGGTCTGTAGTTTTTTTTTGTGGTGTCTTTGCCTGGTTTTGGTATTAGAGTGATACTGGCTTCATATAATGAGTTTGGGAGTATTCCCTCCTCTTTTATTTTTTGTAAAACTAAGATGAATGGGTATCATGTCTTCTCTAAAAGTCTGATAAAATTCAGTGGTGAATCCATCTGGTCTGGGGGTTTTGTTCTTGTTTTTTGATTACCAATTCAATATCATTGCTGGTGATTGTTTAGATATCCTGTTTCTTCCTTGGTCAATATTGGAAGGTTGTATTTTTCTAGAAGGTTGTCCTCTTCTAGGTTATCCAGTTTGTTAGCATATAGATTTTCATAGTATTCTCTTAATAATTTTTTGTATTTCTATGGTGCCCATCGTGATTTTTCCTTTCTCATTTCTGATTCTGTTTGTGTGTGTAGATTGTCTTTTTTTAATAAATCTGGCTAGGGGTTTATCTATTTTGTTTATTTTCTCAAAGAACCAGCCCTTGGTTTCATTAATTTTTTTCTATTGTTTTATTCTTCTCAATTTTATTTATTTCTTCTCTGATCTTTATTATGTCCCTTCTTCTGCTGACTTTGGGCCGCATTTGTTCTTCTTTTTCCAGTTTCAATAATTGTGACTTTAGACTATTCATTTGGAATTGTTCTTTCTTTAAATAGGCCTGGATTTCTACATACTTTCCTCTTAGAACTGCCTTTGCTGCATCCCACAGAAGTTGGGGCATTGTGCTGTTGTTTTCATTTGTCTCCATATATTGCTTGATCTCTGTTTTAATTTGGTCATTGATCCATTGATTATTTAGGAGCATGTTATTAAGCTTCCATGTGTTTGTGAGCCTTTTAGTTTTCTTTGTACAATTTATTTCTAGTTTTATACCTTTGCAGTGTGAGAAGTTGGTTGGTAGAATTTCAATCTCTTTGAATTTACTGAGGCTCTTTTTGTGGCCTAGCATGTGGTCTACTCTGGAAAATGTTCCATGTGGACTTGAGAAGAATATGTATCCTGCTGCTTTTGGATGTAGAGTTCTGTAGATGTCTGTTAGGTTCATCTGTTCTAGTGTGTTGTTCAGTGCCTCTGTATCTTGATCTGTCCTTTGGAGTGAGTGGTGTGTTGAAGTCTCCTAGAATGAATGCATTGCATTCTATTTCCTCCTTTACTTCTGTTAGTATTTGTTTCACACATGTAGGTGGCTCCTGTGTTGGGTGCATAGATATTTATAATGGTTATATCCTCTTGTTGGACTGACCCCTTTATCATTATGTATCTTGTTGGACTGACCCCTTTATCATTATGTAATTTCCTTCTTTATCTCTTGTTACTTTCTTTGTTTTGAAGTCTATTTTGTTTGATACGAGTACTGCAACACCTGCTTTTTTTCTCCCTGAATACCTATTCTTAAGGAGATTCAGGCCTCAGTGTACAGAATAGCCAACCAAAGGATATGGTTATTCTCTTGAACATAATTTTCTTTCTGTATTAACTCACAATACCAAGTTTGACCCTGATCCAGGGAGGCCATTGCAAACTGAAGGCCGTTTTAGGTCATAGAGTTGATCTATTGTAGAAACCATCCATTTAAATTGTCCTAGTTTTATATTGTAAATAGAATGCAAGTACCTAATATATAAACTCAGTTGACACTCTAGCATCTGTAATAGTAAATTTTTAATGGCTGGTTAATTATATCACTACATTTTATTGCAATATAGTACTCATTTAAGCACTTAAAAATGGAAGGTGTACAAAGATTAAATTAAGACACAGTAAACTAAATATTTGGTTTTTATATAAATAAAGGTCATAACCACACTGTTGACATGTAATACTGTTATAATACAACAGTTAAACTGGTGAGTCTACAACAGAAATTATAGTTAAACAGGAAACCAGGTTGAAAAGGACGATGTTAAAACAAAACTACTGGGACTAACAGGTCGGGATTGTAAGTAGCAACAAACATATTCACTCAGCTCCTGAGTATTTCAAGTTTTACAGTACACATTAAAAATGATTTCTTCCATCAACACTATAAATTCAAACTGTCCAATGTTTATGCATTTTGCAAGTTACACTGATTGAATGCTTATGTGGGAGTGGGGGTTGGAAGAGCTCCCAATTTGAAGTTTACATCACCCACATGCTAACACAACACAACTTGTTCCATTTCCTTCCCCCCCTTCTTTCCCCAACAAAGGCGGCAGGATTTTTTGGTTTCTTTTAGGTAAATTTAAATTTAAAGGATTTGTGATGATTAATTTAAATGTCTGAAGTTCAGTAATATTTAACTCTTAGACAACTAAGAGGTTAAAGATGGAAAATAATTTCTCCTAACACCGAGTTAGAAAATCATTTGCATCATGCTGTGAACTAGGAAGCCATGTAAAGCGACAAAAACCTGTCCCCAGGACATAATTAAAAAAAATCTAAATTTCAAATCAGCAGAGCTGGTCTATTTCCTTGTTGACTATATGCCACGGTGTGAGTGTGAGCTCCTTCACTGCATAGCTAATGTAGGTAGTCTTCCACTGTGGCAAACGCACAGGATCCAGTTCCGGACCGAGCCATCAGTCCCAGACACTGTGTGGCCTGCCCCACCGCTCGGGCAAGAGGGGGCTGCTTTGGCAGATTGTGGGCTTCTGAGGAAAAATTACAAGTGGAAATAGCAATTAGCAAAATGCTTCCTAAAAATCTCTCCATCAGCATTACTTACAAAATTACCAATGCCTATATTGCTCAACTAGCAAAGATGGTTTCTGAGCAAACGATGAACACCGTGGACACGCTACTCTGACTAGGTAATATGGGTATTGGAGATTTACATAAGAAAAATGTTTGCAGAATTAGACTTGTAAAGTGTTAGATACTCAAAATCTTTTACTTACATTTTCACTGTAATGGGAATGGTGTAATTTCTTACCTCATATTTGCAGCAAGGAGTAAGAAACAGTATTTCTCTTCCACTTGACCAAGGTCAGTTGACATTAATAGAAAAAGACACCAGGTTTTCAGTAGAGGTTTCACTGATGGATTCTTCCCATCTGGGGAGAAGATCCCACTGAGGCCCCTAATGGTCTTTGAGGCATACTGGTGAGTTACTGGCGTCGGTAGGAGCAAGTGGTGATGTGACTGAATGGCAACCGAGCAAGACCACCCTATGGCCCTGGAAGGGCTGACTCACAACTGGCAGGTCAAATATTTCAAAAATCGCCTGTACAGTTTTCAGGGTCCTACATACCAGAGATTTCTCCACCAAACAGTCGTATGAATATAGTAACTACCAAAATTTTTCTTTGCCAGAGATGAAAAAATGAACTAATGGTGAAAGTCGCTAAATTCATACAAGCTGGTAATTTCTCCTTGTGTAGGGATGTCCAAATTTTAATATAGGTTGCCCCCAATTAGTAAAAAGACTATAATCAGTCCTTCTTAGGCATAGTTAACAAATGGCAAAAACAGTGACACATGGAGTGGGAAAGCTCCATTTGATGTAATTCCCCTCTGGTTCTGGAGTTGCAGTGTGGTGGAAGAAGAAAAAGTTCCAGAAAGAATAGAGCAAAAACAAAGGAAACAAGTTCAGGACTTAAAGGTGTAAGAGGAAATAAAATAGTTTTAAGGGTATAAGAATAAAGATATGCAAGAAAAGGTTACACAGATCGGTGGAAAAGTATGGTCTGGAAAGGAGTCTGTAGGTTACCATTAGAGTATTTGGCACTACACTAACTAGTTAGCTGAATTTTGGTGGCGGTAAACTTTTTGCTGACTCTAAGCAGGAGCAACTTTATAGTTTCTTTCTTAACTTGACTAAACAATTTAATTTTTACACAAAATCATTGTAACAAAATAAATACTGAAAAGGAATCTTCGAAACATCCTTTCAAAAACATCTCAGTGTTTCCACAGGGAAGTAAGTAACCTTGTGCTCAGAGGTAAGTGTCCAGAGGTACTTAATTATAGGGTTTCATTCTGGCCAAGGAGGGAGTTTGGTTATAGACATCTTGTATGTAAACTGAAATATACACAATTAATAAAATAACTAAGCACTAATTATACATGACACTATTTCATTTATAAATACACACCCACAAATTATTAATTTAATAATTATTAATTTAATAATTTGTCATTAATTTTGCAGGAATTACATGAACTTAGTATAGGAATACATTTATATTGGATAATGGTCCTCAAGAATTTAGTATTTAAATATTTCATTCCCTTGAAGAACCCAAGATACAAAAAACTGTTATAAAAAACTGGTAACCTCTCTTCAAAAGTTCCTTCCAAGTATGAGTGTTACCTAAATACAAACCAGTTAGGTCTTCATGATTACCTATAATGCGGTAAATTTTTTTTTTAAGTATCATAGATATACTGTCTAATGAAGGTTTCATGTGAACAACACTGTAGTTTCAACATTCACCCATATTATTAAGTCCTCACCCCCCAACTGCAGTTACTGTCTATTTGCTATACAGTCATATAATGTAGTAATTTCAAAAAGACAATTATATCAGACCATAATTTGCCCTACAATCCCAGCATGGCTACTAAATTCTCTTATTTTTACCAATAGAGCCAAAAGAATTTCATGTTACCAAAGAAAATACATCATACTAACCAAAGAAAATTCAAGTTATTTATTAAATACAAATTCTAAAAATAAAACAATGCAAAGGACACTCCCCCTATTCCAAAACTTCAGTTATTAGACCTTAACACACAAAGGGCAAAGAAACAGATTAATAAGGCTCAAATGTGAATATTTTTGTTCCCTTTACATTTGAGCCATGCAAGCAAAGGTCCTGGCCCTCTACAAGTCTTCCTGTCTAAATATTCTCTCTGGTACTGCTCTAATCTACCTAAAATAGTTTGAAATGTATTGCTAAAAGCCCCCACACTCAACACAAAGAAGAGGCTTCCATTTTATCCAGGGAATGAGATTCTGAAGTCAGGTGAAAAACCTAAACTACAATTTCTATAGATAATAGAAAAAACTATTACTTAACCTTTGAAAAGAACTGCCCAGGAATTAAAAGACAGTTTTATATACACAATGCTAAAGCATGTACATATAAATGCACAGAATTCACATACAAAAAGTGTATTTGTTCAGTACCAAACACTAACGCCAGTGACTTCCTCACAGAACAGCAACCAACCAGGGAAGCAGTGGGTTCCAGCTTCTGACTTAGCACTCGCCCCTGGCGAAGTCTCACTGTTTACATGGCTGTTCTTTTCTTCATCCACCCTTTCCACCTGGCTATGAGCATGTAACTGAACATGCTCAACTGTAATGCAAACAGAACCTGACCACCAGGGTGGTGCTGACAGGGCATTCACATCGTACCCAGAAGCCCCCACCCCCAGTGCCTGTATCTTCAGTGAGGTGGGAGCTGTGATGTGGGTGCTCAGGCCAGAAATCGTTACATACGTGCAAAGACTTTAATTTCCTAAACTTCCCAAGGTGCAGCCCAATATACTGTTTTTTATTCTATTTGAATCCACTTAATCTGGAATTGAGATAACAGAGGAAGATTTCTACATTTTGAAGTCGTTTTAATTTTCAAAATGTAGAAAAGGTTACCCTACAATTTTACCAAAACATAAATGACAGCATAAATACCCCCTCAAATACTCAGAGAAGCTAGTTGTTGCGCCTTCGGGCTTCACTTACCTAATATTGCACTGTTAAGAGCTGAGCACACAGGTTCTCTCTGAATTGGGTCAAGCTGGTTTCCAACTGGACTGTTCCAAGGATCTGAATAAGCCAGTAAACTGAATGCATCCTGTTGAAAACACAGCAATTTGGCTTTTAATGCAATAAACTACTGTGCTCACCATCGTGACAAGCTGACAGGTAAAATATGGCTTTAAGGCACTAGACCACTGGAAATCTGAGCCCACTTCCCATCATTATGAGGCTATACATTTTTTAGCTAGATAGGCAACAAAGCCTAATCTGTCTTTTCTTGTAAACAGCCACTCTCACTCATCTTCCCCCATCCCATAATGCATACAGAGGTGCAAAATTAAAAATATGATTTAAAAAAATTAAACATTAAAAAAAAGAATGCCTGTGGAATAAGCTACTACTTAAGGTAAAAGGTAAGAAAAAATTTTAGATGCTTTACAATTTATTATCATTGATAGGAATTTGACACTGAAAGGGTTGGGCCTCCCTATATATACATTTTTAACAGATATCTGGATACCTCACTGTATATCTCAAATTCAGGACTCAAAAAAATACTAAACTGTTCCCCTCCAGGAACGTTCAACAGTTCAGTCGCCCTCCTGCCACCCCTCCCAGGTAACTGATGCGGTCTTCTCAATCAGGGACTCTCTGTCTTCTGTGGGGGGCCCAGGTTACAGTGGTCTCAGACAATGACCTCAAGTTCAGGCTGTCCCACCAGCTAGCTGTGTGGATTCTGGAAAGTTACAATCTCTCTAAGTATCAGTTTCAGGATTTGCATAACAGGGATTCTCAAGAGGTCTACTTCGTAGTCAAATGAGGACTGATGGCTACGTGAAATTACCAGTGTTAGTTCATGCTAATTTCAATAAGTGATACTATTTTGCCAAAAATTGATGCCCTAATGCAGAGTAATATTATAATACAGATATAGGTGAGTAGATACAGGACACATTCCCAAATCAGAAGTTATACATGAAGAGGTGCTGAGGAAACTTAAATCAGTGAATTCGATAACACTTTAAAAATGCTGATTACTGAAATGTGGAAGACTGAAATTCCTTAAGAATACTATCTCTGAAGTACAGCTGCTCCCGCGTTCCCCTGGCCGGCTTAGCAGTGTCCTGAAAGCACAGGCAGGGGAAAGGCTTCCTGGCCTATACTCTTCCCCTTTCACATCCAAGTTGGCCTTTATATTGTGGTGATTAGAGAAGAACTGTCCATAAAGCAAAGTGGAGCCGTGGTCTGAGGCTACCAGACAGGGAACACGTGCCTTTAAAACACCACACACACGGTTCTTCCACGAGCGAGTGTCTCATTCGCCTTGGCCTTCTTGCCCACCCGATTATAATGAAAGTCCTCTGAAGATCAGTGACTAGGCTCTATTTTCTAGTTTCCCCCAAATCCAAATTTACTGGTGTAAAGAATATTAATATCTGATATCCTATAACACTAATTCTAATCAATCACATTATTTCTAAAGACTGAACTTTCGCTCAACACTTAATTTACCCCACTGCCACCTAAAAGGTACCATCCCCATAGAACAGATACATTTTAGAAATATACTAAAGAATTGTGCAAGGAGTAATTGTACACAAAAACTTTAAGTACAAACTATCCTCTTGGATCTATGTATCATGATGGACATGTTACCTAAAAGGTACAATGTTGCAGACCCACATTTCAAATCAAGACCATTCTGTCTAGACCTTCTAGTATTTAAAACGAAAACTTAAGAGAAAAAGGTACTGATGGTAGTACTTTATTATACACGAATACTGGGTGAGGCAATGTTTCAAGCACTACGGGGATCACCGTATGAGGGGCATACTGTCATGAACACTTATACAGAAGCGAACTGAGGCAGTGAGAAGTTAGATCACACAGCTAGGGCTGTACTTCCTTTATAAGATGCAGTTTCTATATTAAGAGGAAAAAAGTCTAAAATTTTGGTCTAATATTTTCAGTACAATGCAGCAAATATTGACTAGACACAGCTGCCAGACACTGAAGACAGAGCAATCACCAGGACCTCATCATTGTTTCGAGGGCTCATGTAGTCTTTCAAGGAAGGCAGATATGTAAATAAACAAGGTAGTTACATACATACAGCACTTACATGCATGTACAAACAAGCTCATTAACATACAGTGTATTGTGTCACACAGACATCACAAAAACTAGCTCCAGCTCTAAGGAAACTGAAGCCGAGGAAAAGAAAGGGCCTGGCTGGAACCTTGTATAAGGGGTGAGATCCTTAAGTGCCTCCCAAAATCACACTAGAAAATCTAAATTTTTTCCAGTAAGGCAATGACGTTATAAATAAAGAAGTGGTATGGATTAGACTTGATTTTAGAAGGACCACACAATAACACTATGAAACAGCTTGAAAAGAGAGTGAAGCTTTAAGCAAAAAATCTAATAAAAATTTAAAAACAAAAAGGGGAGGTTAACATCAAGTCCCCAGTCGTAAATATCTAGAACTTTATCTTCCCTTATAAAGGGAATAAAATCAGCAAAGCAACATTAATGTTTTAAATCTTTCTGTAAAACGTAATTGGTGATGGTAACCAAAGAAATGGAAATAAGCAATTTTAAGACATGAGATTGACGTTGAACCCACTGAGGTTAAGATTAAGGTAGTGCCAGTGGCACCTTCCATCACCACTGCTGGTATGTCGGCAGGTTTCTGGACAACCATTCAGCAATATGTAGCAGAAGCCACACCCTTTGACTCAGTATTTCCATTCCTAGGACTCCAGCCCACTGGAATATTTTAAGAAACAAAGTTACACGTATAGAGGTGCTGCTAAAGCACATGAATAAAAGCAAAAGCAAATACAATATCTAATGAGAGAGCAACGCTTCACTGGACGGACAGAGCAAGGAGCCAGAAACTAGAAATAAGTTTTAATGACAATATATAATAAATATATAATAAAACAATGCAAACAGTATAACTACAGTTACTAAGGATGACAATGTATGCAGATGAGATTTAATGTACAAAACTGAATATATCGCAAGTAAGGAACAAAAAGACGACAAGAATGAGAAAGGAAGTCTGAGAAAACTGGTGAGAAAGGTCAAGAGAAATGGGGATGCTGCGGGAACTTCCTCCGTGGCTCCACAGTGAGCCCCCTATGTCTGCACGAGGCCTGCTTCTCCACGCTGTGGGGACGCAAAACACATGTGCACCTTACAGTAAAGCACTTGGGTCAATCTGACTTTCAAATCGAACCAAATCGTTCTCTCTCTCTCTATGTGCATGATTCAGAAGTTTATGCAGAAGTTTAAAAATAAAGCTAAAAATACCTCACTACCAGCACATGTGACCTGAAGTGAAAAACAAAAAGAAAACAAGTAACTTCTAAACCTTCTCAGCTGTGGCCAAGAAAAGCTTCTCTTCATGTTGTCCTCAAAACCTCTAGCCTTGTTCTTTATGTATGTAGAAGTTGGATCAGTAACTCATCCCTATTTAGATCAAGATTAAGTCTGGCGAAGGGGAGGGAAGCAGCTCAGAACACTGAGAAAGACTCTTAAAGCAGCTGGCATTTGCTTAGTAGTCAGGGGTACAAGAATTAAAGCCATCCCTATTATTTAGATGAAAAAGATGAATTACATCAGCACATAATTGAATATATAATCAAGGAATAAACATTTGTGAGAATAAGGCCATGTGATGCCATTTTCCAAGCTTCATGTAAATTAGGACCACACAGTAAGCTGATTGAGTGAAATTGTAAATTTTCAAAAGCACTACATAAATCACACACATTCCTTTATCATGCATGCTCAACTGGCATAAAGTCTTAACAAGAAAACAGTCAGATGACCTAGTTTTAAAAAGTCTATGAATTTTTAAAAACATCTCATATTCCCAAATATCCCTAAATCAGCAGTTCCCAAAGTATATAGCACAGGGACCCTGGGTCCAAGACCCTTTTCAGAGGTTTTTAAGGTCAAAATTATTTTCACAGTAACATTAAAATATTACTTTCTCTTTTCTCCTTCTCATTCTCTCACAATTATAGTTTTCCAGAGCCTACAGAAATGTGTGGTATGAGAATAGACTGAATGCACAGGTAGGTATGAGAATCCAGCCTATTGTCCATTAAATACAGAATTAAAGAGATTTATGAAATTGAAAATGTCACCTCTCATTTTTTTTTTAGGCAGATATTTTTCATAAAAATATTTAATGGGTTATTTTTAAATGAATTAATAACTTTAGCTTCAGTTTTAATTTCTACTATGGTGAAAATCAATAAATTTAACCCATATAAATAAAAACTCTTTGGGCATCTTCAAATAGTTTTTTCAATTGTGTAGACACCAAACATGTTGAGAAACACTCCCCTAAAACATTCTCACTACCTAGCAAAGAAGTACTCGTTTTCTCAAAAGGACAACTTCAGATACCTAAAATAACTTAATAAGAAGGGCTGAGAAGTTTATTCTTAGCATTCTTGGTATCAGAAAAGGTTCTACAAAGTAGCATAGTGATGAAAATTCACAGTTGGAAAATCAATTACACTTTTCATATGAGTTCAACCTCAATTTATTAAACATTCATTGAATACCTACGTGCTGCATGCATTAGACATATTTAAGAGGGGAGAAGTTAAATAAAAATCTAGACTGACCTCAAGGATCTCTTAGTCTTACAAGGGAAACACGGACAGCTATTTTCCAAATATATGAAGGTCTGATTTGACTTGTTAAATGAAAAACTGCTTAAATTACACAATCTAACAATTTGCTTTCTTTAGCATAAGAATCCTTTTTTTTGATAGCTCAGGGTCAGCATTAGAACAACAGCTGTGCTACCTAGTAAAGGAAGTACTAAATATAGCAAATACAGCTCCTGTATTCCCAGCTCAGCCCCTGCAAAGCCAAGACTACACGGCTGTAATGTGAAGCGTATTCAGGAGGCTCCCTGACCCGCAGGCCAGGCAGGTTTGTCTACACAGGTGCTGTCCTGTTGTGACCATTTTAGGTTGTATTTGTTGGTTCTGGGTGTTGCTGTCTGCACCGACTCTCAGTTTGGGTCCAGAGGGATGGCAGCAGTCTTGCCCTTTCTTACTACATCCAACCACAGTCTCAGGGCCACTACGTACATCTCCCCTTTGTTTTCTGGACTTCTTTGAAAACATTCAGGAGAAAATGTTTATAACCAATCACCTCTGAGCCCAACCTAACGCAGGGTAAAGACACACACATACTGGCTGGGTTGATGTTTCATAGGCTTACAGGGCTGTTGGGACTTTTATGAGTATGGGGAAAAGAAACTTTTAAAGAGTTGAAACATCTCTACAATGAAATGCAATGCTGGCTTAAGGTAGGGAAAACTCCTCCATCTTCATCTGATAACACAAAATTGTGGCTTACTAAACTGTTTTAAATGTTATCCATATCTTCCTATCTATCATAAACATCCACTAAAAAGAGACATGAAAATGTGTTTCAACTATTTTTTGGGCTTTGAGAGATGACTCAATTCTTCAGAAGAACAAAAGCATGCATTGTACATTCAATCTGCTACACCTTGAAGTTCGTTCAGTAAAATAACGTGACTCAAATTTATGGTTTTATTACACACATTTATTCTAATAACCTTGCCAATTTTACAGCTGAGAAAGTAAGACTAAGAAAGTGAGCTGACAAAGGGCACATAACACCGACAGGTAGCAGACCTGGGACTTACTCCCTGTTCTTCCTTGAAGTAAAACAGAGCTGACTAACCCCATCAAACACTTTCACTCTTAAATAGGCAGGATGCCTGGAAGTTCACATCCAAGTTTTTCAACAAGAATTTCTACCATTGCTCAATAATTTACAAAACTACATTTTAGTACCCTTGACTCATTAGTTTTTGAGGCAAAACAAACTTACCTTCAGCATTTTTTTATTTGCTGTGTTCTTCCCACATTCTCTCCTCAGCTGTTCACTCATTGCTTGTAGCTCTCTTCCAAAGTGAATCATTCTTTCTATGGCGGCTTGGCTTCCTCCACACAACTGGCGTCTTAATTGACTTGAATCAACTTCTGTAAGCAAAGTAAAGAAGTAATTCCCGACCTTAGTGAATGGAGTACAATGGAGAAATGAACATAAGTTGCTTATAACACTTTGTTTACTTCATCTGGTAACTATTACCTAGTATTTATAAAAGGTATACTTTATCTAGGTCTTCAACAGCTTAGAATACAATATGGAGCATGCAGTTTAGAGTCAGGTGACAGCCTTTCAGTGTGAGGATGTTACCTGTATGTCAAGGAAAATTTGATGACAAGTACAACTGTATAAGCTACATTAGGAAAAGAAGAAAAAAGTTTGTAATTGCTTCTCAGGCTACTTCAACTGACAGAGAATACAGATGGAGTAAAATGATTCCTATATATAGACTGAGAGGCTAAATGATTCCCATAAAAACAGAGAAGATACCATATTATGCTAATTAAGAGTTAATTACACTACTTAAAAAAATACTCTTTTACAAAGTAATTCTATAGTACCTATCTTGGTTGCCAATAAGCACTGACAAATAATGTAACCATATAAATCACTAATGATGATGACCATTAACATTTACTAAGCATCCCTTGGTGTTACTAACTTTACAGATCAGCTCATTCAATCTTCACGACCACCCATGAAGCAGTTACTATTATTATACCCATTTTACAGATGAAGAAACTGAGGCATAGAGCTCTTAAGTAACTTGTCCAAGGTTACATAGCTAGTAAATGGCAGTTGCAGAATTCAAATCCAGGAATCTAGGTAATCTGGCTCTAGAACTCCTGCTTGTAGTCACTATGCTTAAATTACTCTGAATGTTGAAGCTGCCTTATCTATAGAGCTAACCTGCCTTTTTAATCATACTCTTTGCTTCAAAAAGTGAATTTTATAATACATTGGAACACATAATCCTCAACAAGGTAGTTGTGTAAATAATAAAAGAATAATTGCATACATAAGGTAGTTTCTTATACTCTATAATGATTTGAAGAAATACCTTTTCACTTCAAAATAATAAGAAATCTAATGTTGCCATAGAATTCTGATCAATGAGAATTTATAAACTTCAATAATTTTCACGTTCCAGTTGATGGGAAAGTTTGCTGATGGTTTAACTTTATGGTACAACTCACTGCACCAAGCTGTCAACAAAGTAAAATCACGCACGGGGATGTGCCCTTCAGCCACATAACTGGGGGCAGGGGAGGGGGCCACACTCAAGCCCTTAACTCTACGCCAGGCACTGAACTATGCACGGTCACATATACTCAAGAGTAAATGAATTTAAGAAAGTGTCTTTTTAGAATTTATAAAATCAGCTCTACCCATTTGGCCTTTACTGGCTATACTGAAATAAGTGTAAAAACTTTTCTTATCTCCAACTTTAAATAGCCTAAGGGATGAATGAGTTAGTACTGCAGCACTGACGACAGTACTAACACTGAGCGGAAACAGAGCTCAGCAAGAAAACTGTTTAGCACTTCACTTCAGAAGGTGCTGAAAAGGTACTTTACTTTCTCCAGCAACCCATTCTCACAAGAAATCAAGAGACTTAACATATCACTGTCAAATCCAATGGCACATACATCTTTGATTTATGCTCATCAGCTGTGAATCAGTACAAATAAAAACATAACCAAGTAGTCATCATTTTTTATTAAAAATGTAAGAAGTATCACTGCAGACCCATTTCGGTGTCACAATCTTCCATTTCGTGATCATGTTTAGAGCTACCATTTAGGAAACCATTGGATGAAGTTTCTCCAACTCCATTGGAGTAGTGATCTGTTTCCATGTCTACATCATTACTGAAAATGAAAAAACAAACCTAATTTTAGAAATAGCACACTTTCAGCTTAGTTTAGAATAAATGACTACTCAACTACATAGCCTACTTATAAACTGACTTCATAAGGCAATAACAATTTGAACAAAAGGTAGTTAGCTAAATCCTGAATGTATTCAAAGCCAAGTATGTAGCTGACTCAACAAATCTGTACTCCTGAGATAAGGGAGAAAAATGTAATGGGTTTATGACTTTATATCCATATGGAGAAATCAGACTTCAACATATGCTACCACTAGAGTTTTCAAACTCAGATCTGCACTTTATTCTCTGTTAATCAACTCTTGCCCCAAAATCTAAGACCCTCATGTCAGCACTCACTTCCAGTATGTAGGGGGAAACTTCGCTCTCAAAACAAGTTCCTCCTGGAACTCACGTCACCTCTTTCTTGACCTCATATTCAGCTCACTTCTAGACTATTTTTCTTTAATAGTCTCGACATTTTAGCATTTGCCCTCACTCCTTAAAAATATACCCTCTCTCAAAGGTAAATAATCTTCCCAGTCCCCAACACTATCTTCCTCTCACAGGCTTTTTTATTGGCTAAAGATTCTAAAGTACCGCCAAATCTTAATTTTAAAATGTTGTTTTGGATATGTAGGGTGTTTCCAATTTTTGCTCATTTCACATTTACTGAAGGAATAACTATGTAAAATAACTGTACCTGGACATATTGAAATGGTCATGTATGCCCTTCAGAGTCATCCACAGAGAATATCTATCCAATCTTGTGACACAGCACACAAGGAGGATGCTGTCAACCACCCCTTCCGTTAAGCTTGCCTCCCTGAACTCAGGTACCTCCCTCTCTTTAGCAACTTCCTGCCATGAGGATAGTTATATAACCCAGAGGAAACAACTTGATAAACATTTAGGAGTATTTAAATAAAAATGACCTTTTCTCATTAAAAACGTAATCTATATTCATTTGTAGGGGGAAACAAAAAAACACTGAGTGCAGATAAGCAAAAAGCACTTTATGCATAATGCCCCAGAGGAAAGCAGAGCTTAACATCTGGGGTGAGGGTGAGTGGAAGCATGGGTGCCTAGGTGCATACACATTTCTACCAGTAGAACCTGTAACATAAAACAGACATCTAGGAAGAAGGGATCAATGGCCCTAGAACTCCTTTGTCAGTCAGGAAAGCTTGTTTATTATTATCTTGTCAAAACTTTGAGAATTGGTAAGAAAAATCAAACTTTAAAAATAATGTTTGATTTAATGGAAATTCTTAAAAATCACAGCTTTTAGTGATGTTAATAAATATACTATACCTTTTGGACAATTCAATATAGTATATAAGAAGGATTCTTTCATTCAACAGACATTTAAGAGCCTCTGAGCCATGTTTCACATTAGATGCTAAACATATAATGCAACAGTCTCTGCCCTCCAAGAGCAAAGAGCTTATGAAAAGCTAATGAAGTTATTATATTACAGAGGCTCAGTACTATGATGAAAGTCAATCACAGGGAGAGACACAACACTTGTTGGGGATGTGAACCAAGGAAAACATCCTGGAAGAGGTAACATCTGAAATGTACTTTTAACAGTTTCCCTGAACAGAAGTCAGAACGGAGGAGGAGGGTGGGGAGAAGAGCATTTCAGATGGGATTAAGTTTAATGGAAAAATGTCCAAGTCTGGAAGTCAGAAATCCTGGGAAGTAGTCTCAGTTCTGCGACTTACTAGCTACTTTAGCAATCTTAAAAAAAAGTCATTACTTTTCAGTATTCAGCTCTACATCTGTAAAATGGTTTTAATAGTTAATATCACCTTTGCCTAATCCACAATATTGTAAGGAAAGCCATTACCAACTATAAAATAACAGTTAACTGCTAAATAGTTTAAGGGAGTTTAAAAGCTTACTTTCTTCTTGTGACACAGCACACAAGGAGGATGCTGTGTCAACCACCCGTCTTCCGTTAAGCTTGCTTCCCTGAACTCAGGTACATCTCTTTAGCAACTTCCTGCCGTGAGGATGGTATGTAAAACCCACAATTTGACAACCATCCTACCTTCAAACAGTGGCAGAACCCTCTACAGCAAAAAAGTACTAATGTACCATAAAATGCAATAAAGCACTAAGGGCTCATTAACTTTCTAAATTTACATACATGTTCTTACAATACAGTACTCTCATTTTGTATATCCCAATATGTCATCTCTACTGTGAACGACTATGTTGACCTCATCAAGTCATTTTTTCTACTGGTCCTCTCATGCCACCTCTGTGGGCTTCCACTATAACCTGTATGTACCTCACACCACCACTTCTTCTCCAGTAAATCCTTGTCATTTGTGACTGATAACCTGGGTATTTTGGCTATGCAAATTTGCAAATACAAATTTTTACATATACTTCTTTCTCCAGAATTGTATTTCCATTAAGATTCCACACTACAACTTAGCCTCTCTCTCCTGTGGTAAGAGAATTATGCCAGGATGAACATTCCCCAGAAATGCAGTGTGACCAATCAATTCAGGTTATAAAACTAAACCAGTGTCAAACTGATAAAATCTACTAATTATTTTTATGGAGAAAAGAAGTTATTCTACAAGTACTGAACCAAAAGTGAGATATAGATACTGGATAATTTAGGCAGGCTGAATTTGTAAGAACGTGCTCTCACACACTAGAATTTAATTCAAATGATTACATTTCACAAACCTTTAGGTTCAATGAATATTAAACCTGAGCATATCAAGGGTCACAGTATATTGATAAAGACGTCTCTTCTCTCAAAAGCTCTTCCATGGCCCAGACCATGCCCGGCAGAGCAACTGACACCCAACAGGTCCTCAGGACTGTCTTCGTGCTGTGTGTGTTTACTAAACGATTTAACCATGATCTGTTATATGCAAGCTACCTAAAGACAGGCTCTCAGAAAAGATCATTTGTAAAGCCAGTTATTTGGAACTCAGGAAACATTCTACACATTTACATCAAATAACATTCTACATACAGAGAAAAAAATAGCTGTCTGTAAACATATCATATGTTAACATGAGATGTTAAATAGGCCTGTGGTGGTAGAAAGACTAGAATTTGTCCCTGTAATCCCACTAGTGGGAAGAGGGACTGGAGAGTGAAGAGGAAGAAAAGGAAAGAGCCTACGTGCATGCTGGGAGACTGAAATGCTTTGGGAACTTACTGCCTACCTTTCTCTTCTCTGGGGGCTTGGGAACTCCCAGGCCCCATAGAGGCCATATAAGTCAAAGTTTCCAAATTATTAAAAATGATGATACCTACAATTAGGTTGCTTATCGTAATTAAAAGCTAGGGAAATCACTTACCTGGTGAAGTTATTAACTTGTGATCTTGACATATTTATGCTGTTCAGTTCTGGAACATTCAAATTGGAGGACTGGTGTTTACTATGGCAATATGACTGATGTGCTTTATTTGATATTACACCATTACTACAACTTTCAAAACCTGGAAAAGAAGGAAGAAAGATACGTCATGAAAATAGAAACAAACATTAAGTCACCGTAGGTTATAAATAACCCATATTCTGATCTTGTATTTAAAACTTTTGTAACATAGGAGTCAATGGACTACTTAACTAGTAAACAGATAACTTCTTGGGAAGGATACAAAGGTATTTAATTGTAAGCTGTGACTGTCATTTCCTTTAACACTTATTGAAGGCTTAATTAGAGGTTTTATTTAATCCTCACAATTCCCCTGAAAGGCAGTATTACCATCAGCTCCCGTTTTACATGAGAACACTGAGGCTAAGAACCTGTACATGCCTGTGGGGACCGTAGGACAGCCAACAGAGGTGCCGGCCAATAAGCACACAAATGTGAGCACCGCCCTCATTTTGCAGGACGGTGGTATAAATAAACCGAGAAAGAGTCATATAGAAAGGTATATGCTGACTGAGAAAAAACAAAGGTGTTATTCTACTCTGCAAGGAAAGGAAACAGTATATGACTTCACTCTTAGAAAGTTAAATGTACAGAGGAAAGGTAACACCTTGGGAAAAAGAATTAAAGAGACAAGAAAGAAGACTGAGAAGGATCAGAAATAAACCTGTAGAAGCGAGGTCATGAAAGCCAAGGAAGGAGAGAAAATTTTAATTCAAAGAACACGAAAAGCCTCAGAGAGTAAGTAAGACTGGTGAGCCAAAAAGGGATTAGGAGAAAATAAACTGGGTGAAGTAGACTCCTGCAAGAAGCTTGGCTGAGAAAGAATGAGACAGCAGGTGGTCCAGCAAGGTTTGGTGACTAATGGCCTAAGATATCCACCTTCACATTTATACTTTATTAGAACATACAATTACCTTTTCTTTACCAAGTATCTATGATTTACTTTCTAGAGACAACTGTAATGTTGACCTTTGTTTATGAAGATCTGCTATTAACCTATTCTCAGCAGTAGTTCTCAAGTTACTCCCTGGTACTAAAAACACCCAAATCTGATGCACCTACTTTGAGATCAAATATACACATGTGCAAAAGAGTTATGCAGAAACATCTGGATTTTTAAATTTATTTTGGTTCAAAAACATAGAAAGGTAAAAATTTAAAGATAATATAAGATTGAATCTCACCAGAATAATGTGCAGTACCTCCTTTGCCTGAAGCTAAACTGTGGATAGCCATCCCGTGGCTTGGGCTCATACTTGGACTACTAAAAGGTCGAGGACTAACAGGATAACTGTCTTGAGATTTTGGGCTTCGTCCTCCCAAACATCGTACTTCACTATCCGTACCATTCACCATTTCTATAAACTGACGCACTCTAAAAAAGACAAGACAAATTTACTTAATCTTCAAATAGCTGTTCATTTAATAGCCAACAGATTGCTCAAAGGAAATATTTTAGGAACTTATATTTGCCATTAAGTTTGATCTTTAGGTAATATGCCAAAAATAAGAAATTTCATTTCATATGTTGTAGTGCTTAGAATTTAAAATTTTCCAGAAAAAAATGATAGTGTAATGCAAGAGAGTATGTTATTTACTAAGAAAATGAAAACCTGTCACTATAACAAATAAAATAAAAATGGACCTCATTTTTTAGCTAAAAGAATTTAAATAATATTTGCACTTGGTAGCAAAGAATATGTAAGAACATGATGTGCTTTTATGTACATATGATAACGACAAAGAGAGAGCCTTTCTCCCTACCCTTCCTCATCTCTAGTACCATTTGCAACTTCTTAACCAAAATGCACCACATTTCAACCTTTACTCTAAAGCAAAACAATACTGACATTTGGCTAACAAAGGGTTTCTGGTGCTTAAAGAGCTGAAATCTTAAGCTTAATAACACCTGAATTTTAAAATAATGAGGATTCAATTAAAAAAAGCCAAATTAGGATGGCTATTATAAATAAGAATAAGGAACAGAAAATAACAAGTGTTGGTAAGGATGTGGAGAAACTGGAACTCTTCCACACTGTTGGTGGGAATGTAAAATGGTACAAGGCTATGGAACTGTAAGCATTAATTTCCTCAAAAGATTAAATATATAATTATCATATGGTTCAACAATTCCACTTCCAGGTACACACCCTAAAGAATTGAAAGCAGGGACTCCAACAGATATTTGTACACCCCTGTTCATAGCAGCATTATTCACAATAACCAAAAGTGGAAGCACCCAAATGTCTACTGATGGATGAATGGGCAAACAAAATGTGACATATATGTGCAGTGGAATATCATTCAACCTTGACAAGGAAGGGAATTCTGACACATGCTGCAGCATGGATGAACTTTAAAGACATTATGTTATGGGAAGTAAGCCAGTTATAGAGGACAAGTATTTTATGATTCCACTTATATGAGGTACCCTGGAGTAGTCACATTCGAATTCATAGGGATAGAAGATAGAATGGGGGTTGCTAAGAGCTAGGGGAAGAGAGATACGGGGAGTTGAGGTTTATAGGGCACGGAGCTTCAGTCTGGAATAATGAAGAAAGTTCCAGGGACATATTGGTGATAGTTGCAGAACAAGGCAAATGTACTTAATGCTATATAACTACACGTAAAAATGGAAAATTTTATGTTATGTATATTTTACCACAAGTTTTTAGAAGTCCACAGACTTATTAAAAGGTACTCTGCAGGAAGAAAAATAGATACCCATCTTCAGTAAGATTTTCACACTTTAAAACAGAGAAAAAGAGAAGAGCAAGCATACAGCAAAAGATGCCATCTGCTTATAGTCCTCAATACAAGTTTTTTAATAATCTGTTACTTACATGTACTAATATATTACAAAATTATATGCAAACATTTGAAACAAAGTAAAACAAAAATTGAAACTATTAACATGAAGATAATTTTGGTTACATATACCACACATAAATGTAATATATCATTATTTTATTAAACTCACTTCAATGTGAAAAGGAGATTAGGATTTCTTTCAAGTAAACTTGGGTATAATTGTTGTGTTGTTTCAATGGCTTCTCCCATTCTTCCTGCTAATACCAATTTTTGAATTCCTATTTAGAAAAAGAAAGCAAGAAACTAATTGAATAGAATCATAAAGTTAGTAGACCATCAAAAAAAAAGTTAGTAAAAAAATCTTTAAATAAATTACTGTATTAATTACTGTATATAATCCTTAAAATTATAGTTTCAATTAGACAATCAAGGAAAAATTTCAGATGTTAAAAAACTAGAAATATAAGTACTTTCATGGAAACCAAGCTTTCATAAAAAAATAAATATTAAAAAAACTCACAACTAACATATAGGAAAAACATCTCTTAGGCAATATTAAAGTATTAAACACTAAGATTAAAAATACGGGATGTTTGTGGTATGCACTGTGGTGATGGTTTCATAGATACATACTTATCTCCATACTCATCAAGTTACAGTCACTAAATATGTACAGCTTTTAATATGTCAACCTTACCTCAATAACATTTTTTTAAAAAATAAAGACCACAGTAAACATTAAAGAAATAATATTCAAAATGTATCATCAAATATGATAACCTTTGAACCCAGTACTAAAAGAATGCTAGCACTCCGTGTGTGTCGGGGCATTGTTAAATTAGATGATGAGGATACAATATGGATGTGATCTCCTGTTTGCCAGAGTTTATAATGTAGTGAGACAGACAAACATATAATTTGCCACAGCACAATGTAATATAGCAGTTTGACCTGTAGAAAAATTGTTTCTATACATCACGATTTCACCCACGTGTTTTACTTTTATGCCTATTCTCTCATCAAGTCCGTACCTTCCCTCATGGACGAGCTATCAGAATATTAGAATGGCTAACTGTGGGGCAGTTATCATGCTGACTCGCCCTTGTCAGAACAGACCCTACAGCTCTGGCCATAAGCACTAGTTTTAAGATCAATACTATCTTAAATCTAGGTAGCCATTTAAACGCAGATTTAAATTTCTTTTCACATGTTATCTCCACTAACTTCTAATCGTGGGACTACTTTGCCAATTAAAAAAAATTATTGAGTATTTACTTCCTCAAAGCTCAAGAACACATTTTAAGAAAAAAATGTAAATACTTCTTACAGAACCTTCTCCAAAACTGTATCTTTTTACATCCAGAACACTAACACAGTTCTACGTGACCTTGTTTTAAAGGTAATCTTCAATAATATCAATGAAAATCTTTTTCAGAGGTATCAACTGTAAGTTAATATATTTGAAAAAATTTTTTAACTTAAAAACTAAATTTTCTAAAAATCAGTATAATGAGACCTATAATCTGAAAACAAGTGTTAGCCATGCACCACAGGGTCCTTACTTTGTCTATTCTTAATGGAAGCTAATTCTTCTAGAACGGTCTGGTCTGTAGATCTGGCAAAGGCCTCTGCTGTGGCACAGTACCCATGGTGGACTAAGTAAGATGAAACCATTCTTAAAAAGAAGAAACACACATCTTTTAGTGGAGAGAATACATGCTTCATACTACAATTTATATAAACAAGGTCTACTCTGGTGTTACGAAACCAACCTCTCCTCTTGAAGCAATTAACGCTTTAATTTAAGTTTGAAAAAACATTTTGCTGTATTCATGTAGTATTCCCAAAAAGATAACTGTTAATGCTATATTGAAACAACTCTTCCTAAAAGTAAATATTACTAGAGAATCAAGGGCATTAAATAACTTCCCTTGACTCTTGGCACCCCATTATTTGCAGGTCCTTTCCTATTATTTCTCGTCCTTATATTCAATCCTAATAACTGTTAATTTCTGTTTTGCCTGTATCCCATGACCTATCCCAGTAAAGTGTTGGCATTTTCTAAACGGAACAATTTAAAAACAGGTTAACTCTTTGTGTTCCAGAGTTCAACCCTTTTATATCCACCAATTAATTACATGGGATGGGATCATAAGGTATAAACATGAGAAATACTAAGGTGAATCCTCAGAGAGAATCTTCCAGAACAAAGCCTATTAGGGTAATAATAATAACCAATGAGAAGTTGGCTTTCTAATCTAAATTAATTTAGTGTGACTGTATATGGGAGATTAATTACTCAAATATGATTTACATGGAAATGACACAGTTCAAAGAACAAGTTAATTTTGTAAAAAGCCAACAAGTGGTCAGAACACATATTTACATCCAACCACAAAATATTAGAAAACTGTTGACTCAACATTATTAACCCAAATATCCAATATATCCAAATATTCAACCCTTAAACCTGCCTCCATTTGACACTACCAAGGGCCTACTAGAAAAATGACAGGAAGCAGTTGTTCAGAGGAAAGAGGGACTGAACAGGCAGCAGCTGGGGGGGAGATACCTCCAAGAAATAGATTTTTGATTTTATTTCATCTGATTGTTCAAATTAAGTTAAGAGGGTAGGGAAGAACCTTTTAAACTGGACTTCCTAGGAGGTCCTGATGAGTGTCAACTTCGTCCAGAATGGAGTAGGAGCGGGAGCCCTCACTGAACTCTGGCTGCAGGAGTAAGGTAAGTCACGTCTCCCCTAGTACTATCCTACTATGATCCTCAGGGGTGACCATGATTCAAGCATTAAGGGGATGTGACCCAGGAGAGCAACCTACCCGAGCTCTAACTCATGGCACCACAAGGTCCTGAGTCAGGATTCACTATTCTTTCAACTTTGCTGGACAAAAATTCTAGTGCAGAGGCTTCTGTGATACCAGATGATAAAAGCTCTAGGCAAGAAGCATGTTTTTGGAATCATCATCACATTTTCCACATTAGCTCCTTCAAGAATCTACTAGATTTGTTAATTTAAGATTATTCAAAGCAGTTATACAGACATTTAAGAGGAATTATGTCCGACTGATGTTATTGGAAAGCCTTTGCTACTTTCTTGGGTTATGCCACAGTACTGAAGTGACTATTTAAACTTACTGACATTTAGTGTCAAGCTTTAAGAGCCACCATTAAGTGCTGACATCCAGGCGTCATCTCTAGCCTTTCGGCAAAGGCAGAGTCTAAAAAAATTGCCTGTGACAGGAATTGTATTTTCCCTCTGACTTCCATACGTTATTCTTTTTCATAAAAAGCTCCCTAATAAAGTAAGTAAAGAATGAGTTGGGATAAAGGTTATTCATTTTATAGCAATTTTCCTGACACCCACCGTTTGCTCTGCTGCTACTGACCCTCCACCGCTATTATTACTAAGTCCTGAACTTGGGAATCCAAACTCTTTATCCACTGTTCCTACATCTTCATTCCCTTTACCTTCTCTTAAATGTCTAATGATAACATATAAAAGTAAATGGCATTAAAAATAATTACTAAGATATTTTTAAAGATTTTTCCTTAAGCTGGAGGTTTTTGGTCAGATTTTCTGACTTAGAACAGGAGCAATTATATATGCTCCCTGAATACACATGGTAAAATATAAATATTTAGCAAATAAGGGATCCTAATGAGCAAAAATAGCTGGTATTATTCTTACAGAGTAACCCATTCACTAGATAAATCCTGAAATGAGACATGTTTGTATCAAGCCTGTATTCCAGCACATGAACTACACCATTACTCTGCTTTTCTTTCTGAGCAATCATTCTTCTCCCCAGGAATATCTGAACTACTGCTGAACAGCACAGCCAAGTTCATGTCCAAAAACCACAGGTCCAGCATTGTAAAATCTAATCTCTCTGAATTTATCTTTTGCATTGGCACTACTAATAGTTGAATCATGTAGCCTATGGAAATCAAATCCTATTAGTGAGGATAGCAAATGAATTAAACTAACTTAAGTGATGATCTACTATCACTTTATTTCCTCCATCAAATTAATATCAGACTAAAATAAAATTCTATGCATGTACCACCAAATAAAAAATTATCTTAACTATTTAAGTAAATTTCTTTTTACACAGAGATTAAATATAGTAATACATTAAAACTATGAGAATATAAAGTAGTAGATTAAAAAGCATCCACAAATATTCTTTTATACCTAAAGAATAACGTTTTATAAAAAATATACTTCTGAGTAATGTCAATTCAAATTTTTTCACTTACTTCTGTATCATGGTCTGCCATTCTCCTTCTCGATCTCCGAGAGGAAACCGGTCTATCTGCGCTTGTATGTTGGCTCTCCACTCTCGCATGTAGTCTTCTATGTCAAACACAAAAGGATGCTGCCCAAAATTGGCATCAACTACTTCTCCTGGTGTCTGGAGCCCCACAGTAGGATATAAATTTGGCTGTAAGACAACACATTTCACTAAGCATCAAATCCCTTTGTGTTAAAGACTTACTCCTCATTCTTTCATATGCTGTCTTTAAAGTAACAGAATTATAAATTTACTTCATGAATATTTTAAAGTCTCAATGAAAAACTAAGAAAGGAAAACTAAAGCAAGTTATCTAAAACCCATTACATACTGGATGAAAAATACTACTTCCTGTAATCCAATGATCAAGAAAAATATGAGATGACCTAAGCCACCTAGTTTATTCAGAGACTGTGCCATTATACTTCTAATAAACAAAGGCACAATTTTTACTCTTAAACATGTCACATAGTAGTTCAAAGGTTCAAGTCTAAACACATACTCAGGTTTATCCTTTTATGTATATGTGATACCATTTCTAGAAACTGCATGTGAAAGCTAATTACCACTGAAATACAATCCTAAGGGGGCATGTACTATCTTAAACTTACTAACTTCCACTTATCTGTACATTTTGACATCTTTATAAAGGGATGTGATGACTTAATTATAAGCAAAACACCATGCCATTAAGAGTGGGGATTTTCTATATAAAAAAGAAATTGAAGATTTGGGGTAAATTAAGTTGCTCATGGTCCTTCTACACTGTAGCAGTAGCACAAATCTACGTTCAATTTTCTTCCTGCAACTCCAAATTCGACTTCATCTTCATTCTCTGTATTTATGCCTTATTTCTTTTCTTAAATGTTTAGCAAATATTTTCAGTACAAAATCAGGCAAAGATTAAGAGGGGATAATTTCAAGTGTAAATATAAGATGCTTACATAGATTTCACAGCAAAAAGAGGGTATGCTTAAAAACATCAACCAAGCCACCAAAATCAGAAACAAAAGGAGTAACTGCATCAAAGCAGTGAGCACTAGTCACACTAGATCAGGGCCATAAACGGTACCACAATGTATGTAAATGTACCGAGTTTTAATAATCAACAAAATGAGCAGGTTCACCTAATTCTAAGCTGAAGACAAGTGAGATGCTTATATGAAAACTTTCTTATTTCAAAAATGAGAAAACTGAGACGGAAGAACAGCATGTTAAGGACACAATAAAGGAAAAAACTCCTGCCTCTACTTCTAGCACAGTCGTCTTCCCATGACAACACATTACCAAATATGCTACCAAACAAAAGCACATAAAGCCAAACACTCTGAATAAAGATATTAATAAGAGCAAAAAGCAATCCTGTTCATTATGCTGAGTTCATAACTCTTACATTCAGCACTGTCCAAACAGAGATGCTTTAAAAATGGTTTGTTAAGCTAACTATTCTGGACAAATTCAGGAAAATAATTATAACAGTACTATAAAGAAAGTCAACATTCATGAATACTCTGATAATATTATGCCATAAAAATGTTTAAAACTTCCCTGTGACAAACATGCCATAAAATATCAAGATAAGCGGACTTTATAGGGGAAAAAAGTGCCACACGTATAAAAGAAAGGATCAATATTCCAAATATGAAAAAATATTCTCACAATACAGGAGGATGAAGATTATTAGCTCAATTTTCTCAAGCAGCAATTTGAGAAGAAACATAAAATGACAAAAATAAACTATGATCCCATCTTTTCTGTAAACATTTAAATAATGGACACACCTAACAGTTTAGGAACAGATCTGGAAAGACATATACTAAAAATTAATACAGTCATCATATCTAAAAGAGGCTGGGATTAAGAAGTTCTCTGCTGTACATTTCCCTATTTATAAACATTTATTATTTAAATATTTAACATTATATATTATAGCTATGATCAGAAAATGATAAAAAACTGGAAATGGTAAAGTCAGTTTGAGCTCAAAGTAACTATTAGAATTTCAACTTTAAAACTTCAGAATTTCAGGGAAAGGGATTAAGGACATAGCCCTTAGCTAGCTAAACAAATAAAAATGACAGATTTTAAACTGCTGGAGTATAGATTTCTAAAAATAGAATGTAACAAAATGTTGGTTTTAGTATAATCCCTATAGTGTGCAGTCATCACTACTATCTCATTTTGCAACATCTTCATCACTCCAAAAAGTAACTCTGTACCTACTAGCAGTCACTCCATTCCCCCATCCTTGTAACTCCTGACAACCACTAATTTACTTGCCTGAGCCTACAAATAGGCCTATTCTGGACATTTTGTATAAATGCAATTACACAATATGTGGTGTTTGGGTCTGGCTTCTTCAACATGTTTTCAAGGTTCATCCATGTTATAGCATATGTCTAGATTATGAACTTATGTAAAACAATGTTTTCCAGGAAACTATTTCTGAATTAAAAAAAAAAGCCACTCCCATAGAGAATTAGAAATGAGAACAAGTCTCTATGAAGAGAACAGGAAAACAGATCTCATTCCTATTAACCTATGAAAGATAAAGACAGTAAAAATACTATTCAAAAGCTAAATATACACAATAGTATATTCTCAGTAACAGTTTTGACCTATTACACTTAAAATATTTTTTCTAATGAAAATGAAAACAATGTATCTATTAGAAAGTAGTTCAAATCAGCCTACAGCGTGGGAAAGCAGCATCGTTTAAATAAGATAGCTTCTTTAACAAAGAAATTTACCTGAATTAGTCAGTCTATAGATGGACATTTCACAAACTCGTGAGATTGAGCTGGGGAAGAAAAATCATTCTGAAAAAGATCTAAGGTTCTCAAAGCTGAATAAATACTCTAGGTTCTATGATAGGTGGAACAAGCTTTTTTTTCTATAAACATACTCTTTACCAGGATTCAATGCTCCAACTGGCTAAAGAGCTATCACAGGCACAGAACATTTAAACACCTGTCTGGTACTGCCTTTAGAGAAAAGACTTAACTTTTTCTGCCCTGTTTAAGTAGAAGAATGATATGTTTCATGTGGATGTCCCAGAAGATCTCACAGTCATAAAAGTGAGGAACTCTCAGGACCACTATATTGAAAGGAAACTTTTTTTAACAACCATGGTAACCACCAGTTCACCTGTTAAAAAGCTGAACATCACCACGGGTTAATTACAGACACGGCAAGAGAACCTGACTGGTGATTCTAAAACGGGACAAAAAATAACTAGTAGGCAACACAAATATAGTCAAACATGTCTATAACAAGCTAAGCCTTTTCCAAATTATCATCATTAATCTACCTACCCATGAGAAACAAAACAAAAAATCTGCTTGCTTTAGTAAGTTGGTTTCATCTGCTTAGTGCCACAAAAAGGGAAAAACAAAATCAAACAGCTAAGCCCTCTCACCAACCCAAATGAGGAGAGTCTTACCAGAGCCTCTGCAGCGGCTCCGAACCACATCAGCCCACCCGCCAGCATCCACAGCCAGGCTCCACCACCCCTCCACCTGCCCACCCAACCACACCCACTTGTCTACGCAAGGGGTATGATCACTTCCTTACTCGCCCTTTCTCCACACTACATTAACTTCCTGGCTTGCCACTGAGTCTTTCTCATCAGCGAACAAACATCCTGCTACATTGACAGAAAATCCGCTAATTACCCCCCACCTTCTACCACCAGCTACTACCTCCCATTTCTTTACTCCCCACTGTGGTCAAAATCCTCCAAAGCTGTCCACACTCGATAATCTCCCTCTCCCTATTCGCTCTTAAACCCTTTCCAATCAGGATTTCTCCATCGCTCACTCTGTTGAAACCTTGTCACCAGTGCCTTCCACTCGGCTAAATCGACTAGTCAGCTCTCGGTCCTCAGCTTCTGGGATGTCTCACAGTGGCACTGGACACAACTGACTTACTCCTTCCTTCTTGGATATTTTCTTGGCTTGCTTTTGAGGTCATCCAATCCTTAGCCCTCCTCCTACCTCACTGATGGCTCCTCCTTTTTCTGGTTCCTTCCCTCCTCCCAAATTTGGCATGTCTCCGAACTGTCATTATTAGCCCATTTTTCTTTTACAGGCACTCTCTTGTTGATCTCATCCAATCTCATGACTATAATTTAAACACCAAAATGCCCGTGACTCCCAAGCTTTCATCTCCAGCCCAGACCACGCTCTTAAATTTCAGGCTTGTACGGCCAACTGTATATTTGACGACTCCACTTAACTTACCAAAATTGAATTCCAAATTTCCCCCTCAAAACTCGCTTCACCTACACTCAGCCTTCTCCATTATCTGTAAGTGGCATCTCCACTCTTTCAATTCCTCAGGCCACAAATTTTGAAGTAAGATCCTATTTGTCACATTTTCACATCAATCCATCAGAAAATTCTCTTGGACCTCAGTTGGATTTTTTTTTTTAATCCTATTTTTTATTTGTTCTTTTTTACTTTTACTCTTTAATACTAACTTACTTTGGTATAAATATAAGACAAAAACCCTAAGATTATAGATTTTTTCAACAAGATAAACACTTGTCCCATTGCTGCTTAATACATATTGCTTCTTGCTGAGCAATTTGGGGCTGCAGACTGGATTTTTTTGGCTTGGCAAAGTTGTCTTCTATTAGAACTTTGATACTTCAGGAATACTAAGTCTAGAGTGGGTGTCTATTCTCTGCCTGAGTCTCCTATCACCTCTCTCAGAACATCTCTGAAACTGGAACATGTCTTATAAGTGATGGCACCTTGCATCTGGTCAGGTGGCTGCCAGGAGGCTGCTGTCTGCCTACACAGGTGTGAATTTGTGAAAGGATAAGCTCACCAAAACCCTGGGGCTTGAATTTCTTCCTGGAGAAACAGCTGGATAATTGCAACCTCTCAGACATGCTAGTCAACAAGCCACTTACTGACCAACTGAGAAAGGAATGTCAGAGTCCCAGGGTCAGAAAACCTCTGGTTAATACCTTCTGGTAATATTAAGGAAGTGATAGCATCAAAACCTGCACAATATGATCAGAGGTTTAGAACCAAATGGCAGAGACATAATGGAGAACTCTTAAGAAGTGTTCTTGTGGACACAGAAGACAGTATTACACAGAAAACCACAGACATCAACTCTAAAACAGTGGTCTAAAAGGTTGGACTCTGAACATTAAGTTTAGGGCAATACCTTAATTTATATTGCTTATTTCATCATTTTTAGGTGTGCAACAAGTGATACTGATTAAAAATCTATATTTAAATACTCGGAGAGATCATCCAGTAAAAATAAACTAAAAATTCTAAGGGATAAGAAAGTATAGTGTCATAGTTCATAGCATTTTTTCTGCTCAGTGTTGTATGTGATGCATATCATAATTGATAGAGTCTTATATTTGGTAATTAAGGCACCTAAAATCAAAGCACTTCTCCCATCTATAATGATGTGAGCCTCCATCACCTCTTGCCTGACTTTCTGCGGCATCCTCCTCACACACAGGTCTGCCTGCTTCTACCCTTACTCTCCAGTACAGGCTATTTTTCAAGCCAGCAGTTGGTGATCCTTTAAAAACTGAAGTTGTTAAAACCAAACTGCAGTGTCTTTGTATTTCACTCAGAGGAAATGCCGAAGTCTTTTCAACGGTCCTCAGGGCCTAGGTAATCTAGTTCACTATCCTCCAGCATCCTCAGACTCACCCAGTACTCTCTGTCCTCCTCACAGCTCTCACTAGATGCCGTTCTTCAGACACACTAGATGTGCCCCTTCCTTAGTACTGTTTCCCTAGCTGTTCCCTCTTTCTGGAACATTCGTGTTTTACATGCCAGTTTAGTTAACTCTCTTACTTCCTCCAAAGTCTCTGCTCAAGTCTTACCTTGGCAAAGGTGGGCAAGCTGTACCACCCAGGTCACCTTTCATATTCCCACTTTGTACTTTTTCTCTTTTTTTTAAAAGTACTTGAAACCTTTGAAAATATGCTTTAATTTACCTATTTTCAATGTATTGTGTATTCCCTAACTTCTCCAGCTTGAGTATTTCAAGAGGACAGATATTTACCTGTTTTGTTGAATGCTGTATCCTAACCACAGAACCTGCCACACAGCAGGCACTCAATATGCACTGAATTAATGAATGACCACAATTATTGTACAGCCACTTGCTGAATTGAAAAGTCCAACAATACCAAAGAAACATATTTTGAATTTGATGACATTAAAAAGTGTATTTTAAGTAATCAATTATGATTTATTTTTTAGCTACAATGAAGTTGCTTGTACAACGGTGTCCAGTGCAATTTGGAGCTTAATTTCTGAAGGTCCATACCAACAGTGGCTAGAGAAAGGATCTCCATTCTATGCATGGTGTACAAACTTAATAAATATCAGTAAGACTGCATTATGAACATTCTGCACAAGTTCCCTTACACTTCCTTTCATTAAGAAGGCAGAACTACTCTTACAAGAAATTATATCTTACCGGTAGATCAGTGAAAGCAATACCTAAAAAAAAAAAAAAAAAAAAGACATTAGAAGCTGGTTTTCAAAGGCAGACTATGGTGATAAGTTGAATTACTAAAGGGGAAAAAAAAGGGAAAAAATTAAAAGCCTAAAATATAGAATAATAAGACTCTTTTTTTCTCAATAACATTAACATAGGTCTCAATGGATGCTGCCTCCTTTCAAGATCATTATTATCCTTGTTACACAACAATTTTATTTCTAGGGGACTGTTATTGCCTCCAGGATTTTTGAGATGGTTTTAGATTTATCTTAAAAGCTATATTAGGAAACATAAGAAAACTGGCTGCCAATTAGTTAACATCTGATTTTTGACTACCTAATAGTTTTGGGGGAAGAGAAAGAAGAGATTTTCCATGACAGAAGAAAAGGGAAACAATGGGCAACAGAGTACTTCTATTTGTTAAAAAAAATTTTTTTTAATATAGGTACATTCTTAAATAGCTTTTGATTACTGTGGGGAAAAAATCAATTCTTCCTTTAAAGGATAAAGACTTATCCTTCGAAAATTTCTCATGAATGTCCTCTGATAGTAATTTCAGCAGTCACATTCCAAACACACTTGCAAAATGGCAGTACCTTTGGAATAAGTCTACTGGCATCCTCAAGTGACAATTATATAATCTCCCTTTAAATATTCAAACATATTACTTAGCTGAAAATAAAATAATAAATAAACCAAACATTTCTATAGGACCTTATTTATATGTTTAAAGAGATTGGGCTCTAGAATAACAGAAGGAAGCTGTGTTGGTGAATCAGTTAATCTCAATTCTTCCAATCTGAACACATATTAAAACAAAACAAAAAACCCACACCAGAACCACTACCTCTAAGATGTTGATCACCATCTAAAAAATGAGGGCATTTCCTTTAGATTTTCTTAAGGTCCTTTCCCACCTGAGATTCCTTGACTAACTGTGCTGCACCATCAGAAAATACAACTATCTGGCTCTATTAAAGTAATAAAGTTAAAAGACAAACAGACTATAAATTTCTACAATATACATGTTTTTAAATGCATGTGTAAAACTGGTGCTTTGTAAAGTCCTCTTTCTATGACTTTTAATATGACTAGTATGACTAGCAAATTCACATTGTTTTGTCAAAGGAGAGAAAATCTGGAGATTCCTCCTCTACTCCCCATAAGACATACTTAGTACTTTTAGTTTCATTAATAAATAGAAAGCAAAGTGACTGTGGGTCAAACATATATGAAAATTTGTTCCAAAAATTTCATTAAACTAAAAAGAATACAGAAAACAATAGTGAATAGAATATTTTAGTAAAACACTACCATCCCTACCTTTACCATTTTTTCATAAATAGTAGCCTAATCAATTTTCTTCAAAGGTGTCTATTACAAAGATTGTCTAAATTTATAGTTTTAGCAAAAATTCCTTTTTGTTAGTAATTACTGAAATTACTCACTCTTACCAAAAACTGTAATAAAAAATCAAATTTAATTCCACAGAATAACATTTTTGAACAATACCAAACACAGCTACCAAAGGCTATACACAATCAGACAAAAAGATGCCACTTTAACAAGATGGTATAATTAAATTTTATACATGGAAAACAATTTTTCATATTTCTAATTTCCTTATTTACCAAGAGGCTTTTTGAAAAGTGACCTCCAAAAAATGAATGATACTCAATAAAACAAAGTAAAAAAATTTCAAATTGTTAATCTAGATACTGAAATGTTTCTCATTTATTTTCTCAAATAAAAACCTTTCCATTTCTCTTTACATGGTAAGTAAATACATATTTTGAAAACCTTCATGGGACAGAAACTAAATATATGTCAGCTTTTGGGTAGAAATTATCTACTTTGGGAAGTACAAAGGAACAGTACCTGAATAATATTTTATCTTTTAGATGCTAGAATCTAGACCGGGGTAAGCCCTTCTGTAAAGGGCCAGAGAGCTAACTATTTTCCACTCTGTTGGCCAGATGGTCTCTGCTGCAACTACTCATTTCTACCATGTAGCAGGAAAGCAGCCATACACAGTACGCAAACGAATGGATGTGGCTGTGTTCCAATGAAACTTTACTTAAGAAAACAGACAGACCTATTTGGTCCATAGGCCATAGCTTCCTGACCTCTATTGGAAAGGAATTAATTTTTGCTCACCAATGTTTTACCATTGTATCCCAGGCACCTAGCACAGAGGTAGGCAAATAAGGATAGTAAACATCACTTAGTAAGTATTATGTGCCAGGCAATCACTTA
This sequence comes from Phataginus tricuspis, assembly GCA_029783875.1. NCBI lineage: Eukaryota > Metazoa > Chordata > Mammalia > Pholidota > Manidae > Phataginus > Phataginus tricuspis. Next base: position 12,299,556 of record JAQQAC010015287.1, read on the forward strand.
AGAACTTCATGTACATCATTTCAGTTTACTCTAATGACCTCAATAAGATAGGTATTATAAGTGATCCTATTTGACAAATGTGGCATGGAAGTGTTAAGTAACTTGCATAAGGTCGCATGGCCTAAGCCAGGAGACAAACCCCAGCAACTAAAGAAGCCATATATTAATCATTGTTATATTGCCTTTCTATGTGCTTAATAAATATTAAATATATGAATGAAAGAAGCCCAATGTTCAGATTTATCTTAAAATTAGAATGTGATGCAAAATCATTAGCCACTCTTTTCTTAAAAAGCATCTCACATTTTTAAAACAGCTTTCTTATTCAAGAGAAAAAATTTAATTTAAATGTTCGTGAAAATCTAATAGGAAAAAAATGAAATCACATTACCTATGATCTTCCTATCTCTCAAAAATAAAATTTCTTCTCTGGAATAAAGTTTAAAGAACTGTAACAAGACTAATCTTGGTTTATAAAACATGTTTTCTTTTGCATTTTTGAACCCAAGGTCATACTTAAAAGAAGACTTCTCCTGGTTTAAGATCTGAAATATCTTAAGCAGTCTACCAACTAAGGCTATCCCAGTTAACTGTTGTGGTTAAGTCAGAGCCAGAATACTAACAACTAACTCAAGGGGCTGTATCCTTCTAGAAACCAGATGGTCACAACAATCAAAGCATAAATACACATTTTTTGCATGGCATCCTATTCTTGTACTAATGAGAATATAAGGATCTTTTTATAGACTTGGGACAGCCTTTAAGTCAGATAACACAGGACTTCAGAATCAATACTAATAATCAGAAGGAAAGTTTTAGGCTGAATATAAATATGAAGACACTAATTTTACATTAGAATATGGTGAGACACTAATAAGAATACCTACTACCAATGTAGCCAGAATCTTACAATTTTCTACTTTGAAATGACAGAAAGAGTTATTGTGTTATATTAAAGAACACCCACTATATAATTAAGCACATGCTCTGCAGTCTCATTTTAAGTATTTTATAAGCAAACTGCAATGTCTGCCTTCTTGGGTTACTTGGTTTTTGCCTCCTTTCCCTTTACCTCATTAGAAACAACATGCTATGAATCAAGGCCATTTCAAACAGTAAAAGTAATGCGAAGCCTTTCATTTTTTAAAGCATCAGTATTGCTATCCTTCATACTTTCTGTAATACAAAACACAAAATCAAGACTTCTTAAGAAAAAAAGGAATATAACAATCATACACAAGTTTAAATTTGAAGTGCGACAGGAGCATATTCAATTAAAAACCCTAATTTTCTTTTAGTCTTGAAATGAACAGGTTTCAAGTTTTCATTAATCTATTTCTTATTTTCGCCACTTGTCTTTTACCTTAAAAGTTTTGTTGTTGCTTGCTTGCTTTAATTCTGCTTCCTTTTGCAGAACTAACATGCAATTATCCTTTATCAAACTTCGTTGGGAAGTCTGACTCTTTAGTACTTTAGTATGTCAATGTCCATTTGGTTGGTTGGTAGCTTTTCCTTCCTTTGCTATGAGCCCCATACTGTACTAAAAATTGAAAGCCCTATTTGTTTTAGCACCTGTTACCTAGAGAATTAAAACATACTGTGAAGGGCTTTATTTAAAGCAAAGCAGAAAACACTTAGCATTCTATTACTAGAATAAATATGTGACCAGAGGGAGTATTTCTACAGTTATTCCTATATATATGATACAATGTGGCCTTCATTGAATACAAATTTTCACCATTTCCTCAACTTCCACCTGGAAGGGACAAAGAAATCATTTCCAGAGGCATCTGTTTATAAAGGAAAATTACATAATATTACCATGCTGTAAATACAATAATCACAATATTTGGTTATTTTACATGCAAACCATTATCTTAGTACCTAAACTATGTCCATTCTTGGTGTAGAAGCAGGTATTGTTGATAAGGTTAACACAACAGCCAATGACATCACCAGTTGTAAAAGTTGGTCCGTAAGGTTGTCCCGTTCCAGAAGAGCAAAATGAATGTCCATCATCCCCATGATAACCATATGAATGTTTATCCCAGCCTAAAGAGAAAGTTCCAGTATATTTACAATGAAAAGTAAGATTCTTCTGCACTAAAGCTTTTCACTAAGATGACACGTTAGCAAAAATATTACAATAGTACAAAAATAAAATTCCAAAATGTACACTTAAATTCTGAACAATTACACTACATAATTTCTATATTAAAATACAGTTTACAACACTAAGGAAATTAAATTGACCCCACAGAACACTAAAACACACATATTAAGAGAGAACTCCTACTGGGAAAAAAACAAACACAGCAAGACAACTTGTCAAGCATATTTCCCTTGTTAACAAACACAAAAGGAATTTTGCTTTTAGTCTAAACACACACAAAGACACACAATACAAAATTTTTCTGTTTTGCTTTTTATTTCCTGAAAGTTTTCCCCCAGATTAATTTTTAACATTTGTAAAAAGGATACTAGAAAACGTAATGCAAGAATCGCTTCCATCTGTTCAATGGTTCTGGGAAACAGTTCTGCCATCTTATTCATGCCTTCCTTAGTTTACTTTTAATATAAGCCTATATTCCAAGAATATTAAACAACTGAAAATAGGCTGAAAGCCAGATATATGTTGGGTAGCAAACAGAACCAACCACATTAAGACATTTAAAGCAACTGGTAAGACTATGTACTACCAGTTAAAAATACCAAAATACAAAACAAGCAAAACAAAAACACAAAACACAAAAAAGCATGGCATATATAATTATAAATAGCATAAATTTTAATTTATTAAAACTATTAGCTTCCACTTTGAACTCACAGGTGATTAAAAACACAGAAATTCAACTTATTTAACTATTTTAAGTTACTGCTTCAAGTTTTTTGGCCAGAAAGATTTCACCGTAAGACAGTACCTGGTAGTCTATTCATGTTCACACCTTGAGCAGAAAGACCAATTCCCATGTAACTGTTGAAAAAAAAAAAAAAAGGAAAGGAAAGAAAAGCAGGTTATTATAGTCATATATATGTAAATTACCAAACACACTCAAACATTATCAGAACCAAGCCCAAGTTAAGGTAGCTATAAAAAAGATACTACACTTCATTAAAGTGCTAGAAGAGCATTATTAAGCAACAATAAAGCCTAGATTCATAGCAAATTCCTATAGTAATCAATCACAAATACATCCAAAATATTAGTGATGATGTGCGCTCTTACAAACACTTATAAAATCTTTCCAATGTATCTACACATAAATATTTAGGATTAAGACTGCTAATAAAAGGTACAGGAGAACTTAAGGGGAATAAAAAGAAACTTCAAATAAGAAACAAACATGTTTCCAAAAGAACACAGTAAAAATCTAGACCACAAACTCACAAAACAAAAAGGGACATGGATATATATTTGGAAAAAATGTCCAATTGATATAAAAACATCTCAAATAAAATAATATAAAATTATAAAAGAAAAAGTGTGTATCATATGGTATCTATATATTAGTTTTCTAAAAATGTTTTGGCAAATTGACAAAATTGACCTAATAAACCAGGGACTCTTAATAACTAATTTATGAAACCAGAAGAATAAAATTATCTTTATAAAGTACAAGAGGAAAAGGCAATTATTATAGTATGTGATTCATTTTTACAAGCTCATAAAATAGTAGTAAAATCTGATGTAGTTCAAACAAGAGAAAATAATAAATTACAAAATACATTTGTAAGTATTGATGCAAAAAGGAAAACTAAATAAACAGCAAACCCAATCCAATCTGTTATGAGGCTAATTAAGTGTGTTTGTATCAAAATTTAAAACGGCATTTACCAAATTTCAGCTACCATTCCTAATAAAAACTCAAGTGAAATTACAGTGAAATGAAACTACTTAAATATGACACACTTTTTTCCAAATTTAATACAGCAAGCAAGATACTCAACAGTAAAACACGGAAGCCATTTCCATTAAAATCACGAACATGGAAATGCCTACAACTGCTAAACATTATTGTCAAGGTTTTAGATAATAAAATAAAGTTAAATAACCAGCATAAATATGAAAAGATATGAAATAACCTTTATTTGTACTTGCTATGATTATGTACATAGCAAACTACAGATCTACTAAAAGCTTTTAGAATCAATTATGTATTTTGGCAAAGTGAATGGATATAAGGAAAAGATTTTAATTTCTCTTCTAGTAATAATCAGCCAGAGAAAAGAAGTGCGCATAAATATACCAGTCACAATATAGAAATCATAAAACAGGAATAAAGATCTCAAGTAAGGCTCAAAAATCACATATTAACTACAGATACCACAGAAATACAAAGAAGTACTAGAGAATAGTATGAAAAATTATATGCTAACAAACTGGATAACCTAGAAGCAATGGACAATTTTCTAGAAAAATACAACCTTCCAAGACTGACCCAGGAAGAAACAAAATCTGAACAGATCAATTACCAGCAAGGATATTGAGCTGGTAAACAAAAAACTACCGATGAAGAAAACCTCTGGACCAGATGGCTTCAGCACTGCATTTTATCAAACATTTAGAGAAGACCTAATACCCGTAATTCTTAAAGTTTTCCAAATAGTACAAGAGGAGGGAACACTTCCAAACTCATACTATGAAGCCAGCATCACTTTAATACTAAAACCAGGCAAAGACACCACATAAAAAGAAAATTACAGACCAATATCCCAGAAGAACATACATGCAAAAATACCCTATAAAGTATCAGCAAATAAAATTCAAAAACACATCAAAAACATCATCCATCATGACCAAGTGGGATTTATTCCAGGGATGCAAGGATGGTACAATATTAGAAAATCCATCAACATCATACAGCACATCAACAAAAAGGACAAAAATCACATGATCATCTCCACAGATGTTGAAAAAGCATTTGACAAAATTCAACATCCATTCATAGAAAATCCATCACCACACACCACATCAACAAAAAGGACAAAAATCACATGATCATCTCCACAGATGTTGAAAAAGCATTTGACAAATTCAGCATCTATTCATGATAAAAACTCTCAATAAAATGGGTATAGAGGGCAAGTACCTCAAGATAATAAAGGTCATATATGACAAACCCACAGCCAACATCTTTTCTTAACAACTTTTTCATCTTAACAGTGAAAAAGCTGAAAGCTTTTCCTGTAAGATTGGGAACAAGACAAGGATGCCCGCTCTCCCTACTTTTATTCAACATAGTCCTGGAGGTCCTAGCCACAGCAATCAGACAACACAAGAAATAAAAGGCATCCAAACTGGTAAGGAAGAGGTTAATCTGTCAGTATTTGCAGATGACATGATATTGTACATAAAAAACCCTAAAGAATCCACTCCAAAACTACTAGAAAATATCTAAATTCAGCCAAGTAGCAGTATACAAAATTAATTAATACACAGAAATCTGTTGTATTCCTATATACTACTGATGAACTAGCAGAAAGAGAAATCAGGAAAACAATTCCATTCACAATTGCATCAAAAAGAATAAAATACCTAGGAATAAACCTAACCAAGGAAGTGAAAGACCTATATCCTGAAAACTACAAGACACTCTTGAGAGAAATTAAAGAGGACACTAATAAATGGAAATTCATCCCATGCTCTTGGGTAGGAAGAATTAATATTGTCAAAATGGCCATCCTGCCTAAAGCAATCTACAGATTCAATGCAATCCCTATCAAAATACCAAGAGCATTCTTCAACAAACTGGAACAAATAGTTCTAAAATTCATATGGAACCATAAAAGACCCTGAATAGCCAAAGCAATACTGAGAAGGAAGAAAAAAGCTGGGGAGATTACACCCCAACTTCAAGCTCTACTACAAAGCCACGTTACTCAAGACAATTTGGTACTGGCTCAAGAACAGACCCATAGATCAATGGAACAGAAATAGAAAGCCCAGATATAACCCCACACATATATGGCCAATTAATACACGATAAGAATCCATGAATATACAGCGGGGGAAATAACAGCCTCTTCAACAGCTGGTGTTGGCAAAACTGGACAGCTACATATAAGAGAATGAAACTGGATTATTGTCTAACTCCATACACAAAAGTAAACTTGAAGAATCAAAGACCTGAATGTAAGTCATGAAACTATAAAACTCTTGGAAGAGAACACAGGCAAAAATCTCTTGAATATAAACACAAGCAACTTTTTCCTGAAAACGCCTCCTCGGGCAAGGGAAACAAAAGCAAAAATGAACAAATGGGACTATATCAAGGTGAAAAGCTTCTGTACAGCAAAGGACACCATGAGTAGAAGGAAAAGGCAAACTACAGTATGGGAGAATATATTTGTAAATAACATATCCGATAAGGGGTTAACATCCAAAACATATAAAGAACTCACACACCTCAACAAACAAAAAGCAAATAATCCGATTAAAAAATGGGCGGGGGATCTGGACAGACACTTCTCCGAAGAAGAAATTCAGATGGCTAACAGGCACATGAAAAGATGTTCCACATTGCTATTATCAGGAAAATGTAAATTAAAACCACAATGAGATATCACTTCACACCAGACAGAATGGCCAACATCCAAAAGACAAGAAACAGCAAATGCTGGCAAGGATGTGGAGAAGGGGGACCCCTCCTACACTGCTGGTGGGAATGTAAACTAGTTCAACCATTGTGGAAAGCAGTATGGAGGTTCTTCAAAAAACTCAAAATAGAAATACCACTTGACCTGGGAATTCTACTCCTAGGAATTTACACAAAGAAAACAAGTTCTCAGATTCAAAAAGACATATGCACCCCTATGTTTATCACAGCACATTTACAATAGCCAAGATATGGAAGCAACCTAAGCGTCCACCAGTAGATGAATGGATAAAGAAGATGTGGTACGTATACAGAATGGAATATTTATTCAGCCATAAGAAGAAAACAAATCCTACCGTTTGCAACAACATGGATGGAGCTAGAGGGTATTATGCTCAGTGAAATAAGCCAGGTGCAAAAAGACAAGTGCCAAATGTTTTCACTCATCTGTGGAGTATAACAACAACGCAAAACTGAAGGGATAAAACAGTAGCAGACTCACAGAATCCAAGAAGGGACTAGAGGTAACCAAAGGGAAGGGTGGGGAGGGAGGGAGAAAGGGATTAAGGGGCATTATGATTAGCACAATTAACGTAGTGGGGTCATGGGGAAGGCAGTATAGCACAGAGAAGACAAGTAGTGACTCTATAGCACCTTACTAGGCTAACGGACAGTGTCTGCAATGGGGTGTCTGGTGACTTGATAATATGGGTGAATGTTGTAACCACAATGTTGCTCATGTGAAACCTTCGTAAGATTATATATCAATAATACCTTAATAAAAAAAATGTATTAGCCCCCCATAAAAAGACATATTAAAAGTCATAAATAAACGGGTATACTACATATCTGGATAACATGACAAATAAAAATGGAAATATTCTAAAATTATTATATACATGTAATTAAAGAAAGAGTCCAAGTACAATTTTAAAACTGGGAATATTGGTTTCAAAATTCCTATGTAAAAATAAAGATGTTGATGAAAAGATAAAATTAAAAAAATAATCAACAACTTAGTTTTTGTCCAAGTACAGATTAAAACTCAGTGTTAATTCACAAAAGCAACATTACTAATAAGAGCAGGTGTCAAGTGAAACAAGAATGACCAAACATTGGTAAACAACACTTAAATGTTTAGTCAAGAAGACTCTAAATTTAGTTTGTATTTTGATTCAGCCTCTTTGTTCCAAAACAATGTACAATGTAAGTATTAAAAACAAACAAAAAAAGACTTAACAAGGCACAAGAAAATCTTTGAGGAGAAGACACACAACCCTCTGAGTGGGGAATCAACTATGACCTGCAAAGCTCTGGGTCTATGAGGACTCACTGTTGTCTCAAGAGTCCCACTTTCTGAGGAAAACACTCCACAAGGAGCAGCAGCCATGTGTACTGCTTACAGCTCAAGACTGGAAAAGGCTTCCTCTCCTGAGGATAAGCAAATACTGATACCACCTGTTGTGTTGGCTAAGCTTACCGGACACTGGGGCCTAGCTCAGGGAGAGGGGCGTGGCAGTCTCTTGACGAGCATCTGAATGCAGCTGCTGAGTGCATCAGTGACCTATCTGCAATATTCCCATTACCACCTTGAAGAAAGAACGTGGATATTCTAATGTAGACCTGGTTTCCATCAGGAGGCTCAGGATTAGAAAGCAAGTACAAAAAAGTACAGAAGTAATAAAGAAAAGTAAGTATAGAAAAGGATAGATGAATGATATCGAGAAAAATTTTAAGCTTTCCAGTCAAAAAGACGCTGGAAAACAAAATTCTAAAATATACCAAAAATATAAATAAACCCAATGAAATATACAACTAGAACACAATTTATTCTAGTTGACATTAATCAATGGACAGTGTGATCAAAAAAAATTTTTTTTAGGTATATTCAAAATTACTTGACATAAAGACAGGAAAACATGCCCCCTATTCAAGAGAAAGGAAACAAAAGAGAATGACCCCGACACAGTCAAGCAGCTGCAATTAAATGATAAAGAATTTAAAGCAGCTATTGTTATAATGCTCAAGGATATACAGGGAAATATGCATGCTTGTACTGAATGGAATGACAAGAAATTTCAACGAAGAAACAATGACAAAGACCTAATAGAAAATCTGGAGCTGAAAAATATCTGAAGTAAGTATTTACTGATGTACTAATGGCACACTGAAAATGGCAAAGAAATAAACAGGAAGACAGAACTGATCTGAAAAACAAAAAAATACTAAGAGAATAAAAAGAGTCCCTGGGGCAGTACTGAAAGGCTTAGTATACATGTAACCAGAGTCCCACAAGGAGAAAAAAGAGAATGGGGAAAAAAAAACTGAAAAATTTCCTAAACTCAGTAAAAGAAAAAACAGACTTTAGAAGCATGGCAAACCTCGGCAGGTTACATGCAAAGAACAGCACACCAAGGTGCCAATTGCAGTTGAATTGTTTAAAACTAAGAATAAAGAGAGACAAGATACTGAAAGCAGCTAGAAAAAAATGATGTATTACTTTCATAGGAAATACCAAATTGAAAATTCATTGACTTCTCACAAAAAAATATGAAGTACAGAAGACCACAAAACAAAATATTAAAGTGCAGAGAGGAGGGGAAGCAATGCTAGACCACGACATTTGAGTTCCTTAAAATCATACTCTATACAAAATCATGCAGTAAAACCCACAACGTTTTTTGAGAAAAATGGAGTTAAGACACAGCATTCCAAAACTTCATCAGTAACACAAAAAAGGAACCTAATAAAAACTCGAAAAATTCAATAAAAATGTCTTTGCATGTAACATTCCTAAGAAAAATAAATGCTACCATAAATAAGGCACTTTATACTGAAAAGGCCCTGAAGTTTACTTGGGGAAGTGGGTGGTGAAAGGATTGCAGCTAGTTAAGTTATTGTGAAGTGATGGAAGAATAGTTACTTGACAGAGGAAAATTCTTAACACCAGATGTTGATGGGTGTGGCTCATAACACACTGAACCAACAAAGCGGGTAAATGTTTGAGGTGTTATATGAGGTACAAAAACAAGCTCAGATTCAACAGCAGTGAGAGAGTGGCAAGATTTGCTTAAATTCACGGACAAGAAATTTATTATTGTGCTACTACACATGTAGAAAGGGAAATGAACACCAAGATTTTTCAGATTAACACAGCAATACAAATCATTTCAAATTATACATTGTTAAGCAAATAATAGTTGTGCCAAATATCAAATAAAAGAGACTAAGAGGACTAATTAGTTTAATTCCTACTACAGATAGGTTTAAGTTTGCTATCTTGTTACTTCTCCAATCTCTTTTCATTCTTTTCTATTTTCTGTGTATTTTCTATTTTGGTATCTTTGCTACTAGCTATTTCCTACATATTTTGGCACTGTATTAATGAATACCATAAAAGTCTTTTTAAAAAAACCATCTTTAATATACTATATTCTTGATTGAATTAGTACCTTTATCAAACATGCTAAGAACACACAATTTTTAAAAACCTGTTTTTCTCCTCCCAATTTTTTTGCTGCTGTTGTCATGTTTTACTTCTTTATACATCACAAACTCCAAAAAAGTGTGCTGCTATTATTGCTTTACATAGTAAATGCTACTTACTTAACCCAACTGATTAACAACACACTTCTCACCATGGAAGCCAGAAGGCAGTGGGATGACATATTAAAAAAGCTGAAAGAAAAAAAAATAAACCAAGAATTCTATATCCAGCAAAACTATTACTTCAAAAATGGAGAAATTAAGACATTTCCAAATAAACAAAAACAGAATTTGTCACTACCAAACTCACACTACAAGAAATAAGGTGGAAAAGCAAGCAATGAGACAGTAACTCAGATCCACACAAAGAAACAAAGAATAGCAGTTAAAGACAACTGCAGAGGTAAACACAGAAGACAGTGTAAATGTATTTTGTTTTGTAATTCTTTTATTCTACCTAATTTAAAAGACAAAGCAATAATTTTAACTCCCTGGCTTAAGCTGTATAAAGACATAGTTTTATGAAAATGATAGAAAAAAAGAGAGGGAAGAAAATGGAGATATTATGCAGCAAAGTTTAATGTACTATTGGAATTAAATTGTTATTAATCCAAATTATACTGTTTTAAGATACTTAGCAGTCCTCAACAGTCACCACCAAGAAAATAACTAAAAAGTTCAGAAAAGAAACCACAATGAAATTAAAAGGTACACTAGAAAATACCTACTATACACAAAAGCAATGGAAGAACACAGAAACAAAAAGACATGACATATAAACAATAAATATCAAACTAGCAGATGTAAGCTTTACCTTATCAGTGATTAAAATATAACAGAAATGGATAAAATAATCCAATCTAAAGGCAGAGTTTCACTGAAGTTTTTTTTTAATACAATGACATGTTGTTTACAGGGGAAATTTTAGATTTGAACACATAAATGGGTTGAAAATAAAAGGAAAAAGAAAAGAGTTAACTACATGAAAGCTGAAATAGCTATACTAATATCAGACAAAATAACTTTAATACAGACAAAAGTATTACAATATATTTTATCATGATATAATAATGGTCAGTACATCAAGGCATAAAAATTATACACCAATATGAACCTAATAACAGAGCCCTAAAATATTTTAAGTTAAAATTAAAGAATTAAAGGGAGAAATACAATTCATGATAGTGGTTAGAGATTTCAATAACTCATTTTAAATAATAAGTGAAAGAATTAACACAAGATTGACAAAGTTACACAAAACTTGCACACAACTGTAAGCCAAACTGAACCAAAGGATGCCTATACAACTTCCAGCAATCATGGTGGGATATATATGCTGCTCAAATGTACACAGAAGATTCTCCAGGATATATTAGGCCAAAAAATAAGCCTCAATAGATGTAAAAGAACTGAAATTATACATGGTATATTCTTTAACAACAAGGAAATTAAACTGGAAATCACGAACAGAAGGACATTTGGAGCATACACAAAATGTAGACTAAACACACTCATAAAATCAATGCAACAAAGAAATCACAAAGGAAATTAGAAAATACTTAAAAATTAATGAGAATGAAAACACAATAAAACACAATACACCAAAACTTATGTCATGCAGCTAAAGTAATAGAGGGAATTTATGGCTGAAATTGCCTATATTAAAAAAGAAACATCTCTAAAGAATAATCCAACTCTCTACACCTTGAGGTACTAGAATTAAAGAACTAATAAACCCAAAGCAGACAACAGGAAAGAAATAATAAAGATTAGAGCAGAAATAAATTGAGAACAGAAAAACAATGGAATCAATGAACCCAAAAGTTGGTTCTATTAACCAAGAAAAAAGGAAGACTCACATTACTATAAATCAGGTATGGAAGAATGGATATTACTGCCAAACTATGAAAAAATTATAAGAAAATAAAAAGAATGACAAGAAAATACTATGAACTATATAGCAACAAATTATATAACCTACTTAAAATGGACAAATTCCTAGGAAGTCATAAACTGCCAAAACTGAATAAGCAATCCTTCCCACAAGTCCATGCTCAGATGGCTTCACTGATGAGTTCTTCCAAACATAAAAGATATCACCAATCCTCCTCAGACTTCTCAAAAAGTCAGGAACACTTCCTAACTAATTCTACAAGACCAGTGTTACCCTGTTGCCAAAGTCAGATAAAGACACCACAAATAAATAAAAGGAAAATATCCTTTATGAACATAGAAGCATAAATCCTCTGCAAACTACTAGCAAACCAAATCCAGCAACACACAAAAAAGGATTATATATCATGACCAAGAGGAATTTATCCTACAAATACAAGGTTGGTTTACGAAGAAAACCAGTGTAATACACCATATAATGAAATAAAGGATAAAGCTATACAATCAGCCAACAATGAAAAAGAATGAGACAAAATCCATCACCCATTTTTGACAACACTCAACAAATTAGGAATAAAAGAGAACCTCTTAACCTGATAAAAAGCATCTATGAAAAATACCCACAGCTAACATCATACTTAATGGCAAAAGACTGACCACTTTCCCCTTAAAATCATAAATAAGAAAAGGATATCCTGTTTCACTTCTACTCAACATAGTACTGGAGGGTCTAGTCTGGGAATTGTAAAGGAAGGTGTAAACATCCTCTATTCACATAAAACATAGTTTTGTATATAAAAAAACTTACCAAAAAACTATTAACATTAATAAGTTCATCAAGATTTCAGGATAGAAGTTCAATAAGCAAACATAAGTTTATTTCTACACACTAACAATGTACAATTTGAAAATGAATTTATGAAAACAATTTCATTTACTATAGACTAAAAAAGAACCAAATACATAAAAATAATTTAACCAAAAAAATTGTAACACTTCAACACTAAAAACTACAAAACACTATTGAAAGAAATTAAACAACACTTAAACAAATGGAAAGAAAACTATGTTCATGGACTGGAAGAATTAGCAGTTTTAATATTGTTAAGATGGTAATACTCCCCTCATTAATCTAAGATTCAAGGCAATTCTTATCAAAAGTCTAATTTGCTTTTCTGCAGAAATTGACAAATTGATCTTGAAATTAATATGGAAATGCAATGGGGCCCAGGTGAACCAAAACAATCTTGAAAAATGAGAACAAAATTGGAGGACTCACCCTTCCCAATTTTAACACTCACTATAAAGTCATAGTAATCAAGAGTATATTAAGTGGCTTAAGAATAGATATATATTAATGCACTAGAATTGAGAGTCTAGAAATTAACCCTTACACGTTTATGGTCAGTTGATTTGGACAAGAGGGACAATTCAATTCAATGGGGGAAAGAATAGTTTAACAAATGGAGCTGGGACAACTGAATGTATCTATACCAAAGAATGAGAGTGGATCAATACCCCACATCATGTACAAAAAAACCTCAAAATAGATTAAACAACCAAGAGGAAGAGCTAAAACTATAAATTCTTAGACAAAAATATTAAAGTAAATCTTCATGACTTTGGATTAGGTTTCATAGATATAACACCAAAAAGACAAGCAAAAAAAGAAAAAGACAACTAGACTTCATAAAAATTTTAAACTTTTGTGCTTTGAAGGATACTGAAAAGTAAGTTAAAAGCAACTCTCAGAATAGGAGAAAACACATGCATATTATTTAGCTGATAGTTGGTTTCTATCCAGAATATATAAACAACTCTTACAGCTCAACAATAAAAAGAAAATCCAACTAAAAAATGGGCAAGAACATAAACATTTCCCCAAAGAAGATATACAAATGTTCATCAACATTATTAGTCATTAGCAAAATACAAATTAAAACCACTATGAGATCTCACTTCACACACTCTAGGATGGCTAGAATCAACAAGACTTGTGTTAGCAAGGATGTGGAGAATTTAGAACTTCAACAGTTGGTGGAAATGTAAACGTTGTAGCCACTAGGCAAAACATGACAGTTCCTTGAAATGGTTATCACAGAGTTTATGACCCAGCAATTCAACTCCTAGAAATCTATCCAGAAGAAATGAAAACATCCACACAAAAACATTACACAAGTGTTTGTAACAGCATTATTTGTAAAAGCCAAAAAAGAGTTTGTACCTACTGATGAATACATAAATAAAATGCGATATATCCTTACAATGGAGCATTATTTGGCAACGTAAGGGAATGGAACACTGATAAATGCTACAGCAAAAATGAACCTTCAGAATATTATGCTAAGATAAATAAGTCAGAAACAAAAAATGGATGATTCCTTTTATATAAAATGTCCAGTATAGGCAAATCCATAGAAGAAAATAGGTAAGTGGTTACCGAGGACTGGAACCGTGAGTACTAATGGGTATAGGATTTTTCTCAGGTGATGAAAATGTTGTAAAATTAAATAGGGGTTAGGGTTACAATTCTGTGACTATACTAAAACCTAATGAACTATATGCTTCTGAACGGTAAATTTTTTTATAGTATGTTTATTATGTCTCAAAACACTCATGAAAATGTAGATAAGAACTGCTGGTTTTAGCTCCAATACATAAAGAGCTTGGAATCCCATACTCACAAGAAAAAAAGTTAAACTTAAATGCAACAACTCTCTGTGTAAATACAAAGAATCAGAGCTTACCAGGAGCAAGAGCCTCTGAAGATAGTAACTGGTAGGATTACTTTATAAAGGTAGCTGATGAATTGCTGCAGGCTGAATGTAAACTAGCCTGGCCTTAAAACTCCCATGGGGGCCAGTCTTGGAGAAGCCTCCACATTGTCATATGAGATTTTCCTTCAGGAGCCCCACCAGTTTATCATCTGGGAAAAAAATCCTTTCTAGTTTTGGGTATGAGGAAAGGAAAAGTTACCATTTTGATAAATGCCCAGAGCAATTTGTTCTCTTTAACATAGGCCTGCCTTCAAGGAAAACTACTTTTCAGAGCCTTATTCAACCTAGAGGAAAGGCAATTAGACAACTCCAGTCCCAGCTAACCTTCCTGACTGAAGGGGGGAAGGGAAAAAAGACTAAAACTCATCTGAAGATCATGGCCTAGGTACTCTGGTCCACTACAACTGAGATTTAATCATAAAATTATAGAACACTTCCCTAGTACCTTAACACCACATCAACAAGGTTCTGGTATAATAAGAGTAGATTATACTCTAGAGAGCTATAAGATACAGACTCTATTTAAGGAGTTTCTAGGGAAACCCAAAACAACAGGGAAGACAAAAAGAAAAGTCAAGAAAACTGAAGCCTCTTGACATGTACAAACAATACAAACACCTAGCAAACATTAAACATATACTAACTCCTAGCCAGATAATTACAAAACCACACAGTATCTATTTACCTTAGTTCTTATTACCCAATAAATCATGTAAAGTTTTCAACAGAAATTACACTGTATGCTATGAAGCAAGAAAAATTACATTCTAAAGAGACAAAGCAAGCATTACAACCAAACTCAGATATGGCAGAGATTTTGGAATTATCAAACTAAGAATTTAAAGCACCTGTGATCAATATGCCATGGGCTATAAGAATCAAAACAAAATGACAGAAATAAAAAATGTTAACATAAAGGAAGAATGGTTTGGATGGGCTCATCATTAGACTAAATACAACTGAGGAAACAATCAGTGAGCTTGAAGTTATGTCAGTAGAAACTTAACCAAACTGAAATGCCAAGAAGAAAAAAGAATTAAAAAAACCCATAATAGAATGTGCAACTCTATTTTCAGGAAAACTCTAAAAGGTGTAATGCACACATAAAAGGGATACCAGAGAAGAAAAAAAGAATCTGAAGTATTTTAAGTAATAATGGCTGGGAATTGTTCTACAATTAATGGTAGACACCAAACTAAAATTCCAGAAAGCTCAGAGAACACTATGATAAATACCAAAACATCAACACCTCGGTGTATCTTATTCAAATTGTAGGAAGTCAAAGAGAAAATCTTGGGGGGGGGTAGGGGGAAGCTAAAGGACAAAAAACTACCTTGTCTATATGAAAGAAGGGTAAGAATTACATCAGACTTCTCTTCAGAAACCATGCAAACAAGAAGAGACTGGAGTGAAATATTTGAGTGTTGAAAGAAGAACACTCCTAATCTAGAATTTGATACCCAGCAAAATTATCCCTCAAAAGTTAAGGACTGTCAGACAAACAAAAACTGAGAGAACAACCAATAAACAAGCTTTGAAAGAAATGTTTAAGTTGTTCTTTAGACAGAAAAGACACAGTTGAGAAACTCAGATATACACAAAGAGAGTCAAAGAAATAAATGAAGATACATCTTTTATTTTTCTTCTTCTTAATCTCAGATAACTTCAAAATAATGACAGTAATAGTGAATTCAGTAATTACAGTTTATGGTTAAGTGAAATAAGTGAGAGCAAGATGAGGGGGAGGAATTGGTTATAATCGGTTATAAAGCTACCTGTAAAGAGGTAAAACTTAAAAACAGAGTTATATTTTAATGGAAAATGTCTACTGCAAACTCCAAGGCAATTATCAATACAAATTTTAAAAGAAGTATCATTAAGATATCTTAAGACAGGAGGAAAAAAGCAATCATAAAAAATGCTTAATTAAAACCAGTGAAGGAAGAAGGAAAAGATTTTTTAAAAAGCAGCAAGGAACAAATGCAATGAATAGAAAACAGTTACAAATAAAAAGTTGATATCAACCCAACTATAAGAAGTCACTTTAAATGTGAAAGGTCTAAACACACCAACTTAAAAGCAGAACTGACAGGGTGGATAAAAAAATAAGACTCAAGTATATGCTGTCCACAAGAAACCCACTTTAAATATAAAGGTACAGATACATTAAATGTAAAGGCATGGAGAAAGGAATACCATGCTGACACTAACCAAAAGAAATATTAATATTTATTAATGTAAATTAATTAATACATTTTAATTTAAACCAAAGCAGATTTCAGAACATAGAAAATTATTAGAGAGGGAGTATTACATAATGATAAAGAAGATTTTTAAATTCTCAAAGAGTACATAATCCTTATTGTTTATGGGCCCAATAACAAAATACTAAAAGATGTGAGACAAAAACTGATAGAACTGCAAGGAAAAATAGTTAAATACACTATTATAATTGGACACATCAACAAACCTGCATTAGTAACTGGCAGTAAGGATACAGTCAAATTCAGCAGCACCATAGTCAACTAGACTTCACTGACATGAACAGGATACTTCATCTGGTAAACAGCAGAATGAAGTTCACAAAAGTTTCACTCAGACAAACTACATTCTGGACCATAAGACTCAACACCTGAACAAGTTTTTTAAGTTGTAGCAATACAAATATGCTCTCAGATCACAATAGGATTAAACTAGAAATCAATAAAAGATAGCTGAAAAATCCCAAATATTTGAGATTAAATAACACACTTCTAAAAAAATGGATTGCAGAAAGTGTTTCAAGAGAAATTTTAAAATATTTTTGGACTGAATGAAAATGGAAACATGATTTACCACAATTTGTGGGATGCAGTGAAAAAAGTTTGTAGGGGGAAGTAATAGCACTGAATCTTATATTTATTTTAATTTTTTTATTAAGGTATCACTGATATACAATCTTATGAAGGTTTCACATGAGCAAAATTGTGGTTACAACATTCACCCATATTATCAAACCCCCCCACACACACCCCAGTACAGTCACTGTCCATAAATGTAGTAAGATGCTATAGAGTCTTTACTTGTCTTCTCTGCAGCACTGAATATAATCTAAAATCAGTAATTTAAGTTTCCACTTTAGGAACTAGGAACTAAAAATACAAAACTAAAGCAAACAGAAGAAAAGAAATAATAAAAATTAGAGCAGAAATCAATGAAACTGGAAATAGGAAAACAGAAAATCAGCAAAACTAAAAGTTGGTTCTTTAAAAGATCAATAAATTGATAAACCTCTATCCAAGCTAATCAAGAAAACAGAAAAGACAAATTACTAATATCAGAATGAAAGAAATCAGTAATTATACCATTACTGATTCCATGGACACTAAAAGGACAATAAAGGAATATTATCCACAACTCTATGCCCACAAATTTGGTAATTTAGATAAAATGGACAAAAATTCCTTGAAAGACATAATCTACCAAGACTCACAGCAGGATAATATGAATGAATATGCATCTATGTATTTAAGAAACCGAATCAATAACAACCTCCCAAAAAAGAAAACACCAGGCTCAGATGGTTTAATTGGTGAATCCTATAAAATATTTAAAAAGAAATAACACAAGTTGATCTCTTCCAGAAAATACAAGCATACAATGGCTCCACAAGTCATTTTATGAGACCAGATTACCCTAGTACTAAAAACAGATAAAGGTATTACAAGGGAAAACCACAGACCAAATATCTCCCATGAACACATATGTAAGAAAAGTACAAAATACTAGCATACCAAATCTAACAACCAAGTGGGATTTATTCCAGGTACATGAAGCTGGTTCAACATTTGAAAATTAATACAATCCATTTCAATAGGCTAAAGATGAAAAAATCACGTATGATTTTAACAGATGCAGAAAACCACCTGACGAAACCTAACACCCTCATTCATATTAAGACTCTTGGTAACTGGGAAGAGAGGGGAAACTTCATCACCTAGACAAAGAACATCTACAAAAAAACTACAGCTAACGTACTTAATTGTGAGAAACTAGATGTTTTCCCACTAAGGCTGAGAACAAGGCAAGGAAACCTCCTTTACCACTCTTAGTCAACATCATGATGAAGTCCTAGAAGCTCAATGAGAGAAGAAAAGGAAATAAAAGGTACAGAGATTGGGAAGGAAGAATAAAACTGTTTGCAGATGCCAAGAATGTCTATGCAGAAAATCCCCCAAAACTGACAAAACACACTTGGAATTACAGCAGGCTGCAGGATATGAGGTTAATATGCAAAAGCAACAATTTCCTATATACTAGCAATGAACAATTAAATTTGAAATTAAAAACATGATGCCATTTACATTAGCACCAAGAAAAAGGAAATACTTAGGTATAAATCTAGCAAGATATAAACTAGTACAAGATTTTTTATGGTGAAAATTACCAAACTTTGATTATTCGCTATTGTTAAAATGTCAGTTCTTTCCAAATTGATATTACAGATTACAAAATTATCCCAATCAAGTGCCAAGCAAGTTATTTTATAGATATTAACAAACTGATTCTAAAGTTCATATGGAAAGGCAAAAGATCCAGAAGGGCAAACAATATTGAAGAGGAGCACAAAGCCAGGGAACTGACACGACCCAACTTGAAGACACGGTGCAAAGCTACGGAATTCAAGACTGCATGCTACTGGCATAAGAAAAGACAAATAGATCAATGGAACAGAATAGGAAGCTCAGAAATAGACCCAAAGTAATATAACCAACTGATCTTTACAAAGGACCAAAGGCAATTTAGTGGAAAAAGGAGTCTTTTCAACAAATGGTGAATGATTAGACATCCACTTGCAAAAGTGAATCTAGGCACAGACCTTACACCATTCACAAAAATTAACTCAAAATGGATCATCAACCTAAATGTAAAACACAAAACTATAAAATGTCTAAGACATAGCATAGGAAAAAATTTAGGTGACCTTGGACTCAGTGTTTACTTTTTAAATATAAAACCAGGAGATCTGTGGGAAAAAAAATGGGTAAGTTGGGTTAAAATTAAAAACTCTGCTCTTCAAAAAACAGTGTTAAGAGAATGAAGGCAAGCCACACACTGGGAGAAAATATTTGCAAAACATGTATCCAATAAAGGACTTGTATGTAAAATATTCAAAGATGTCTTAAAATTCAGCAATTAAAAAAACCCTGATTAAAAAGTGGGTAAAAGATCTGAACAGATACTTACTTCACAAAAGAAGAATTACAAATAGCAAATAAGTATATGAAAAGATGCTTGAAACACATAATGTAGCAGGGGGGTGGGGTGGGGGGCCACAGGGAAGGCAGTATAACAGAGAGAAGACAAGTAGTGATTCTATAGCATCTTACTACGCTGATGGACAGTGACTGCAATGGGGTATGTGGGGGGGACTTGATGATTGGGGGGGTCTGGTGACCATAATGTTGCTCATGTAATTGTTTATTAATAATAGCAAAATTTTAAAAAGTAAAAAAAAAAGAAAAGATGCTTAAAATCATATGCCATTAGGGAATTGCAAATTAAAACAATGATGAGATACGACTACACACTCATTTTTACAATGGTTAAAAATCCAAAGAACTGACATACCAATTGCCAATGAGAATGTGGAGCAACAGCAACTCTCATTCATTGTTGGTGGGCATATAAGTGGTATAGCTACTTTGGAAGACATTAATTAGACAGTTTCTTACAAGGCTAAACATAGTCTTACCATATGATTCAGCAATCATTCTCTTAGGCATTTACCCCACATAAGCTGGAAACTCACATCCATTCAAAAAACCTGCACATGAGTGTTTATGGCAGCTTTATTCTGTCATACACTAGAAATAACCAAAATGTCCCTCAATGAGTGGATAAACAAAATGTTGTACATCCATACAATGGAATACTATTCAGTAATAAAAAGAAATGACCAATCACCCCTTGGCTGGCGAATGGGAAAGGGTGCCTGCCATTGAGACCCCCACGGAGATCAACAGCTTACCATTCGTTCCGAACCCAGCCAGAACTATAGAGTGGCGCTGGAATAGTGGAGCAACAGCGCCACCTACAGCACTCGCACGGAACCCACTCTCAGTGGCTTTTTTGTTTGTTTGTTTGTTATTGTTTTTTCTCCCCTTTCTTTTCCTTTTTTTCTTTCCCTCTCCTTCAACAGCCTCCCATTCATTCTCACCCCGGCCACAGCTTTAAAGGTCCGTGTGGAGCGACGTGGCCACGGCTCTGGAATAGTGGAGCAATAGCGCCACCTACAGCATTCACACAGAAACCACCCCCGGTGGGCGTTCTGGTGTTTTTTCTGTTGTTGTTGTTTCTGTTGTTGTTGTTGTTGCTGTTTTCTTTTACGTGTTGCTGCTTTTTCTTTTTCTTTCTTTTCTTTTCCTTTCTCTCTCTCTTCTTTTACTTTTTTATTATTAGTAGAAATTTCTTTATTTTTTCCTTTCTCTCCTTTCTTATCTCTCCTTGCTACCAACAACCAATTCTATAGTCATGAGAAGACAGAAGAATATGATACAGACAAAGCTTCAGACAAACATCACACCAGAGAAAGAAGCTGAAGGAATGGACATGCACAGTCTTCCAGAAAAGGAATTCAGAATAAAAGTCATAGCCATGCTGATGGTACTACAGAAAAATGTGCAAGAGCTGAGGGAGGAAGTGAGGGAAGTGAGGAAAGACAATGCAGAAATGAGACAAGCCATTGACGGGCTCAACAGCAGATTGAATCAGGTTCAAGACACAATCAAGGAATTACAAGACAGGGAACAGGAATACAAAGAAGCTGAGGCAGAGAGAGATAAAAGGATCTCTAAGAATGAAAGAATATTAAGAGAACTGTGTGACCAATCCAAACGGAGCAATACTGGCATTATAGGAGTACCAGAGGAAGAGAGAGAAAAAGGGATAGAAAGTGTCTTTGAAGAAATAATTGCTGAAAACTTCCCCACGCTGGGGAAGGAAATAGTCTCACAGTCCACGGAAGCCCACAGATCTCCCAACACAAGGGACCCAAAGAAGACAACACCAAGACACATAATAATCAAGATGGCAAAGATCAAAGACAAGGACAGAGTATTAAAGGCAGCTAGAGAGAGAAAAAAGATCACCTACAAAGGAAAACCCATCAGACTGTCATCAGACTTCTCAACAGAAACCTTACAGGCCAGAAGAGAATGGCATGATATATTTAACGTAATGAAACAGAAGGGCCTCGAACCAAGAATATTGTATCCAGCAC
>JAQQAC010015287.1:12331568-12348135 GCA_029783875.1 Phataginus tricuspis
TTAGTGTATAGGAAAGCAACAGATTTCTGTGTGTTAATTTTGTATCCTGCAACTTTGCTGAATTCAGATATTAGTTCTAGTAGTTTTGGAGTGGAGTCTTTAGGGTTTTTTATGTACAGTATCATGTCATCTGCAAATAGTGACAATTTGACGACTTCTTTACCAATCTGGATGCCTTGTATGTCTTTGTTTTGTCTGATTGCCGTGGCAAGGACCTCCAGTACTTACTTATGACTCTTAATGAAGTGAAATTGTCATTGATAATATTATTTATATTATACTCCACATTTAAAATCCTCTTATTCTTCAGCATGTCCCTACAAAATTGATGAACAAAAAGATCAACTCCAAACTATGCACATAAGTTAGTAAGAAACTGCTTCACTTTTATAAGCTTTACGTGTACTACCCATCATACCAAGTGAGGTGTACCTATAAAACAAAACTATGGGAGTGTATTTTATTTTAACAAGACTAGGGGGCGTGTATTTCATTCTCTGATCTTTCAGCAATAACATTTCTCTTCAGAAGTGTCAGAACTTAAACTTCACATTGGGTCTTTAAGACTTTTTCATAGGAAGCCCCCAATTATTAGTATAAATAAGTGGGAAAGTAGTATTTTTATTTGCATCATATAGGAATTAAAGGGACAAAAATTGTATCAGAAATGAAAACAAACTAAATGGAAAACAAGAGTGAACAGACCCCCCACAGGAAAAGAAGGAAAATGGAAGACATTTTTTAAATAAAGAAAAGAAATGGTTTTGTAAGCAAATGATACAGAAAAGACCCAACACACACTCATAATTGGGAGTCCCCATAAAAGAAACCTATGTAATGGAACAGGGCAAAAATACTGAAAATTTTCATACAAGAAAACTTTTTTAAAATAAAAGATTTGACCCTATTATTTAAGGTCATACATGAAGGTTAACACCAACATATAGTCTAGTACTTGTTCTTTAAAGAAAAATCTTTTAGATATCCAAGCAAAAGACCAAGTTTCTTATGAAGAAAAAAATGGCATAAGACTTTGACAATGATACTTCATGTTAAAGTTCATGGAACTCAAAAGAAAATATAAACCAGGGATTTTATTTCCAATCAAACCTTCAAATAAAATTTGTAAGGGGTGTAACAGACATAAACAAGTAGTTATGAACCAGAAAGGACTTAAATATTATTCCTAGTAGCAATTCCTGAGCTCTGTAATAAAGAATGAGATTCAGACAACCAAAAACCCTAAGAGAATCTTTATCATATAAGATGTGGTGGTGAGTGTTAAACATAACGGAACTTAGAACTAATGCTACATGATGAGGTAACAGAGTAGAGTATGCAAATGTTGTGTGCTTTACAACATAGAGATAATTAACAAAGTGGAGAAGGAGAGTTCACCGAAAAAGAATCAACTACTGGCACACTGGTGACCTAGATGGATCTCAAATGCATCATGTAAAGTGAAGAAAAACCACAGGCAGAAGATTACATTTATACCATATTTCCATTTATATGGCATTGTGGCTTTAAAAGGAAAACTATACAATAGAAAACACATCAGTGGTTGCCAGGAATCACGGGTGGGAGGAGGATTTGATTTTTTTAAAAGGGCATCATGAAGGAATTTGGGGAGGTGAGGGGACATTCTGTATCTTGACTGTGGTAGTTACATGATTCTATGCATTTGTTAAAGCTAACAGAATTATTCACCTCCCACCAAACAAGTAATTTTACTGCATGTAAATCAGTAATACATTTTTAGATGCTGAAAGAATAGATACCCGGAAAGAAGGAAGGAAAGGAGAAGAGGTTACTAGCTAATTCCATTATTGCTCACAACACAGTTATCTTATAAGGAGGGGACCACATGTACTAGTATAAAAATAATTTTCTAAATGTAAAAATGTATTAACCTTTCCCCCCAATAGAGCAAAGAAAATAGACTACACCATTAAAAAAACACAATTCAAAAGGGACAAAATGTTTAGTTTCCTTTCACTCCTATCTCCAGCTAACCACTTCCCCTACCTAGAAGCAACTAGTGTCACCAGTTACTTGTAATAACTGTTCAGTTTTCTATGGCATATTTGCTTCTATTTTCTAAAGGAAATAATGGAAAGATAAACCAAGAACTAGTCAAAATGGTTACTTGTGGGGGCTGAGGGAAAGAAGACATGGATGAAGTGAGCCTTCTGTAAAGTATCTACCTGTACAGTTTTTATTTTGGAACAATGTGTTTCAATGTTTTGCATAATTAAAGAAGAAAAAAATCAAAAAGAAAAAAGCAATCCCTAAAAATAGAATATAAATTTTAAAAAGTGGAACTAGTATTATGTCAAGTTGGTGGTAAAAACACAAAGAAATTACTTCAAGTGACTTTCAAGCACAGAATGTTGAATAATCTATCCCTAGTGGGATATATTCTAAAGACAAAAAAAAAAAAACCCAAAAAACTATGATAAAATCATACAATCAATATTCTTTTTAGTAAAAATACTGTTATTTTAATTTAGAAATGTACACTTATATTTTAGGACAAGGCAAATGAAAAATTATGCCAATAACATTACAAACAAAGATTTCAGAGTAAGAAAAAAGAGACACAGTGTAAAATTAAAGAATTTAAGCAAAACTAATTTGGAAACTACAACTTACTCTAAAATGCATTAAAAAATAAGACAGGATAATGGATGGACCCATTTGTCATAAAGCAAATATAGCAAAATCTTAACTCTAAACTCTAGGTGGTGGGTACATGGTGCTCACTGTATTAACTCTTCTCTATGTGTGAAAGAGCTGGGGAGGAAAGAGCTTACATTCTGTACTGTCTAAATCACAAGGAGAGAAACCCTGGGATGAAGCTCAATTCTTAACCAGCCTATACTTCTATCTAAAAACAATTACTACTCTCTAATCATTTGAAACATTTCAAACATTCCAGGAAAGCCTACCCACACTGCCAAATCATCCACAGTTAAGTCAAAAGGTCTGGAACCAACAGGCCATTTCTCCTTACTCTGGAAATGATTCCAGCATCAGGCGAACAGCAAACACTAATATATCTGAAATAAACATAAATAGACTGGTTATAGACTGTCGTTCTGGTTCTGAAAAACTGAAAAATGATTTCAGGCAATATACTCATTACGACAAAGCTATATAACCTTACAGATATATTGTAAGATTAGGGGTATCTTCAAGACATTATAAAATTGGGATTTCTCTCTGAACTTTTAATGAAATCTGTGTTATGGTGAAAGTATAAGTAGTGGTATGAAGGAGAAAATTGTATTTTTTAAATTTCCTTTGTGATTTAAAAACATCTTAGACCTATTTTTCTCCTTAATGCTAAAATTTGTCTGAATAGAGGAAGAAAAGGCTAGGAGAATATACCAAAAATGTCAACTGTATTTCAGTATGGGTGGTGGGATTACAGATACTTTTAAAAATAGTCATGCTTTTTTTCTATGCCACAGGACTTGTTTGTTTGATTTCCCCTTTTGTATTATGAATGCATAACCCTTAAAGAACTCAACAGCAAAAACCCACATAATCTGATTTAAAAAATGGGCAGAATTGATTAGACATTTTCCAAAGAAGACATACAGATGTCCAACAGACAAATGAAATGAAAAGATGCTCTACATCACTAATCATCAGGGAAATAAATGCAAATCAAAACAATTATGTGTCACCTCACACCAGTCATAATGGTTAGTATAAAAAAGACAAGAATAATTAGAGTTGAAGATATGGAGAGAAGGGAACCCTTGCATGCTCTGCTGTTGGTGGGAATGTAAAATGGTACAGTCACTATGGAAAACAGTATAGAGGTTCCTCAAGAAATTAAAATACAACTGTCATATGATCCAGTAATTCTACTTCTGGGTATTTACCCAAAGCAAACCAAAACACTAATGCGAGAAGATATCTGCACCCCTAGGTTTACTGCAGCATTATTTACAAGAGCCAAGATATGGAAGCAACCTAAGTGTCCATCTATAGATGAATGGAAAAGAAGATGTGGTACATATACCCAATGGACTATTACTCAGTCATAAAAAAGAATGAAATCTTGCCATTCACAATGTGGATGGCCTAGAGGCGTATTATGCTAGGTGAAGTAAGTCACACAGAGAAAGATAAATATTAAAATAGAGAACGAAATGATTGTTGACATAGAAGGGGATGGAGAAATGGGCAAAAATAGACAATAAAGAGGAACAAACTTTTCAATTATAAAATAAGTAAGTCACAGGGATGAAAGTACAGCATACAGAATACTGCCAATAATACTTTAATAACTTTGTATGATGACAGATGGTAACTACACTCATTGTGGTGAGGATTTTGAAATGCATAGAGTTGAAGGAAATAAAGAATGCATTGCCTTATAACAGGAGAAAAAGTTCTTAAAAAATCCACATGTATTTGATAAAATAACCTAATGGAGTAAGAGGTAAGGGTGACTTGGGATTTCAACTACACTGAAGATAACTAACCCAGGAATAATTTTTAAAATGTAATAGTAGTAATAAATCTCTAGGTCACTTTCCCCATTCACTGGGTACTTTGTTAAGTAACTTTCCTCATCACCAAAAATGCAGCTACCACCACTTTTGGTGGTTTCCAAACACCGGTAAAGAGGTATGCAAAATCCAACACGCACTTCATTCATTCTATAAATGCCAAGTACCTATACTTTGTATAAGGCACAGAACTAGGGGCAAACAGAAGAAAAGATGTTATCCCTACCCACTTCCTCTTCATGAACATTTTTATCCAACAGCTATATTGAACCTATATACTCAAGATAGAGTAGTGAACAAAACAGACCAAAAATCTCTCCTACTTTTCTTCTTGTAAGCTGTCTTTCACTGATACATCCAACCTAGCATCTTCAGCAACTCCACCTTGAAAATCCCACCACACCTCCTTAGACCTCAGTACAGACAGAACATATAAATCTCTCCATTTTGTCTATCAGTTCCTTACTGTCTTCATTTCTTTCTTACCCAGGCTGAACTAAATGTTCATTTAAATGCTCCCTCATCAGTAACCTCAACTACAGCAACAGTTCTTCCAACCTTACCTAACCTGTGATTTCCTATCCTGCATCAATCAACTTTCCTCCCTGACCAGCTGGGTACAGAGAGAAAAACAGTATTATGCATGTAAACTGCTGGCACGACAAAGTGATGGTTTTAAATCTCAGAGCTCCTCAATACTTTTACTTCCCTGATCAATGAATATTTACTAAGTAGCTATCTATGTGTGAGACAACATAGATTAAACTGTGAAAAAGACAAGTCTGAGCTCTCATAGAACTGACACTCTAATAACAAAGATGACACACCTTAAGTAATTATGAATATGACAAAAAGCTATGAAGGGTAAGTACAAGGTGCTATGACAGCAGATAACAGAGTCTAACCTAGTTTGGAGGTAAAAAAGGCTGTTAACACAGGCTCTCCGAAGTACAGAAAATTATGTTCTTATCAACTCCATATTCTATCCCACATTCCTAATTTCTATTTAAATCCCCAACTCCACCACCTCAGCAAAGGAATTTGCTTCCTCAGTCTTTCCTTAGACTCACTAGTGATTCCCACTCATCAACTTATACATACATCCAATTGTCTCCCACCCAACTGGAAGTTGGACTCTTCTTCCTGGAGAGTAATCTGCCCATTGTATCACACGTCTTAAAAATGTGGATACCCTTTCTTTTGATCCAATAATTCTACTTCAAGAAATCTTTCCTAATGAAATAGAGGCAGTTTTCATTCATAAAAAGTATTTATAAAAAAGAAATAGGAGAATAGCTATGGATGTGCCTTTTTATATGTACACAGGACAAAAAAACAAAAAGAAAATGATGCTTAGGGCTTTTAATCTTATAGGAAAATGCTTATAACTATGTAAGAAACACACAAAAATAAATACATACAACTAAGTCAATTATAAACAGGATGTAAAAATCTGTAAGACGTGTAATTAAAATTTCTTAAAAATGTACATATGTATTTTTAAAGTATATGTATTTTAAAAGTATATATACTTTAAAAACTGGAAGGGAACAGCTGAATTATTAACAGTGATTATATAAGGTCATAATTTTTCTTCCTCATATTTGTACTCTTTGAATTTTTCATCTGATAGCGTAATATTTAGCTGAATAAAGCATTAACATTTCACTTAAGAGCAACACAGCTAGGCAGTCCTCTGGATCCATTACCTCCCTTCCTTACACCTAACTGATGCACTACATCGGCCTCCATGTCAACTTTAAGGAAACTAACAAGGATTAACAACCTCCTAAATGACAAACCAGTGCACATTTCAGTTCTTTCAATTTACTTCCTTGACTTTCAACACACAACATTCTCTAGAATCTTTCCTTCTAACTCTCTGACCATTCCTTCTCAGAATCTTTAGCTAGATTTTCTCCTATATATATCCTATAAATTCGGTGTGTCAAGTGTCCATTTACATGACCTATTTAGGTGATAAGATCAAACACCGTGGCTTCAATGACTTACATTATGAAGACCCCAAAATTTGCCCTCTCTCCAAAAATCCCTCTTACTTTTAGTCAAAGCCTTACTATTAATTACTCATCTGAATGTCCCACAACAGTTTAGTGTTCCTGTCATATGCAACTTCAAAGCCCCTCCCCTCCAGCATTTTTTATCTTGAGTCACAGCAACATCTATCTTATCAACTGTGGAAGCCAGAAACCTGGAAGTCATCCATCTCACAGCTGCCCTCACCACTCCCACTTCCTAACCCAAGTTTTTTTTCGCTCTCATAAATAACTAGCAAATCTGTCTACTTTTCTCACTAACTCTAAGACACACATCAATTTAGAATCGTAATAGCCCGACTGGTCCTCTTGATGTCAGTCTCTATGTTACATATTACTATCAGAGTAATCTCCCTAAAACGCAAATTCAGTCATTACCATTCCCTTGCTTTTAAATTAGCACCTAAAGGATAACAGGTAACAGCCATCGGCATCAGGTGTCCCTTCACTGGCACCTCTAGACATATTCTACTCACAAAACTGCTGCCTGTGTTTTTGCTCCAGCAACAACAGCCATCAGGTATGTGCACCAGGCTTTAAATGGTTTAATCTAAATGCTTTAAATGGTTAATCTAATCCTATGAGGTTGGCACTATTATTTCCATTTCACAGATGAGAAAAAAAAAGTTTGTTGAAAAGTACAAGAACTATTAAGTGGCAGAACCAATATTCTACTCTCCATATTTCCAATCCCCAAGTACTTCACTATATTTCTGTGCAAAAGTAACTCATCAGCTTCTCAAACAGCTTCATCTTTGAAAATTCTGCTCTTAGACTGCCTCTGAAGGAGGTCCTAGGAAATTAGTTTAAGAAGGAAAAAGGAGTAGCAGGTCAGGGGAAGCGAGAGAGACTTATGTTTAACTAAGTCTTCCTCTTCCATAACTGCATGCAAACTTTCCATGGAGGTGTCCCCGCCTGCCATGCCCATTTCCAGTTGATAAATCTATTACTATATATTTTCATACTATTTTTAGTTATTTATTGATATGTTCATTTCCCTTCTCACCTGAAAAATTCTGGAGGGCAGGGACTCTGTCTCAGCCAATCCATCCTTGAAAATCCTAGGATCCTAGCACAGTATCTGACACTAAATAGGTGGCCAACAAATTAAACCATCTCCTCCGCTATTTTGTTTTTTTAATCTCTATCACCATCTATCCCTAGACAACAACATCATAAACTACTCCTATCTCTAGCCATCTTTCACAATGTCATCATGTACTGCATCCCCTCCCATCCCAAGACTTTCTTTCTAAAACTGATATTATCACTACCCTGCTCAAAAAGAACTGAAGGTTCCCTACTACTTATAGAATATTCCACCTTAGAACTATCATTAAGGGGCTCTAACGTTGGATTCCATTCTTACTTCTGTACACTCTTCACTATAATCCTGCAAATCTCCAACAACATGGAGCCATTATCTCAGCCGAAGATGCCATCCAGTTCCACTCTTCCCATGAGACTAGTCCCGCCATTTATCACAGCCCAGAATATTTTCCCCCAACAAACCCCCTCAAAATCTTACTCACTTTATTTATAGGCCTATCAAACACTACTTCTTTTATCAATCTGTTTCCTTGAGTTAGAATCACTCTCCTCAGTTCTCTCATACACTCTCCTGTTCTGAAAGCACTCGTCTTAACCTAGAGTCATTTCCGTATGTCTGCTCCCTGCCCTGCCTCACTGTACCCTCCAAATACTCCATTCAACATTCCTTGAAGGTCAGGACCCACATTCAGTTCCATCAGCACATTTACTGAGTTTCCACTAAGTGTCAGGTCCTTTCTTAGGGATATGGCTAAGACAGAAATGAATAAAATAATTTATTTGTCCTCAGTCAGCTGCTGAGGTGCTGACAATGTCTGACACATATGTGTTCAGTATATTTGTTAACTTAAAATGTTGCTTACTTGATGTCTTTGGTCACATTTTCCATCTGTATTTCCATTTGCTGTTTATCACCAATTGAAACTAGAAGGAAAGAACTTTTAAAAGCCTTTTAAATCTGAAGTGGGAAGAAAGACCTTTATTTCTTTTCCACTCCAAGAAGTAATCCAGAAAGTGAGCAAGCATAAAAGGAACACTCTGAAGACTGCACTTTATTATCAGCAGAATTTAGGAATAGAACAGAGGGACTGGATTACCTGCTGGTTTCTCCTGAATTGCTGGCACAGTGGCATCAATATTTTGTTTGAAGAGCTAAATATACCACTCATACTAAATTTTAATTCTAAAGTTTTTCAAATAAAAAATTTATTACCTCTCATATTTAAAATGAAATAGATCTCCACTGCTTCTATTAGTATGCATAATTTAAAATTGAAATTCCTGAACTGAAAGTACATTCATGAGACAGAGGCTGCTTTTAGAAATTCAGCTGGTCAGTCAACAATCATTAACAAAACCCAAATATATACCCTTTAAATGTGTCTCCTAAGAAAAGGTTATGCAGATAAGGTGATTTAATTATTGTGATGGAAGATCCTTTAGAAATTTATTTTTAAATTAATCAGAAAATTCAGGCAGTGTATTTTGTCCTAATTGAGCTTATTCTGAACATACACAAAAAAATTATGTTTAAATGAAAATCCAAGGCAGAAAAAAAAAATTTCCATTATTACATTATTTCTTTCACTCAACAAAAGAAGTTCCTTCAAGTTCTTATTTCTCAGGCAATAAAGATACACAAGTAACAGTCATCATGGTAATAGTCCTAATGTTCCAAGGCTGACCTAGAAAATAATGTGCATCATGCCAAATTCTTATCATTTCATGAGAAAATTTGCTGCAATGACAATTTCTCCAAGTATTTATTTACCTGTCCTAATCTTGGATAGACATACTACTTAAAAGAAAATTCAATTTTAATCTCAGTACAATAAACTCTCAGATGAGCACATATCACTGAAAATGAGAGGTGACTAGCAGTGCTCTTTCTGAACAATTCTTTACAAAAATTTTAGTATTCAGGAAGGAATTTTTTAATTTCTTGAATACATCTCCAGAAAGACATTATTTGGCCAAAATTAAGAACAAGATTTGCTTTTCTTCCATACATGAATTGTTGTTCCTTTCCAAAAGCATTGGGTAAACTTCAGAAAGTTTACCAGAAAAATAAACAGAATCTGACCAAAGAAATACTACAGTTTTCTCCAAGAACATAGAAGAGGTAAGTACTGTTACTCATCCATCATTTATTCATTCATATGAACAGCTATAAATTAAGTACTGGAGTTACAGAAATGTAGTCCCTTACCCTTGAATCTGTAGTTATACGCTAGCAGTAAGTAGACGATTGAAGTAGCATAGATATAATTACAGGCTGCCCAAAACGTATAGGGAGCACAGAAAAGCACAATCCTATTTAGAGGAGAAAGTGCCACAAATAAAGTACCTTTAAACCAGGACTGCGGAGTAATTAGTTAAGCTAACAAACGGGGAAAAGGGACAAGAAAGGTGAATGTAAGAAGAAAGGAAGGGCTGCACATAGAACTAGAAATATGAGCCACCAGATATGGTCCAAGAACTACAAACAGTAGCTCGTGGGGCTAGCATAACTGCCATCTACCCAGTGTATTTTCTACAGATGCCAATTCTGATTAGAAATTAGGTCCTTAGGAGTATTTTTTAACCTAAAAAATTTGTTCCACCGCTCTCTTTTTTTGAGTCACTTTATATTGATTCAACTCTGTTTAGCATCCTACTTTCCATTTTCTGTGGCTTATTTCTCCAAGGCTAACGTTGCAGCAAAGTAGAAATGGACAATCGCTGGATGCCAGTTAGAGCTCCCACTGCTCAAAAAGGAGATGAGGTATAAAAGCCTTGAATTTAATTGGAGTAAATGACAAAATGAGAACTGCCCTAAGAAACATCTATTTAGCTATCAATTCAGTACTTCTACATGTATCTGAAAGTCATTTCTTAATCACTTCCACAGCAAACGATTAAAATCAAAATAAAGGAATTATTGAGTTTGTTTTAAAATAAAAAGCAGGTAAGAATTAAGAATTCTTCAACATCATTAGTAATCACAGAAATACAAATTTTACCACACTAAGAAATCACTAGATACCTATTATAATGGCTAAAAATTTAAAATAAAAAAATCTGACAGTATTAAGGAGACAGAGCTATGGGAACTCTCATACACTTCTGGTGGAAATGCAAACTAGTGCAGCCACTTTGCAAAACAACTTGGCAGTTTCTTATAAAGTTAAAAATGCATTTAAAAAAAATGATCCATAGCAATCTCACTCCTGGACACTTACCCAAGTGAAAAGAAAACTTGTATTTACATAAAAATCAGTACATAAAATGTTTATAGGGGCTACATTCCTAACAGCCAAAATTAAATCCACATGTCCTTCAACTAAAGCATAGATAAGCAAACTGTGATTGGTTCACCATACAATCAGCAATAAAAAGGACTCATCTACTAATAAACTCAACAAGGATGCATCTCAAACGTGTTACACCAAGTGTAAGATGCTAGATGTAAAAGGCTACAGTTTATACAATTCCATTTATACACCATGTTTGAAACAGGTAAACCATAGAGACAAAAAACAATCAGTGGTTGTCAGGAACTAGAGATGGGGAAGGACTGTCTACAAACGGGTATGGAGTTATTTTTCAGAGTGACACAACTGTTCTATGTAATGACTGGTGGTGGTTACATAAAAGTACACATCTGTCAAAACTCAGATCTGCACACTAAAAATGGTACTTATACATAACATATACTAATTTAAAAACAAAAGGAAAAAAAGAGAATCAGGGATCCTGGCAACTAAGAGGTAAGGCTGAAAAATTACAAATGAGTTAGACACAATAGGAAGTTTTAGATTTATCATCAAAGCAACAGATAAACCAAAAGAACTCAAGAAGGGGACAGCACAATTCAGTTCTGTATCAGACAGACTACGACAATAGCTACAGATTAGAGTAAAAGCAAACCAGGGAGCAACTGGGAGACCAATGAACCAACCACCTCGGTATTTTAGGGGTAAGTTAGCAAGACCTGACTAAGCAGAGGCCATAGAGAAGGACTGAGAAAGTCAAATGCAGGAAATTCTCAAGTTTCTAGTAATAGCAGAACCACTAATCAAGCTGGTGTTGAGAAGAAGATTTTACACAAGCTAAATTTAAGCGCCTGTGGGACATTCAAATGCAAACATCTGTTCAGACATACTGGTCTAGAGCTCAAGGGAAGAACCAGAGAGGTAGCGTTAGATTTGAGATTCATCAGTATATTTGCAGCCATAAAAATATAAGGTCAAGATCATGCAAAGACAGAACACACAAAGTGAAAGGTAAAGGGAACCTGGGAATCACCTTGTGCAACCCCCAGCAGTATGGAGTTGATGATGCAAGCCGAAGGACAAAAGGAACTGGCTTACTGAGTATGCAGAGCAGAGTTAGAAATGGCTACGATCATGTGCCTATTTCCAGCTGGGGTCTCTCAACCACTTTATCCTTGACTTGTTTAATCTTATCTTTGGCTTGATCACCCTGGGAAAACTGAGGCAGTTAAATAAAAAGTTATCATTGAATTCCAAAGTTTCATGTTCTACTTTCCATATTGGTGATAATGAGAATATTCAGCAAATAAAGTTCGATGAATATTCTACTTAATACATTTATTTTATCAATTAAATATACGAGAAGTGCTAAAAGGGGTTAAATGATTCACTTCAAATAGAAGTTAACTTATACAGCCTAATAACTTTATCTTGGTATCTGGACAAATGACTATGGATGCTTTAAAGGATCTCTGATACTGTAGAGAAATTACCAGGAAATATCACAGGATAGATCCAATGATTCTAGGTAATTAGTTCTTAACCAGCAAAATTCCCTGTGAAGCTTTCTCAGAAATGCTGATCTTGCCAAGTTCTATTGTTTAAAATACTGATTTAGAAATTTTGGGGTAAGGCCCAAACTATTATGTTTTTAATAGTTCCACAAGTGATTCTGATAAATACACACTGATGTATACATTCTGATATATATGCCCTACACGCTGATCCCAAGCTGAAAAGCAACGATAGAAAATCTGGTTCCAGGATCTACTTGGAGGTCTCTTTTGGGAGCTGCAGCCACATCCTAACCTTGGGCATCACCTCCCGTTGAGAGCATGCAAACATATATTTTTCTGATCTAAACCTAAACTTCTAAGCCCTGGCCCCTGTAAAATACATATGAATCACCTTTTGGCTTTGATAATTAACTCTGAGAAGATTTCATTTAACTTCTCAGCAGAATTCAGAAAAAGGCAGTATAAGAAAAGGCATTAAAAAATGAGTCAGGGCCCCTATGTTTATTGCAGCACTATTTACAATAGCCAAGAAATGGAAGCAACCTAAGTGCCCATCAGTAGATGAATGGATTAAGAAGATGTGGTACATATACACAATGGAATATTACGCAGCCATAAGAAAAAAACAAATCCTACCATTTGCAACAACATGGATGGAGCTGGAGGGTATTATGCTCAGTGAAATAAGCCAGGCCGAAAAAGACAAGTACCAAATGATCTCACTCATATGTGGAGTATAACAACAAAGAAAAAAAAAAAATGAAGGCACAAAACAGCAGCAGACTCACAGAACCCAAGAATGGACTAACAGTTACCAAAGGGAAAGGGACTGGGGAGATGGGTGTGAAGGGAGGGATAAGAGGGTAAAAGGGGCATTACGATTGGCAGGCATAGGGTGGGGGGGTACGGGGGGGACTGCACAGCTCAGAGAAGACAAGTAGTGATTCTCATCTCACTACACTGATGGACAGTGACTGTAATAGGGTTGGTGGGGGGGACCTGATGAAGGGGGTAGTTTAATCATCACAATATTGCTCATGTAATTGTAGGTTAATGATACTAAAATAAAATAAATTGTAAAAAAAAAAAAAAAATGAGTCAGGGTCTCTAGTTTAATTCCAGTTCTCTGTTTTAGTGACAAACCTACCAAAAACACTTGGTTAATTTCACCAGCTCAAGAGCGTTAGCTTCAACTACTAATTTAAGCACAACCAGATCCATCCTGCTATACTGGAATATTCAGATTCCACTTTTCCAGTTACCAAAATTTCCAAGATTCCAATTTTCCAATTACATCATAAACATTATAAATCAAAACAAAAATTATTGTCCAAGAATAGCAAATGATTTTCCCACTAAAATTTACACTTACCCATCTCTTCCCTTACTGACAATTTTTACTTCAAAATAATAAATCCCACAGGCTGCAGGTATTGGATGCGTGGCGCGCACTGACGCTGCATCTTTTGGGGTTTTGCCATGACCTGTATGTGAAACAGGAAGGGAAACAAAAATCAAAGGAGATATTCAAATGAAAATCTTAAACAACTGATGAACAAATATGCTTTTTTAGTAGAATGACATACATTTCTGCTCTTATCAGCACATATAATTAAAGACCAAATGAAACATTTATCATAATCCAATATGCAAAGCAACCCCAACTTAGCCATGTAAGTCCCACACAACTACTAGTCTTGACAAACTCAGAAACTGAACACATCAAAGCAGTTCTTTTGCAAATAAATATTTTATTAATACTTTTATTAAAGTATTTCAGGTAGACTATATTTTAACGAGTAAGATTATTATCTTAATTTTATTAGATCTAGATTTGCATATAATTTATAAAATTCCTAAGCAACTCTTCTGCCAAATGGCTAACATTTAAACCAGAAGCATCTGTATCATAGAGTATATTTTAAAGTGAAATTTTATACAATTAGACTGAATTAACAAAACAGTTTTGTTATTTTAAGAATTTACAATGTTATTCTTTGACATACTGTTATCTTTGATCCTATACAAAGGCTGATTCACAACATTTCTTTGGTCAATTACAGCCGACTGAGGAATATATCTAATCTCTAGTTGTATTTTCTTTCTTTCTTTTTTAAAAAAAGGAACAGAACACTATACCATTGTGGACATCTTTTGGAAATGTTAGATAATGGCTTCTAAACTTTGTAAATAGTGATTCCTCAATTCTAATCCCAGAGGGTTTCCTTCACTCACAATCACCTCCCCTGTCCCTTGTCCAAAACACAAATTACTTTGAAAGATAGCCTGTGAACAGTATCAAGTAAGCAAGGGAAAATATGCCCATAAAATCACAGGAGAATAAAGACAGAAATAGCATGTCCGAAAGTACTCAGAGTGGGAGAGACAAGCCTCCATAACCCCAAAAGGACTGTATGAGAAGTAGAATTCTAAACTGTTACTCAGGTGTCCGTGTTAGGTATGCTTCACCCAATACAAACTTCTATCATTAATCTTTTAGTCATACTATAACATTACCTTCATGGGTAGCATAATCCCCTTCTCAAATTTACCACCATTATTTTAAAACGAAATATCTTCTTTTAAAAGTCAAAAATTGTATCTTAGCTATACAATAACCATCACATCACATACCAATGACATCAAATCTTCCCTTACCACTCACTTTATCAAATTACCAATGTATATCCTATCATTAAAGTTAGGTTTACACTTGCAATGCAATTAGCACATGCTCACATGGCCCAAAAGAAATTGAATGAACTCAGCCACTCCCTTTTATTGCCAAGAAAATGTGTCCACAGATGTGTATGTGTTATGGGCAGAAGTAAGTTCTCAGTCTGGTGACACTGAAAGGTGATAAAGCTGGTTAGGAAGGTAAAAATGAAAGCAGCAATATATAGATGCCCCTAAAACAGCTGTAACATATGTATGCAACAGATTCATACTGACCTAAGTAGAAGAAAAAAGAAACAGTATAAATCTGCATAATAATACCAGTCACTTTTTAAAAATGAATTACGGTTTCAGCAAAACATCTTTTTCAGTAAAAATATGTTCAAGTAATTGAGTTGTGTGGGAAAAGGTCATCTAAACTAAACGCATTTTTTAAATTTAGACAGTCAAAAATAAACCTAAAGAAAATCCTGATTAATCCTGAAGTTAATAAATCAACTAGGTTTATTTTCGGTTTTGGTTTTCTTGGAAGTGACCAGAAACTTTTAAGGATCATCTCAAGGTATACTTAATAAAAATAGTAAGTGATAATAGCATACATTTAATATTATGTGAAAGGTACTGTTCCAAGGGCATTATACTTATTAACTCATTAGCATTCAAAACAACTTATGAAGTGGACACTATTTATTATCACTTCACAGTTGAGGACATTAAGGAAAGATAAAGAAACCCGCCCGGGGTGATACTGCTGTGTGAGAATCCCCAAAGCAGGACTTGTGCTGGGATTTAATTCAAGAAGCCTGATCCAGTACAATTTCTAAACCCAAGGAAGTTACAGTGAACATTCTGGGATCACTTCACATGTACTCCCATCTCCTATTCTTGCTACTTCTATAGGAAGAGAGAAAGAAAACTAATATTTGAGAGCAAACAATCCCTCAAAGTATCAGGTGCTTGTGATTAGATTTTTCTCATTCATCTCTGAGACAGGCATTGTTTAACCTCACTTTAAAAATGGAGAAATTCTTACAGAGGTTACATAACTTGCCCCAAATTAGCAGAATCATGCATTAATCCTGGTATGAATTAAAATCCCCTACATTTTTCCATCATGCAAAAGTAACTGTAAAGAACTACACAACCATAAATTTTCAAGGTTCCATTATATTTATTATGCTCTCCTAAAACACTATAGAAAAATTCTCTAAATTAAACTTACATTTAGAGATCTAGGAAAAAGTTAGATGTAAGACTAAAAGGATTCATACTATTTCTTAGGAAAGACCAGCAGTATCAGAAATGAAGGGCCTATTTCTAATAATGAGCAGGAAGGTTATTACCTTAAATTTTGTAAACAAAAAAAAAACCTCATATTACCAAATTTTAAAAATCACACCGACTACAATGTTAAGTGTTTTCTTAACACTGTTCAAGAAGCAATACATTTATTACTTCAAAACTCTAAAGTTAGCAAGTTTAGC
>JAQQAC010015287.1:12362651-12468333 GCA_029783875.1 Phataginus tricuspis
TGTGGCGGCGGCGGCGGCGGCTGCCCGGACATCCCGGCCGCGACTCAGCCTGCGGCCACCTCCCCTCCTCTCCTTCCTCCTCGGCTTCCCGGGGGCGCTGTCGCTGCGGCCGCCGGCACTGGGAGCCGAGTCCGCCCGCCCCGGAAGCAGGCGGCGGGCCGCGCGCCGAGGCAGAGCGCGACGGTTGGGGGATTCGGAGGCCCGGGAGTGGGCGGCGGGACCGGGGAGGCTGCGGGAGCACGTCGGCCGGAGCGCGGGCCCGGACGCGAGGGCGGGAGCGCGGGAGGAGAAGGCGCGGTGGCGGCCTCCGCACCGCGGCTCTCGCGGATGTTTCCCGGCGGGAGGGCCGGCGCGAGACGCTGCGCGCGGGCGGTGCTGCACGAGGGGGCGGGACGGAGGCGCGCGGGCGGCGGGGGGCGGGGAGACCGGGGTGCGCGGCCTGGCCTGCGGGGCTCGGCCCGTCGGCCGCAGGGTGCAGGGCGCAGGGGCCCCGCGGAGGTCCGGCCTCTTCCAACGAGTCCGCGGCCTCCCCGCCCGCGCGCCGGGCCCTCCCCGGGAGAATCTCCTCCTACTTTACTGCTTTTTGTTGTCGTCGCCCCACCTCCCCACCGTAGGGTGCCCGCTGGAGCGGCGGGGCTGCCTCTTGCCCAGGCGAAAGTAATCGAGCCCCGCTGGGGCGGCCGCAAGCCCGGCCCGCGGGCGCACGGGGCTCACCAGGCCCGGACGAGCCGGGCGGCCTGGGTCCCGGAAACCCAGATCGGGTCCCCGAGGAGCAGTCTGGAGAGGGCCCGCCAGGGTCTCGGCTCTGCCGGGAGCTCTTGCCCAGAGCAGATTCCTGTTTGCCAGCTCCCTCTTTATGACCCACGGCTCTTCATACTCCACAGTGTTTCATACCTTATAACATGTATCATGTGGGGAGTGGAAAGCATTTCCGACGGCAAAGTCTCCCACCTTAAATAGCATTTTATTAATTAATTTTACGAGGACTTAAGTACATTGGTAGAAGATGTCACAGGAATACTAATAAAGATGGGCACGAACTGTATGAATGTAAGGGTACAGTGTGTATTTAGGAAGGGCTTCTAGAGACGTCAAAATATTTTATACACTCATTAATTTTCACAACGGGCCTGTTAGGTAGCAAAGAATTACTCCCATTTCTAAAACAAGGCAGTATTCACCGAGGTCAGCAGAGTCAAAAATAGGACTTCCTACTTTGCAGCTCCCACTAGAGTGCTTTGCTTGGTCGACTAATTTGGCACAACTTGACAAGTGTTGCTCTTTGTCCTGTTCTAGCATTACATTTTGTTTTCACTACTTCCCTTTGTTTAGGCTGTCCCTTCCCTAGCTGGCAAAATCGAGCTTTACAAGTGCAAACTACATGATAAGAATTCTGGTATTTTGTTTGCTTCCAAAGACATGATTGTACTTTTTTGGCCAAAGAAACAAGGAACGTTTTGATGAACGGAGATTTATTTGGTTTTGAAGAGGGTAGGTAAATGGCGACTTAATTGAAGGCCCTCAGTGTCTGGCCAGAACTAACAGTTATTCAGTCTAATTTCTCCCCCAATTACCCAGACAACTAGATGCTCTGTTGTTCCTTAATAAAAATATCTGATAATTGTAACCTATTGTTTGGTGACTTTTCAAGCCAGGGCACTTTACATTACATGATGTCATTGTATTTAAATTGCTCTAAAACTTCCTTTTATATTACAGTAACAATGAGTTAAATTAAGCCAAGCTCTTTTCAATGTTGGCCATTTAAAAAGCCAGGGTAGAATAAATGGCTCCAAGCGTCATCAAACTTTATTGAAATAGGTATCAAGGTTTTATTTGTGAAGATGTATTTTTTACTAAGCC
This sequence comes from Phataginus tricuspis, assembly GCA_029783875.1. Classification (NCBI taxonomy): domain Eukaryota; kingdom Metazoa; phylum Chordata; class Mammalia; order Pholidota; family Manidae; genus Phataginus; species Phataginus tricuspis. The sequence continues at coordinate 12,364,515 of JAQQAC010015287.1, forward strand.
TAGGAATTTTTGAGAGAATAAAAGTGACATTTTATTGGAAGCTTTTTATAGCAGCGACTTAAGAAATTAGGAAAAAAGCAACCTTAAGAAACTAATTTCAGAGGGATAAGAGGGAAAAAGGGACATTACGATTAGCAGACATAATGTGGGGACACGGGGAGGGCTGTACAACTCAGAGAAGACAAGTAGTGACTCTATAGCATCTCACTACGCTGATGGGCAGTGACTGTAATGGGGTTGGTGGGGGGGACCTGATGAAGGGGGTAGTTTAATAATCGTAATATTGCACATGTAATTGTTGATTAAGGATACCAAAATAAATTATATAAAAAAAAAAGAAACTAATTTCAGTTGTTGGGGAGGATGTCGGGGAGGGAGCACTTTCTCATACCGAAGGTGGCCGAGAACCTTGATAACATCGTTTTAGAAGGCTTATCTTTGGTGATATTTATAAAGAGACATACAGGTATTTGTACCTTTTGACTTTTCCCACCCCAAAATCAAAACCAAGTAACAAAAATGGAAAATGGAAGAAATTTTGGCCTAAAAATGTTCAATAGCAAGTATTGAAAGATGAAATATGGAAGCAAATTAAGTACCAAGCTAAAGGGACTAATTGAAGAAATGATCCTATATGAACTCAGTGGAATTAGGACTCTGGGAACACATATTAACACATTTGTTTGAATTTTTTTTTAATGCATCTTCTCTAGGCAATGGTATTGCCAAAACAAAGAGGCTGACAAATTAGAAAAAGACCCCCCTTCCTTTTGACTTAATAGATAGTGGGCCTAATTTCACATGGAAAAGTGATTATGATGTGCTAAATGGAAAAAAGTCTATCTGATAATTACACACTGCAAAAATTGTTAATAAGAAAGACATGAAGGAAAATCCCAAAATGTTTCCATAATGGAAAATTGTAGTATATAATTAAAAGTAAATTCTTATTATGAAAATATTAGACATATAGAGAGATATAAGTGGTAAAAATAAATTGGCTTTGAATTCATCCACAATCTTTTTGCACCTGTTTCAATCTTCGCCATGTAGCATTATAATATTGGTATGTATCTATTTGCTGTGGTTCTCAGTAGCAAACAATAGGGGCCAATTCTAGCTCTTTTAAGAACTTATTGGAAAGATATTAAATGGTTCTCAGAATTGACCAGAAGACTGGATGACCAGGCCTAAAAACAATGAGCACAGAAGGTGAAGCAGCATGAATACACTGACCCTCCAGTGATTACAGCAGCCACTGTCATATGCCACCTCTACCACCCAGACTTTCATCTCTCTCACCTCCATCTTTTCATCATTCACTCAAATTTCAAAGTTGGCCAAACCTAGGTTGTATGCCCATGTCGGGGGCTACCAGTGAGCAGAGATTCTCAGCTTATATTATGGGTACTTATGTAGAAGTGCTGAGTTATTGATACCCTCAGCTCAGGGTGGGCCTGGAGTGCCTGGAGGCGTTGGAGCTTGTCCCTTCTGACAGTGACCGCCTCATGCATCTGTAGATTGCTTTACATAGCTTACTCATTTTCTATGTATATCACGACATGAAAAAGGTTAGAACATACTACCCTAGTGGGAAAAGGGTCACTGATGCCCATAGTTGAGGATTTTCCACTACCAGGACAGATGGTCAAACACTGGCCAGACAGTTTCAGTAAATGTCCATGGCAGTATCCTTCTAGGTACTGGAAAATGTGATGGGCAAAGTGGGCCAAGATCTATAGTATGGATTCCAGGACTCTATTAGTTATCCACCACTGCTTAACCAATTACCCCCAAACCTAGTGGCTTCAAATAACATTTATTTTCACACAGTTTCTGGGCCTTAGGAATCTGGCACAGCTTAACTGGGTCCTCCTCATTAGAGTCTCCTACCAGCATTGAAGGTATCAACTAGGCTTTGCTCATCTTAGGCTCTGACTGGAGAAGGATGTGCTCCTAAGCTCAGTCACATGGTTGTTGTCAGGATTCAGTGCCTCCAGACCATTAGACGAAGGGCCTTAGTTCCTTGCTGTTCCCCCTCAATTCCTTGCCATGGGGGCCTCTCCAATGGGGTAGCTTGCTTCATCAAAATGTGCAAGCTGAGAAAGCAGTATCAGTGGGACAGAGGTCACAGAAATGACATCCACCACTTTTGCTGTGATCTGTTTGTTCCAAGTAGAGTCACTAGGTCCAGCCCACATTCAAGGGGAGGAGATGGCACAAGGGCATGAATTCCAGAAGGTGGGGGTCTTGCAGGCCATTTGAAAGCTGCCTACCAGAGTCATCCTAACTTCCAATGACCCAGGGGGACCGCACTTGCCACATACATGTCAAATATAGCCTCTAGACCAGGAATTGGCAAACTTCTTCTGTAATGGGTCAGATAACAAAATATTTTAGGCTCTCTGTGCCTGTTGAAACGACTCGACTTTGTCATTGTGGATGAAAAGTAGCCACAGACAATACCTAAACACTATGGCTGTGTTCCAATAAAATTTTATTTCCAAAAATAGGCAGCTGGCTGGATTTGGCCTGCAGGCTGTACTTTGAGATCCCTGTTCTAGACCATTATATCATCATCCTTTATAAACCATTCTCAACACTAAATAGCAAGACCAGTCACTAGCAATGAAATTCTAGGACTCAACAAGTGCACTTTATTTACCAACAGTGTGTGCTGCATCCTAGAGTCTTGAACAGGCCTAATGCCATCGTGCATGGAATCAGGATATTTCTACGCCCAATAGGTGACAATTGAAAGGGATGGCAAACAGCTGAACGCTAGGAAACTACAGCAGGCAGAGCCCGAGTTGGGAGTAGTGGTGGGTCGGTATTTATTAAGCATCTGTTACGTATGGAACCATGTGTTAGGTTCTGGGCATGGAGTAAGGAAAAGAGGGAAGAAGGATTACAGAGATGAACAAGGCAGGAAAGAACCTAGTCCTTCAGTGAAGTAGTCTAGTTGAAAAGGCAAGATTAGTACACATGAATTAGAACAGTGCTTCTCAAACTTGAACGTGGGGATTTGTTGAGTGGGACCCAGGATTCTGCATTTCTAACAGGCTTCCACGTGCCGACGCTGCTGGTGGTTCATGGACCATCCTTTGATTAAGAAAGGACTTAGAGAAACAGTCGACACTCTTTAGAAACAAAGGCTTTGAAGAGTCCAAGTCCCAGTCAAATGAGGGAGGACTTTGCATGCTGACTTGGCCAGACCAATAGCTGGTGGTGGCTATAAACAAAAACCAGGAGATAGTATTCCTGGGGCATAGGGTTCTGGGTGAAAAGGATCTGCACAATCACATGGGATAACACAGATGCACCATTTCATTTCAGTATTTGTTAATAAAATATATGTGAAAAACCAAGAGTTATTAAGTTGAGAGGCAACTATATGTTTTATTAATCTATTCTAGAAGAATTTGAACAAAAACATCAGTTTTGGCTTAAAAAATAAGAGCTAACAGTTACTTAACTTAATCTACCATTCATCTTATTTTCCTCTGAATTTTGCCTTCTGCTTTTTCTAGTCCACTTTAACTCATCTTCCATTTGTCAAAACTGACATTTTTTTTCTTGCTATTGAATAGGTGTGATCAAGTTCTTGATGGAATCATGGAATGGGGAGCCTGCTCCGGAAATTTCCCAAGATCTAGGCAATGTCACCTACCGGCCTAGGAAAGGCCTGTGGAATAAATGGATTCCATATCATGCTGGCATACCGTTTTAGCACCTTAGGGCTGCTATGATAAAATATCATAGACTGTGTGGCTTATAAACAATAAACATTTATTTATCACAGTTCTAGAGGCTGGGAAGTCCAAGATCAAGGTGCCAGCAGATTCAGTGTCTGGTAAGAGCCTACTTTGTTGTTCAAAGACAGCTGTTTTTTTCACTGTGTCCTCACATGGGGAAAGGGGTGAGGGCGCTCTCTGGGATCTCTAAGAAGGGCACTAAAGCCTGTTCATGAAGACTCCACCCTCATGACCTAATCAACTCCCAGATACTCCACCTCCAAATACCATCCCATTGGGTATTAGGTTTCAACGTATGGATTAAGGGTGACACAAACATTCAGTCTGCAGCAGATATTAGGAGGAAAAAGAGAGGCAAAATGTAGATACAGGACAAAAACAGAACAAAGAGCAGAGGAAAGAAAAGATGTGCCCTTAAAGGATAATGACAAATAGTCCCCAAAGTACCAGACACCACTGAGGGCTATAACTTGCCTACCCACTGTGGCTTAGCCCCCTATTTTCCTGAGGTGTGGCCTGCATTTCAGTCCTCATTTACTGAGTGCCTATTATATGTAATACACGGTGCTAGGCAGCATGGGAAAATTTTTTTTAAAGGCACAGGAAACTTAAGGCCTTTGCCCTCAAAGAGTTTATTGTTCTGTGGGAAAGAACGTTACTTACATAACCAGTTTTTCAGTATGCAGTATGAAAAGTGCTATAATGGAGGCAAAAAGCACTATGGCTGTCTTTCTAACATCCCAGGAAAAGTGGTTCTTCAGCTTAACCAGTTTATAAGTAAAATGAATTAATCTTTCAATTGAAGTTTCTTTGTACCTAGGTAAAGGCATGGAGGTAATTAATACATTTTTTTTTAGGTACACTCTTTTAAATTAATCAATATTTTTATTAAGGTATCATTGATTATACACTCTTATGAAGGTTTCACATGAAAAACAATATGGTTACTACATTCGCCCATATTATCGAGTCCCCCCCATACCCATTGAAGTCATTGTCCATCAGTGTAGTAAGATGCCACAGAGTCACTACTTGTCTTCTCTGGGCTACACTGTCTTCCCCATGACCCCCACACACACCATGTGTACTAATCATAATACCCCTCAATCCCCTCTCCCCCCCTCCCAACCAGCTCTCCCCCACCCCTCCCCTTTGGTAACCACTAGTCCCTTGGCATCTGTGAGTCTGCTGTTGTTTTGTTCTTTCAGTTTTGGTTATACTCCACAAATGAGGGAAATCATGTGGTATTTGTCTTTCTCCGCCTGACTTATTTCACTGAGCGTAATACCCTCCAGCTCCATCATATTGTTGCAAGTGGTAGGATTTGTTTCTTTCTTATGGCTGAATAGTATTCCATTGTGTATAATACTTTTTTTTTTATCATGATGATCCTCAAAGAAGATGCAAGGCCTAATTTGCAATCTAAATAATTATAAGAAGAAAATAACTCAGTGGAGCAATTTATTTCGTAAGTCACAGGTTCTTTCAATATGGCTATACAGCATTTTGTGCTTGGCAATTAATTTTTTAATATTTTTATTTGTTTTCCTTAAGTGTTTTTAAAGATATATAAGTAAAATATGCCCAGCAATATGTGAGGCTTTTTAAAATTGTGATATTTCAGAGACGTCAGAACATCTGCATCTTAAAAAGTAGCATAAACGGTTTCAAGACTTCTTTAGTATTTTTTTGCGTTAGCTACAATTAGTTTTTCCTACAGATATTTAACTTACAATGCAATATCAATTATTTAAAGGAATGGCAGTTACTGCAGAATACTGGTCTCCTGCTAACACCAACAGTATCATTTCCCCATATGTTTCTTAATGCGACTGTCCATATGAAATTTTCCCATAGATTATTGATTGTTGGCCTTCTGAAGAGGCCCAAAACCTTTCTAAATTCTTAAACTTCAAATCCCACCATAGCATATTAGGCCACCCCATAAAACTCAATAAGTATATTGAGAATAATCTATATGATTAGATAGGGAACACTGAAGCCACGCTGACAGGTGGATGTTGGGTACATATTTCTTTCTATCAAGCGTACCAACCCAATCACTCCTTATGCAATTTGCGCTTGGCAAAAGCCAGAAGTATGTCCAGAACCCTCCGGATTGCTCTAAAGAGCCAAGACTGTGAGTCTCAGTGCGCAAGTACTGCCCTGGTCAGATCCTGCAAATATGTGCATCCCTGTTTGTTTTGGCGTGGTCATTGAGGCACACACAAGTCCACGCTGTGGTAGACCCAAAAACGGCCCCCACAAGACGTCCACCTGTGAACCCACGAATGTGACCTTATTAGGAAAGAGGGTCTTTGCAAATGTGATTATGTTAAGGATCTTGGGATGAGATAATCCTGGATTGTCTTGGGGGCTCTGAACCCAATGTAAGTGCCCTTAGAAGAACGAGGCAGAGGAGGTTGGAGACAGACGAGGAGACCGATCAGAGGCAGAGGCTCAAGTCAAGGAATAACAACAGCTGCTGGAAGCTGAGAGGCAAAGAATGGGTCCTCCCTTACAGAACCCAAAGGAGCTAGCCCTACAGACACCTTGAGCTTAGACGTCAAGCCTCCGAAACTCTGAGACAATGCACTTCTGTTATTTTAAGCCACCAAGTTGTGGTAATTTGCACCAGCAGCCCTAGGAAACTAATGCAGAAACTAATGTACACTTCAAGCTGACTAGGTTCTGCAAAAAAAAAAGTTGTACAAAGTTGTTAGGAAGATTAAGTATACTGTTTACTGTGGAATCTTAAGTATACTGTATACTGCGGAATCCAGAGTGATACATTAACACTTTTTCCTCATCAAACTTGCAATGCTTTTTATTTGAATGTACTCTTCTGTAAGATTCTGAGCGCGTGTGTCATGTAAATTGTATGCCTCACGAAGGCAAATCTAGGCTGACTAGTTGTCTTCATAATTTCACAGCTTATCCTCTCTCTGATCATTCTGAGCTCTGACCACAGTAAAAGAAGAGGTTGTAAGCAGTCTGGTTTGATGGAAAAGTGATTTTATGATTGGGGTATGAACTGAAATGGCTCTTCCATTGAGCAGAAGCACAAACGCTGTAAAACTGCCTTAAGAATACCATCAGAAGGTCACCTTGGCTGCCACAGCTCAGGGCTGTTACTTTTTAACCATTGCATGCCTAATGTCTTATGTATTATGCTTTACCAACTACCAACTACAATTTAAAAATCTGACCCCTGTAAGGATAGGCCAGTTGTCTTACATCAGGTTTCCTAGAAGCAGAGTCGGAGATGGGGTTTCTAATGTGAGTGATTTTTTGAGATGGTGCTTTCAGGTGAAATCTGTAAGGAAGTAGGGGAAGCACAATAGTGCAGGGCACGTATACTTCCACAGTATACAGTATACTTAAGATTCCACAGTAAACAGTATACTTAATTTTCCTAACAACTTTGTACAACTTTTTTTTTTGCAGGAAGCCAGGCGAAGATGAGAGGTCGGTGAAGTCTGGCTTCCGCCTGACCGCACACAGAGCTCTGGAGTGGGTATGGACTATGGGATTGCCCCACCTTAGTCCAGGACTTTTACAACCTGTATTAATTACTCATTAGCTGCAGACCAGACCGCCTCTCTCCCTGGGGAAGCATAACATCCCTGCACCTCTAGGCAAGGAGACTCCCTTAAGACAAAAACAATTCTCTGGGTAAGAGTGTCGCGTGGCCATGGGCAACCAATGCTCACAACAGCCCGAATAGGGAAACGGGCAGGGAATGGGAACTGCTCAGGGTACTCACAGCATCCAGGGATGTATGGACTAGGCTTCAAACTGTATTTCTAATTACCTGACTGATCATTTCAGTGAACGTAGCTGGTGTAAGAGAGCTCTCTGGAAGAAAAACATTGTTTGCATTACTGAAAGGTTTTGAGATGTCCCAAGTATTGCAAATCATATTAGGGAGATATCATCAGCAAATACTTTTGAATTTTAATAGGAATAATCTGGAAAGAGTGTTTTTTCAAGAAATCCATTTTTAGAATGCATGTGTGAGTGGGAACACAGGTATGAGTTTGGCTCAGGGCTGACCTCCATCCGTCCTGTTTATTTTCATGGTCTGTATGTCTTTATGTCTTTTTCCACTTGTGTTGGCCACATGAATCTCTGTCTGTGTCAGTGTGTTTTTTTTCAGTCTGTAAGGTCCTCGTAGGTACAGGTCACAGCTGTTGGCTGTTCTCTATGCGGCATGTTGTACAATTATCTTAATACCTGCTTCTTGTTGACGATGCAGTGTCAATACGTGACAATTTGCTTTTGATGATGGCAATGTTGTTCAACTTAATATTGCCCAGGCTTTAGTCATGTGACTAAGGCATCAGCCTAAGCAGGATGTGCACATTCAAATGCATCTAGGAGCCAGACAGATAATGTAGAAGGGTGAGCCAGGCTAGGGAGAAAACAACCCACGTAGTTGGAGCTTAACAGTCTGAAAAGTATAAGGGAATTCAAATCATAACACTCCATGGGCCAAACAAAACATCTCCTTGGGGCAGATCAGGCAAATCGGTCACCAAGCTGTGGCCTAAAGTCTGCTCTGAACTCAGGAAATCACAAATGTCCTGAATGTGCTCTGCTGGCTAACGTCTGCCTGGTTCACTGAGGCGTCCAAAACCGTTACTGCTTCTGCTCCCTATGGGTGATTTGGAAGCACCAGATTTTTCAGTCATGCTGCCCTGCTTGTAGAACCAGACTAAGAGAGCGCGAGATACTTCCTGGCTTGCCAGGGAAATCTGAGTCATAGGTGCCCCATTTACTTACCACAACTATGAGAAGCACCTTAAAAGAGCCCATATCCTGTTATAGTGCTCTGCATCTAGTAGGCACCCCTTAACTGCTTCCTGATGCTACGGGCAAGATAGTCCAGGTCTTTATAACCCACCCCATGGTTTCCATTCTAAGAACAAAGTTTTTCACAGTTTATTATGATGCAAAGATTACACATACTGATAGCAAGCATTGGCGAGAGTGTGGCGAAATCAGAACCCTCCCACACTGCTGGTGGGAATGGAAAAAGGGGCGGCCACTTTGAAAAATAGTATGGTGCTTCCTCAAAAGGTTAGACATAGCATTCCCACCTGAGCCAGCCATTCCACTCCTACGTATATTCCCAAGAGGAATGAAAACATGTCCACATGCAAACGTGTACACAGATATTGATAACTGCATTACTCCTAATAGCTAAGAGGCAGAAGAAACAATCTGGACATCCATCAAAGAACGGATGGATAAATAAAATGCAGTGTGTCCAGACAATGGCACTTCACAGCAATAAGAAAAAGGAATGAAGGTCAGACACATGCTACTGCTCAGATGAGCCTTGGAACCATTATGCTAAACGCAGGAAGTCATTCACAAAAGACCATGTATTTAATGATTCCATTTATATGAAATGTCCACAATAGGGAAATCCATAGAGACAGAAAGTGGATCAGTGGTTGCCAAGAGCAGAGGGGAAGAAGGACTAGGAAGTGAATGCTAATAATAGAGTTTCTTTTTGAGGTGATGAAAATATTCTAAAGTTGAGTGTGGGATGGTTGAACAACTTTTGAATACACTAAAAACCATTGAATTATACACTTTAAGTGGATGAATTATGTGGAATATGAATTTCATCTCAATATAGGTATTATTTAAAAGAAGATTGTATGTCCTATAAAGGTTTTTGTCATAGCACCAAACACTGTGCATGTGAATTTATTACAGTATAGCTGTAAATGCTTTGCTCACTCTGTGACACATAGTAGGTGATACACATAGTAGATGTTCATTGAATGAGTGTTTGAATGGATTTCTAAAAAGTTAGAATACTCAGTGACTTGGGGTAGGGATACTGGGGGACTGAAATTTCTGGAGGCTATCTTGAAAAATCTATGGATTTTATTTCCTGTAGGAAGGCACCTCGCATGAAGCCTGGCATGTGAGATGTTCTCAATAAATAGGTTCCTTTGTTGTTTTTTCAACCAGTTCCAAACTCTATTATTCTACCGTCTACTTAGTATCAACTTTGTCTGCTTTTTGATGGGGATCGTCGATGGAAGCAGGGGTAGGAATTCAAAGACCCACCTTGTTTGTGTTTAATAGCAGGAGTTACACTCAGCCAAGAAATGTGGAGTTGAATAAATGGACTAGAACAATGGTTCTCAAAGTTTACAGTGCTTCACAACCACCAGGAGCACAGGTCTAGGGTGAGGCTCCAGAATTTGCATTTCCATCAAGTTCCCAGGTAGGGCTGCTGCTGCGGGTCTGGGGACCACCCTCTGAGAATCACTGGACTAGCGTGTCTTTTCAAAATTTCTTAAAATGTTGACACACAAAATTACAGGAAAATTGGAAACACAGTACAAAGAATTTTGTTTTTTTTTTTTACTGAGGGAAAAGTTGCCAACACAAACAATCCTTATCACCTTCTAATATGTCAGTGTGGAATTCCTACAAAGATATCCATCCTTCTGCATAACCGAAGTATGACCGTCAGCATCAGGAAAGGAACACTGACCCATCACTACCATTGCATCTTCACACCCATTCAAGTTCTGCCAGTCGTCCTGGTGCCACTGTTTGCAGCCAAAGGATCCAGTTGAAACACACACCTTGCAGGGAGCTGTCGTGTTTCCATAGCCAGGGACAGTCCGTCAGTATCTTCAACTTTCACAACCCTGACACTTTCTTGGTTACTGCCAGTTATTGTTGAGAGTTTCTCCCAATTTGGATTTGTCTGGTACTTCCTCTTGAGTAGATTCAGGTTATGCAGTTTGGGCAGGAATGTCAAATAAACGTCTCTGAGTTCTTCTCAGTGCATCCTATCAGGTGATGCATGATTTCTGTGTCTCCCATTAATATGGTGTTAACTTTGGTCATTAAATAAAGGTGGGGTCTGCTAAGCTTCTCCACTGTAAAGTTACCCTTTTCCTCTTTGTAAATAGTAAATATTTTGCAGAGAAGTCTCTTGAAATTATCTAAATGTCTCATTCCTTATCAATTAATATTTTTATTTTAATGATTTAGTTATTTATCTCTCTATGGACTCATGGCTTCCTGTTTTATTCAACAGGCTCATAATCCAGTACTATTTTTGTTCATTTTGATGGTCAAATTACCTCTGATTTGGCTGGTGGTGAGAACCCTTTCCAGCTGGCTTCTTTGTCCGTTTGACATGTTTCCATCATTCCTTGGGCACTTTCTTACTTTCTGGCACGAGAGAATGTTCCAGACTCATCTTGTACTTTCCATACTACAACCCTGGAATTAGCCCTTTCTCCAAGGAGCCATGGTTCCTCTTAGTCAAAAATGGCATTTGAAGCCTAAATCCGGGTACTAGGTATGCTTACTGCTCTTGGAGTGCCGTTGCTCTAAGGCCTTCTGAGGGAGAGCTAAGGTGTATATACACTACATATATCAGCTATTTATTGTTGCGTGACAAATCACCCCAAAACTCAGCAACCTCAAATAACACACAATTACTGTCTTGTAGTTTCGGAGGTCAGGAGTGCTGGCACAGCTTAGCTGGTTCCTCTGCTTCCAGGTCTCATAAAGTGTCAGCCGGGGCTGTGGCCCATCTCCCGGCTCAGCTGGGCAGGCACCCACTTCCAAGCTTGTGGGGTGGCAGAAGTCAGCTCTTCATGGATTTGATGGGCTGAGAACCTCAGTTTCTCACTGGCTGCTAGCTGGAGGCTGCCCTCTGTTCTTTGCCATGTGGGCCTCTTCACAGGGCCACTCACAGCAGAGAAGCTTCATCGAAGCCAGCCAGGGAGACAGCCTTCAGGGAAGCAGACATTGTAATCATCTGTAACATAACCACAGAAATGGCCTTATCTTTGCTGTATTCTGGTTAGAAGCAGCTCATGGTCCTGTAACACTCAAGGAGAGAGAATTACACCCGGGCAGGAATACCAGGAGGTGTGAATCACTGGGGACCATCTTAGCAGCTTCTTACTGTGTTTACCTCATGCAGTAATAGGGCAAGGGAGACCCAGGCCCCAGAGTGAATATTGGGGGCCATCTTAGAGGCTGTCTGCCACCACGCATATATGCATGCATATATCTGTGTCTGTATTTCTGTCATCTACCTATCACCATCCATCTTTCTATCTGGAAAAGCACGGCTTGTGCTACTTCCAATTCCAGCGTCACATCACCTTGTTCATTTCACCTTCTTCCTTTCCATACTTGTAACTCCCTTCTCATGCACGTATCTATTTGATCGATTCCTTACCTCCACTGCCACCCCGCCCCTCTTTCAGAGGCTTTCCCCTTGGCTGGGGATGCCCTCACCCGAGGACACCTCTGTCCTCATGCTCAGACTCTGAAAGCCACGCAGCCCCCACATCGGACGCCCCCTCGCCCGCACCGGCGCTGCCTCGCGTACGCAGCCTGCCCCTCGCACGGAGGCCTCTTTACCTTGCTTGGGAAGCTGGCACCCTGTGGCTCCGCCTCTCTCCCCACCCCACAGATGCCCACCTCCCTCTGCCCCATCTAGTACCTTAGGACTGAATCATTTGGGAAGAAAGGGAAGGGAAGGGAAGGAAAAGAGCACATTTCTCTGTAATGATTGTATTTTTTTCTTCATTAAATATAATTCTCCTCCCCTCCCCCCAAGGTTGGGAAAGTAAATACAAAACATTGCCTCAACAGATGGTGTAAAACGCAAGTGGCTATTCTGTATTTTTGCAGCCTATTAGCTAGAGTTGGAGGAACTGTGTTGCGTGAAGCAGCAAAAAATATATATATATTAAGGCAGGACAAAGAGAAGCAAGCATGTCTCGTCCTCTCCTTCCCCCTCTTCTTTGCTCGAGCTCATCTATCTTCCAGTCTGAAATGCACACTTTTCTGTCCTTCACATTTGTTCAATTCCACAGTTCATTCAAGGGCCAGCTCATGAAGAAGACCTTCACTCACTAACCTGAGTCCAGTCATTTTACCCCCTTTCAAAATTTCAATCCATCCTCATATGTCTTTGTTACTACATTCTAGCACTCGATTCTATGTGCCCTTGTATTGATCTCTAGCTCTTTTTTGTATGCACCTCTTCTCCCCTGAACTAGATAGTAAGTTCCTTCAAAATATACTTCCCTGTGTCTTGTTGAGTGATTGAAACCAGCCACCCTCTGTAGGGACATGACATTCGGGTGGAAAGAGAAAGGTGGGACCTGTTTCATAAGGATGGCCACTAGCTATTTCACCTCTTACTCTCTTGTTTAGCTCAGTCTCTTGACTGAGGCAGGCTCAGCATGGAAAAGTCCCATAAATATGTACTGATGTATAATTTAGCATAGACAGTAACCACAATCTCTCTAGAATACATGGAGCCCAGAAGCCATGTGCACTGTATTTTACCTGCCTCAAATGGATGGTCAGTGGCATGCATATAAAACTGGAGAGATGGCTTTATTTATACCCCTGTTTTTCTGGTCCCTTGTAAATAATAGAGGCCCCGTAATTTGGAGGAGCCTCACTGAATGTGGGTGCACAATTTTATTTACAAACCAACAAAAGAGAGGGATAAAGGATTAAGATTACCTTCTAATATAAAATCTGAGTTAGGACAAGCAGCAGTCTTTGCTGCAATAAGAAAATAATAAGAACACTTTCCTAGTGTGATCTGCACCCTCAGCCTTTTATCGTGTTACAGCCTTGTTGTCTAAGGGGGGGTGCGTCTCGTAGATCCTTCAAAGCTGTTCAGTGGATGGAGCTACACGTGACTTGAATTTTGGACTTATTTATAGTAACAAATCAGAAGTTTGTCTTACAATAAAATCCCTAGTCACTATGTAGGGAATGGGTATTACTCATCACCACAGAAACATTAACTGGTTTGACCCAAGTCACTAAAAAGTATCAGAACTGGAAAATCTTGACCTTCTGAGCAGTGTACCTTCCAAGAGCCCTTGTGGATATTACGGTTATTGTTTTTTCTTGTTGGTGTTCACAGTGACTAACATAGTTACTGCCATCGTATTCCAGTGACAGTATCAAGGCTCCTCGGATTATGGTGATCGAACACCCAGCTAGGCAAAACAGAGCAGCATGATATTGTGCGGTCACAGCACCCACCCTGCTACTTCCAGAGTGACAGCCCCAGTTCCACAAGGCTGATCGTGGCTCCTTTAAGGGGTGGAAGCAGGAAAGAATGTGTGTGGGCTGCCAGAACAACACGTGAGCCTGGTGAGGAGGATTCCGGGCTGGGAGCACGTGAAGAGGGTGATGTAAAACATAAACAGCATTCTCTCTTCTTGGCAAAAACAAGAGACAAAAGACACCTCGTAGTAGAAAGAGACAGAATTTTTAGATGTGATAGTTACAGCCATTTTTAGAGGAATTTTTCCTTTGCATTTAAAAGCATGTCTTATTTATTTATTTTAAATAGAACATTTGCGTCTAGTTGTATAAAGTAATTGGATACACATGTACACACACACACACACACACACACACACACACACACACACACACATGCACGCACGCACACCCCACTTGCCCATTTAGTCAGCTGGAGAATAGTTAAAGAAATCAAACCAGCATTTTGGCTTTTGTTATGTATGTCAGGCACCACAGTGGTTCTGAGCATTCTTGTTCCTTCCAAAACACTGAAGGGAGACGCTGTGGTGTTTCAGGATAAGTTTAGCTCTACAAGAAACTGCTTTTTGAGGTTTTCCTAGCCGTTTGCTTGCTTAACTACTGCTCTAAATCAACATACTCTGGTGATGAGGAAAAAAGCAGGCCAGACCATAAGAGTAGACAGTATAAATCCGTCAAACACCCAAGCAGCTGGACACATTCCCTATCTGGGAAACTAAGTAAAAACTGAGGAGCTTTTGCTCAAGAGAGGTTTTGTGATGAATTCCTTCCTTTAAGCCAATATCCCAATTATTTGGCTTATCAGGCTATAGATCTGAATCTTCAGTTACCAGGTTTGCTAAACTTACACTCTACCTCTGTTAATCAGAATGTTGTCAAAAAACACTGGAAACAATTGTATATCTGTTTGCCAGACTAGTAGGTGGTGGAAAGGGCATGGGCTTTGGAGCCAGAACTTAAGTTTGACCCACGTCTGTCCCTAAATAATTAAGTGACAGCAGGCAGGTTGTTTAGTCTCTCTGATTTTCAGTTTCGGCATCTGCAAAACGGGAATCATTTTTCTGACCTCACAGAACACTGTGCAGTCCTCAGCACATGGCTGGCCCGGGGCCGGGCCTCAGAGAAAGAAAGCGACAGTGGGTTTTGTTAGTTACAGAGTCCAAAGCCTGCAGATATTGCGAGTCACAGAAGGTCAGCAGCTCAGATGCAGGCTACAGAGAAGGACAACTCCCTGCTCCTCAGAGATTTCGGGATTCAGAATATAGACTGCAGGAAGAGATGCTTGAGAAAACATGTCCTTCAAAATCCACTGGAGACACAAAAGTACAACTATTGTATGATTCCACTTCTATGAGGGACCTCAAATGGGCAGATTCATAGAGACAGAAAGTAGCATGCAGGTGACCCGGGGCTGAGTAGTTATTGTTTAATGGGTATAGGGTTTGGTTTGGGATGGTGGAAAAAGTTCTTGCGATGGATGGTGGTGATAGTTGCACAGCCGTGTGAATGTACTTACTGCCAATGAAATGCACATTTAAAAATGGTTAAAATGATAAATGTTATGTATATTTTACTGCAATTTTAAAAATAGGAAAAATAATCCATTGGAATGAAGCAAATCAAGATACATCCAATCATGTAATATTATACAGCTGTTAGAAAGAACAGGGTAGATTTTATTCTATTGACATAGAAAGATGTCTGGTGGAAAAAAAACCGAGTTGCAACCATATGTGTAGTATAATGCCAGCTGTTTTTTCTGCATGAATTGCTTTACGTTGACTAGTTCATCTCATCTTTGTGGTTCCCCAATGATGTATATGCTATTATCATTACCCCACCTTGCAGATCAGGAAACTAAGGTACAGAGAGGTTAAGAATCTTGCCCAAGGGCACAGATAACTAAGTTGTAGAGATAGCATTTTGATCCAGCTGCAACTATCTGGCTCCCAAAGTGTGAGTTCTAAACTCTTCAGCATCAGCTTCACTAGGGAGCATTTTAGATATGCAGGTTCTCTGGCCCCACCCCAGACTGCTGGATCTGCAGGGTGACAAGATTCCCAGGGGATCCTTGGCTACATAGGAGCCTGAGAAGACTAAGCCCAAACCACTATGCAACACTTAATACTTATTTTATAAGACTAATAAATATTGATATATGCATAGAAAAACTTTACTAGAATTCTGTGGACTCCTTTTTCTTAACCTAGCAGTTTACTCTAGAAACTAGACACAAAACTCTACATTAAAACTTATTTGTGAATTGCAATGCATTTATTTGGAATATGGTGAAGTCATTGAGTAATTTAAGAAGAAATTGTTTATACATTGTCAGGCTAATCAACAGACTTGAAAAAAGGGGATGTTTTATGGACTAAATAAAGCCAGTCCCTTTTTGAATTTTAAGGACTTCAGTACATTAATTGTTCCTGATTACAGTGAAACATCACCATACATTAAGGGAACATGGCTGTGCTTCTTGGTAGACTTCTGGTGTAGTTTAATTAGTTAAATGTAGTTTAATGTACTAGATAATTTCTTATAAGTGACTCTATAATTCATATGCTTTTCAAGTAGTGTAAATACTACCACCTTTCCACACCCACCTTTGCAATTAGGATGAATTAATATGGTTTCATCTCACCAAGTTATTGGTAATCTTAACTTGTATTATGTAGTTATCATGAATTTGATTGAATCCTGATTTAAGAATGTTTCACTAAACATCTCTGCACCTCAGTTTCTCCATCTGTGAAATGGGTATAGTAAGAGTTATAGGCAGGGTCACCACATGCAGTTGTGCAGACTGAGAACTGCACGGTTTTAGGGGGCGTCTGTCACTATGTGCAGGGCTGTAGGTTGCTGCTCTGCTTGGAGGCTTCCTACAAGGATTCCATGAGTTAATATACATGCATCAACTGAAATTGGACAGAGCACAGAATCAATGCTATTGGAGTGTTTGATAATTTTAACATCATCGGTCTTGATTCAAGGAATATAGCCTTTATATAAATATTGCATGAATGACAAGAGAAGTGAATTTGGAGAGTATGATGTGCTTCCCTCAATCAAAATCAACTAATTGAGTAAGCAATTCTTTATCCTTTCATAAAAAAAATCAGAAAACCTACCACTAATACAGGATGGACATACAATTTCTGCCTTCAGGGGGCTCATAATGGAGGGACCAACACACAAGTACAATTTGCTGGAGGGGTGGTGGGAGTTGGAAAGTAGGAGTCAGGCTCTGGGGCCACATGAACTCCAAGTCCCAGCTCTGCCATCACCAGCTGTGAGACCTTCACCTTACCCATAGTTTTACTCAAGCTAATGGTACAGTAGGCAGGCTGGTAACTTATCACAGAGCTGTCAGGAGGCAAAGGTGACAATGCCTGCAAGCTGTGACCATTGCGTTGGGCGCAGGTAAACTCACAGCATGCACTTGGTTGCCTGCCTGTTCAGGATCTGATCAGCAGCGTCATTTTTATAGAGGCAACTCTCTCCTCTTAGCGCTTCCTTGCCTGCCTGTGTCCTTCCAGAGAGCACTCACCACTGTTATGTCAAGGTTCTTCTCCCGCCTGGTCTTTTCTGTCTAGCATTTATTCTAGACCTTGATTTGAACCCAAAGCAAGACTCATCTCCTTGAATCAAGGCCAAGGGGAAAGTCCAGGAGAACTGGAAGTCCAGTTAGATTATGTCCTGACAATCAGCATCTGATCCTGCCCCCCAGGAATTGCCAAATGACAATGGTTTTGTCCCATGATCTAAAATGTGGTTTGGTCCTCATCATATAAATGTCCTCAAATGTAAAAAATGTGTTTTGATTTTTCTTTGTTTCTTTTTTGGCTATTTCTTGCATCTGTGCTTTAAAGTGGAAACATTAATTGTTGCCACAGTCTGTAAATTTTCAAAGTAGAATTTGTAAAAAATTGCTTGTTTGCTCATTAAATGAGTCTACTGGACACCAGATGTATGTGAGACATTGTGGTGGGTGGGATACAAAGAGAAAGGTGGAGACTGGTCCTCAAGAAATTCACAGGCTTGTAAGAGAAACACAAGGAAATGACTGGTACACAACAGGTATGAAGTTCTGCTGTAGAAATAAGCTCAAGATGCTATGGAGTTCCACACCACAGGCAGGAACTTAAGGTCTGCAAGCTTTCCCAAAAACTGTAATAATGTTTTGAGTCCTGAACAAAACGTATCATGTCCAAAGTATGAAAAGAAAGTTGCAGTATCAAATACATATATAATTGAATGTCTGCAAAGTATATCACATTATGTCAACCACATCCAAATCAGTTGTTTACAAAAAGTTATTGCATCTGAAAACAATTTGTAAATTAAGTTTTCTCACTCTTGCCTCTGCCCTAGTGTCACGTGGTCTGCGGGCAGTCTCCGACATGGTCTGGCTGCGGCGGCCTTGCACCGACCTTCATACGGTGTTCTCCTTGGGTCTCTGTGTCCCGGTATCCCCTTTTCTGGAAGGACACCAGACCTGTTGGGTTAGGTGGCCATCCTATTTCCGCATGACCTCATCCTAATTTAACTAATTATATCCTCAATGCCCTGTTCTCAAATAAGGTGGCATTCTGGGGTGCTGGAGTTAGGGCTTCAACATATGAATTGTGGGGGACACAATTACCACATAACAGTGGGTGAAGAGGTGATGCAGGGAAGGCCAGGGAAGCCCTTGCAAAGGCCTCACAGAGTCAGAGAACACAGGGCTATTCCAGGAATAGAATCGAGAGGCCAGATGTGGCTGGGTGACTGCAAGAGCAGATTACAGTGTGCTTTGTAAACTGAATATGACTTTCATCTAAAGAACAGTTTTTCCACTGTGATGTATAAAAATCGAAATGAAACAACAAAACCATACTTGGGCATCTCTGCCCTCTCTTGCCCTCCTGCCACCAAAACTTCTCTTACCCCAAGATGGACGCGGGTAAGTGCCCTGGGGTTGCTTTGAACCAGGAGTACTGTGGGTCATGTAACTTGCTCTCTGCACAGTCCAGGTGAGACTCCAAGGAGCTGACTGTTCAAGGGGGTTCCTTCTATCTACACTATTGTGTATTTTGGTGGGTCTCATTTAGAAGGTAATTCTTTGGTTGTTGAGGAATCTTAGACCATAATTCCTTAGGTCTATTTTTAAAATACAGAATTCTCTAATACTGAATGAAGTAATCTAGTCAACAGCACTACCTGTATTTAAGTGTTTTATGACAGCAGGCTGTCAATCAGCCTGATCAGGAGAAAAGGGGAAATGATCTATGTGTCTGTACCCTTCATGACCCTGTAGGTGCCTCCTACAGACACTAAACCATCTCTATGTCCTGTATCATTCCTGCGTCCCACTGCTAAATATCACATCACTGAACAGAACTAAACTAATGGAAGGCCAGAGACCCCTCCCTCAGCTCAGGTGTCCTGTTCTAGACTGGGTGTCCTGTGACGATCAGGAGGGATGCTATGGACACAGTTTCAAACCCCCAGGCTGGGCACTATAAGCCTTTTTAAAACCAAGGAGTTAATAGCCTCTAATAATGTCTAGGGATCCAGACTGTTCCAGAAAAAAGTCCCATGGTAGGCCTCAAACCCAGAAGTGACCCTGCTCTAAATAGAGAAACCAAATGTGCATCAGAAATCCGGAACAAAAACTATCCTAAAAAGACACAATCCAGAAGTCACAAGAAAAATATCGGATAATATTGATTACGCAAAAGTGTCTAAGCTTCTAAAAAGGGAAAGACATTTAAAATACTTAAGAGACATATAATGGACTTGAAGATGGTATTTACATCATAGATATTAGACTAAGGTTTAATATCCTGAACGCACATAAAGAGCCAGGGAGGAAGATCTCAGACTCAAGAGGCAAAGCGGCCCAGGACAGGGGATGAATGAACAATTCACGCATGAGCAATACCGATGGCTGATGAACAATCAAACGACTTGCCCATGATTCAAGCAATGAGTAACTGTTCTGCCCACTGGATTGGTAAAAGGGAAAAAGATCCGGTGTAAAGATAGGGGTCAAAGGGCACCCAGGGAAAGGTGCAACTTGGTTTATTTCTGGAGGGCAACTGGTAGCATCGATCAAACTGTAAAAAGTAAACATGCTGTGCCCAGCAAGTCCACTTCTAGGAACTGATTCTAACGATAAGAACAACTTACCAAGTGCTGGATCCCAGGCCAGGTGCGTTAGTACACGGGCCACTTCATTTCCTTCACAAGAGTGTGCTGAGTGTACGCCTGTAAGTACCTTCATTTTCCAGGAGAAACTGAGGCTTAGGGAAGTCAGGTTTCATAGCGAGTAATTAGTGAGGCCAGGATTTTAATGTAGGCAGTCTGATTCCAGAGCCCATATGTATAATCACTCTGTTTAACATGTCTCACACTCCTGTATGAGGATATATATATATATATATATAATAGCACTGTTACGATATAGAGACTAAATCTAAAATTCTAAAATTAGAAGGATGGCTTGATAAGTTATCATCATACCATGGGATACTATGCAGCAAGTAGATAGTTTTGTTTGTACTGATAGGAAAAAAGGAAATTGTAAAATAATATGAGAAGTAAAATTCATAATTGTTAAAAAAAACTATACCTGTGTGTATGTAAAAAAGGACTCACACCAAATTGTTTACAGTAATTATTCCTTTGATGTGGAAGTGGGGGAACTTCACTATTTTGAATATGTATCATTTAGGTGTCCTCACCTAGGGAGAAACAGACACCCCAACTCAAATTAGCTTAAATGCTAAAAGGGGACCTTTTGCTCACGTAAGGAAGGTTCAGAGATCTGGTGCGATATGGCAGCTTGACAATGCCAGGACTGGTGTGATTTGGCAACTTAACAATGTCTTCAAGGAGGTGGTGTCTTTCCCTCTCTCTACTCTGCCTTCAATTGTGTCAGTTGCATTATTAGGCAAGAAGCCCTCATGGTAGTAAAAAGGCTGCCGCAGTTTCTGTCTTTACATCAGCACCTCCACGTGTTTATGTCCCATAATTCTCAGGTTCAGTACTTATTGGTGAACCCTGGATGAACCTCTGTGGCCCGAGGAATGGCAAGTACTGACTGCTTTGGGTCTAATATACTCTAAATAAGTCACTGTGGCAACGAGGCAGGCTTAGATCAACAAGGGTGTCCTCTGGAGCTGGGAGAGGAGCTGGTCCCATGCAAATCACTCATGCCTGCCACATGGTGGGGAGGGGTGGAATGTTTGCTTTGGAAACAACATTACAATAAACTTTCACATTAAGTTCTCTACCAATTCTCTAGACACCAAAGCATCTAATTTGGTAATTTTAAAATACAAGAATGGACCTTATTTTTTTAAAAGAAAACACATTGCAAATGTTCAATTTTATAAATGCCATTATTTCTTCCTCGAGTTCAAATTATGTAGATAAACTTCCTGCATCAAAGGGGTCACCTAAGAGAATGTAATGTAGTGTGATGTACAGAGACCTGTGGTCCGCTGAGAACGGCGAGGCCTGGACTCAAGTCTCAGCAGAGCAGGAACAGTAAGACCTTAGGAAAGTCACAGAGCTCTCTGGGCTCAGTTTCTTCCTCAGCAAATGATGGTGCTAGATTAGATCATCTTTGAGGTCCCTTCCACCTAAACTAGTCCTCTCCTTTGGTTTATAAGATCTATCTATCTATCCATTTATTTGTTTACTTATTTATGTTGGTAAAAAAAAACTGTATGCATAAGATAAAATTATTCTAACAATACAAAAAGATACAAAGTGAAAAAGTAAGTTTCTCCTCTCACTCCTCCCAGCACATGAGTTTCTGCTCCACCCTAACCACTCTTAGCAGTCTATTGTGTATGCTTATACTCTCTGCAGGCCTTATTTATACCAAGCTGCAACATGCTCACATGTGTTTTCCATTCTGTCCTCTTCACTGTAACTGTCTGTAAAGGGACCTGCTGGGTCCGAAGGCATGTGCATATTATGTTTTGATAAGATGCCATCCAAAAAGGATGGTGCCTCTTTCTCCAGTACCTCATCAACACCTTGCATTGTCACTCTTTTATTTCTGTTACTCTGCAAGATCGAAAACCGCGTCTCATTGTGGTTTGACTTTGCCTTTGTTTCTTCACCTACGATGCTGAGAACCTTAATATGCTTGAAAGCCACTGACATTTACTATTTTGTAAATCATCTGTTGGGTCCTCCCCCTACTTTTTTTTGCACAGCTACCATTTATCCTGAAATGCAAAAATGGGACTTTCTTAACGCCCCTCTCAAGGAAAGGTGGACCATCCCTGTAGGCCGGTGGGTTACAGGTGGGGGTCGGAGCGACTGCGGCAGATGGAATGGGCCAGGGAGAACCTGCAGAGGGTGAGGGAAACCGCAGAGATCAGGACCACTCGCCTCATGGCTTTCACATCCCAAAGGGTTTAAAACCACAAACTAACAACAATAACAAAACACAAAGAAAGAATATACGACAGAGACCATGTGGCCCAGTAAACCTCAAATAATTTACTACCTGGCCCTTTAGAGAAAACGTTTGCCCATCCCTGGAAGGGGTGAAGAGAAAAAAAGGAGGCTGAGACTGAGCAGCCAGACAGACCCGCGGCTTGGAAGTGAAGAGTTGCAAGTTCTCTTAGAAATTGGAGGACTTAACACTGTTGATTTTGGTGGAGAACTCAGGTACGATGAAGATTTAAGAGTGCTTTGGAATTGGCACTGAGTAAGCAGGTCACGGTGGCCTTTGGCAGAACAGTTTGGGGGAGTCTGATACATGGGTTTCTGATTTGAGAAAGAAAAAGACAGACAGGGAGGGAAGGCAAGGAGGAGAAAGGGAGGAAGGAAGGGAGGGAAGGAGGGAGGGAGATCTAGGCATGAAACAGGAGTGCTTAGTAAAAGTTAACTGAAAAAAACTGGCATGACTTCTATAAGAGAAATAATTATTATCATGACCGGAACATTGTTCACTTCTTTAAAGCACACCTTGGTCTCTCTGACCTAAGCTATGGATCTCCCCTTTCCCAATCTGCCTCTCCATAAGAAAGTACATCCTTAATGGATACAGAAAGTGCTAGCACTGGGCAGGACCCTGGGTGCAAGCCAGTCCGTCTCCCACATGTTACTGGTTAGACAATCCAACCTCAAAGAAAACAATCATAAGCAGGTCACACAGTGACCTGTGCATGAGCTCGCCCTCTGGATTTTAATTCCAGCTCTTTCTCTGCTCTACTGCCATTTTCATCTTCTCTAACAGCTCTATAGCATCAAACATCTTGCTAGCATCTAGTAGAACCTCCGTAAATAGCTCCAAAGCTATATATTCATTTCCAAAGATTGTATTTCATTCTGTTTCAACATTCTATTTTGAATACCCTCTTTCATTTTCATAAAACTGACATTAATGAGGTGTAGGTTTTTTTTTATTGTGGTGAAATACACACAATACAAAATTTACCATTTTAACCATGTTTAAGTGTACAATTCTTAATGGCATTGAGTACATTCACATTGTTGTTTTAAAAATGCATTAAGTACCATCCATCAGCAGCATGAAAAAGATGAGCAATTTTGCCTGGCCCAACTGAGACTCGGTACCCATTAAGCAATGACTCCCCATTCCCATTTCCCTGGTTGAGGTATAATTTATATACAATAAAATCCCCACTTTAATGTACATTTTGTTGGATTTCGACAAATATATACCTTTGGGTAACCACCACCTGTGGTGCTTTGCAGTCAGTTCCCAAACTCCACTCTGACCTCTGATCTAGATTCGTACTTTTCTCAAAATACAGACTTTCGCTGTCCTGCAGATCGAAAAAACCACATCTCACTGTGGTTTTACTTTGCATTTTCAAAATTGTGTATGAGGTTGAGAACGTAATTATAGGTGATTTTCCTCTTTTCTAGACTCTCATAAAAATGTGATTGTACTCTTTGGTATTTGGCTTCTTTTACCCAGAATAATGTTTTTGAAATTCGCCCATGTTGTGTAAACCCAGTTGTTAGTTCCTTTTTATGGCTGAGTAGTATTCCATTATATATATATACACATTTGTTCATTCATTTGCTAACAGACATTTTGGTTATTTTTTATTTTGTTTTGTGTTTGCTATTATGACTAAACCTCCTATAAATGCTCATGTACAAGTCTTTGTGTGGGCATATGTTTTCAGTACTCTTGGATAAAAAAATCAGGAGTAGAATTGCTACATCATACAGGTAGTGTGACTTCATAAAAAATTACCACACTGTTTTTCAACATGGTTGTACCATTTTGTATTTCCACCGGGAGTATATGAGAGCTCCATTGCTCTGCGTCCTTGCCAACACTTGGTGATAATAGTTTCCAAAATTTTAGCCATTCTAGTGCATGTGTAATGCTAACTTACTGTGGTTTTATTTTGCATTTCTCTGATGAATAAAAATGTTGAGTATTTTCATGTGCCTATTGGTCAGTTATATATTTCCTTTTGTGAAATGTTTAAGTCTTTTGCCCATTTAAAAAAAATTGGGTTTTTGTCTTCTAATTACTGATTTGTAAGAATTCTTTATATATATGGATTTAACTCCATTGTTAAATACATATGAATATCAGAAGTTAAAATCAGTTTTTCTTTTATTGTTTATGCTTACTGTGTCTCATCTAATGACTCTTTACCTAACCCAAGACTGTGAAGACTTTTCCTATGTTTCCTTCTAGAAGTGCTATAGTTTTAGCTTTTAGGTATAGGTCTCTAATTATCTGAAATTAATTTTGGGGTTTGGAATGAGGTAAAAGTCAAGGCTCACTTCTTCCATATGGTTGTCCAGTTGTTCCAGCACATTTTTTGAAAAGATATACTTAGCTCATTGTATTACCTTAGCACGTTTGTAAAAAATCAATTGATCTATTCCTAGACTCTATTATTTTCCATTAATCTATATGTTAGTTCTTATAACAAAATCATACTGTCTCCACTACTGCAGCTTTTAGAGTTAGTGTTGAAATCAGTTACTGTAATCCTTCCAACTTTGTTCTTCTTTTTCAAAAATTCTTGGCTCTTCTATGTCCTTTTCAATTGCATATATATTTAAAATGAGCTTGTCAATTTCTTTAAAAAAGTGTGCTGAGATTTTGATAGGGATTGCATTGAGTCCATAGAGCAATGCTTCTTTCATTTAAAAAATATAATTCAGATTTTGCTGTCTCTTAGGCATGAGGGCTTGTTTCCTTGTGTGTTCAGAGATATGTTCAGTGTGAGCTCAGATTTCTTGGAAATTTATCTCTGATAATTCTTTGAGGCTTGGATTTAAATGTTTTCCAGAGAAGATTTGTGTTTATTTTTCCCAGGCATAATTGGTCATTCTAGCCTACTTTAAACTAAACTTTCAGATAGGGTTTTTTTGGGGGGACCATGTAGTGTGAATTCCTACCCTAAACTCAAGAAAAGGGAATGTATCAGTAAGTCCAATTTATCTTCTTATCTTAAGCCAGGTTGCCCCAGAAACAGAGCCTGAGAACTGAGTTGAGTGCAAGCCGTTTATTTTGGAGGTGATTTCTGATAGCCCCAGTAAGGGAGCTGGAAGTTAAGACAAGAAAAGGGATGGAGGAAGATGTATTAAAGAGGAGGAGATTACCTTTGGACATCTGGGATCAATCCCACTGAGGTCCTCTGGGAGATGGTACAGATTGTACATTAGGTTTGCCTGGTATGAGGGGTGATGAAATTGGGGTATTTATCTACCAATTCCCAATCATCATTTGTTGAGGACTGCTCCCCCCAGGGCAGTAGCTACCTCCCTTCCAGCCCACCCAGCATGCAGAGGGAGCACACTTTTGCAGCCAGCAACAGTCCTCAGGCAGACAGGCAAACTCCTGTTTACAAGAGGGGAGTTCTCTCCTAAGTGCCTTGCCATTCAGAGAACTCACGTAGTGCCTCCAACACATTTCTCTGCCTCACTGTTAGTCTGGACTCCTGCGATGGTTAATTTTGTGTGTCAACTTGACGGGGCCATGGGTTTGGCCAAGCATTATTCTCTGTGATCTGTGAAGGTATTATTGGATGAGATCAACATTTGAATCAGCAGACTGAGTAGAACAGATTGCCCTCCCCGAAGTGCGTGGGTGGGTGGGCCTCATCCAATCAGTGGAAGACTCACATGGAACACAAGGTGGACCCTCCTTCAAACAAGAGGGAACTCTTCTTGTCTGATTGCCTGGAACATTGGTCTCTTCCTGCCTCCAGACTCAAACTGAAACATCAGCTCTTCCTGAGTTTTGAGTTGCTGGTTTGGGATTGGAATTTCCTCTATCAGCTCTCCTGGGTCTCCAGCTTGCTGACCGAACATCTCGGGCCTTCTCAGCTGCCATGACCTTGTGAACCAATTCCATATGACCAATCAATCAATCAATCAATCAATAATCTCCTATTGGTTCTATTTCTTTGGAGGACCCTGACTAATACAGCTCTTACTACCGAAGCTGAATATGAGCCTCCTAATTCTATTTTTTCCACCAGTAAGAGTTATGCAATGGCCAGCTCCTTAAGTTATCTATGGAGTAAACAGAGTACAGAGACAATCTGCCTCAGGGTCCAATATCAGTCCAATCTTATATCAAAGAAAGGATGTTCTCCTAGGAGCTTGGCTCCGGTTTTACTGTCTAGGAACTGTGAGCCCCCCTTGTTACTGGGCAGAAATGCAGCATGCCCACTCCTGTTCCCCAGACCCTGCAGGCATCACAAAACCCTGCAGAAATGCTTATAGTTTCTATTTTCTTCATTGTAACATGATGGCACCCAGTCTTACAAATTTGTTTTTTTCCAGTTTTCCTGGATATCAGGGAGATTGACCAGTTGATGCCACAATACATGTGAAAAATACAGATGTTAGAATTGTGTTAGATTAGGTCAACTCAGGGAGAACAGACTTAATAGACCAAAGTGGGGATTTGTTTAGAATGATAGAGCAACTGAGTTTATTTCCTTTATTATAAAAATTGAAGCCAATCAGTAACAGATTTATTTTAATCTATCTTCATTACAAATGAACCATAGAATGCAAAAATAGATAAGCAGGTTCATAATATTCACCACTGGTAGTATATTTATGTGTGGCAGTCAGACAAGATGTGTGTAAGTGTGGGAGGAGGGGCTTGGTAATGATAACAAGTGGATTTTAAACAGGTAGGGAGGAGGGGCAACAGAAACTGGTGGGAAACTAGGAGTCTTGCTACATCCGTCTGTCCTGTCCAGTTTCTAATAGAGGATGTTTTCCATAGAGATGGAATAGAGCATTCCAGAATCATGGTGCCCTGCCTAGACCAGCACTTCTCAAACTCTACAGTGCTTATGCCTCACATGGTGCCCTTGTTAAGCCACAGAGTCTTATCCAGCAGGTCTGGGGTGCTGGCCTGGGATTCTGTATTTTAACAAGCCTATAGGGGTCTCAATGCTGCTGGTCCAAGGATGTCATTTTAAACAATAATGTCTTAGAAAAATTTTTACCCCATAGTTCACACCTACCTGCCCCAAAGGCCACTATGAACACTACTTCTTAAAGCGCAAATGCTATCAACAGTCATTAACACATTGATGTGAATTTGTTTAGCAAATCTTTGTTGATTAGATGGCAATCATTTATAAGCAAGGAATCATTTTCAACAAGAAAGTATTACTGAAAAACTGTTTCAGCTAAATCCCATTTTACATGACAGAAGACATAGAAAAGACAGGAGTACCTCCTGACCAGTAGCTGTTGGTTCATGAATATGATGAGGAGTTTTAGGTCTTATGAGGAGAGTAGGGTTGAAAGTGAAATGATTATGTAATAAGGATATTGCACTGAGCTTTTACCACGTGCTGGACACCGTCCCAGTGTGTTACGTGCCATGTTGTCCATCTCATTTCATCTCTGAAAACAACCTTTCTGTGAGTATTGTTCCCACCCTCAGATACATGCAGGGACACTGAGGTGTGGAGAGGTTCTGTAAATTCCCTAAAGTTACTTTGGTAGTAGGTTGCAGCCCTATCTATCAGCAAAGACCATTAGTAAGATTTTATTTACCCATCTGTCTAATCATTCAACAAACCCTCATCAGGTCTCTTTGTGCCTGGAGCCCTGCTTATGTGCTGAGTGTACAAGAATGGATAAAGGGAGTTTGTGTCCTCAGACTAAGCTCAAAGCTGACCAAATGCTCACTCAGAAAAGCACCCGATGCTGACTAAACGGTGCTGTGTTGATGGTCTTCAGGAAGCCGACTTCTGACGTCTGCCACAAAGGCCAGAGTGAGGCTTCTTGAGTCCTCATGAATGGCAAGGTGTCCTCACCACTTTCACACCTGTGTGTGACCTGGCTCTCAAGGAGTAAACAAGGATGGCCTGGTGGCCGCTGAGGCCTACTCCTGAAGTGGTGACAAGTAGTGGCCTGGGGTCTTGGTGGGTGAAGGCAGTCTGAGGTCCCTGGCATTGCAGGAAGCAGCCTCAGGGCCCCAATCAAAGCCAAGGAAATCTGCGTAATAGGGTCTGAAGTGTCTTTGGGGGAAGGAAAACATGATAGAATTGGGCAGGCCTAGGGAAGGTGCGGCCTAGCTTTGCTTCTGGAGGCTGGCTTTCTAACAAAGGCACCCAGCCGGGGTCTCATCCTGATCATGCTGAGGGAAAGCAAAGAGCTTTGATGGGCGCCTCAGAAAGTGACGACCCCGACCCCCGCTTTTCTCTCACTCTCATTCTTCCCCTTTCTGGTTGAATATTTGAAATAGTGAATGATGTGGGGCCTTGTGGATTCTGCCCGTGTGTTCATTCTCTCCTCGGGCCTTAGTCAGAACCTCACCAAAATAGGGCACCCAAAATCCTACACAGGAGGTCTCCATGAAGCAACGAGAAGTTTTAGGGGCCACCTCTTCACAAGTCAAAGTGCTTTTCAACGATTATTCGGAATATTCATCTGCAGGGAAACCTTGGGTAGGCACTATTTGGTCAGGAGAGTGAAGAGTTTCCTGAAAATGTCCCCAGCATGACTGGCAAGTCGGTGAGCATCCTCTCAGGAAGGGTGCTGCCGAAAGGCTCCACCCCACTCCTTCACTCAACAGGTTTCTATCAAGCACCTCCGACTTGCCAAGCTCTGGGTCTGCCAATAAGCAAATAAACTCGAGAAGAGGTCAGCAGATGCTGGGGAGAACAATGAAGCAGGGAAGAAGGCTGGAGATGGTGCCTGGGTGAGTTTGTCCGTCTGCATGGAGCACTCAGGAATGCTGTCTCCGACGACGATGAGCGGAGACCTAGAAGCGGGGAGGGGGCGGGCTCTGCAGGCCCCTGGAGGGAGAACGCAGCGGGCAGAAACGTCACGGACCTTAATCACAGGAGACCTGGGAGGGCCAGAATCTCGTCTTACCATTGAGCTTCAGTGTCCACACAACTGGCACAGCTCACAACGCGTTTAAATGGCCTCAGTGATCCCTTATTTAATGAGATGCTTACTTTCTCTTAAAATGTTTCTCATTTTATTCTGAGGTTATGCCCAAAGAAATACGTGTAGCTTTCAAATTAATTGACCCCACAACTGGGTTCAGATGGAAGGAAGCTGGTTGGGGGATTCAGAGAAGGCTTTCCTGACCGAGTCATATCTCGGACAAGATCTGAAGGGGGCGCAGGAGTTGGGGAGGGGCAGAGGGAAGGGTCGAGCAATCCAAGCAGAGGCAACAGCATGTCAAAGGCCCTAAGCTGGCTTGCTTATTGTGAAGATGTCGCTTTCAAGATGACGGCCTTGAATCTCCAAGCACAGGTGGGCACCTTCTCTTTAATGTGAGCCAAAGCTGTTACCCGCATCTGTTCTGTAGCCATTCTGGGGTGTGCATGTCTTCTGCCCCTCTTGCCCTGTGCTGCTATCCAGGGTCCAGTTGATATTAGATGCTGGTCCTTTAATTTTTAAGGTCCTCCCGAAAGCCTTGAATCCATTCCTTCTGGCTCCTGGTGTGTATCTATCTCCCTTGGATTCCGAGGGCAACTGGCCTTCTAGCCCTGAATTCCTGCTTTCTTATTCATTGCCAGGGTTGGCCAGGCTTTTTCAGTGACATCTGGAAAGTAACTTTCCTGCCCCATGTTTTAGCTTTTCTAAACCACATGCCGTTCTATAATCTCACAGTCATACTGTGATGGCTTCAGATTTTTTTTTTAAGTTTAAGACCTTTTGAAAAAAAAATACTATATAATTATATTTAGTTTCATACCAGATGTAGCAGAGAACCAAAATTACAGGTGTAACCAACTTTCAGAAAAACGGACACATTCTCATAATGCAGTTATTCTTGGAATAGATTTTTCACATTAAAAAAAATGACCTCTTGTTTTATTGAAATAATTTCCCCAGTGTAGTTGAAACAAGATCAAAATTTTGAAAACATTCAATCTATATCCAGCTTCTCAGCCTCTGTGGGAAGATAATTACTGCATAGACAGGCACATCTGCCATGCTCTTTTCTCCCTCCCTCCACTCATCCCTCCAGGATCCGTATGGCCTCCCCTTCCTGTAATCTGTCACCTGCAGTGGGGCCCCCTTTGTGCCCACCCACACCACACCCAGCCCGACTCTGCAGCTGGAGCTGTCCCTGGAGGACCCTAGGCGCCCTGGTCTTTTCTTGATCCCAAACCCATTCCAGCTACTGCCTCATTTTTTGCTCCTCTTTCCACCAAGCTCTTCAGAAAATTGTCTGTGCCTATTGTCTCCAATCCCTCTCCTGAACCTGCATTCATCAGGCTTCCACCCCCTCACTCCTCTGAAACTGCCCTTGCCAAGGTCACTGGCCGAGTCTGGTGGGCACTGCTCAGTCCTCATCTTGACCTCTCAGTAGCTGGTCATTCTCTGTGCTGTGGAACCCACTGTTACTTGGCCTCTGGACCATGACCCTGTCATGTTTCCCTTCCTGCCTCACTTGTCATTCTTTGTCCTCCTCATCTCCCCAGTCCCCAGACCCTGGGACAGTGTGGGACTCAGTCCTCAGACTTCTCTCTTCCTCTGCACTCCCTCACTAGGTGGTAGCTTTGCTCACATGGCCTTAAAAATATCCTGAAAGCTATCAAATCCATTTTTCAGTTGGGACTTGTCCAAATTTCAAACTCATAGAAGTCTTCCTACTTCCCCCTCTTGTTCATCCACAGTCTGGTCCACTTAACTGCCAGGGGGATCAGGTTAAAACATAAATTAGAGCTTAACATTGCTTTTTGGAAACCTCAGTGGTTCCCCACCATTCCATGTGGAACAAAAGCCCAGGTCTTCATTGAGGCCTATGAGGGCCTGCACGAGCTGGTGCCCGGATGCCTCTCTGAGCCTACCCTCTGCCCCTGCTTCCTTGCCCTCCGCCCCAATCGCACCAGCAGGCCATGGTTGGCGGGAGGTGCACCCTTCATGACTGAGGACTTACTGCTAGGAGCTGCCTCCCCCACTACCCCCAACAATCCCCATGGCAGCCCCTGCTGAATGACGGGGTGCAAGGGCCCAGCCCTCTTTGCCCAGGGTGGGCTGGCTTTGAGGGGTCATCCCGTCCTCAGAACCGGCCGTGGGCTTGTCTGAGGCTTTCGTTGGGACTGTGCTGCAGCTCCTTTCCTTCCCCTGCCCAGTCTAGCTGCCCACCCTGCCCTTCCTTCCCACAGGCGGACCCCCAGAGCATTCCCTAATAAACGCCCAGTTAATCACCCTCTCAGAGGCTGCCTCCAGCAACTGACTTGGGAAACTGACCCCTTGGCTGTTCCTGAACACTCCAAGCACACTCGGCCTCAGGGCTTTTGCAATTCCCACTCCTTCTGCCTGCAAAGTTCTCCTCCCAGACAGGGGCACAGGTCACTCCCCCACTTCCTTCACTTTTCCATTCAAATAGCCTGGGGGGAGAGGCGCCCTCTGAACGCCACATGGAAAGCAGCAGGCACTGCCATCACCAGCGTTAGCATCCCCCTTGCTCAGAGGACTTGTTTTCGATAGTATTTATCATCATTTGGTATATATTTCCTTGTTTATTTCTCTCACTGCACTGTAGCTCCATAAGGGTAGGGACTTCACCTATTTTGTTCACTGCTATTTCCATGGCAACTAGAAGAGCACCTGCCACATGGCAGAGACCCACTACCAAGGCAGGCTGATGCTGGTCTTGCTCTGACCTGATGCTAGTCATTGGCCAGTATCATACCGCCTGGGACAAAAAGTCCTGCCTTTCGGGGTCCCGCCTTGACCCCGGTGATCTCTTTGATTCTGAGTGGCCCCCATGATCTCCTCCACGACAACGGGTTGCCTTATGATCTTCCTCTCAGTCTTTCTAGAGATGGCCACCCCGGCTCTGGAGCCCAGTCCCCATCTATCTGCTGCTAGATTAGCAGGAATCCCACCTCTCACTCTCCAAATGCCCTTGTATTGTTGATTGCTGGAACCTCCCCTGCAGTCCAAGTCCCCATTTTCATCAATGTCCAACCAAGGTCGGCTTAGCCTCCCTGTAAGCCATGTCCAACCTGTGAGCCTCACCTTAACCTTCAACATCAAAGAGGGCATTGAAAGGCAGCTTCATGCTGCAGGGAAGGAAGTGTGCATGTGCGGGGGCAGGGCCTGGGTGTGCACCCCCGCTCTGTCACTCACAGCGGGGCACCCTTGTGAAAGTCGCTCACTTCCCTGTGCTGCAGCTTCCTCCCTTCGAAAGCACAGTCAGTGACAGCCCACTTGCAGAGCAGCTGTCAACAACACATGAAGACATATAAAAGTGTCTAGCACATGGCTGGCAGTCAGCAAATTTCTCCTGATTATACTGAAATCCTCTGAAACATCTGCTCCACTGTGTTCCATGGAGCAGCACAATGTCCTCAGGAGGAAACTTTGAGACTGGGTAGCTCTATGTGCAAAATAAAATATTTCCCATGGGAAAACATTCAGCATTACAGGAAGTTCCATGATAATTTCAATCATACTGGAACAAAACAACAATAATGTATGCAGCAAAATTATAATGTTGGCCAAGTGTACTAGGTCCAGGCATTAACCCCTGCACAGGAACACATGGCTTCATCTCCAAAAGGGAGCTGAACAGGAAGCACCAAAGCATAAGAAGCCCATCCTTGTCTCTGCCAGATTTAATGGAAACGTATATACTAAAAAAAGGAAGGGAGTGATTGCTTCAGCGGTAGGGTGTGGTATATTTAACTGCGGGCTGAAAGCAAGTTCAACACAAATGGCCAAGGTTGGCAGATTGCACAGTTCTCAAGTTATTTTTGCGATGGGCAATGTTTTTCTTTTTTATTCCGTTTTCCTCCCTCTAGAGCTGGCTAATGATTCCCAATGAATAGAATTCTGTCTAGTTCAATCCAGTTAACCCACATTGCATGTATAGTGGCAAAGAGAAGTGCTGTGTTGACACTTGTTATTTTAATGAACTCCCACTGTAGTAAAGACAGAAAAAGAAAGGCCATTGGGCTGTTCATTTGTAATATGTTCTCTACGTTTGGAAGTGGGTCACCAGCTCAGC
Source organism: Phataginus tricuspis (assembly GCA_029783875.1). Taxonomy (NCBI): domain Eukaryota; kingdom Metazoa; phylum Chordata; class Mammalia; order Pholidota; family Manidae; genus Phataginus; species Phataginus tricuspis. Next base: position 12,397,842 of record JAQQAC010015287.1, read on the forward strand.
AAAGAGAATATAAAAAATATGCAATAAGGTGATTTCCGAAGTCTGAGCCATCATTCCTGGGGAATGAAAACATGTGGAGACACGTTATGGAAGTGTTTGATATTCTTCTACATGACCAGGTATGGTGCTTCCCTGTCCAAACTGGATGAGCTGTTTTGTGCTGGCTCGGCAGGCAATCCAGGTGTCATGTGCTGTGCGTGTCTAGCTCCCTGCATTCACCACCAGCTGCATTTTAATCTCTGCCATACTGCCAGGATGAATGGCTTCAAGTCATCGTTGATTCTGAATGTGACAGACATAGGATCTGCTCTCGACATGCTTCCCCCTTGGCGGTGGATAGGGGTGCAGAGTGCGTCCTTGAGGACATGAAGTGTGCGTCCGAGGGGACAGGCAGTGAACTTCCCCATGGCAACCCCTGGCTGTTCAGATGGTCCCAGTTTCCTCCTGGGGAGCTGAGGGCAGGACTCAAGGGGGTATTTGAGTCAGCAAAGGTTTTCCAAGAGAAGCCTTGGCATTTAAACTCTAGTTTTCATTTTTAAAAAGTATTCCATGCTCATGGTAGAACAACAGCGACGACAAAACTAAACCAGTATGCGGTGAAGAGTGCGTCTCCATCAGCACACGGCCCTACTTCCCTTTTCCAGAGGCAGCTACCGTCACCAAGGGTTTTGTGTGTGCCCCCCCAGACAGGGTCTATGCATAGAAAACGAGCTTTGATTTTGGAACTACATTTTTGTGTGTTCGGCTAAAATGGTTCATGTAACTCTCTGTGGTAACGGAACTTTGGGACACACACTGCACACACTCACATGGACACACACATTCACACACAGTCATTCTCTCAATGATACGATGGAGGAGAAATGCTACAGTGGAGTGACTGGAAGGTACGTTATAGTAAATCCCAGTGCTAGTGGATTCTCAGATGGTTCCAGACAGCTTGTTATACAGAAATAGCCTGGTGCGAACACCCCAACCTCCTCAGACTACAGAACGAATCCCGGCAACTTGCCTTTGTGCAACCTTCCCGTTGAAGCTCGAGTCTAAACGTCAGAGCTTGGCCGGGCTGCCTGGGCACATTAGCTGACAGACAACATACTCTGGCTCCTCAGGCCCCCTGCCTTTTCCCTCTGAACCAGTAGATTCTTCTAGATGCATCTGCTCTTCTCCCACCCCCAACAACACGCAGAAACAGAAAACCCCTCAAGTTGCTCTGGGTAATGCCGTTGAATAAAACCCAACTCACTCTCACACACTAAAGGAAAAGAAGAAAAAAACTGAGATATATGTGTGCATGTTTGGCAGAAATAAGGAACACCATGCTGTCTATGAGAGCATTCTGAAGCTTGCTGACGCCTAGTACTGCTCAAACTGGGAAGCTGCGTTTGTCTTTGGAGTAGAGGCGGCTGCATGGGGTGATGCGGAGTAACTTGAGAAGTTGTTCTAGAGATTTTCCATAACGGAAGCGTAAGCCGGAACAGCAGAGGACTAGCTTTTACTTAAGTCCTGATTCAGAATAAAAGAGCTGTCATAGTTTTTAGTAAAATCAGTCAATCTACGGGAGCCTGGGTACAAACCTCTCACCAAAACCCCTGGTTCTAATACAGGAAGCAGGTGGAAGCCAACAGGAAAGGAGCATTTCCACTACGTAGCAGATGCATTTGGGAGAGCAGTTCTTGCTGCTAGTTAAGGTAATAGCTGCTTGTATGTATGGCTTTGGGGTCACTGGAAAGAAACACTCCAAGAAAATACTGCTTCATCTGCGAGCTATTATCTGAAAATCCTTTAGTAGTTGAGAAGGCCTTAAATTCCTCAATAACAGAAACAAGTCCCCTGAAAAGAACTGCAAAGATAATAATGCTCATTTTCTGAGCCCTTACTTATGGTCAGTGCTTACATTCAAACTCAGGATTTTATGAATGATCTCCTTTAATCCCTGTGGTAGCTGGTCCCCAAGATGGCCTCTCAAGGATCCTTGCCTCTGCATATTCAAGCCCTTGTGTGGTGCCCTTCCCTTGAACAGGGATGGCCCTGTGACTCCCATGTTACCAGGAGAATGGGGCAGAAGTGTCACACTGTGGCTTCTGACTAGATCAGGAGAAGCCTTACAGCTTCTGCCTTGGTGTCTTGGGATGGTCATTCTGGAGAGTCAGTTCTCCTGAAACCACCACGTTGTAAGGACACCCAAGGAAGCCACGGAGAGAGGCTGAGTGGAGAAAGAGAGGGCTTGCTGGCCCTGAGCTATCCCAGCCATATGACAGTAGGTTTAGGGGCCAGCTTAGGGGTCCTCCTGATCTGACTATGCTAGTAGTCCTCCGTGTGGTCTGGCAGCATCTGTGTCACTACAGAGCTTGTTAGAAAGGCAAATTCTGAGGCTCTTCTTTGGACCTACTGAATCAGAAACTCTGGCACTGAGGCCCTGTTGTCTGTGACTTACTAAATCCTTCAGGTAATTCTGGTGAATTCAAGTCTGAGAACCATCTGTCTATTTACCAATCATGGTATCCTATCTATACGTTGCTAGCAATTGGTTTAGGAGCCCAGACCAAAGCCAATCAGCACACAACAGTCCCTTGGTGTCAGGTATTACTTGCTGGTCCAGGAGTGGCCCCATCTGATCTGCTGGCGGCTGCTCTGTGAAAGGAACCAAGCTTAAGAAGCAGTCGACAATGGTGGTGGAAGGCAGAGATGCAGAAAGGGCCTCTGACACCAGGGTTCAATGTTGCACATCGGGACTTTCAATTTATGGGCCAATTTCCTTATTGGTCAAACCCATGTGCGTTGGCTTTCCGCTACTTGCAGCTGAAAGCACATTGCCTTATATCCTGCATTTTACACAGGAGAGGTTCGGTAGCATGCAGTGGTCCAGATGACTAGGAAGCAGAAGAGCTAGGATTTGAAGCCAGGTCTCCAAAGCTTGCCTTATCAATGAAGCCATGAAAGGATGGGATTTGTTCTTTTCCTGAGAGCAGTGTGTTTTGTGTATTTTTTTGGTGGGTCAGGGTACTGAGAATACATGACAGCCATGGGCGTCCACAGAAGGAATGCCGTGAAATGAGAACGTCCAGGGAGAGGAGAGAGGATGCATGAAAGACAGGTAATGCCTGCTGAATTCTGTTCAGGGATGGCCTGTGTGCTGGTATTTCTTCATGGCCTTAAATTGAATGGTGTCCTTTCTTCTCTCTTTGCCCCTGGAACAGATTGATATACTAAGCTGTTTTGTAAGAATGACCCTGGAAGAGTGTAAAGAAAGTATTCCTTTGAGGAGCAGGCTGATTGGTCCAAGTACTTCTATAAACAGCATCCACCTACAGCATGCTACTTGAAGACAGTTTATAATCACAAAAGGAACAATCTGGAAGATTCTACTTGTCAACGCAGCTAAAATAGAGTAGCAGCAGATCTTGCACAAGAGACTTATGCCATGGCATGGATTCAGGATTTGTATATCCTTGGCCTCCCTGGACTCTGTGACCCCTCAGTGGACACCAACTTCTGTGGGGGGTTCTGGCCTCTGCTCCACCATACCGCTGTCTCTGTTGTGGGTCTGATTCATCCACTACCACCACAGTCCTGCCTCTCCTGGTAACCCCCTCACAGAGGGAGGTGGCTAATTTTAACCTGTAATCTGAAGCCGAAACAGAGCAGTCCCAAGGTACCAGGGTGGCTGTGGCTAAGGGACACTTTTGGGGAAAACATGAAACAGGTTTTAGAGAACAAGGCAAACAGGAAAGCAGACAACTCTTTTCTCCAACAAACATCCAGAGTTTGAAATAAGGGCAGATTATTCTTGATAAAAAGTCCAATAAAGGACTTTCTCCTAATGTGAAACAGATTGCTCTGGGAAACAAATAGCAAGCATTTATTGAAGACCCTGTCATATGCATGGCATTATTTCAGCACTGGGAAAGGACAGCCGTTAGGGGCCTTCCTTCCAATGATGTTTGGAAACAACCATAAAACGTAGAAAATCACATACTCAAGATAATAAGATGTGCTAACACTTACAAAATTATTACATATATACACTAATTGAATCCTCATAATGAACCTATGGTGTAGGTATGTTATTATCCCTATTTTACTCATAAGGAAACTGATGCCCTGAGAGGTTAAGTCATTTGCCCAAGGTCACCCTGGATGCAGACGGAAGCAGCATAGCTCTGGAGGCCACGCATGCTAATAGGGAGGAACACACAGAGGAGGGGTTGATCCAGACAGTGCCCTGGAGGAGGTAAGTTTGACAAAAGAATGATGAAGATTCAGGGCAGGGCTGACAGTAAATGAGAATGAGTTAAATTTAAGGAAGGGGCTGCCTGTTTTGCTATCCTGCATTACTTTCAAGGTAACAGCCATTCTGTAATGGAAAGTTTCCTCCCTAAATGCTTAACTTAGACCATTCTATGAATCTCATGTACTGGGGGCCCTGCTTGCCCTGAGTTCCAAGAAGGGGTGCTTTAGAATCAGAGTCGCAGGTGTGGGAAGGACAATAAAATCACCTGGCTGGCCCTCGGCATTGTATAGACAAGGAAACGAAAGCTCAAAGACACCACGTGGTGCCCAGACCACGGGGCTCCAGCCTCTCGATTCTCAGTTTAGGCCTTCCCACCGCCCCACACGGCCTTCTGCTGTAACCTCCCGCAGGCGGCCACCTGGGGGGCTGGGCCTGGGCCCCGCCGGCAGTTCTGCGGATGCTGGTTCACAGGTGGGGAATTCTTAGGCACATTCTGACACTTGCTTAGCAAAGCTGGGGTCAGTCGAGAGTTTAGGGCACACTGAGGTCCTGTCAGAGGACTGGTCTGGGCTCCCTGGCCACCCTCCAGGCCCTGCTGCCTGTGACAGCCGCACACAGACTCCTCCCTAGGAGAGACCTGGGTTGTCAGGATGTGCGGCCTCCGCACCCGCTTGGCTTCCACAAGCTCGATGCTGGCCACTGGGGATGAGATGAGCAAGTCTTGACCCTGCCACAGGGGCGCCTACTGCCGACCGGGAGACAAGCACATAAACGGACAAGTTCGGGGTCTCTCCCCGCGCTGACCGGGAGAGGCTCAGCCCCTCCTAACACATTTTAAATAGAAGGATGATAACTGAGTAATTTCATTTAGTTATCAGTGAACCCTAGTAAAGGGTAATCTAGGATTTAACATAACCAGAGAATCACCCTGGGAGACTAGTTAGGAGTCGCCTGGCTACCTGGACGTGGCTGGAGGTGGAGCTGGGCCCGCAGATTGCACGGGGGCCTCCATGCAGGGTGCTAGGGGCGCCATCCATGCAGCCAGCCACACAGCTGCCCATCTGAAGCCACAGATGTGGAGCGGACGTGCTTTTAAACAACAGCCTTATGGAGCTGGAGATGGAGTTAACATACAGTTTAGCCATTTAAAGTGTACCAGTGGGTCTCAGCATGTTCAGAGTTGTGCGGCCATCACCATGATCAATTTTGAGAACATTTTCATCACCCCAACAGAAACTTGTAGGAATAACACTCATTCTCTATTACCACTGCCTGGTCCCCAGCCCAAGGCAACTTCAGTTTACTTTCTGTCCCTTCCCTGGGAGTTGCCTATTCTGGTGCAGGAGTGTGTGTGTGTGTGTGTGTGTGTACACACAATTTATATAATTTTTTTTTTTAATACACAGAGGTGGGGGTGAAAGCATGGTGTGCCTGTCAAGCGTGCCCATTTCTCTTCCCACCTCTTTGAGTTCTGAGGTCCTGCTTTGCTGGGGAAGAGTGGGAGACTCATGGTTTCCGTGGAAGGCTGGGAGCAGGCAGGCAGGATTTTGTACAAACAAAACAGAATTTTCATGAGATGTGAATGTTCCCAAGGGCCTGGTTCCCAATTCCTTTTGTGTAACCCAGCTTTCTAGAAGCCCAACTTTTGAGAAGAGGTTGAAACTTGTTTTATTTTCACATGTAGTGCTAGAGATGGATGACTTATGAATGAAATACCTTCATTAATGATCATATCACAAAAAAACGGTACTGAACTGAATGATAAGGAATTATTTAAGGTCTAAACTTTGGATAAATATAAGGCTCAGACAGTGGCCCCCATACTGACATGAATTCCTTTGTAGAAAGACTTCCAAAAAAAATTACCAACATTCACAATCAGCCTGGGATTTATATAAGGACTGGTGGGCTGTTAACACTTAGCTTTTCAAAGGATTATGTTTTTGTGCGGGGATAGCCCATCTTTCTCAATAAATTCATGTGTCTTGGCACTCTGGGTGGTTGCTAGGGAGCATACTCAGGGAAATGTACTTGCTTGGCTATTGGTGTAATATTACTTATTAGAGTAAGTGGTCCAGCATGAGACTACTTTATACCTTCAGTGAATGTGTGGTTTTAGAATTTACAAAATATTCTCACGCTTTGGACCTCATTTGAGCCTTACCACGTGCTGTCGTTGGGTAAGGTCTCTATTCCTTTAAGTCAAAAAGCTTGGGTTTGAATCTGGGGTCACCTCTTATTAGCTGGGTGCTTCTGGGCAAGTTACTTCCACTCTCTGCCTTGATTTCCTCATCTGCAAAGAGATTGTCCTAGTGCTTACTTCATAGGGAAGTGACAAAGCTTAAGTGCACGTGTGAAGGCTTTAGAACAGCATCTGGAATACAGTAAGCAAATGTTCTATAATTATCCTCACTATCATTATTAGCGTTATTTTAGAAACGGGGGAACTCAGGCTTGGGAAGTTGAATGGCTTTCCCAAGAGCCTAACAAGTGGCCAGGCTGGGCACTGAACCTGGGGCTCCTGACTCATCATTATTAGTGGTTGTGAAATGATCTGCCTGTAAAAACTGGTGTTTGGCAACCAGACCAAGATAGTCAGCTGCTAAAACAAAATAATCATGGTTTTATTAATTGCAGGAAGAAGTTAATAGACTTTTCTCCATCTTAAACATCTGCCTGTGAGTTTTCTTAACCTTTGGGAACCTGCTACTGCTTTGTCTGCTAGTGCTCGCTGGTGCTTATAACCAAGGAGAGGCAGTTCCTCAAATACTACTGGCGAAATCTCAGAATTGACCGTGTTTGGTTCAATAGCTTTTTTGTTTCATGAACACCCGACTTTGTGGTCTAAACGCATACGCCTATCATGGACAGGCTTTCTGCAGGGACACTTGTCTGGGGTCACGGGAAGGAACTAGATTGATCAGTAATTTGCAACACCCCACAAAGAACCTATTGTTCAGGAGAGAACATGATGTCCACCACCCCCAAACAAGCCTGAGGGCCACTGAATGTGCCATAGTCACTCCTCCCCAACCTTGAATTCTACCAAATAGACTTACTTTTTACACGTTTCATGCAACCATGGGAATTTCAAATTAAGTATATATGCTCTGGGTTATTCTTATATGAGATAGTTACAAGAGGGAATGGAAGCTGGAAAGAGGAGGGGGAGGGCAGGACATATTTTCTGCCATATAGCCTAGGCGACTGAGGCAGAAACAAACCTCCGATTGAGGAGTATGGTACCTGCGGCCAGTTTCCCCTGCTCCTTTGAAGGGGAAGAGAGTGGCACCCAGGTTATTCTGTTCTTGGCTAAAAAAGTACGGCAAAGCTAAGGGTATATAACTTTGTATACAGAGGTGGAGTTTTGAAATACTCAAGTTTATGTGTGTGACTTTGTTCAGTAACAACTGTATTTTTCCTCAAGTATGCAAGTTACTTGGAACAATGGTGGGGATCCTGGGAACTAGTTATAAAATAAAAAAAGAATTTTGAAGTTTTAGTTAGTGAACCAGTAAAAATATTATGCTCCAGAGAATAAAATTACCCCTGTGTTATTGGACATAAAGGGAAAGGCCACTCTGAAGCGTTTCTAGCCAGGAAGGGGTGGTACAGCTTTTGTATGGTTTTCTTTAGTATGCAGTGTGTTTTATTTTCATGAAATTGTAACCCCAAAACACTTCCAGCCTCTTTCTTTGCTCACCTCCTACCAGAGGGGCTGAAAAAGATGAACATTCCTTTTTTGACAACTGTCTTGCTATAGGTGGCCACGTGACCTAAACCTGGCCTGTGAGACACAGGGTCTTTTATGCGTTGTATGTGAGGACAGGCATTATCTTTCTCCCTTGTTAAAAGCAGAGAAACCTATGAGAAGAGCCCTTTTGCACCCCGTTCGTTTTGGAAGCTGCCTTATGAGTATATGATGCCTTGGGCTGTGGCAGCCATGTTGTGATCAGGTAACCCCAGGGCTGAAGCTGAAAGCTAACCCAGAGCAAGTTAAGAGTGGAAAGACGAAGAAATGGGCCCTTGAAGGTAACACTGAGATGCCAACCCAACATTGAGGATCACCCATTTCTATACTCAAGTAAGTAAGTAAAGTCATTAGGTATAAGACACTATTAGTTTCATGTTACTTGCAGTTGATAGAAAAATTTGTTTTCATGGGTTCACTTCATCTTGATCCCCGGGGTTTTCCCTGCAATATCTTATCAGTTTTTCACAGATTGCAATTCTGTGTTAGAGATACTGCCTGTAACAGTGCCTCTTAGAATGCTGTGAGGTTCACAAACATCAAGTACCATAAAAGTAAGAAATAGTCAAAGAGGCTTGTGTGTTAGGCAAATACACAGACTTTCATGCAATAGGGAACAGAATGCCACTAAGCAGCTCTTTCCTTTCTCCTGGAAAAATGCATGTTGTGGAGCCTCAGGAGGCTGAGGGGGAGCTGAAAAACCTCTAAAAGACAACGGCAGGAATGACATGCTAAGCTACAAGCATGACTGCTGCTTTCCTGGGCTTTAATATTAAGCTGACCTGAAGCTTCAGAATCATGAGAAACTTAGGAAAAAAAAAAAAAGGATTAAACCGAGAGGAAGTTAGGACCTTGTAAAATGCCCAGATATTTCAACTTCTTATTCCTGAGAGTATTGGCCTAAAAAGCATTATCTGCATATTTGTAATATGCAAAAGACCAAAAGCTTACCGTGCTGTTTGAGGATGCTGATGCCCAGACCCCTCTCCATCACCCGGCAGTCTGATCCTCGGGAGGAAGCTGCAGGATTAAGCTGGAGAGGCTGGCAGCACAGGGAACAGCAGGCCCGGCTGTGGGGCGCCAGAGGTTTGGATTCCGTAGAGGAAACAGTTTTATTTTTAGAGAAATCAGACCCAAGGCAAAGACAGTTTCCAGCTTGTTTGCAGGCCACAGATGTCAAAGTGGGACCAAGGAGAGGAGGTGTGGATGGATGGCCGACATCTGACACGTTGCACACGAAGGCTGTTTGCAAATTATTTCGGGCCTTTGAGGAACTTTACGGCCCACCCACAAATCTAGTTTGACTCTCTAACCTTGGTAAAAGATTTCTAGTTGGAGAAAATGAAATGTACCTAAAATTAATTTCCAGGCTATCTTTCTAGTTCGTTTATCCACTTTCCCAAGGTGTTCCTTTGCTTTCCTCTTGAGCAGGCGTTTCACACTGACAGATAGTCGGGAGCTCAGTTTCAGAGGTGGGACATGTGCTCATCAGGTCCACAGGAAGAAGTGCGCACCAGAGAACCCCAGCAGCCCTCAGGACCCTTCCACTGGCTGAGCTCAGTGCTTTGGTCGGGATGCTTTCTCCCAGACGTTTCCTGAGTGGAGCCCTCCAGCCACCAGCCACACGGCACAGCTGGGTGCTTCCAGGCACTTGGAGTTGGTCTGAGAGAATTACGCCCATCCAGGTAAGTGGAGGTAAGAGGTACAAAGGTTAAATTCTGATGGCATTTCAGTTTTGCCCCTTTCGAGCTTTGATCATGCAAGCCAGAAAAAAGCATGTTCCTTTTTGCTCAAGCTGATCTGAACTGGATTTCTATCTCTTGCAGCCTGAGTCCTCAGCTATTTCTAAAACCTTATGTATAAAGCTCATTTCCCCTCAAACAAGTAGTTAAAATATTTTCCACGAGCATGCTAAAATAATTCTTTTGAATAAAAATTTATTTTGTAAGTTGAAACATCACTTTCAAATTTATCTTCTATGTAAATGCAGATTTTTAGGTATTAGATTTTCTTATACTACACTACTTATCATATACAATTGGAGGGAATACAGTTGAAATGCAGCATAGGCTTAAGTTGTCCTAGTTTTTCATATTCAATTAGAATGAATAGAAAAGTATATTAGTCACATAGAATATTTCATTTTAGACAATAAATGCTATATCTACTCTTGTTATATAATAAAATGTAACTGAATATTTGCTTAATAAATGGGTTTTTAAGAAATGACTTGGGTTAAATCAGAGTAACATAATAGCTGTAAATCTGTAAAGATATTTTCCAAGTAAAATGCCAATAAAAGGTTAAATATCCTCTTACATTTTATATAAAGAGAAAATGTTTTCTGGTTAACATGTTTTTTCTTTTGTGTCAGAAAAGCCACAACAAATATGATAAACGTATGTTAAAGCCAAAGTTTTCTAGGTGTGGGTTCTGTAGTACCGTTTACGCTGTATTGGTTCAGCAATCAGCATCAACATAGGGCACTGAGGCAGGGGCACAGTGATGCCTGCCAATGCTGACATGGCTACCTAACAGGCAGAGAGGCTGAGCGGAGACAGACCCGAGAGGGAGGATCATGTCACTAAGTGTGGCTGCAGAGAGACAAGCACGAGCTGAGCTGGAGACGACCCAGAGCTGAGCTGGAGACGACCCAGAGCTGAGCTGGAGATGACCCAGGCACGACACGCTCACACTCACTGTGGCTTGGGATTTGTTTTTTAAAGTGTTCAGAGACGAAGTCCAGCAAGATGTCTGGTTTGACTCAAGCTTTTCCTGAACTTGTGACTTCTCAACTGAAGTACTTGGCATACTTTAGGGAAAAAATGAATACACTCAGATTTAGCTTTATTAGATATTAAGCTATTAAAGCAGCTGAGTAAGACCAGCACACAAATTGAACTCGTGTTTCCTGTACACACAAACAGGTTTTGCTTAATAATGGAGCAGGAAAGGAGTGGAATTGGAGTTTTGGCTCTTTAAAAAGGATAAAAGGCAGGGGAAGGGGAAATGGGATGGGGTGGGGTGGGGTGGGGGGTGGAAGAAAGTAGGAAAGCAGAGGACTCCTCACAGAGTATCAGTGCACGGAAAGGAAATGAAAAGATTCTGTCTATTTCATGTTGTGCTTTAGGCCTTTGTGCCCAAGGAAGCTGTGCCTAGAAGAGTGGGTTTTCAGCATGCAGCTACGGTTGTTTTTGCCATGTGGTAGACACAGGTCATCTAAGTTTTGGCATGCATCTTCCTGCTTCTGAGTGCCGATCCCAATTTCCTCAAGTGATCTGAATCCTTCTAAGCTAGACCAGCTCAGGAAGTTGTCACATTGTGTCCAACTACAGCATGCTTACTGTGCACAGTTCAGACTTCTGGGCCAGCAGTGGGAAGGGTGCACTGGTATTTCTGGCTCATACGCTTTTCAAATACAGTACATTTAACTAAATAAATGGAACACAGTCCTGGGACCTCATAACTTTCCTATATGCATGCAAGCCACAACACTAAAAAGGAGAGTTCATTGTTCCCAAGGTGGGTGTAGAGGAAGGCTGTTCTGTACTGCAAAGAACTTCACAACAAAACCAATGGCCCAAATTAAGTGGAGACTGATGCAGCCCACTGTCACCACCAGGAATGCCATGTGGAATACTTTCGGCAGATGAAAGAATGTCACCCCACTCAATGTTATTTAAAAAATATTTTATCAGGACAGAAGGTCACTTCCCTCTGTTTTTAAACTATGCAAGTAAGTGTTTGCTTTGAAACATATTGCATTCAGTACTTTCTCCTTTTGGGGATTCTTTATTTTGGAGTAGCTACATTCCAGGCCCTTGATTTCCATACATTTTAAGTTCAGAATCTTTTGTGCTACACAAATGTTTTAAGAAAAGGCACCAACTTACACTTGCTAAAGCTTAGAAGGGACATCCAAAGGACAAGAGGTAGCTTTTTATGTGGTTGGAACCGTGATAATGGGTAATTTATCCCACCAGATTGGTCAGAAGTCTCTATGTGGTTTCTCCACCAGATAATGGGCACATGCGTCCATGTGGAGAAAGGCAGAAAAGGTGCTATCAATGCCATCGATTCCAAATGCTTACTCTCTCCCAGGTGCCAGTTGTTAAATAAGATGGCACTGCTCCAAAATAACCCCAGGTGCATCTAGGGATTTGTATTAGATATAGAAGGCAGGCAGGTATGTGAATGCCTTGAACCACCAAAGAAGTTGACGTAGACTAGGATACCTAGCATGACAGTTCTCTAATTTTTAAAGCCTATGATCTGAGCATGTAGTGGGCAAGAGCGTTATCGATTAAAGAGATTTCTAAGAAGTGTGAAGGTTAACTATCCACACACTGCTACATAGGGAAAATGGAGTGCCGTCCCCTGTGCAAGAAGCAGGTGAAGACCAGCAGGGAAGTAGAGGCTGACCCACAGACTGAAGTAGACATCCATGCCAAGAGTCTGCAAGCTCTCAAAGTAGGCAATGCCATAAGTGGAGGATCATTATAGCTCTCAAGTTATGAGAGAGGAGAGGGATCAGTGAGGAGGAGGGAAAGAGAAACCTAGCCCTCTAAGAGGTAAAGAGAGTTCCTATTACAATTACAGCACTTCATTAAGTAACAAGATTTTCTACTGGAAGGCACATAAAAAATAACTGTAATGACAATTTACTAAGACAATAGAAATTAAAAGAAAAAATATCCTTTCAGTGTACAGTACAGTTGTATCATTAACATACCAACCACCTAACATGATCCTCTTCAGACAGAGACTGGCTGCTGTTAGGGAGGGGTCGCTAGCTAAGGAGGAATCACTGCTCTTCTTTGGCACTTAGTAAAGCCATTGTGCCTTTTAAGTGCAGACCCCAAATCCTCCGTGTGACAAAAGGTTTAAAATTAAAGAGAATTATACAATATTTACTGTTGGTATATATCCCACAGGTTAGACCAAGTTCACTGGTCCAGCTGAGTGGAGTCTTCAATGCTTTGTCCAAAACCACTCAGTGTTATGAAGTCAATTAAAAAGAAGAGGTGAAAGGAGCAATTATGAAACTCCTGACTTCTCTGCCTTGGTTATATGTCCATAATTTGCATAAAATAAACAATGTAAATTAAATCAAAATCATTAAAATTTGAAATGAGAAAAACAAAAAGCGCAACAACCTGGTATTTTTCAGGCAAAACAATTAAGAGAATTCTTTAAATAGAGAATTTATTACATCCATAGGCGATAAAATCCCAGAGCTACTGTTAGGCATGTAAACACAGACCCTGTAAGAAAAAAATAATTGAACACAGCATTAGTTTTATTAAGTTACTTGAGGGAACATCTTTTTATTAAGAAAACATACAGACAATTATATAGCAAGGTGAAAAAAACCCAAAAACCTTAGATTGCTCACTAATGTACCACAGTCCATGAACTACCTGCCTATCAAAAAATCCCCACACCTTGAAATCATTTTCAAAGCACAAATGTGTCCAATATTCAAGAAAACTTTTCAATAAATGTTTAGAATCGCAAAAATTCCATGGTCATAAAATATGTATATATGTACTACACAGGAACACACCCTTTATGAGGAAATTTTATGAGCAAAATTTCACTTCTATTTAATTTGAAAATGTTTATCAATCCAAAATGTTAAATGTGAGTTAAAATACAATGACTATTTTTTTGGTACATGAATCTTCATTCCCTTTTATGGCTCAAAAACCACAAAAGCAAAATAACTCCCTATAAAGAGGGTCATCAATTGAAGCAGAAAGATCACAACTCAAAAGCTTTCATGCTATTTGTAAAATATTCCGTCTTGACTTTCACTAAAGAAATTCCAAATAGTCGCAGCTCAAAGATAATGCCTTATCAATTCCATCGATTATAAAGTATTTAATTTTTAATTTACCACTAATGAAGGAAAAATGCCAATCATAGTATGATACTCCACTGGCGGGAAATTGTTAAGATGCTTTCTAATTTCAGAGATGTTAAAAGATGAGGAAAGTTATGTTAGAATCAGTGAAGTGCAAATTTGTCTTTGACTTGTTTTACAAATATTATTTACTTTATTTTTCACCTGTTTTAACTACCTAGATACAAAAAAGCTCACCTGCTAAATATTTAATATTGTCAAGCTTGTGTGACTCGAGCATAGTTTTAAGGCCAGCAACCTCCGTGTCTATCTTCCTGTCTGTCTGCGTGACAGCACGATCTTGCTGGGCATGCTTTTAAAACAGAGAGATTCATTAGTGTTAAACCATTTTGGAGGCAGCCCCTCTGCTCTGCCAGTCCCAGAGGTCCTTCCCAAGAGAAATACTCCAGTATTCTCTCACAGAAGGCTCTTTTAGGTTTCAGAGGTCCCAGGTAATACTGGATAGAAAAGAAGTAATGCATGCCAGCATGCTATAACTTAAAAACATAGACGTCTCCATTCCTTATTATTCTCAATCACTGAGATTTAAACTCTCATTAAGATAATCAAATATTTTGTTAGGTGCAAAAAAACTTATGATGCTCCACTTCTGGGTATATACCCCCCAAAACAGAAAACAGGGTCTCTAACAGCTATTTGGAAGCCCATGTTCACAGCACCATTATTCACAATGGCCACAAGATGGAAGCAACCCAAGCGTCCTCCATCGACAGGATAATCAAAATGTGGTTATGTTCGCACAATGGAAAAAAGTAAGGAAATTCTGACATATACTACAACACAGATGCCCCGGAGGACACTGTGCTCAGTGAAATAAGCAGTGGCAAAAGGACAAATACTGTATGATTCCACCTGTATGAGGTCCCTAAAGTAGTCAAACCGTAGAGACAGAAAGTAGAAGGGTGGCTGCCAGGGGCTGGGGAGGGTAGAACGGGCAGTTAGTGTTTCATAGGTGAGTTTCAGTCCTGTAAGATGAGAAGAGTTCTGTGGGTGGATGGTGGTGATGGCTGCGTAATAATGTGAATGTACTGTAGGCCACTGACCTACGGTAATTTTTATGTATTTCACAATTAAAAAACCTGTGACATTAAACTGTGTACATCTATTAACACATCACTACACACAGCAGTAACTGCATAAGATGAAGCAAAGATGAATAAAATGACTAAGTCTCATTTCTTACCAATGCCACCATTTCTGTCTTTATTTCCAGCAGCTTCCTTTCATTCAATGAATACTGAAACAAACAAGTAATGTAGTTCAGATTCTGATTTTTCTTTTCTCTCTCTCCTCTTTCTCTGGTGCCTTAAATATTCTGTCTCAGTACTTCCAAGAATATGTAACACTAGAAATCCCATCCCCTTTGGATAAAGGAGCCAACCTGCCCCTCTCCTTCAGATCTGCTTTTTGAGGTTTCTTATTTATGTTCACTCACTGCTCCAGTATCTGTATTCCCTTTTGTCACCTTCACCTTTCTGCTACATGTTTATCTCTGCATCTCTTCTCTGTGAAGTCTAGGTTCATCTCACTATTAAAACAGCATTCCCTGGGGCCAATTTAGATGGAGGTTGAGTCATGTACTTTCTGGCTTTGAGAGGGTTGAAAAAAGTAGGAAACAGTTTAATTTAGGAGTTATTGCACTGTAACTACAAACAAAACTGGTCACTACTTGAGGCGTAGACAAAA
Organism: Phataginus tricuspis; assembly: GCA_029783875.1. Taxonomy (NCBI): domain Eukaryota; kingdom Metazoa; phylum Chordata; class Mammalia; order Pholidota; family Manidae; genus Phataginus; species Phataginus tricuspis. Next base: position 12,413,439 of record JAQQAC010015287.1, read on the forward strand.
GAGAGGAAAGATAAAATTGGGAAAAAAATAGTTTCAAGGAATATTATTCTGTGACACAGATATTGCCTTGTGATTATAAAACACAGTGTAAATCAGTAGCTACAATTACACTAAACCATCACATGTTGGCTTTAATTTGAAAAACAAAACAAAACACTTGGGCTTAGTCACAATGCAGAGTTACTAAAGGAGCTGACTAGTTCTACCCAGAATTAAAATGGTATCCTGCCTTTGGCTATTAATGTCTATGCAAGTATTTAGGCAATTTGGTTGACACTGAAACCAAAATCAGACATATCTCTCCAGTAGTGGGTATTAGCATTTAACTGAGAAGATTCAAATTTGTAATTTAAGTGAATAATTAAAAATTCTTCACTAACATTGTACTAGGGGGAAAATTAATGTTTTTGAACTATCTAGAAACTTCCTGGTTATAAAATTTTCCCCTGGAACTACCAGAGGAGTAGATTATTATTACTTGTGAGCATTGTTTAGAAATAACAGAATGGATGAAAAAAAACTCAAAACCTCAAATTAGTATTAGGACCAAAGCATGTTCATCTCTCTTTATAAATGTCAGGGTTTCAGATGAGCAGAGAGCTATGCATCATATCACCACCAGAGGGTAGGATGCAACTGGACTTTCGGTATGCCTTCAAACTCCAGTCTTTGCAACATTAATGTTGATTCAGTCACAAGAGAAAAGAAAGGCCTAAATTTTAACACTGTCGTGATTTTTAACATAACATCTATGTGGCTCATCTCCTTGCACCCCACAGCAGCTTGCAGGGCATCCTGCTTTTCAAACCGGGGGTACATATTACCACAGTTCATTTAATTGAAACAATATTATAACCATTATACAGGGAATGAGAGGGTCAAGTAACTCATCTTTATCAATGCATGTTAAATACATGCTAGCTGTATAACAATATACTATATTGTCCTGCACTTCAGAATAATTCAAGTTTAGGATTACCAAGAGCAACTTCTCAGCTGGTAATTCATTGGCTTTAATCCATGTTCACATTCCCTATTTCTTAATCTCCTAGATACATGTTTCCCAGCTTGGTTAGCTACAGGCATCTTCCTAAATCAAGTGAATTCAGAATTTTTGCTAAATACACATCTATAAGGACAAAGGTAGCTGAAAGTGTTTCTAGATGTCACATGCTAGTGATTATTTTAGTGCTAGTCGGTGATTCAGTCTTCACTGTTGAAAAGTGTTTTGTGAATAGGACAGATAATATGGGCATAATAATGGTTTTGAACAGCAAACGTCGGCAACCCAACACATCTTTTTTTTTATTAAGGTATCATTGATATACAATCCTATGAAGGTTTCACATGAGCAACGTTGTGGTTACTACATTCATGCATATCATCAAGTCCCCCCCCCACATCCCATTGCAGTCACTGTCCATCAGCGTAGTAAGATGCTACAGAGTCACTACTTGTCTTCTCTCTGCTATACTGCCTTCCCCGCTGACATGTCTCTCTAAACAGAGAACTTAAAGCATACAACATACTGCATCCCTATGCTTACTGCAGCATTATTTACAAGATCCAAGACACTGGAGCTACCCAAATATCTACTGAGGGATGAACACATAAACAAAATGTGACACACACACACACACTACTACTCAGCCATAAAAAAGAAGGAAATCTTGTCATTTATGACAACACAGATGGAACCTGAGGGCATTATGTTAACTGAAATAAATCAGAAGAGAAAGACAAATACTGTATATCACTTATATATGGAATCTAAAAAAAACCAAAGAAACCAAGCTCATAAGTACAGAGAACAGATGTGTGGGTGCCAGAGGTGGGGGTGGGGTGAAATGGGTGGAGAGGGTCTAAATACACACTTCCAGTTATAAAATAAGTAAGTCCTGGGATGTAATGTACAGCATGGTGACTATAGTTAATAATACCGTATCGCATATTTGAAAGTTTCTAACATCAAGTAGATTTTAAAGTTCTTTACAATAATAAAAAATTTATAGCTATCTATGGTGTAGGATGTTAACTAGACTTACAGTAGTGATGATCATTTTGTAATATATACAAATAATGAATTGTTATGCTGTATACCTGAAACTAATATGTCAATTATGTTTCAGTTAGAAAAGTAAAAAAAGTGTTAATGTGGAAGCTCTGAGGGATAAAAATTTATTTATGTGCATTATCTTTGAAAAAGCAAGGCTAGCAAACCAGTAGTTCCAAAGTTTTCTTAGGTCCTGTGCATGAGTCCAAAAATTGTTGTTCAGGTATATATACCCTCAGCCTGATTATTCACAACAAACATTGTGTGATCTCTTCTTGGTAACAAATGTATAGCACTACTTTTCCTACCTGAAATTTTCTATTTAACGTAGAGGCATTTAGAATTTGCATTTCAAGAAAATGCAATAAAGTCATTGAGATTTCTCTACTAAAAAAATAAGACTATGCAAATATTTTTTTGATCTTGTATTTCAGGATATATCTTAATATTAATTTAATATTAAGTAAGATAACCAACTTAACTTTTGTAAAATCAGGTGCTGTGGAGGTTTAAGTCAGTGTTAAAGAGATCAAGATTTGAGTTTAATATCTTTCTTAAGTCTAAGTGACATATAGTTTAGTACCTCTGAGACAAAAAAGATTTAAACTTGATTTGACCACGATTTTAATTATAATGTTACTTTTGAAAGTATTAAATTTACACCCTAGTCCAAAATGTAATTAAAATAAAGAAAAACGTAATTTTTTCTTTTTGTTTAGAAAAATAAACTAGTAATGACATACAATTATTCAACAGTACTTGTGAACTATATATGAACTCAGACTGGACCAAGCTTTCCATCCTGCAAAAAAACGAATTCATACTTCATTAGTAACATACCAGTAAAGTAACATACCAATTCTTTCACTCTGCTCTTTTCTACATTGAAGTCTAATTTGGTATCTGTTCGGACTTTGATCATTTCATCCTAGTAGGAGGGCAAACAACAAAGAGAGATCCAAAATAAGAAATCCAGACCTTCTGCGGATGTGAAGCCTGGGACCACTGCCTCCACTGCTTCCAACTCAGGGGCAGCACGGAGAAGGGGCAGGGCCAGGCCTCACAGGGAAGTGAAGCTAGGGACAAATGATGCTATAGATGCTGGTCAAGCCACGTCTTAGGTCAGCTCCATCTTGGGACTTGCCAGGCATGTATACAAATAACCCCCTTTTATGCTGAAGTCAGTCCAGAGTGCTTTACTGTTGCTTTTAACCTCAAAATTCACAATATAATCTCCTTGTGAAATTTATGAATAAAGCTGTTCCTGGGACTTAAAGAAGAGATAAACTCAAAGATGTAAAATACTAAATTCTGGTTTAAATAAAGCCTTCTTTCTGACACTCAGCAAAATCTTTTCTTCTTTTCAATATCATGTCCTTCCCACTTAAAAAGAGATCAAACAGCTGGCACATAAGCATTTTCACATCCTGTGTAATTCTCTAAAGACAGTCTCTTCTAAGAGAATTAAAGGGTTCCACGTAGCTACTTTAGAAAATTTCCATTTAAAAATGACTTAATTCCTCCTAGAACATATTTTTCTTAATGAATTTAGTTGCAGATATCAGTAATTTACTAATTGGCTGTGTTCTTGGTTAAATCTCCCACTGTGTACTTTTGAGACACCTTATAGAAATATTTAACACAGTATTAAAACTTTCAGAACATATAAAGTATCTCTGACATTTATTTATTACTAAGCTTATGTAATTGCAAACAAGCAAGAAACAGGATCAAGGATCTTACCATTACTTGTTGTTTTACCCGATGTAGTTCAAGTTTTATTTTCTAAAAACACATTAAGAAGAAACAAGTTGAGGATATGTTTAGAAGGTTAGAAGAAAAATATAAAACTTGGTAACAAATATTAGAATGTGTACCTATGTGTAAGTTCTTCAAATTCCTCCCTCAGCGAACTTGGCTACGCTGGGAATACATCAACTGCAGGTCTCAGCAGCAGAAAAATGAGCATCATGCCAGGATGGCACGACTGTTACTAACACAAATTTACCTTCAGAGGCCATTTCTTTAATACCTCCTTCAATTTTTCTTTTAACTGATTTTGCCCTCAAATAGCTGACTTTAAGGACAACTCTGAGAGTTTTAAGTTTTACCTTTTTTTACGAAGAAAAGGAATCTTCCCTTAAAAGGTTTCTTATAAGACTAAGATCAACAGGCAGTAAGTGAACTCACTTTTTGGAACTTTAAATAGGACTGAAAACAAAAAGTAAGATGGGAAGATAATACTTATTTAAATGCTGATCCCATCTGCCATACTTTGAAACTAAGGGATATTTTAGAGCCGCACTTATTCATAACCCAAAACTGGAAACAATTCTAATGTGCACCATACTAGAATAATGTGGCATATTTCACATATGATAGACAAAGAAAAAGGATGATCTACTGCTCTAAGACACACTGTACAATTCCATCAGCTGAAGCTCTGGAATACTCAAAACTAGTCAATGTTAGAGTAAGCCAGGATACTGGTTTCCTCAGTGGAGGGGGTTATGAGAAGGGCTATAGGCGGGCCTTCTGGAGTACTAGCAATGTCCTCCCTGATCTGACTGCCAGGGTACATTTTGTCAAGATGCATCAAGATGAATACTTGTGCGCTTTCTGCACATTATGTCTCAATGTCTTAATAGAAAGCATTTCATAAGTATGAGCAGCTCTTTACCTCATTTTCTGCTCTAAGGGCTGAAAACTCACTCTTCTCCAAAATAATCATATCTTTTTTCACATTAGCAATCTGAGACATTATTTGCTGAAGAGTGATCTCCTAGAAAAAGAACAAAACATATAACCTAGTCCAGCCTAGGAGGTCCACCTCCCACTGCTTCTACCTACAATCAGCTTAGTGAGAAATTATAAGGCTGTGGGCATGAGAAAAGAGGTTCAGCAAGGTCATCCTCTTTTCCAAGGAAAAGAATAAAATCTCAAGTCCAGTGTCACTGTCCAGTGGATCACAGCTGAAAGGGTGGCAGTCTGAGGGCCAGTAGCTCAGAAACGGACTGCTGTAATCCTGGCCACATCTCCATTTTATTAAGTAGGATTGACTACTGTGGTCAATTTTCAGGCAGAGTAAGTTTTCAAGCACAAGTACTCTACGATTGTTGGCTAAATAGCTTTGAATAAATATTTCTTATGCCACTGTAACCATTTGCGTCTCAACTCTGGTTAAAACTACATGTTTTTCATAAGAAAACTATATCACAAATAGCATCCCACCTTTAGATTTAAAATTTGCTCAAGTGCTCTGACAAGCAAACCTGCTGCATCTTGGTGACCATGTCTTTGTAGATGATGTCCATGTTGGCCTCCACGTTCTTGACCAACGCAGATACAATGATTTCTGCTTGTTGAGTAGTAAACCCTAAGTGAACACACAGAGACAATTACACTCAGGAGCTTGTCAGAAAAAAAAAAAACCCTTCATAGAAAGGGAAAAAATGTGAATGTACACATCTGGGTGAATTTCTGACATCAGAAGCAGGTGAAAAGCCTAGTGTGGTGCGAAGATGAGGAGACGAGACTTACAGGTTGACGTGTCTGTCACTCTGGACAGCTATGACACACCTGAGCTCATTTCCTCATGTAAAATGTGGGGTTGGGCTGATTGATTGCTAATGTCCTTCCTAGCTGTCAAAAATTCTATTTTCAGAGACTGTCTAAAAACGTAGGGGAGGCCTGCAATGCAAGGTCAGGGGAAAAAAAGCAAGACTCAAAATTATAGATACAACTTACTGCTTTTGTAATCTAACAAAGATTCTAGGTAATTTTTACTTTTTTTGATGTTGCATTAATTTTTTATAATGGCTATGACTTCCTTAATTTTAAAATGTGTATGTTAGTAAAAAATAATTCACTTAAGTGGGAAAGCCTAATTATTTTATATCCGGCAAAAATCAGTCAAATCATATATTATATGAATAGTAATTTCGCTGTTAGCTTATTTAATGTTAAGAGACAAAGTCGGTTCTTTTGGTTTTCTTCCATAGTTCTCTTTAGTCACTAGTGAGGGGGTCCAGATTAGAAAAAATATATTCTTCGATACTCAATAAATACTGCTGAATTGAATTATATAAAGATTCAACAGTGTTACTATGTCTAATAACTTTAGGTAGTAACTTATATTTCACACTGAAAATTCTCATGAAATGCCTAAAACCAAATCCCTGGAAAGTAATTCTATTAAATACATCTATCTTTAAGAACTTCAGAAGAATCTGTTGATTCTTTAATTTGTGTGAATAAAATTATAATCAACACATTTTAGATAATAAGCACGGGCCTATAACTAGAAAAAAACAAAGAGACAGAGTTAAAGGAGACAAAACAAACCTCCAAAGACTTAGTTCCTCCACTTTACTATCTTAAACATATACAAGTTTTATTTGTCAAAAAATAAATACAACTTTAAGGGGGTGGCGGGAGGATCTGTGGCCATCTTGGGTCCACTGTAGTCACCTTGACATTGTCATACTTAACAAAATTAAGATGCTTCCTTAATATCAAACACCTAGTGTATGTTGAATGCCCCCATTATTGCTAATACATCTTTTACAACCGGTTTCTTTGAATATAAGAACACAAGGTCCACAAAAAGAAAAAAGAGAGAAAAAGTAGGAATAATTCTGCTTATCAAAATAACTTTAGATGCCCCAAAATAAATTTTGATGAAAAAGGCCTATTTTTTTTAAGTTTGAGAAGAAAATCTGTAAAAATTACACAGCACCTGACAGTTTTTTCAGAGTGCATTCAAGTATATTATTTTTCTTAATATTCCAAAGGCCTTTGGGAATTCTTATTATGCCCATGCTACCGAGGAGCAGACAGAAACAGAATAGGGAGCAAGGACCGTCCAGGCTTCGCAGCTGGAACCTGACAGGGCCTACACCCCGAGCTTCTAATTCCCCCATATAAGCACAGACGAATCCACTCCATCACCTTGTCCTAGGCCTGTGAGGCAAAGTCACAGAGAGCAGCTTTTCAGACCTCATGTACAGCTGGATAATATATATACAATGTAAAAACACAGATTTTTTCAAAGGCATAACTGTTACTCTGAGGCTCTGATTTTGAAAATGTGTCACAGTATAGACACATATGTCATATGTCAGAGCAATCTTTTACATTAATTAACAGCAATAAGGGAAAATATTAGTTTGAGTATTTAAGAAAAGAACACAGTAAGTTGAAATTATCAATAATTGGTGCTCAGCACCATTTTAATTTCATAAAAATTTTAAATGTACACAAAAGGCATATAATGATAAACTATCGCTCTTATGGTTCTGACAGTTGTCACGGGGATCATTTCTGAGTCTTGCTAACAGGTGTCTAAATTTTTATCTATAGCTATACTTCCAGAGTAATACTATAAAAATACACTTCACTCGGACAAAGAGAAAGTGTGTGTGAAAAGTCTTAACTATATTGATAAAGCAAAATGTCCTTCAACAAAAAGTAAGAACTTAAAAAATGGGATTGACCAAAAGATTACCTGTAGACTTAAAGGCAAAGAGGAATATGAGAAATTAGATAAATCATCATCTATAGTATTTTTCCATGGACTGGGTGACTAGTCTGAGAGAAGATTACCATTTTTTTCAAGTAAACACACTAAGGCATGAGTGTCAAAGTAGAGCTTCCTACTCCCAGAAGAAGTGAAATCTCTTGCTTTGTACTCCAGCAGCAGGCTCCCAGCAGAGAGGCTTACCTCTAGAATAGAAAGCAAAATAAGGTTCAGAACAGGGCCTAATGGTAAACAAAGGCAACTCAGCACAGTGACACAATAAGGCATACTTCAAAAGCCTGTATTTTACAATAGCTTCATTGAGCTATAATTCACATACCATACAATTCACTCATTTCAAGTGCACAATACAGTGTATCTACAGAGTTGTGCAACCATCCCCACAATCAACTTTAAAACATTTTCATCATCCCAGAAAGTAACCCTATCATCCCCTTTAGTTGTCATGCCCCATCCCCCTGTTCCTTCTCCCCCAAACAACCACTTACCTTCTGTTTGTGGATTTGCCTGCTCTGCACATTTCATATGAATAGAATCATAAGGTATGTGGCGTTTTGTGTCTGGCTTCTTTCACTTAGAGAAAAATCTTGTATGTTTTCAAGCTTATCCATCTTGTAGTATGTGTCAGTACCTTTTTATTGCTGGATAATATTGCATTGTATGGATATACTATTTGTTTCAACCTACTCATCAGTTGAAGGACACCTGAGTTGTTTCCACTTTTTGGCTGTTACTAATAAGGCCACTAGACACATTCATGTTCATGTTTTTGTGTGGACATGTTTACAGTTCTCAGGTTTATACCTAGGAATGGACTGCTGCATCATATAAATAACTCTATGTGCAGCCTTATGAAGTTGTGCCAGACTCTTTTCCAAAGTGGCTGCACCATTTTTTATTCCTAACAAGAGTGTATGAGAGTTTCAATTTCTCCATATCTTCAGCTCTGTGTCTTTTATTATAATCATCCTAGTAGGTGGAAAGTGGTATCTCGTATTTTGATTTGCATTTCCCTGATCTTTTCATGGCTTATTGGCCATTTGTATATCTTCTTGGAGAAATATCTATTTAGACCCATACCCACTTAAAATAATTGGGTTATCTCAGTTACCAAAGGGAAAGGGACTGGGGAGGATGGGTGGGAAGGGAGGGACAAGGGGGAAAAAGGGCCATTACGATTACCAGACATAATGTGGGGGGGGGGCATGGGGAGGGTTGTACAACTCAGAGAAGACAAGTAGTGATTCTGTAGAATTTCACTACACTGATGGACAGTGACTGTAATGGGGTATGTGGTGGGGACTTGATGTGGGGAGTCTAGTAACTATAATGTTGCACATGTAATTGTAGATTAATGATCCAAAAAAAATTGGGTTATATATTTATTACTGAGTTGTCAAGAGTTCTTTACATATTTTAGCTACAACCTCTTCATCATGTTTATGATTTGCAACTTATTCCTTCATTCTGTGGGCTGGCTTTCATTTTCTTGATGATGTCTTTTGAAGCACAAAAGCTTTTAATCTCAATGAAGTCCAATTTTTTCTTCCTTTTATTCCTTGTGCTTTTGGTGTCATATCTAAGAAACCACTGTCTAATTCAAGTACACAAAGACTTATACCTATGTTTTTTTCTAAGAGTTTTATAGTTTTAGCTCTTACATTTAGGTCTTTGATCCATTTGAGTGAATTTTTATACGTGGTGTGAAATGGGGGCGGCTTCAGCTTCATTCTTTGGCATGTCTAGTTGTCTGGCACTATTTTCTCCCTTAAACTGTCATGTGATTCCTGTCAAAAGTCAAATTGACTCTAAGTATAAGGGTTTGTCTCTGGGTTCTGTATTCCATTCCATTGACCTCTATGTCTGTCCTTATGCCAGTGTCACATTTTCATGATTACTTACAGCTCTGTAGTGCGTTTTGACATCAAGGAAGTGAGTCTTCAACTTTGTTCTTTTTCAACTTGTTTTGACTATTCTGAGTCCCTTGCATTTCCATATAAATTTTATGATCACTTTATCAATTTTCTGCAGGAAGCCACCTGGAACTTTGTCAGAGATTGCGTGACATTTGTAGATCAATATGGGAGACTACTGCCATCTTAACAATATTAAAGTCTTCCAACCTGTCAACAAGGGATGCCTCTCCATTTACTTAGGTCTTTCATGTTATGTAGGTTTCAGAGTAAAAGTTTTGTCACGGCATCTGTAGTAACAGTAACAGTTTCATTTCTTCCTTTACAATCTGGATGCCTTTTCATTTTCTTGCCTAAATGCTCTGGCTAGAACTTGTAGTACAATGTTGAATGGAAATGGTGAGTTCAGACATTCTTATTCCTGACCTTAGAGGAAAAGCATCCCGTCTTTCACCATTAAGTATGATATTGCTGTGGATTCTTACAGATGCTTTTATCAGGTGAGGTAGCTCCCTTCCATTCCTACTGTGTCAAGTGTTTTTTCATCATGAAGGAGTGTTGAGTTTTGTTAAACTTTTCGTCTGTTGACATGATCATGTGGTTTCCTTATTTTGTTAATACAGTACATTACATGAATTGATTTTCAGATGTTAGGTGCACCTGGTGTTCTTGGGACAGAATCCCATTTGGTCATGATACATACTCCTTTTTATAAACTGCTGGATTTAGTATTCTATTGAGGATTTTTGCATCTTTCTTCATGAGCAATATCGGTCTGTAGTTTTTGTTCTCTGTGATATTTCTGCAGAAGCCTATCTTTAGAGAGATGTGTTTTAACAGTTCGTGTATTACCTTTTCTATGCATTCCTGTGCATTTAACTACAGATCCAACCCATTTTGCAAACTTGTTTCAAGGTGCTCATTTGAAGGAGGTAGTATAGCAATAGTTTCGTTTCCTGGGTTTTGTATTTCATAGCCACAAAAATATGGAAAAACGACAATGCTAACATGTACGTTTGTCAAGAAAGGACGTTTAAACCTAACAGCTCCTCATTGTTACAATCATACTAAAAAGGACATTTTGACAGCAAATAAAAAAAGAAATGGACAACATAAAATAAAAAAATTCATTTAAATATAATAAACATAGTTAAATGAAAACCCTGGTACATATTTGCTCTTAATTTTCTATGATGCCAGGTGTTGTAGAAGAGAGGAGTCACTACTAACTCAAAGTCCAAAGGATTTCTCAGTAGGTCTTCTAAATGACCAGAAAGATTCTTCAGCCGACTCCTATTCTCAACCCTTCGTCACTAAACACTTTAAATGAAATTGTTAAGTAAGCAAAAACATGATATGGACAGCACCCTACATATCTGATGCTTCTGTAAGCCTATAGCAGTGGTTCCCAGCTTCCTAGCAACTTGGAGCAGTAGGGTGGCAGTGGTCACAATCAGCAACAAGGTAAGTGCAAAGAGATCCAGTAATGACTTTGTACCAAGCACTGCTTGCAGACTGGCAAAATAGAAAATGTAGCAACTACTGTATGTTTGTGTGTGTTTAATGGAAAAAGGGCTCTTAGATTTAAAGAACCACTAGCCTACAAAATAAGGCTATATATTTGGCAAGGCATTCAAAGCCTGTCCAAATTTAGCCCACACTTACCCTTTCAGCTTTCTTTCTAGCCACCTAAGCCATTCTGTGTCCTGCATTTTCCTACCAAGGTATTCCATCTTTAAGCTTGGCCTTTTCCCCTTTCTCAACTTGTGAATTTTAGGTATTTTTTCTACCTCTCTTCATTTAATCTGACAGTTTGCTAAGCTATGATTCAGGAAGAACAGTAAGCTACACTGCACGGTTCTCTCTGCTATCTCCACCCAGGGCAGGAGCAGCCTTTATTTTATTTTATTTATTTATTTATTTATTAAGGTATCATACACACTCTTATGAAGGTTTCACAAGAAAAACAATGTGGTTATTACATTCACTCATATTATCGAGCTCCCCCCATACCCCATTGCAGTCACTATTCATCAGTGTAGTAAGATGCCACAGAGTCACTACTTGTCTTCTCTGTGCTACACTGTCTTCCCTGTGACCTCCCCCACACCATGTGTACTAATCATGACATCCCTCAATCCCCTTCTCCCTCCCTCTCCACCCACCCTCCCCCACCCCTCTCCTTGGTAACTGTTAGTCCCTTCTTGGAGTCTGTGCGTCAGGAGCAGCCTTTATTGCCCCTTATCTGTGTATACTCAGCCCAGTGTACATAGCTCTTTCAGGGCACTTACTGTATTATTTCCATATCTGTAATATTTTTTAGTCCAAGCTCCCCAGGAGCAGCCAGTCAATGGTTTCTGTATTGTTAACACCTAGTAGCAGAGAGCCTGACATACTGTAGGCCAGAAATAGTTTTTTAAAACATATTCAACTGTAAGACTTCTAAGATCTGGATCATGAGACCATCTAGAAGGAGAATCTGAGATGACCTCCTTGCCCCTCTTCATCTACGGTCTTCCCTTTCTACGGAAACGAGCTCACTTAAGTCTGGTACCTCTTTTTTTCATCCTTTATTTTCAGTCTTGGAACAAAAACTGACCAGCATGAGAAAAGACCCTTACATCTACTGACACAGAAGAGACCTAGCTAAGAAACAGTGGCGGGTGAATGAATGAACGAATGAGTGAGAGTACCTCTCAAGGCGCTCCCTATAGGCACCCCATCCATCTTACAACCGTTCTGGATGTTCCACATATAGGGAGCTCAAAAACATTTGAGTCTAGAACTGGCTTGTGAGGAGCGACAGGATTATTCTAGTCCCAAATTCCTTGTTTCTATTAACAATTATAATCATTCATGTGATTTAAAACAAAACACCTCCCTCACGCACACATACCCCAAAACAAGCTTGGCATGACTACTTTTAAGCAAGAACTAATTCCAATTTAGATACTGGAGGTTTTTTTTTCTTTTCCAAAACCAATTGGAATTTTTTTCAATTGCAAGCTTATTTCAAAGAAATACAGTAGTGCCCCTCACCAGAGGTTTCGCTTTCTAGGAAGATCTGCAAACAGATAATCCTCCTGACATTCTGTCAGGTCAAACACAGCCTAGGGCTGCTTCACAAGGTCTCGGCCATTGACTTCCTTCATCACATCACAGCTCACATCACAATAAGGGTGAGAACAGTACCGTAACATTTTGAGAGAGAAGCCACATTCATCTAAGTTTTATTACAGGATGATGTTATAATTACTCTATTTCATTGCTAGTTGTTAACCTCTTACTGTGCCTAATTTATAAATTAAACAGAACCACATCTATGTAAGTATAGGAAATACAGTATATATAGGATTAGGTAGTACCTGTGGTTCGGGCATCCACTGGAGGCTGGAACATACCCCTGCAGATAAAGGGGGACTACTACTGTATTGCTGTCTGAAAAGGGTTGAGAAAAGGGCTGGTGCTACAACATCTGCTGACAGAAGGTGGATGCCATCTCCCCTTTGGTCAATGTCAAAGGGTAAGGCCTGGGAGGCAGCAAATACTCTGGCATTCAGAACGCCTCTGACTCATTTCTCCTCCTTTACTGTGACAACAAATGAGGCCCCACAACTATGAATTTCCGCTAAGCACCAGGAAATAAGTAAACCAAGCAACCTGAAAGGGCTTGATATAGGATTCTCCTTGTGGGGGAACATCAGCATACCAAAGGGATATTAAAAACTCACACAAAAGCAGCCCAAAGTTAGCCTTGGCCAGAGGAGGAAACCAAGTACAATGTCTTATTTCAGAACCTCCTTAAGTCTAAACAGGCCTGGGCACCAAACCAACCAGTAGGCTGACGACAAAGGAACATAACTCATTTACTGATTGGTAATGGGCACAAGCGCTTCCCTCACTGTTTCTTGGCTGTGTTTCCCCATATTTATGCATCCATCCTCACTCAAAAGAATGAGATCCTTTGAGACTAATTCAACAGGAGTACGTTGCTGATACAACATCGGAAAACTGGTGAGAAAGAACACTCTCCCGTTTTTGAGAGGAGATTATGAGGGGAAAAGAAATCACAAGTTGATTCCAACTTGTCAAAAAAGGCAGCAAAAAGCAAAGCACAGAAGGACAGACGCCATCTCTGACTCCTAATTACTGCAGGACACTGACAGCTCAGCCCTCCTTCCCCATCCTTTGTAAAAAAAGCTTCCTTCCCGTTGTTGTTCCCCCCCAGCCAAAGGTATTCTTAACTTCCAGATGCAGATCTTACCTGGGCCTTTCTGTTGAGAAAAAAAAAAATCTGTAAAAAAATGTGTAGTTACTGATGGCTATGGATGGATACGTACAGACTACCCCGTGATACTACTGCCAAGTCTACCAGTAACCATCACCCAAAATGATGATACTTTTATCAACAATTTCTATCTAGTAAATCGACTCTGTTTCGAATTGTAATTTTCATTCAGGGCACTGACTGCCCTCACTAACTTCAAGTATTTCATCAAGGCTACCTTCTCGATGAAACCTATTCTGATGACCATATTTAAATTTGTAACAGGGGGCCCACCGCACTTCCTACCCCTTACCATCTTACTTTTTCCCTATAATATTTATCATATTATGTATATAGTATATGGATATGTAAATTATCTATGTATATATGTCACATCTCTATCTGTATATTCATATACCATTTCCTTCCTCTGCTATATTTCAGCTCCAAGAAGAAAAAGAATTTGTTGACTGATACAGCCCGAGTTTCTAGAAAGTGCCGGGCACAGAGCTGGCACTAGTGCTTAATGAATGAGGTGATGAGTCCACTAGCGTCTGAAAGAAAACTGTAAAACAATCCCTCCGTTTCCCAGAGCTTCGCTGCTCAACCTCGCAAGCCCCGGGCACACCCCTGCACCTGCGTCGCGCCCAGCCACGCACCTGACGAGGCAGAAACCGGTCCCCGGCGCCCGGCGGCCGCCGCCGCGTCCCACCCTCCCCGGCGACTCCGGGTACCTCCCGCCTTCTCAGCGGACAAGGCCAGGCTCCCGCGGACCAGACGGGCGGGATGGACAGGCCCTCGTCTCCACGCCCGGAGGAGCCCGGGGACCTCGGCTGACGCGCCCTCTGGGCCGCCGGACCCCGCTCCCCCACACCGCCGGAGGTCCCCGCCCGAGCTCACCTCTCCTTGGGGAAGCGAGGGCGGCCACTCGGCCGCGGCTCAGGCGGGGGGCGCCGGCGGCACAGGCGACGCCCGGGACGAGCCCCGGCGGGCAGCTCCATGGACCGCCGCGCCGGGCCGGGGAACCGGGGGACGCCGGGCGCGAGCGCCCCCAGTCTGCGAGCGGCCGGCGCGGCGAGGGCGAGAGCAGGAGTAGCAGCGGGCGGACACGTGACGCGCCGCCGCGGGCCTCCAGGGCCCCGCGGCGCAGCGCCCCCAGACCTCCGGGGAGCGCGGGCAGGAAGCAGCCGCCCAGGCTTCCGCACAGGCCGGCGGACAGGAAGAGCAGACGTGGGTGCTTCTGCCTCTCGCCCGCCACCGAGCCGCAGTCCATTCCCGAGGCCGTCACTGACCCGGGCGCGCGCTCACGCTGCGCACGCGCGGCCTGGACGGGGTCCGACGGCAGGAGCGGGCGTGGGCGGGGGCGCTGGGCCCGCCCAGTCCTGCCCAGTGGGCGGGGCTCGGGCGCGCGCCGCGGGCGGGGCGGGTTTCTGGGCGCCGCCTGACTGGCGACGCCGGTCCCTCGTGGGCCGGCGCGGTTCTGCCTCTGACTCTGTTGGCAACGATTCGGGCCGGGAGGAGGCAATGGGCGTGTCCAGTGCTGGAAGGAGCTGTTTGCTGCCAAAATTTGCATATTCATTACACTGGTGGCTTTAAAAAGACCTTATTTACCCTGGCGCCTTTCAGAATCCCGTCAAAAACCTGCATCCCGATCCTGCCCTTGATTTTAGTGACTTTTTCCGTCCGGAAGTCCCCCAAAATGTGGCGGACTTAAGTAAAAATGCACAAGGTGCATTTTCAAGAATTACTAACAGGGCCCAGGGAACAGCGCTTACCAGTTAATACCTTGTAAACTTTAAGAGCGTTGTTTCCGGATTAGTGCACCATGAAAAGGAGAAAGTCTCAGTCTGGGAATTTAAAACGTGGGGCATGCACGTTATATGAAACCTGCTGATATAATAAAAGGATATCTGAAACTAGTGTTCAGTTCAGTGAACTTTTTGAATTTGTACCTACCTAGTTGCTGGTCCACTGTGTGAACTCAGGAGACGTTTCTTGAATGAATGAATGAAATGCACAGGGCACCAGGCTAGAAGATACAAAGAACACTGAACTTGTTATGGGTCCTCCAGGTGTTTTCTTATATACCCAATATGTGTGCACATACGTGATGGAAGAAAAATATGTTACGAGCCATAAGACAGCTACAAAGTGCTGGTAGAAGAGAAGAGAGTGCATACAGTTGTGTTGTGTAAGACATGTAAGTGGCTATCAAAATATAAATAAATAACTAAAAATAGTAAGGTGCAAGTAGACATTTTCACAAAAGGTAAGTAGGAGTTAGATACCTGTAGAACTGGTAGGGAAAGCAATTTAGCAATATGTACAACAGCGTTTTATGTTAAATTACTCAAGTTACCCAACTCTGAAAATATAACCTAAGGGAATAATCTAAAATATTAAAAATCTATTAGGTTGGGCCTTATGAACTTGTCATTTTTATAGGTCGAAATGTTGAAGATGGGTAATTTCATATGGATCAACCTAATATATGCACAAAGTTTTTTATTGTTATCATAAGGTTGTGGAAAAGTGAAAAGAAAGTCCAACGTTAGAGGGATGGTTAAACTATGGCACAAATTTGGTTTAATGATAGTCTTTTGTACTTTTTAAAGTTGAAATATAATTTGCATATAATAAAAACTCACAGGTGGAACAGAATAGAAAATCCAAACATTAACCCATATACAGTCAATTAATATATGAAAAGGAGCCTTAGATATACAATGGGGAGATGACAGCCTCTTCAGCGGCCAGTATTGGAAAAACTGGACAGCTACATATAGGAGAATGAAACTGGACTACTGTCTAACACCATACACAAAAGTAAACTCAAAATGGATCAAAGACCTGAATGTAAGTCATGAAACCATAAAACTCTTAGGAAAAAACATAGGCAAAAATCTCTTGGACATATTCATGAACATATCTCCCCAGGTAAGGGAAACAAAAGCAAAAATGAACAAGTGGGACTATATCGAGCTGAAAAGCTTCTGTACAGCAAAGGACACCATCAGGAGAACAAAAAGACATCCTACAGTATGAGAGAATATATTCATAAATGACATATCCAATAAGGGGTTGACATCCAAAATATATAAAGAACTCACGCACCTCAACAAACAAAAAGCAAATAATCCAATTAAGAAATGGGCAGAGGACATGAATAGACACTCCTCCAAAGAAGAAATTCAGATGGCCAACAGGCACATGAAAAGATGCTCCACATCACTAATCATCAGAGAAATGCAGATTAAAACCACAATGAGATATCACCTCACACCAGTGGGGATGGTCAACATCCAAAACACAAACAACAAGAAATGTTGGTGAGGATGTGGAGAAAAGGGAACCCTCCTACACTGCTGGTGGGAATGCAAATTAGTTCAACCATTGTGGAAAGCAGTATGGAGGTTCCTCAAAAAACTCAAAATAGAAATACCATTTGACCCAGGAATCCCACTCCTAGGAATTTACCCTAAGAATGCAGCAGCCCAGTCTCAAAAAGACAGATGCACCCCTATGTTTATTGCAGCACTATTTACAATAGCCAAGAAATGGAAGCAACCTAAGTGCCCATCAGTAGATGAATGGATAAAGAATATGTGGTACATATACACAATGGAATATTATTCAGCCATAAGAAGAAAACAAATCCTACCATTTGCAACAACATGGATGGAGCTAGAGGGTGTTATGCTCAGTGAAATAAGCCAAGTGGAAAAAGACAAATATCAAATGATCTCACTCTTATGTGGAGTATAAGAACAAAGAAAAAAACTGAAGGAACAAAACAGCAAAGACTAACAGAACCCAAAAATGAACTAATAGTTACGAAAGGGAAAGGGACAGGAGAGGATGGGTGGGAAGGGGGGGACAAGGGGGAAAAAGGGGCATTACGATTAGCAGATGTAATGTTGGGGGGGCAAGGGGAGGGCTGTACAACTCAGAGAAGACAAGTAGTGATTCTATAGCATCTCACTACGCTGATGGACAGTGACTGTAATGGGGTTGGTGGAGGGGACCTGATGAAGGGGGTAGTTTAATAACCATAATATTGCACATGTAATTGTAAATTAATGATACCAAAATTAATTATAAAAAAATTCAAAACATAATTAAATTATATTTGTAACTTAAAAAACCCCCCACAGATCTTAAACTTTATTTTGATGACTTTCAATAATTGCATATACACTCGTGTAACCACCACCCAACCAAGATACAGAACATTCCCATCACTCCAGAAAAGTTCCTTCGTGCCCCTTTCCAGTTTTTTTAGATAACCCCTCCCCCTCCCAAGAGGCGACCATTTTCTGATTTCAATCACCACAGATTAGTTTTGTCTGTCTTGAACTTTATACAAATGCGATCATACAATGAACATTGTCTTTCACCTGACTTCCTTCTGCCTCGTGTCTTCAATATAGTATCTGTGAAATTCATCTATCTTGTATAAGGAATTGGTTCTTTTTTTATGTTAGGAAGTACTCCATTGTATGACTATGCTACAACTGGCTCATCTATTCTCCCATCATTGGAATTTGGTTTGTTTCCAGTTTTTTTGGCTATTATAAATTAGGGTGTTATGAACATTCTTGTAGAAGTCTTTGTGTCGACATAACTTCCTTATCCTTGATAAGGAAAAAGTTATACAACGACACTTGTTAAAGCACATGAAGGAAGATTTTATTCAAGGAGGGGGATAGAGGGACCCTGTGATGGAATGTTGCAGCTGGGGAGAGAGGTTGGGCTCAACTCAGAGTACAGCATGGGCGGGTGGGAATTCACAGCCGAGGAGCAGGGCTGGTGTCAGTGGATGGGAAACTTCTGAGAGAAAGCATCAGGAGTAAGGTGGATTCTGGCTAAACCAACGTAACAGGATTCTTGCCGAAGACAGGCCAGGATGAGCAGACATTACTCGGAAAATGGTGGAGGATAAGGAAACCAATGACATATATCAAGAGTAATTAGATACAGAGGGTGGGGGATCCTGGTTAAACTGACTTATTAGGAACCTTGCTAAAAATTGGGCAATGCAAAGAGGAAAACAGAAGTCCAAAAAGCAGGCCTAGTTGGCAAAAAGCTCAGGGGAGCCTGAGTAGTGTCTGGTCAATGAAAGCATCTTTGTCATCCTCCTGGGAGGGTATCTAGGAGTCAGGTTGCTGAATTGCATGACAAGTGCCACTTAACTTTACAAAATCTGTCAAGTGCTTTTCCACAGTGACTGTACCTCTTTATAATCTCACCAGCAATAGATGAAAATTTTAATTCTGTATCCTTGTCAACTTTTGGTGTTGTCAATATTTAAGGAATGGTATTTCATTGTGATTTTAATGTGCTTTACCCTGATGACTAATGATATTGAGTATCTTGTCATGTTGTTTTAAAAATTATTATTGTCACTATTAAGTGCAGTGATATGTGCTTAGCACAGTGCCTGGCATATAGTTGAAATATAATAAACATTAAGTTCCAGTGAAGGTTGGATAAGACTTTCTGTTGGATAAGCACGTGTTGCTTGCTTTCTAAAGCATCTTTTTTCTTTTGGTCTCAGCCCCTCAGTTTTCCACGGGGATCCACTCTTCCCTGCTTTCTATACATGTGGTTTGCTCTAGTGGGCAAATCTTTCTCCAGGCCACAGGCATGGCATGTCACCCAGTCAATCAATGAGCTTCGATTCTAGGATTTTTCTAGGAGTTCTTGGGAAGGAGAATGTTTTATTTTATTGTGATATCTAGGTGTAGGAAGTTTTGAACCTGGAGTTTCTAGGGCTACCATGTGGCCTGAGACTGAAGCCGTTATGAAGGAAACAGACGGGAAAGTGAAGAGAAATGCTTCTGGTTGTGGCTTAGCCTGAAATTGACATTTTTATTTCTATATGCCAATACACTGCTTTTGTTTAAACTAGATAGAGTAGGGTTCCTGTCTTTTATCTTGGCTGATAAAGGAGTCTAATGGATGGAGAGACTAGATACGGAGATCTAATGGCCAAATAAAAAATAAGTATCAACAAATTAAGGCTTCAGGAAGGGGCCAAACAACCTACAGGGTTCAGGACTTACTGACAACGTTTGATTGGAGAATATGCTTGGACCTGGGGCCAAAGTGGGGCCTTCCTACTCTTTCCCCACATGTAGACCTGGGGACCTTCCACAAACAGAGCAGACCCTCTGAAACCCACCAATTGTGAGAACTCTGGGCAGGCCTCACATGCTTGGGTCACCAGGAGAAAGGAGAAGGATGGCCAGAGCTGGTTATGGAAGAGGCCCTGGGTCTGCCCTTTGTGTATTAACCATGTGGTGACTGAAGGCTCAAGGGCTCACTGTCAGGGTGCGAGCAGGTCAAAGGGAGAACAAAGTAGCTGGAGCATGCCTGAGTGTGACTTTTGACACAATGACCCCATTTACTAGTAAACACTGCCCAGTAGAGATCTATTTCCACTAGTCAGATTAGCTTCCCTCCCTAATGGTAGAGTAGGAAGGTGTGAGGAAAGGATTCTGGTTCTGAGTAAGATGGAGTAAATATACTTCACCCTGTCTTTCCAACTCAATGCAACTGTAAATCTGGGCAGAATGCACAAGGCAGGTATTTGGGACTGAAAAATGAATAGTAGCAGGCAGATAAGCAAAGAAGAGGAAACTTCAAAGTACCACTGAGCTGATGTTAAATTTACAGGTTTTTCTCCCTCTGGTGTCCCAGCCTGGATTGTCAACACAGAATTCTATATCCAGCAAAACATCCATCAGGAATAAAGTTGAAATAAAAACATTCTCAGATGAAGGAAACCTAACAGACTATGTTACCGGCAGATTTGTTTTAAAAGAATTGCTAAAGGAAGCTTCCTGGGTAGAATTCACATCAGGGATGAAGGAAGGGTGACAGAAATAGTAAATATGTAGGTACATATGATAGACTCTTCTTGTCCTCTTTATTTTTAAAAATATGTTTGATGGTTGAAAAACATTTAAAAAATATGTTTAATGGTTGCAAAAATTGTAACTGTTTGGTGGAGAATTTTCAGTATTTATAGATACATGACATAACTATAAAATAACGGGCAAGAATAGAGGTAATGAATTTTCTACATTGTGCTTGAAGTGCTAAAATATTGATTCTAAGTAGATTTAGAAAAGTTAAATATATATATATTATAATACCTAGAGCAACCCATAAACATGCTATCCAAAAAGATATTTAAAACACACATTAGATAAAATATAATAACAAAAAAGATTCAAATAACACAAAAGGAGGAAGGAAAGATGATAAACAAACAGAGGGAACAAACTGAAAGCAAATAATAAAACAGTAACCCTAAATCCAAACATAGCAAAATTACATTAAATGTAAATGATTAAAACCTGGGGTTGATCACATTTTTAAAAATATGTTACGAAATATTTTAAAATATTTTGTAAAATTAAAAAATATTTTAAAATATGTTAAATAAATATGATAATAAATATTTTTTCTTTATGGGCCACATGTAATCTGTGTTACGTATTCTTCTTTGTTTCAAAACCAGGTGGTGGGTTGGATTTGACCTGTGGGCCATTGTTTGCCAATGTCTGGTCTAAGCACACCATTTAAATGACAGAGATTGTCAGAATGGATTAAAAAGTAAAATAAAAAAGAAACTATGACCTAACTATATGCAGTCTATGAGAAATTCATTTCACTTATAATGATACAGGTAAGTTAGAAGGGTGAGGAAGGAGGGGATACTCCATCTTAGCACTTTGTCCGGAGGTTGAAGTCTTGATGGAAGTTCCTTCTGTGTGCTGAGGTGGGAACTTGAGAGAAATAGAAGGGTTCTCCTTGCTATTTCTTTCCTCGTCCCTTACAGGGAAGTCGGATTTCAGAGTTTAAGAACATATCCCTGAAACTGGAAGTGAAAGATGTTTCTGAGCATTGTCAGTAACCTTGACTGAATCTGAGCTCTCTATGCCAAGGCCTTTGGACACTCACTCTGTGCCTATTTACTTATATTACATGTAATATTAAATACGTTAGCCCCTCCCCAATCTTATCAGGTAAGAAACAAGTTAAAAGGGAGGAGAAATAGGAAACTAGTGTGTCAGGTAGAGTAAGAAAGAGTGTGAGAGCACAATTGCCATGGACAATACAGTGGTAACTTAGAGGATGCAGGGAAAGATTAAGACATAACCAGTTTGTCCTGATCAATGCTTCATTCTGAATGAATGTCAAGGAAGAAATGTCTCTTCAACCTGTAGACTCCAGGTTTCTTTTATACTGAGAATATCCCCCCTGTATTTTTGATAATGTTTCTATCCCTTTGCAGAATTTCTGCTTCGGGGACAACTATCTGCATATTGGATCACATTTATTTTTCTTGTCTACGCCATCTTTTTGAACGAATTTTGTCCTTTTTGTTTTTTATTCTCCTGCATTCACTCTGACCATCTCAAGTCTTTCCTCTTTGGGAATAATTTAATTTTTTGCTACACCAGTTCTGTTCCTTACTCCTAAAAGCAGTCATGCCTCTGACATTTGTAGGAATCAGAGCAAGAGAACAAATGGATGCTCATTACCAACATATCCAAATATTTGGAATTTATAAGTCAAGCTAAGAGATTATCAAATAAAATATTTTCTATCCTTCTTCCTGGTAAAGGGTAACAGAATATGCCAGTTCAAAATATGCCACTTTGGCATCAGGATTATTTGAGCTGAAGGTAATTGAGAAGAATCAGATATAAGAAAAGCTCTGTGGTCTCCCCGTATTTGCATAAAAGCAGGACATGGACTTGTAAAGATGTCCCCCCTCCTCGCTGAATCAGGAAGGACAGAAGTTAATTCCCAGAGAGAACGCTAGACCTTACCAGCCCAGAGACAGAATCAGAGGAACTTGTGTAACCAACTTGCTAAGACTAGCTCTTTTCTACCATTCGTTCCCCATGTATTCACCGTCCCACAATTTGCTGCCCCTAGAAGTTCGAAGTACTTTTCCTTTGTCTTGCCACTTCTCTACAAAATTACTGTTCTTTGCTAAGATAGTATATAAACCCCCTCCTTTGCATTACTCATGTGTGTGCTATGTTTATGTTAATAAACTTCTGTTTGTTTTTCTTTTATAATCTTACTTTGGTCAGTATAATTTGTGGACCCCCAGCCAATGAACCTAAATTGGGTAGAGGTGAAACAATTTTTCCTCCTTACACTTAACAAATATACTTTCATACTGACAAAATAGGAAATATGTGTAAAAGCCATGGTCTTTCATGGTTATATATGGTTTCTAGATGAATGAAATTTGGCAAAATATTAAACATAATGAGTGCAATTAGTGTTGGGCACATCTGGGTTCTGTTCATGGGCCAGCAGTGTTTAGATGAATACTAAATAGAGACTTCTAAGTTAAAACATTTTTATGTACTCTATAAAATTAATTTCTTTCCTTCATTTCAGCAAAATCTCTAGTTATATTGGTATAACTATTGTTTTCTTAGGATAGGAAAGATAGAAAGGATAAAAAATAAAATGTACTCAAATTGAACAAAATCTGAATAATTTACATCAAAAACATAAATGCACAAAATTTTAAAACAAATTGTTTCAATGATTTTTATGTTTTTCTTTAAAATATTGAAATTTCTGGAAAAAATAATTACAATGAACAAAAATCAAAAATTTAAATCAAAATTAAAGTTGACTTTTTATTTAATATTTAAAAATTTAATACAATCATAATACATATTTTCATATTGAAAAACAGTTTCAGTTTTAGTGTTTATCATCCACATAGTTGTCAATATAAAAAATTAGAATCATGATTCACATGTTATGTCTCGAATATACATATTTAATAATAATATGTAGTATGTGTTAATACTTCAAAATATTCTTCAGATGCAGTATGCAACAACTGTGAATAACACTCTAATTTCTTTTATCTCCAAAACCAGTGAATTAGATAAAAGAGAAATGACAAAGTGGATGTATGGTCTACTGGGAAATACTTTGTTCAACAAGAATCTAATGGATTCATGTTATCTGAGACTAAGTATTGGGCAAGTTAATTAAGTGGTCTTTCATTTTTCCTAAAGACAGCTTCCCATATTCAGGCTGCGTCCATCTCTGATATTGGCAGACGTACAGAAAACTTCATGGCATCTCACATTTTTCAGTGCATTTGAAGAAACTTGAAGAAACATTTCCCTGGGGCCTGGGAGGTGTTACTTATGAGGGCAGAGTTTAGGGTTTTGCCAGAGCAGAGCACTGGGGGTGACCATGTGTTCTTTAATAACTTAATTTTCTTGGATATTTAGGACATTCAGAATATCACCAGTCCTTGGAGATCAGGGCTGAGGGCAGAGGTCTCTTTTGTTTGTGTGTAAGGGTGTACATAAGAAACAGATTTATTAGTTGTGGTGTTCTTTATGTTTTTAATTTGTTTACTTGGAATAGTAAGTTTATCTTTTTGTATCATTTCTTTGTATTGCATCTTGTCTTTGAGTTATTATTTGTTGTTTCATAGAGTTGCCATTATGAAGGATCTTCTTTTGAGTTACATTTTCTTTGCTACTGGGTTCCATGTCTTTATTTCTAATCTTGCTTTGTTTCTTTCTCTTACTTAAAAACTTTTTTGTCGTAGCACATAAAGTATGTTTCATCTGCCTAATAACGTAGGTGGCTCTATCCGGACTCCCCATTCGCTTGGACGGGGGTGATTGCTCCGCAGATGATTTCTCAGGGTCATGTCCAGTCTGCATTTTTTACTCTCTGAGCTGTAGCTTGAGGGTGTAGTTTTTGTGCTCTGTCCACTTTTCTGTAGCTTAAAGTTCTGCCATTGGTGGGGGACAGCTCAGCTGCAAGCCTGTAGCCTTTCTTACAGAGGCTGGGTTTACTGAATATCTTTCAGCTGACTTTGCTTTACCATGATGGGTTGGATGGGGAGGAGGGGCCAGAGGAGTAATTGTTTTGTAATTGGGAATGAAATTTCCTTGGAATGTGTGTTTCTGTTAGAGAGTCAGACTCTGCTATTTGATCCCCCATTTTACCTGCCTTCCCCCAATAGCTAGAAAATAGCATTTTTTGGAAGATTAGTCTTGCATCAATACTCAAGATGGATTGAAATGGTGAGATTGGACTCAGGAAAACAAAGGAGGCGACCCTAATGGGAATGTAGATAAGAAGTGCATAAGGTTGGAAACATTAAGTGTGAAGATAAAAAAGTAAAACATTTGGAAGGGGGGAGACCCCTCAAAACCTATGGTGACAAAAGAGTCATTGATAGCACAAGATTGGGAATAGACAACATTTATTTAAACTTGGGGACGGAAAATTTGATAATGCTGTCTGCTGCATGCTAGAAACTGCTGATTTTTTGAATGTGCAGAAAAATATGAATTCAGTTTGGGCATGCAACTTCAAAAGTGAAAGAGAAAACAAATAATACTGTACATATTGTTAGGTCAAGAAAGCCAGGGAAATGCAGGAGTCCAGACTGGTGACAGCAAGTTTTAAAAGAAGACTTCACTACAGAGGCAGTGAAGGGCTAAGTCAGAGAGACTACAGCTCTGAAATGAAAAAGTATTGTGTTTTATAGTAATCAGTCTTCAGACAAGTGTATATTCCCAAGGATCTGGGCAGGATGCAGGTGAAAGAATTTCCTTCCCTTAGTTAGCGGGTCTGGACCCCACGGATGTTCTCAGGCTCTGGGTGGGATGTTTTCCAGCTCCTCTCCAGGCCTGTGATTTCTCTAAGAATTAAACACAAAATATCACAATTAGTTTTTTTATTTTTGCCTTCTCTACACATATCATACAACTCAATTGTTATATATATCACCACATATGGCACTACAACATAATATTTAGTACAGTGACCCTTGAACAACACAGGTTTGAACTGTATGGATCCACTCATAGGGGGATTCTTTTCAATAAATATATTGGAAAAATTTTTGGAGATTTGTGACAATTTGAAAAAATGTTTTCTCTAGCTTACTTTATTAAAATGCAGTACATATAACATACAAAATATGTGTTGATCAACTGTTTACGTTATTGGTAAAGCTTCTGGTCAAAAGTAAGCTATTAGTTGTTAAGTTTTGGGGGAGTCAAACGTTATACATGGATTTTCAGCTATGCAGGTGGGTTGGAGCCCCAGCCTCTGTGTTGTTCAAGGGTCAACTGTATTATATGTAATGAATATATTATTAATATAATAATTGTGTACATTACTATCACTGGTATCTCTTTTTGAAAGTTTGTGTTATGCCATTTTGCCTTTAAAAATGAAAGACCTACATTAGTACCTGTTTTTGTTCATGGAAAGAAATCTGAGGAGGATTTTCACTTTTGTGGAACTAAGGCAAAATGCAAAAAGAGCATTCAGTGTGTTTCACAGCCCACAATTATAGAGGCTGTGTGCACCCCGAGTAGTGAGCAAGCTGCTGCCAAGCTCCTTCCCCAGAACCACACTCAGCAACGCAACATCAAGCAGCATAGCCCTGAACCGTGTCTGTGAGCCTCTGTGCTTTACCTGAATTTATTCTGTGCATCTCTTAGGTATGTGTCCCAGGGTAGACAGAAAAGCCTGAGTGGGGTAATTTTTGGGTCTAGGAATGAAAAATTCTGTATAAATTAATGATAATTGCTTCTTTGCTTTATGCCATTTCAGCTTAGGAAAGATTTCACATTCTACTTTCAGATAGGAGGGGAAACCTGAATATGGTATATATATATATATGATATATATATATATATATATAATATATATATATATATATATATACAGAGAGAGGGTAATATATACTACTTTAGAAGCACACATATTAAAATGTTGAACAGCAGTTATTTCTGAAAGGGGGCTTATGGGTGGATTATTTTTTCTTTTACTTTTCTATGTTAATTTTTCTACAAATGAAATATAATAGAGAAAAAGTTATAATAGAGAAAAAGTTGCAAAAAAAAATAAAAATATATAGTACTATTTTTTATGTGAATTGCCATGAAAAATTGTTAAACAGTTTTTAAAAAACCTTTTAGAGGTAAGATGCATTGCTATTGAACATTTCAAACATGGCTAGTCCAAAGTGAGATGAGTCATGAGAGCAAAATCCAAAATGGATTTCAAAGACTTCATGGAAAAAAAAAAATATATATATATATATATATATATATATCGTGCATTTTCTCTAGCATTGGTTACATGTTGAAATAATAATTTTGGATATATTAGGTTAAATAAAAAATATTTTTAAATTATTTTCCCGTTATTTCTTTTTCCTTTAAAAAATGCACCTACTAGAAAATTTAAAATTACCCATGTGGTTTGCATTTGTGGCTATGTTTCTACTGGACAGTGTTCATCTGGAATATCACCCAGTTTTTAAAACAAGCAAAAAAATGAGTGACTTCAAGCGCTTTACATATCCAGTATTACTCTTTTCTGTACCATCCAATAAAAGGCTTTATCCTCTCTGAGCCGTTTTACTCAGAACACTTCTGATTGCAAATGTGTGGGGATTTGTTTCCACATCAACAAACACTTCTCCAACTCCAGACACCAACTGGGTGTCCTACACTTCAATTCAGTGTGGACACAAACTTCCTGGATGACAGACAACACACATTTAAGGACTCAGTTCCGCAAGACTGCCCCCACTTCGGGTGCCAATTGCAAGTCCCAGATTGTCACCTGTGATTTTTACCAACCGGTTATACATAGATTTCTGTGACCCTGCCCCCCCTACTGCCCCTCCAGATTCAATAATTTGCTAGAACAGCTCACAGAACTCAGGAAAGCATTTTCCTTACTATTACCGGTTGATTATAAAAGGATCCAACTCAGGAACAGCCGAATGGAAGAGATGGCATAGGGCCAGTTATGGGAAAATTCTCGCGGATTCCATGCCGTGACCAGATGTGCCGTTCTCCCAGGACTTTGTGTTCACCCTCCAGAAGCTCTCTGAGTCCTGTTATTTGGGGGTTTTTATGGAGGTTTCATTATTAGGCATGATTGATGAAATCATTGGTCATTGGCAATTGAACTCAACCTCCAGCCCCTCTTCCCTCTGTGGAGGAGGGACCGGAGGGAGTGAGGCTGGGTCTGAGAGTTCCGCCGTCTAACATGCCCTGGTCTTCCTGGTGACCAGCCCCCATCTTGAAGCTATCTAGCCACCAGTCATCTCTTTAGCATACAGAAAGTCACTCCTGGATCTGGAGATTCCAAGGGTTTTAGGTGCTCTGGGCCAAGATCAAATATCTATTTCTTGTATCACATCCTTCATCCTACCTAACAGCATCTAGTTCTTCTTTCTGCTCCTTCCAGGGTCTATTGGATTTGGTATATTTGGGAAAATACAGAATCAATCCACGTGCAGGTGGATTCACTGCTGAACCTGTCATCTCCTAGTTCCTGGGAATTGTGTTCTTTTTGCTCTTGGTCACTATGTGCGGATTCCCGAAACTACTGCTCCTTTTCCTTCTTTCTCCAAAGCAATGCTAATCTGAGGCCATTCTAACTGGCAGATATTTATGAAGTTTCAGAGGCTATAGTATAAGTGGCAAGCTACTGCCAAGCCTATGTTGCTCATCATGGGCCCCCTTTGTTGCTTTCCAAAAGGTCAAACTGCTCAAATTTCCATGCACTTTTTATGATAACACTGGTGCATTTGGTTTTACTAGTTCTGTTTAACAACAGGTGGCATAAGTCTCATTATGAATCAAGCTGTATTGTATTCACCATTCTCAGGTAACAGAAAGGCTTTAAGCCTGGAATGTTGTCAACCTTTCAAAAATTAAGATCTGATGGCTGGAATTATATGCAGAAAAGCATAGTGGTTAAAGCATAGTGGTTCACCTTGACATTACTACCTTAGGTGAATTTCTTGTCTCTCTCATGCTGTATTATCCCATTCTTAAAGGGAACTCTGTCATAGTAATACCATCTACCCCTTAGGTGAGGATTAAAATGAGATGATAAATGGTCAAAATTTACTACTCTGCTTATTTTATAGTATGTGTCAATACATAGTACCTATTTTGGTTATTAATATTATATATGAATCCAAGGAATCTGAATCATAAGAAATTTATACTTCCATAGTGTACTGATCTTTTAGAAATGTTTTTGATTGCAAATAACCATTATGGGTTTAGTTAATTTACAGAACACAGTTGGGGATTGGCAATTAGGGACTGATTCAGTGCTCAGCAATGTCATGAAGGGCCCAGACTCCTGCGGTCTCCCTGCTCTGCCCTGCTCAGTGTGTGGTTTGCATTTTCAGACGTGTTGGAATCATGGTCACAGGATGGCTGCTGTACCATCAGGCACACAACCACATTCCAGGCTGAAAGGAAGGAGAAAGGTGAAGTTATCAAAGGTCTTCTCATACTAAAGATTTGCCTTTTATTTCAGGAAGGGATGCCGTCCCCAGGCCCTTCACTCAGATCTCACTGGGCAGAACTAAGTCACATGGCCATCCCTGGCTGAAAGGCTGGAAAGTCAAATATTTATCATCTCTGTCTCAGCAAAAGTGGAAAGCACAGCAAAAGTAGGGGATGGATATTGATGCCACCTTTATCATCTGCCCCTAGTGTTAGAACCCAGAACTGCCTCCGGGCATAGCAAGCCCCCCCCTTTGTATCACCTACAGCAGCTGCACCCCAGCCTTGAATCCCTCCAAGGCCTCACCCCCAACCTAGTTCTAAGAAAAATGTGTTCTAGTTATTGGAAAACCCACCCACTGTTCAAGTGACCCTCATTCCAGATAGTTTCCCTAGCAATGACCAGCCACCCGATCACCTGCCCTTACCATAAAAGGTACCTACTTCCCTTAAACTACATACCTTCTAGATTACATCAGCCGGCAACTCGGCGCCAACTGAGCTCAACCTATAGAAAATGTACAAGACATACTTGTTTTAAACCATCCAATCAGCACCCCCTCTTCCTGAACCCTGTAATGCATAGAAGTCACGGGACCAACTTAATTCCTTTATAAGCAGCTTTCCCCTTGCTGCCATTGCTGCTCTCCCGTTTAGAGACAGCCATTCTGTCTTTCAGGCAATAAACTTCGCTGCTGGAGTTCTCGTGTCCTCCTTTCCTGAATGAGTGAATCGGGTAACTGAAGAACCCCCCTTTCACCTAGGAGCTGGTATAATTTGGAGGATGGAGATGGTCACTTCTTAGGAAGGTGGCATCATTTCCCCAGCCCAGGGACCTAGGGAGAGTAGAGTGGCAGGATGTGGGCACATGTCTAAGTATTTTACCTCGAGCCAAGTCCTGGAAGACGTAAGGGGAGTCTGCTTCTTTTTAACTTTAGCTAATACTTGTCAAGTGGCTGCTATGTAACTGCAACTCCACAGTTGAGTCATGTTGACACAATCACATCTTCAATGGTAGAGGAACACATATTATAAAACTGTATGATATCCACCCATAGAAATATGCACATGGTGCTGTGGGGGAAAATACAGAGGGAATGTTTGGGTCAGATTGGAGAGTCAGGGAAGGCTGACCAAAGGAGGTGACACTCTAGCCAAGTTTTGAAAGATGACAAAGATTTGGGAAGGTAAACAGGAGTTAAACAGCACTATAGGTAGAGAAAATATGTGCAAAGGCCTGGGGGTAAGAAGACCCCATGGATGACTCAGAGAACTCCGAAGATTGTGTTAGGATTGGAGCTTAGGGTCCATGTATGGGCCTCAAGAGAAACAGGACTGGGGAGCTAGGCAGAGGCAGGCTCCAGAAAGCTTTGTTTACCAAATGAAGAAATTGAGCCATTGAAGGACTTCAAGTCAGGGAATAATAGGATCAAATTTACCTTTAAAACTGCTTTAGCAGGCGAGGTAGAGGATGGACTGGGAGGAGGGAGGATGACATCAGGGGCCGAACAATTAGAAAGTACTTGAAAGAATCAAAGAGAAACAGTGAGTGTCCGATCCACTGTGGCTTCGGAGGGCATTTAGGGGAGATTTGGGTGAGGCTGAGGAAGTACAATGGAGAGGCTGGGTGATCGACTGGATCACTGTGTTAACGAGAAATCAGGGATCAGCCCACGTTTCTGCTCAGGTGATCCGGTGGATGTGCTGGCTCTTGGTGAGCTAGGAATATTCAAGAGAAACAAGACAATTTTTGAGGAAAGATGAAAGGTTTGACTTTGGACAACTTGCCACTGAGGTGCTTGTAATTCTTTATGACCATTTCAGTGCTTATTTGCTTTAATGGTATTAGATTTGACAACCTGTCTTTGGACATAGTCCTTAAGTAGGTTTTAAATAAGCTTTAATTTTAAGGAGATAAGTTCTCCAGTTGGGAGAAATAATTTAATAACTTAGCATGTTGTATAAGAACATATAACATTTTAAAGTGGGTATATAGAAACAAGGTGCTAAATTTGAATAACAGTTAAAATGTACTGATGACAGTTTCACAACTAAACAAGTGCTATAAAATAGACTTTTTAGTAATTTCTAATTTGTTCTCATATAATAGTTACTTTTGTGAATTATTGATGGTAAACTACAGATACATAATGATTGTGGGTTTAAGTTGTGAATTCAGCAATATCATTCTGATATGATAAAATGGCAAATGACTTGAACTACAATATAAAATATCAAATGTAACCAGTACACTAAAATCAAGAGGGGATTTATTATTGATTTTAGGGTAATACCTGATTAGTGTATCGTTCATGAAAGGAATTTAGAAACTCAGGCTATTTTAGTTATTGCTAGATCAACAAGGTCTTTCCTCTTAGTAAATTAAAGTGGTATCGCTTTTATCTACCGTGTTAGAACAAGACACATTACTTCCATTTGCCTGAAAATTTTATGTTGGATATACAAATTCCCATCTCTGGAGGGAAAAAAATTATGGTAAAGATGTGAAAGGAGTCAGAGGAATAAAGATGTCTCCAATGGAAATAGTGTGTGGCAATCTCATGAAATACATAACCTAAACAAATGTTTACGACAGCCCCGAGTATGTGGAGACTGAGGGAAGATGGAAGGTGAGGACCCATTGCCTCTGAATGTGAGGGGGAGGTGGGGAAGACGGGAGAGCCATGAACTGGGGTCATGAGTGTTAGCCGGGCTTATTTTCTCTCACTCCCTAAGGTAGCCACAACATTAGAAAGACCTTTCAGTCTTGCTTTCACCAAATTCTTCAAAGGGACGACTCAAGCAGCTTCAGTAAGAATGCCTAGTGTACAGACATCTGTGAGGCTTGGGGCAGGACCGGCCCTCTGGGGAGCCCCATGGAGCACTTTGGGGACAGCAGGTGCTGGGTCACCCGCAGGGTGTGCATGAGCACCAGCCACAGGCCCAGCCTGCAAGGAATGGCAAGGGTCCTGGTGGTAAAAGAAAAGGGCTCCCCATCTACCACTGGGAGACTCCCAGAGGGGTAGGCGACAGCATTCTGCAGGGCCCTGACTCAGCTCTGCCAAAGGAATTACTGGGGAAGCAACTTTGGGGATTGAGTTCAGACGTGAAGAGAGGGGAGGAGGCATTCTGCAGTACACAGTATAGGCTTCCCTTTTGTCCCCCTTAAGGTCGTTCACTGAAAGGAAATCCCCAGGGAAATGCAGACCAAGGTGGAAGGCGCTCTTCAGGGATCAAAGACATTCAGGAGGTGGTGGTCCATGGGAGGGACTGTCTCTGGGCGTCAGGGTTTGGCACAGAAGAGCTTGGCACACACACCCTTTCCGGGTGAGCTTGTGAGTGATTCCTGCTTGTAGAGAACAATTCTAGGGAACTGTGTGTAGGGACCTCTGGGTGTCACGAGGGCAAGAAATGAAAGGATGGCTGAGTTAAATGAATTTGCAACATTCAAGACCTATGGGGAACTGGATGCAGGCTTGTGATTGGGTTATGATTGGTGAGAACACCAGGTTAATTTTGCCATTTTCCTTGTATATCCCGACCTTGGGTGTATTAGAGTTCAAAAAAATTCAAGGAATTCACAAATTTAGAGCTAGGCTTGATCATGCTTCTTCGGAGATATGAGAATGATAGAGAAGAAGCTGGGGTGTCTGCGGCCTTTTGTGCCCTCCCTGCCACATCCTCTCAGCCTCACCTCTGATTTCAGCAATGGGCAGAACAAATAGTTCTGTGTGGGCCTGGACTCATTTCTTGCGGACACACTCTCTCTCACCTGCATGTGTCTCCATTTTCTGCACAGGTCTTGTCCAGTGCAATGGGACAGGATGGCAGTGGGTGTTTACTCAGCCCACCTGCTTGTGCAACTCACTGCACGGAAGGAGGAAGGCTTCCTGGATCGCCAGGTGGAAGGCTTTCTGCTGAGCGTGTGATTGGTCTGTGGCGAGAATGGGAAATAGCATCTCTCATATGTTTACGTCTCTGAGATTTGGCAGGGATATTTACATGAGTGTTAGCTCACTCAGACTAATGCGCCTGCTGCACAACTCCAGGGAGAGCCCCTTACACAGCTAGGACGCGAACGGTGGCTCTTGGACTGTGCTGTGCATAGCCTCCATGGCCGCACTTGCTTTACTTGCCTGTCCAAGAGAGATGCCAGAAACTCACTTTCCTGGTTTCCTTTGCAGTTAGATGTGACCTAAACTCCGCCCATCAGACACACACGTGTGACAGTGAGACTTTGGGAAGTGAGCAGTGTGGGGGGCAAGCACCCTGGTACTGGGAATGATGGTGGTAGGGGCATCTATTCAGGGCAGCAGATCTGCTGCCCATGCACGATACCAGGTGTGATCTGCAGGGTCTCTGGGGGCCCACTACTGTGATATGGTTTGGGCATTGTTCCCAGCTCTGCCCTCCAGGCCTGGTTCTTGGTCGGTCCTCCCACAAATTTTATAACCTATGTAAGATTCCTTATTAAATTAATTTCCTGATTCACTAGGTGTGGAATGCTTGGCTGAATGAATATGTGTCCATCCCATCCCCACCCCACCCAATTTTCATGTTGAAGCCTTAACCCCCAGGGTGATGGTATAAGGAACGGGCTTTTGGGAGGTAGTTAGATTTAGGTGAGATCATGAGGTCAGGGCTCTTGTAATGCAATTAGTGCCCTCATAAGAAGAGGAAGAGACACCAGAGCTCCCTTCCTGTCCTGTGAAGACACAGAAACAAGGTGGTCCTCTGTAAGCCAGGAAGAGGACTTTCACCAGGACCTGAATCAGCTGGTACTTTGATCTGGGACATCTGGCCTTCATAACTGTGAGAAAATAAATGTCTGCTGTTTAAGCTACTCCATCTATGGCATTTGTTATGGCAGCCTGAGTGGACTAATACACTTGCTCTATCACCTTATTAGTTAGGATATTGTTTCAGCATCTAAAACAGAGGCTCCACAAACAGGGTGGAAATTTTTTCTCTCTCATGTAATAACACAGAGTTGATGTGGTGGCTTCAGAGTGTTGATGAACCTGTTGCCTTTCCCTAGACTGTTGCTATTATCTGCCAGTTTGGTCCACCAACATTCTGGCATTGTAACCAGTCAGGAAAAGGAGGAGAGGGGTGCCTCTTCCGTTTAAGGGACTTGGAAGTTGAACACATCACTTCCACTTACATTCCATTGGTCAGAACATAGTTATATGGCCAGACCTAGCTGAAAGACAGTCTAGGATATATTGTCTTTATACTGAGTGGCCTTAGCCCAGCTAAGCACAGGGAAAAGAAAGGGAGAATGGATGCTGGAGGGACACTAATAGTTCCTGCCACAAAGTGTGTTCTATGTTTGCAGTTGAAAACCTTTACTGATTAAAGACCATTTGGAGATTTTGTTAACTTACAGAACTCATCTAAACTCTTGGGTTTATTTTTTCTTTCCTTCTATTATTATTTTGAATAGTCTGTCATAATCTGAGAAGAAGCAGGCCAAATCAAAATAACTTCTTTAGGACTGTTAGTTAGATTTCTCACTTTTTCAATCCACCCTACATATTTCTGCTTTAATTTTTTGGATCATAGCTCTGATGACCTTACTTTCTTCAATGTTTATAAGCCATCACAGGCTCTCCAGTCCTTCCAAGAATAGCACACGCAAGGATCTGAGGTAAGGAAAAACATGAAAACAGTAGGCAATGGCAAATAGCTTGGTGTGACTGCAGCACGTTATGGGGGAGAACAGGTATCAGAGGAAGGCGGAGCTCGAGACATAGCAGGATCTTAGATGTCAAGATAAGGATTTCATTACAGTGACAGAGGGACCCACTGGAGCACTTTAAACATGATCAGTTTGCATTTTAGAAAGCTCATTTTATTTGCATTAGTCTCAATTCTTGCCAAAACCAAAAGCTGACTAGCTAATCAGGCAGAAAAAAAGATTTAATTATAATGATATTGGGTCAGAGAATGATTAGGAATCTGGTTTGAGGCTCAACTTCCATGAACCGTGTCCCAAGCCAAATGGCAGA
Source organism: Phataginus tricuspis (assembly GCA_029783875.1). NCBI lineage: Eukaryota > Metazoa > Chordata > Mammalia > Pholidota > Manidae > Phataginus > Phataginus tricuspis. The sequence continues at coordinate 12,448,581 of JAQQAC010015287.1, forward strand.
ACTGGCTTGATGAGGAAACTGTCCTTCACCCGTCAGGGTCACCACTGAGCGAGCGCTGGCTGCTACGTCTGCCCTGCTGCCAGCCAGTCAGCATATGGACTGTCCACAGACTCTGGCACTGAAGCCTTTTCTGCATCCTGGAAATCCAGGATTGGATTCTGGAAGGCTGGATGCCTTGGCCACCAAGCAAAGGCGATTCTGCACGAAGCCAGTGTCCTCAGCTGTGTACTGCTAATGTGAATTCTCAGTGAGGAATCTGATTGGTGGAGCCTATCTGCCTGCAGAGAAGCCTGAGGAAGTCAGTTTCCTGAGTTGTTTCCTCAGACATAGAAAGGATGTTCACATGGTATTGGCCAGCCAGAAAACATAATAAATAAATATATAAATGTCCCCATCAGTAATTTTTTCACATTGTCTGGTTTTCTGGAACTACAGTCTGGACCCAGGCGTTTGTCTTGAGCCGAGGCAAGAGGACAAGCAGGGATTCTGTTCGCTGCGTAAAGCAGAGCTTGTGTTTCCAGTTCCATGTTTTCAATAACAATCACATGTTTGTACACTAATATCATTGCCAGGCATTACGGCAGATACTTTTATGACACATCCGCTTAACTCTTTTGTACATCAACTCCCCACCATTATACAGATGAGCAAACTGAGACTCAGAGCTAAAATGACAAGAAGGTTAGGGACCTTGGAAGGGACGGCAACACAGCTCTTTCCAAGTCTCTGGCTCTTAAGTCCTTTCCCATTACACTACACTGCATAGGAAACTCTGGAGTTTTCAAAAATTAGAAAATGATTTAATAAGTTACTAATTATTGGTAGTTGGGCACTCATGTGGTTTGTAAGAAAACAGTGACTTCCTTTCCAAGTAAACACATGGTGCTGCATACTCATTCTGAGTTTTTTAGTTATCCCAGGGCCTCTAGGGACCTCTAGGTACCATTTTTTTTCCCCTAGAGAAGATATAAACCCACCAGTGTCCCTAGAGCTGACTAAGTAATAACTCTCAGGGTTGCTGTGGATGATGGACCGACTCATGAGTTGGTGGTAACTGGGCCTTTGGCAGGGAAAATAGTGAAGGCAAAATTTGGATCCGGTGTGCTCGCTTCGGCAGCACATATACTAAAAATTGGAACGATACAGAGAAGATTAGCATGGCCTCTGTGCAAGGGTGACACGCAAATTATGAAGCGTTCCATATAAAAAAAGAAAGAAAAAATTGGATCTGGTGCCTAGCATGCTCCTGACTTCCAAAGCTTATTTGGGTTGGGTTTATACCTCATACTTAGTATAATGTAGTAAGTTCTTCATGATAAAATCAATTTGTTCATTGTTTATCATATTGATGTTGGCCTTTCTACTTTTTTTACTGTTGATTTTTTTTGAGTTGTTTTAATGAAATCATTGTTACAGTATATGGCAGGCCCCTTTACTTAATTAAAAAAATATTTTACTGATCTGTGAAATCTGAAAGACTATTTTGCTTCAAAGAAGAAGGTCTATTCTATTTGGAAGTATTTGTGTATGTGTGTGTGAGACAGAGAGGTTTTTATATTGTCAGGAAAAGAAAATGCACACACACATACATGGTTCCTTACTGAACAATACTGTAATCTACCTCTTTTAATCCTTTATTTCTTTTTAATCCTTTTAATTGACTGCAGCCAGATTTGGAATCTCATTGTTGCCTCCAAGTGCTGGTCATTCCATTTCAATATCCCTGCCTAATGATTCACTTCCAGGTTCAGCCAGATCTCAGTGGGGGGCCTCCCTAGATCCTGCCTTCCCAGGTGTCACCACCTATGGGGTTTGTGGCTTGGAGAAAATAAGCACCCAACTACGCATCTCATATGTGTTAGAATTCATGTGACAACCTCAAAATACGTATTTTTATCAAAGATGTAAGCAGACGTAAGGCTGGAGTATATTTTATGAGCACGGGTTCTCCAGGGCCCTGTGTTCTCATGAGAGGTGCACCAGGCTGAGGGGCACACAATCCTGCCAAACCGGGGCCAGGTCCTTAAAGTCATGGGAAACTCCGAATGGGGACTTTCATGTCTCCTATAACCCCAACCAGGTCACCCTGGAGCTCTGGCACTGTCATCTTACAGGATTGCAAGCCACATAATTGGGAGGTAATAGTTAGGTCCCAGGGACCATTTCTCATAATGCCATTGGTGCCATTTTGTTATATTGTTTCCAAGAGTACACATCACGAAAGTGACTGGCCATTGCACAAATACAGCTGCATTTCGCCTACCTAACCATGACCTGTCCAAGGCATATGCAGGAAAACATCTCCTGCAGTACGAGGCCAGGAGAGACCCAGCACCACAGCCTTGCCAGGCGACTCCCACCCCACCCCCAATCACCTTCTCTATTTTACTCATCAACACTTCTAATACTGGGCTGGGCTCTGAACAAGGAGTCTGCTCCTTCTCTGTTTCTACCCTATTTTGTCCTCTTTACTTCTGCTCTCTCCAAGTAAGAATAAGCTATCAGGCATGAAGGTGGCTGCGTGGTGGGGTAGATGTGGCTCCAGGAGAATGATTCCAAGACCCCCATTGTCTGTGTGAGACCCTAGAATTAGCATAAGAGAAGCCATTTTAACAAAACCTAACTGTGTGAATCTAGGTGAAAGACAGAACAGGGCTGAGTCTGTCCTTTGTGCCTAATCTCTCAGTGAGGCCTAAACTGGGCCAGAAAAAAACCTTGAAAAGTCCCCTGAGCACAAGAAGGCAGGAAGGTCTTATCTCAAGGCCGGCCATCTGTGCCCAATGCTCCAGGCGTACGAGATGTACGTGCCTTAAGAACACGGACAAATGGCCACAGGGGCCTGTGGACCTCAGTAAGGACTAACAACCATCCACCTGACCATAGATAACATACTTTGCAAGTCACATCATTACAGTCAGGCCAGCCGAACTTAGCCAATAACAACTGTTTAACTTCCAAAATCCCCAATCAGCTTATGCTAAGTTAGAATCCCCTCTTCCAGAACTTGTAATGTATAAAACCCCTGCCTAACCTGAGTTCAGGGCTCACATTCCTGACCCGCTGCATCGGTGAAGAGTGTGAGTCCAAGCTCGAGCTTGAAATAAATGACCCTTTTGTGTTTGCATCGGAGTCGGCTCCTTGGTGGTCTCTTGGGGACTCGCGACTTGGGCACAACAGTCTGCAGTATCCCGATCTTTTGGGGAGCTTGCCTGACCCTGAATACAACCTGCTGCGTCTCAGGGTGTGCAGGAATGACTGTAGCCAGCCTAAACGGCAACCCTTGATAAAGCCTGCTTGCTAGGCTGGCTCTTGGGTGGGATCTGGGAATTTAGATCTCAGGAGCGTTCCCACTTAGGTGACGAGTGGCTCAGTGTGCCCAAGCTGTTTGTACAAACAATGTGGTTTATGCTGAACACCTGCCTGACCGTGAGCATGGTCTTGGGGATCTCTTGGCGCACGTCTGTGAGTGTACGCTTCTCCCTTCATCACGATCATTTCTGTGTCTCTGTGTGCCTTCCCATATCTGGCTAAAGCAAACCCAGACTACATTCCAACACGTCCTGCAGATGCTTTCGCCCTCTGCATTTAAAGGTGAGCAAACTGAAACTTGAAGCAGTTCAGGGTGTGCTAGGCTGGTGAGCTGTGGAACTGGAATCCAAATCCAGATCCTCCTCCTACCTCCCACCACAGGGAACGCCAGAGGACAACCACACTTCCCATAGCTGCGGATGCTTCCCTTACTCTGCTGGCTCCCAAGGCTCCAGGCAGGGTGCGGCCTCTGGGCTCATGGAGGCTGTGCTTAGGCATGGGCGAGCCGGTCACCCCGAGGAAGTCCGCTGCCCAGTCCCATCTCCATAAGTCCTCAGGCCCCGTCCTCTACATTATAACAGACATTTTTGGCATCTCAGCTTCATTGGTTGAGACCACCATTGGGTTCAGGCTTTAGTCAGGCCAGTGAGTGAGCCGTGAGGATCCGTCTGGCTACAGGGACTGTCAGCACCTGGCACCTGGAACAGCAGGCAGGCAGTGTGTTCACCATCTCCTTACACTCCTCCCTTCTGGCCTAGCCTCTCGAGAATCCTTGTTCCCGCCTATTCCCCGGGGATTCGGAGCATCCACAAACCAGGCATTCCTTCTGATGTGAAACTCTGTCCTGGAGCTGTTCTTTTAATTGGCTCCCGAGGGGAATCGTGGGATCTGAATCTATATGGGTTTAGGGATGTGATAGAGGACAGGGGCAGGAGGACAGCTGCCAGGAGACTTACTCAAAAAGGGCATTGCCGAGCCAGGCAGGGTGGAGTCAGTCTCATTAGATAGGGGAGGATGCTTGCTTCTCCTGGTGGGGGAGACTCAGAGGTTTTGGAGATTCAAGAATCCACTCCGAGTCATCCACATTTTCAACATCCATATTTTAAGTCTTTTTTTTTTTTGTAACTCTGATTTTGGGGAGGATCATTTTTGGTCAGATCTGATTAGGTCACTGCTGTTTTTACCTTGTATTCCGGCTAATAAAGAGCTTGGATGGGGAAAGCAGCAGCCCTGCCATTTTCTTGTTATTCCCTTGGGCTAACGTCAGACATAGTCTTCCGCCTGAGTTTTGTTTACGGATGGATGCTCTAGTTCGCTAAGGCTTCTGTGGCAAAAATACCGCAGACTGAGTGGTTCAACTGATGGAAATCTGTTGTCTCACAGCTCTGGAGGCTAGAACGAGATCAAAGTGTTGGCAGGCTGGCTTCTTCCAAGGTCTCTGTCCTTGGCCTGTAGATCTCTGTGTCTGCACACGGTCTCCCCCGTGTCCATTTTTGCGTTTACATTTCCTCTTCTAATATGGATATTAGTCATATGGGGTGAGGCTCCGCCCTGATGAGCTCACTTTAACCCGATTACTTCTGTAAAGATCCTGCTCCAAGGAAGGTCACATTCTCAGGTTCTGGGGGTTAGGACTTCCACGTGTGAATTTTGGGAGACAAATTCAGTCTATAACAAAGGATATCTTCTTAAGACACTTTTGTATTTAGTAAGGGCTAGCTTATATAACATTCTATAAGATAGTTCTCAAATTGGCTAAACTAGTAGTACTGGGAAACTGGTAACTCACAGCAATTCTCTGGAAGTGAATGATAGGTTGAGGTGCTGCCACAGACCCTTGTGGTGGAATTCCTACTTTTCCCTCCCGATCCCTCACCTGCCTATGTATGACACAGCCCTTATCACCTATGGACCAAGTTGGGGCAGAGTCAAGCCATGCACTAAACATTAGTAAGGCTTTATTTCTTATTCTCTTAAGATAAAAAATAAATGCTTATTCAGATTCTAGAATTTTCTTCCAACTTTTGAGAACACTATTTTATTGAAGTGTTTTTCTGGCCCAAATCGAGGGGTTTTTAACTTGCAAGAATAAGGGCAAATTTTAGAGAGAATGAAAGAAACCTGGCTGTACTTGATCATTAAATAGTTATTTTGGTTAAGCATTAGAAAGGGGTCCTTCCACTTGGGGCTGAAGAGTTGTTACCATTGATTTAAAGGAGAGGTATAAGGCAAAAGGTGCCCATGAAGAGCTTGACCAGTGGTGTAATTAGCAAAATGGACCCTCATTCAAAGGAATTCCAATTCAAAAGTTATATATGTACTACAACACCTTGCAGAGCTAAACAAGCTTAGGATGACAGTATATTTGCACATCACTTTACTAATAGTGAAGCAGCAATCATTTTGATGGAATAAAACATTTATTACATGAGGAAACTTTGAGGCTTCAAATTTAAAATCAACAAAATAAAGATAATATTCTGCTAATGCAACAATGGTTTTGATAATATTGGGCATTAGGAAAACAACAATTTATTCAATATCCACTGTTTTCACCTGTTTGGGTTTCTATGCTGAACAGTGCTAACTAATTCTGTTTTGGGCTATATACGATAGTTTTTATAAAATAATTTTGGATTGTTTTATTTAGCCCAGTGGTTCCCAAATTGTGATGTGCATCAGAATCACGAGAGAACTTGTTAAAGCACGGGCTGCTGAACCCCACTCCCCTCTGAGACAGCATGTCAGGAGATGGGGTGGGTAAGAGCTTGTATTTTTAATAAGTCCCCAAGTGGTGTGTGGGGACCACACACTCTGACAACCTCTGCTCTGATTTCTAATTGACTGATTTCTTCACTTGTAGATCATTTTTGATAACTTTTTGTCTAAAATTGAAGGAACTGGAAGAGTCTAAATGCCTGTTATTTGATATTCTTTTAGAAAATATTGCCTTTGATTAATTTACACAAAGGTGTGATTGTATTGGTAGTAACTCTAAGTTACAAGAATTTTCTTTTGTATTGCTCTAAATCTCTCACAATGAACTTCTCATCTTTTTTCTTGGAGTATGAAATACACATGAAAATCATCAGCTCTATTTTGTGTTATTGTTTAGGGAGTTATGCATAATATTAAATTTAGTACTCATTTCTGCATTGCTAGCTTGGCAAAGGAGGATTTACAATTGTTCCCTGTTTATTTAAAAATAGATTTTAGGCCCCATTTCAGTGCAGTAGATGTTGCTTCCTTAACAGTTATTTTAAAATTCATTTCCTATTTTAAAAACTTGATTATATGATGTTTCTAGGTAACATAAAGTTATTAAATATCAGTTATAATTTTTCTTGGTAAAAATTGTTGCTGTTGCCTTAATGTTTGGTAAGATTTTTCCATTAGTATTGTAAATAATAGAAGAAAAGATTTTTGAGTATTATTGTTAATTCAAATAGCCCAGAAACTTTTATTACCTTTTATTAATTAAGAGAAGATTTTTCACAGTGCTTTAAGTGTGGAAAACTCAGTGTTATTGCAATTGTAGGCATAAAGGGACCAGTAATTTATTTAGAATTTATTATTTTTAATATAGAGTCTGATTGGCTTGAAACAGAACTTGACACAAATCTCAAGAATTGACACGGTAGGTAAAAAAAATGTGTATTTTGAACAATGTCAAAACAATTAGATACTTCTAAATAACTTTTTCCTTGCTAGTAAAGAAATTTAGATTCTGGACCAGGTAGTGAGCTCGGTATTTCCCTTACACTTATTTCTATGCCTGAATACACCCCAATTCTTGTGTTTGCTCTACCATAGCCCTGCCTATGACACTTCCAAAGCTCCAGATCACTAAAATTTAGAGTCCCCCAAATCCATACAATTCTAAGAGCTGAATCATCTTCCCTAGCAACAAAATCAGGAAATGTTTCCTTGCTAGCTATTTACCTCCTTTTTCAAAAATTGGATCTTTTGCAATTTAGATGAAATTGAACTGTTTGGAAATATTTTGAGTTGTATAAACAATGAAGGAAAAATATGGAGGTTCTTTAATTTATCTAGTTAATTATGGTCCTAAATATGGTTCAAGCAATTAACACTTTAATTTTGCATCTTAAGACTTAACTGTGTTATAAATCCGAAAGCTGTTCAATGCCTATATCATACTGTAGTATGATAAATAAAACACAGATAATTTTAAGTCAAGTACTTATGTTGCCCACTAAATAGTTTTTTTTAGGCAAAGTTGTTAATTCTTTATTACTATGTTGTGTAAGGAGGTGAAAAATTTCACTTAACAGAAAATTCTCATTTAAAACCATAATGAAGATTATAAGAAAAACAGGCAGAGAGGATTAAAGATGGTGGCATAAGAGGTGAGACAGAGGCTTCCTCCTAAAACTGCATATAATACAAAAATATAATTACTACAACTAATCCTGAAAGAGTAATAGGAAACAGGGCTGCGCCAAACTGCATACACCTGGAGAAAAGAATAAACCTCATGGAACAGGGTAACATACCAAAGCCATGGCCTGGCAAGACCCAAGCCTTTCCCCCACCCCAGCTCACCAGCGGGAGGAAGAGAAACGGAGCGGGGAGGGAGTGGAGGCCTGGGACTGCTGAATACCGAACTCTGGAGATCTTCTCTGGGAGCACAAACCTACATTTCAGGGTGCTTTCATGGTACTCTCGTGATTATGGGGTTGGAAAGCTAAGAAAGGAAGAATACCTGGAGAGACTGAGATTCCAGCTGCTTGTGGAAAGCAGGGATCCATATCTGGCTGCTCTGGGACAAAAGAAAAACAGGCAGTCTGAGAGACTGCCTAACAGCAAGAGGGCTTCTAAAGGCACAAGGATTTCACAGAGCTTACTGCTCAGGAGAAAGGACACATAGACAAAATTGTCTGGGTGCAGTCTGCCCAGCAGGTTGGGAACTTTTTCGATCTTCAGGTGCTCCAGCTTCCTAGCTGGCTACACAGCTCGAAGGACCCCCTCCGTGATACGCAGCCTACTGTGCCTTTCTCCCAGCCAGCCCCACCTGGCTTGCAAATCGGCAAACCCTACCCTGGCGTTAGGCCAGCCAGAGGGAAGCCCCATCTACAGCAACTTCAAACGCAAAGCATAGAGTCTTATACCTGTGTGCTCGGCCCACTGGTTCTGGCAGTGGAGACAGGCATAGCATCCAGGAAGCAGGAAACAGCTCTTTCCTCCCCCCAGGCACCAATACTGCTCCCCTGCAACCCCCAATATTGCTTCAGAGGCTGAGCAGTTCCAGAGAGTAGAGCTTTTGGGCACTAGAGGGCACCATATACAAATATGAAATGCCAAAGAAACCTGGTTCAAACTAAAATTATGAATACAACACCTGAGAAAGATTCAAATGAAACCAACCTCATGAATCTTCCTGAAAGGGATTTCAAAATAAAAATCATTAACATGCTCATGGAGGTACAGAAAAATATTCAAGAATTCAGGAATAAATTCCAGTCAGAGATTCAGTCATTGAAGAGCACAATGGACAGTATTAAAAGCAGATTAGATACGGTGGAGGAGATGATAAATGAAATAGAAATTAGAGAAGAGGAATACAAAGAAGCTGAGGTACAGTGAGAAAAAAGGATCTCTAAGAATGAAAGAATATTGAGAGAACTGTGTGACCAATCCAAATGGAACAATATTCGCATTATAGGAGTACCAGAAGAAGAAGAAGAGAGAAAAAGGGTTAGAAAGTGTCTTTGAGGAGGTAATTGCTGAAAACTTCCCCCATCTGGAGAAGGAGATAGTCTCTCAGGCCATGGAGGTGCACTGATCTCCCAACACAAGGGACCCAAGGAAGACAACACCAAGACATATAGTAATTAAAATGGCAAAAATCAAGGATAAGGACAGACTCTTAAAAGCAGTCAGAGAGAGAAATAAGATCGCATACAAAGGAAATCCCATCAGGCTATCATCAGACTTCTCAGCAGAAACCTTACAGGCCAGAAGGGAGTGGCATGGTATATTTAATGTAATGAAGCAGAAGGTCCTTGAACCAAGAATACTTTATCCAGCAAGATTATCATTTAAATTTGAAGGAGTTATTAAACAATTTCCAGATAAGCAAAAGCTGAGAGAATTTAGCTCCCACAAACTCTCTACAGTGTATTTTGGATGGACTGCTATAGATGGAAGTGTTTCTAAGGTTTAATAGCTGTCACCAGAGGTAATAAAACCACAGTAAAGAAAGTAGAACAGTTAATTACTAAGGAAATGCAAAGTTAGATCAACTATCCCCAAAGTCAATCAATGAATAGACAAAGAGTACAGAATATGATACCTACTATATAAAGAATGGAGGAGGAAGAAAAAGGAGGAGAAAAAAAGAACCTTTAGATTGTGTTTGTAATAGCATATTGAGTTAAGTTAGACTCTTAGATAGTAAGTAAGTTAACCTAGAACCTTTGGTAACCAGGAATCTAAAGGCTGCAATGCCAATAAGTACATACCTATCGATAATTACCCTAAATGTAAATGGACTGAATGCACCAATCAAAAGACATAGAGTCACTGAATGGATAAAAAAATAAGACCCATCTATATGCTGCCTACAAGAGACTCACTTTAAACCCAAAGATATACACAGACTAAAAGTGAAAGGATGGAAAAGATATTTCATGCAACTAATAGGGAGAAAAAAGCAGGAGTTGCAGTTCTTGTATCAGACAAAATAGACTTCAAAACAAAGAAATTCACAAGAGATAAAGAAGGACATTACATAATGATAAAGGGGTAAATCCAACAAGAAGATATAACCATTATAAATATCTATGCACCCAACACAGGAGCACCTACATATGTGAAACAAATACTAACAGAATTAAAAGGGGGAAATAGAATGCAATGCATTCATTCTAGGACACTTCAGTACTCTACTCACTCTGAAGGACAGATCAACCAGACAGAAAATAAGTAAGGAGACAGAGGCACTGAACAACGCGTTAGAACAGATGGACCTAACAGACATCTACAGAACTCTACACCCAAAAGCCGCAGAATACACATTCTTCTCAAGTGCGCATGGAACATTTTCAAGAATAGATCATATACTAGGCCACAAAAAGAGCCTCGGATGGGTGGTAAGGGAGGGATAAGGTGGAAAAAAGGCTATTGCAATTAGCACACATAATGTAGCCAGTGTGGGGGTGGGGTGGGGGGATACAGGGAAGGCATATAACACAGAGAAGACAAGTAGTGATTCTATAACATCCTTCTACTCTGATGGACAGTGACTGCAGTGGGGTATGTGGTGGGGACTTGATAATAGGGGGAGTCTAGTAACCATAATGCTGCTCATGTAATTGCATATTAATAATAGCAAAATGAAAAAAACATGTATATACTTAAAAAAAAAAGGAGCCTCAGTCAATTCAAAAAGATTGAAATTGTGCCCAGCAGTTTCTCAGACCACAAAGGTATGAAACTACAAATAAATTATGCAAAGAAAATGAAAAATTCCACGAACACACGGAGGCTTCACAACATGCTCCTAAACAACCAATGGATCAATGACCAAATAAAAACAGAGATCAAGCAATATATGGAGACAAATGACAACAATAATTCAACACCAGAAAATCTGTGGGACGCAGCAAAGGCCGTGCTAAGAGGAATGTATACTGCAGTACAGGCCTACCTCAGGAAAGAAGAACAATCCCATATGAGCAGTCTAAACTCACAATTAACGAAACTAGAAAAAGAAGAACAAATGAGGCCCAAAATCAGTAGAAGGAGGGATATAATAAAGATTAAAGCATAAATAAATAAAATCGAGAAGAATAAAACAATAGAAGGAATCGATGAAAGCAAGAGCTGGTTCTTTGAGAAAATAAACAAAATAGTTAAACCCCTAGCCAGACTTATCAAGAAAAAAGGAGAGTCTACTCACATAAACAGAATCATAAGCGTGAAAGGAAAAATCACTACGGACAGCACAGAAATACAAAGAATTATTAGAGAATACTATGAAATTTTTATGCTAACAAACTGGATAACCTAGAAGAAATGGGCAACTTTCCAGAAAAGTACAACCTTCCAAGGATGACCCAGAAAGAATTAGAAAATCTGAACAGACCAATTACGAGCAATGAAATAGAACTGGTAATCAAAAACCTACCTAAGAACAAAATGCCTTTACCAGATGGCTTCACTGCTGAATTTTATCAAACATTTAGTGAAGACCTAATACCCATCCTCCTTAAAGTTTTCCAAAGAGTAGAAGAAGAGGCAATACCTCCAAACTCATTCTTTGAGGCCAACATCACTCTAATACCAAAATGAGGCAAAGACACCACAAAAAATGAAAATTACAGACCAATATCCCTGATGAACATAGATGCAAAAATACTCAACAAAATATTAGCAAACTGAATTCAAAAATACATCAAAAGGATCATATATCATGATCAAGTAGGATTTATTCCAGGGATGCAAGGATGGTACAACACTTGAAAATCCATCATCATCATCCACCACATCAACAAAAAGAAGGACAAAACCCACATCATCATCTCCATAGATGCTGAAAAAGCATTTGACAAAATTCAGCATCCATTCATGATAAAAACTCTCAACAAAATGGGTATAGAGGGCAAGTACCTCAACATAATAAAGGCCATATATGACTAACCCACAGCCAACATTATACTTAACAGCGAGAAGCTGAAACCTTTTTACCTAAGATCGGGAGGAAGACAAGAATGCCTACTCTCCCCACTTTTATTCAACATAGTACTGGAGGTTCTAGCCACAGCAATGAGACAAAACAAAGAAATACAAGGCATCCATATTGGTAAAGAAGAAGTCAAACTGTCACTATTTGCAGGTGACATGATATTGCATATAAAAAACCCTAAAGAATCTACTCCAAAACTACTAGAACTAATATCTGAATTCAGGAATATTGCCGGATACAAAATTGATACAGAAATCTGTTGCTTTCCTATACACTAATGATGAACTAACAGAGAAATCAGGAAAACAATCCCATTCACAATTGAATCAAAAAGAATAAAACACCTAAGAATAAACCTAACCAAGGAAGTGAAAGACCCATACTCTAAAAATTACAAGACACTCCTAAGAGAAATTAAAGAAGATACCAATAAATGGAAACATATCCCATGCTCATGGATAGGAAGAATTAATATGGTCAAAATGGCCATCCTGCCTAAAGTAATCTACAGATTCAATGCAATTCCTATCAAAATACCAACAGCATTCTTCAATGAACTAGAACAAATCTTTCTAAAATTCATATGGAACCACAAAAGACCCGAATAGCCAAAGCAATCCTGAGAAGGAAGAATAAAGCTGGGGGGATTATGCTCCCCAACTTCAAGCTCTACTACAAAGCCACAGTACTCAAGACAATTTGATACTGGCACAAGAACAGACCCATAGACCAATGGAACAGATTAGAGAGCCCTGATATAAACCCAACCATGTATGGTCAATTAATATAAGGAGCCATGGACATACAATGGGGAAATGACAGCCTCTTTGACAACTGGTGTTGGCAAAGCTGGACAGCTACATGCAAGAGAATGAAACTGGATTATTGTTTAACCCCATACACAAAAGTAAACTCAAAATGGATCAAAGACCTGAATGTAAGTCAAGAAACCATAAAACTCTTAGAAGACAACATAGGCAAAAATCTCCTGAATATAAGCATAAGCAACTTCTTCCTGAACACATCTCCTTGAGCAAAGGAAACAAAAGCAAAAATAAACTCATGGGACTACATCAAACTAAAACATTTCTGTACAGCAAAGTACACCATCAAGAGAACAAAAAGGCACCCTACAGTCTGGGAGAATATATTTGTAAATGACATATCTGACAAGGGGTTAACATTCAAAATATATAAAGAACTCACATGCCTCAACACCCAAAAAGCAAATAACCTGATTAAAAAATGGGCAGAGGATATGAAGAGACAATTCTACAAAGAAGAAATTCAGATGGCCAACAGACACATGAAAAGATGCTCCTCGTCACTAGTCATCAGGGAAATGCAAATTAAAACCACAATGAGATATCACCTCATGCCAATAAGGATGGCCAGCATCGAAAAGACTAAGAACAACAAATGCTGGCATGATGCAGAGAAAGGGGAACCCTCCTATGCTGCTAGTGGGAATGTAAATTAGTTCAATCATTGTGGAAAGCAATATGGAGGTTCCTCAAAAAACTAAAAACAGAAATACCATTTGACTCGGTATTCCCATTCCTTGGAATTTACCCAAAGAATACAACTTCTCAGATTCAAAAAGACATATGCACCCCTGTGTTTGCTGCAGCATTATTTACAACAGCCAAGATATGGAAGCAACCTAAGTGTCCATCAGTAGAAGAATGGATAAAGAAGAGGTGGTACATATACACAATGTAATACTATTCAGCCATAAGAAAGAAACAAATCCTACCATTTGCAACAGCATGAATGGAGCTGGAGGATATTATGCTCAGTGAAATAAGCCAGGCAGAGAAAGACAAGTGCTAAATGATTTCCCTCATTTGTGGAGTATAACAACAAAGCAAAACTGAAGGAACAAAATAGCAGCAGACTCACAGACTCCAAGAAGGGAGTAGGGGTTACCAAAGGGGAGGGGTGTAGGAAGGCAGGTTGGGAGGGAGGAAGATGGGGATTGAGGGGTATTATGTTTAGTACACATAGTGTGGGGGGTCACGGGGAAAACAGTGTAGCACAGAGAAGGCAAACAGCGAATCTGTGTCATCTTATTACACTGATGGACTGTGACTGCAGTGAAGTATGGGTGGGGACTTGATAATATGGGTGAATGTAGTAACCACACTGTTTTTTATGTGAAACCTTCATAAGAGTGTATATCAATAATACCTTAATAAAAAAAACCATAATGAAGCCTCTTTTCATTTTGTGTCCTTAACTGCTACAGTATTGTGCTTCTCAAACTAAAGAAGCTTCTTTGATTGATACAGTGATTTCTTTTTCTGTATTGAGTTGGGAACTAGTCATTTATTTGGATAGACATGATCTTTCCCTATTTATGTATCTTCAGAGGTTGCTTTTAGTGATTATTATTACCAACTTGATGTTCTATTATCAATAGCATAATATGCACTCTTTTAGTGGCTTTTCATGTTGTTAGAAAAAGAATAGCTTATACTTTGCTTGTGCTTTTCTTTCCTTAACATATGTTGAAATAAACTCCAAGGATGTTTGTGTGTTTTGTATTTCAGATGTATAATTTAAAAAGTATACGGAATCTGAAATAATTATTGTGCTATGAGAATGTAATCCATGTGGGCATAACATAATCACGTAACTATACTTATTTGATGCTGGTGAACCTGGAAAACAGTTTTCAAATTTTGACTATGTTTTGTCTTGACAAAATGCCATTTTGGGAAGTTGCTCCTCAAAGGAGATCTCTGTGAAATAGCCTCTGTAGGCATCAGATATTAAGTCTCTGTGAAATGAGGCATCTCTTCTAATGAACTTCAGGCATTTTTGAGTCTGTGGGAAGAAGATGAAAGGGCACCAGCCCCTTTCCCAGATGGGTGTAACTGTGGCCAAAATCGCTGTCGCCGCTCTGGTGGCAAGAGGAAGCACCATCTGTTATGGCAGAGCAACTGTGGCCCTGCTCCCAAGAAAACCACATCAGGGCCCTAGTTGGCTGTGAAACTAGAAAAGATAATTATGCTTTAAAACAAATTTCCTGTTTTCTCAAAGATGATGACTTTGATTATATATGAAAAAGTATATGTCTACAAAACTGAGGAAGTATGTGCTGAATTTTCACTTGACCGTTAGGGTTAAAATGCTAAGTTCTAGAGTCCGACTGCCAGAGTCTGAGGCCTGGTTCTGTCCCTTGTCCTGTGACTCTGGGTGGGTTATTCTTCTGTGCCTTGCTTTGCCATCTGTAAAATGGCCATGATAACCGTATTTATCTCAAATTAAATGAAACTGTGTCAGTAAGGAAGTTAGAGTACACAGTAAGCACCCAAGAAATGTTATTATTGTTATTATCATTGTCATCTAAATAATGAGCTCCTTTATTATATTGGAAATATTTTATCATGTGGTGTAAATGAAGAATCATTGGATTTGGTTCAAAATCAATGGGTTTTGATCTTGATTTTACCATCATGCCTATGAGATGCCTTGAGCAGTTGCTTAACCTCTGTGTGTGTGAATTTCATCACCTATAAAATGGGATAAGATGATATACAAGGACTCTTTCAGCAAAATTTAATTTGCCTCTTTTTATGACTTTTGCCAAAACTAATGGACACATTAAAAAAAACCTGTGCTAGTACTAAACCTACACTAGTTCTATCTACACATACATACACACCCCACTTATTGTGGGATTTACTTTACACATCCTAGGCTGATGCAGAACCATTGAGCAAAATAAGAACAGTAGGGACTCCTTTTGAGGTCACAATGATACTGCACTGCAGTATGGTATAATAAGGTAATATTTATGGCTTAAAGCATACGCAGGCACAACCAAACAAACTCAGCAACTTACAAATAAGAATTTTGGATATGAGTCCATGCATTTTGACAAGGCCTTTCGTCCTGGTATTCTGATATAGATTTACTTTGATAACAGCTTTCAAAGCTCACAGCATTAAAAGCAAAAAAAACTAATATGAAACTTACAGATTTATTACCACCATAGAGTCTGGGTTCTTCTGAAAGTTAAGACTGAATCAAAGTGTTGATGGAGGGGTGAGTCCAGTAAACAGAAGAGAAGGAGTGGAGAGAGGGACCAGGAAAGGGGAAAGCCTATATAAGGGTGTATTACCCAGGTCATGGGGGTTCGATTCCACCTGGACCTGAGCAGGACTCCGGCAGCCTCCCAGAGTTGGCCGTCTGCAGGATGCGACTGTGGACATTCTCCACCACCAGCCCAGTCATCCTCCACTAGTGGAGGGTTGTCCTAGGTATGTTAAGTGCCCTGCGTGTCCAGGCTATGTTTTCATGAGAACCAAGTGGCTCCTGAGAGCTCAGAGAAGGGCTGGAGGCAAGATGCAGAGGCTGGAAGTAAGGGTTTGGAGCAGCACAGTGGGTGTGAGCGTAAAGTAGCTGCAATTGCCTATTGTCCCTGTGACTCTCAGACTCCGAGCTGCCTCAAGGGGATGGGACACGATGCACAAAATGGGCTGCTACAGTTTCCCTTTAACATGACCACCTAATGCCTCATCCTCCTTGGACACACACTTTTCCTTGAGCTTCTTCCCATCATGGTGGCGAGAGTGAGTGTGAGGAATGGGACCACGGGTGTCGGGTGAAGGTCAGGGATATCTACATGATGTGGGGAAAACGGATAATGAAAAAGAAACAGTTTTTACAGTTCGATGCTGTTATTTTCACCGGGGGAAAGGCTCAGAAAGGGGGAAAGCTCAGGGGTAAGTGGGGGTAAGTGTCAGGGATGTTTGTTTGAAATAGTATGAAGCAATAAAAACAGTGTTTTCTTCTTTTGGATACAGTGTTTTGGCACAATTGACAAATGGCTGGTCAAAGTCTTCCCTTCACCCACTATGTTAAAACAGCCTGTTCTTACCAGCCACTGGGATCTATAAACACATCCAATGTAGTTGGATGTAAAAGGGAAATGTAAGTGGTTATGGTAATATAAGGTAATATTTATGCTAAAGTAAATGTAAGTGGGTTAAGGTATAATAAGGCAATAGTTATGCTGATGTCTGCACTAAGAAGACATACTGGGAGAGGCATATTTGGGTGATATATCATTCTTGCTATATAATTATGGAAGGGGTGATCAATATTTTGAACACAGCCCTTTTGACAATGATAATTTGTTACATGCTAAAAAAGTCATTTGACTTTCAACTTTTTAAAATGATCAAATTACAGGCTTAACAGATACTACCAGCTCTCCTAGGCTAATCCCATTCTTGACTCTCGTTCTTACTTCCGTCTATTTAAAAAATTATTCTATTTAAAAATTTGTATCTTCATTTATTGATTTTTCTCTGATATAAAAAATCGTGAAAAAAATACACATAACATAAAATTTGCCATCCTAACCATTTTTAAGTTTATGATTCAGGGATATTCAGTACATTCATAGTGTTGTGCTACCATGCATCTCCAGAACTCCTCCATTTTGCAAAACTGAGACTCTAAATCCATTAAACACCAGCTCCCCTTTCCTCCTTCCCCCAGCCCCTGGCAATCCCCCTTCTACTTTCTGTCTCTATGAATTCAATTACTGTAGGGACCTCTTATAAGTGGGATCACAGTATTTGCCCTCTTGTGACTGGCTTATTCACTCAGCATAATGTCCCTGATGTTCATCCATGTAGCAACATGTGTCAGAATTTCTTTCCATTTTTAGGGCTGAAGAATATTCCCTTATGTGTATATATGACATTTGCCTGTCAATTCATCTGTTGCTGGACACTTGCGTTGCTACCATCTCTTGGCTACTGTGAATGATGCTGCTGTGAACATGGGGGTGCAAATATCTCATCGAGACCCTGCTTTCAATTCTTTTGGGTTTATACCCAGGAGTGGAATTGCTGGATCAAAGGGTAAATTCTACTTTCAATTTTTTGAGGAACTGTCATATTGTTTTCCACAGTGGCTGTATCATTTAAATTCCTACCATGTACAAAGGTTCCAATTCCTCTACATCCTCACCAACACTTGTTATTCTCTGTGTTTTGGTAGTAGTCACCTACTGGGTGTGTGGCATTCCTTCCCTTCTAGCTGGTACAAGGATACGAATATTCCAATTACTTGGGATCAGTTGCCTGGGACAGCATCTGGGTAAAGGAAGCCAGTAGTTCTTGGCAGTGGTTCAAAACAGAGCACAAGATGCACTGAGCTAGAAAAGCCATCACCATGCAGAAGCTAATTGGAGTCACAGAAAGTGGGCTTATCACCGCCATTTATTGTGCTGTAATAGACTCAATTAGGATAAAGAGAAAACAAATCCTGTTCATTTATGGTGCTGTGACAGGTATGAAGAGAAGCTCATACTTCCGTATCGCCCCACAAGTTCTGCAAAAAGTAAAAAGTGGTGAAGAGAGACTCAGGAGGAGTGGCTGTGGGGCAGGTAAATTTGCTCTACGTTTTTCTCTGGAGAATGCTTCCTGAGACAAATCTACCTCTAGTTTTCAAACCTATCAGGGAGCCTTAAAACAGTGAAAGAACAATGTCGAAGGTGGTGTCACCCAAGGGAAGTCTTGGGGGGCTCAACCAGCTCCAGGACTGTTGGCTTCAACTTTCATTTTTCTCTTTGCTTCTGGTGAAGGTGAATCCAGGGACTTTTTACCCTCACGTCTGTACTTGGGGCTCACTCTGTGCATAAGTGGAAATTATTTATGTTGGAAAGGAAGGCCCCCCCATTTTGTTTTTCCAGCGCTTAACCCATGGAAACAAGTTTATGGCAGCCATTGAAGCAGTTCAGATGGAGTTTATGTCAGTATTTGTGAGATAGGAAGCTTAGGCAGCAGAGGCATGTGATGTGTTTACTGTAGCAACACTCTAAGGGGTACTGTGCACAGAGAGGCCTGAGAGGGCACAAGGAGAAGGTGGCATCTGCAAGCAGAGAGCCCTGGCCACACCCTGATCTATCTTCCAGCCTCCAGAGAGAGACAGAGACAGAGACAGAGAGGTTAAGAGAAAGGGAGAGAGACATTAGGAGAGAAAGCATGGTGGAGAGAGGTGGGGTGTTCCTTTTGGAGAACAGAGTTATTGAGGTGGTAACTATTTCTTCTCTGGTGTGGATAAAGTAAAGGTTCCTGTGGCCAGGATTGTCACCTAGCCCTGGTCGGCTAAGTCACTACACACATGTGGGGAATATGTTGTTATTGACGCTATGTAAAGAGCTCTGCCCAGTGCTCTGGGCACACGGTGGCACGGCTGCACGAGAGCAGAGACTGGAGTGGTGGCAACTCTGAGGACAGAGACTGAGACAGCTGCAGGGACAGAGAGGCCCAGAGGCGGAGACCAGCTTGCTGCATGCAGACTCACTCTGAGTGGATGGAATTCTAGTAATTGACCTGCTACCACGGGAATAAATTGGGTATAAACCGTTTCACTCCAAGAACGTTCCGTTGTCATTCCTCGGTCCCATCGAATCCATGATGAACTTGCCCAGGGCTGGAACCCATTGGCAAGACACCTGGGAAGAGGGAGCGTTCACCTGTCTGTGCCATCCCACGCAAGGGGTTAATGATCACCCAGATCTAGAAGTCGGGGCCCCCCAGAGAATCCCGGAGGCCATGAAGAGCCTGGCAGGTCTGGCTGGCATGCGCCTAGCTGCCCAGTAGCCCCGCTGCGTGGGTGAGGGGGGACTTGGTGACAGGTGGAGGCACGCGGAGGGCACAGCAGGGCGAGGATTGTTCCCCTCTGGTTGTTGCGGAGAAGCTGCATTCC
>JAQQAC010015287.1:12473333-12510708 GCA_029783875.1 Phataginus tricuspis
TCAGCTCTTCTAGACACGGATTCCAGGACGGGTGGCAAGGAGAGCTGCCGTAGCTATATTAACACCAGAAAAACTAGACCTTGGAGCAAAAAGCATTACTAGACAAAGAGGGTCACTTGATCGTGATAAAACATTACATTTACTACAAAGGAATAACATTACTTGTATGCACTTTATAACAAAACTTTCATACACAAGGGAAAAAACCATTAGGAAAAATAGACAAATCTTCAGCATAGTGTGATATTTCAATATACTCTTTTCAATTATTGCAGATCAACAGATAATAAATTGATAAGGAAACTTTCAAAAATACTGGTAATGTTACAATGACAAATTATTATCCCTTGCATCCAAAAAATTGGAGAATATATATATTTTTTATGAGAGCACAGAAAACATGCACAAAAATTGACCATGAATGGGCCATAAAGCCCATCTTGACAAATTTCAAAGATCACATTCTCTGACCACAGTGAATTTTAGTGAGAAACTAACAAGAAAAACTAAAAATTCCATGTGTTTAGATATTAAAAATACATTTTAAAATACCTCATGGATTAAAGAAGAAATCACAATGGAAATTTAAGACTATTTAAAATGGAGTCATAATAATACTACACATTAAAATGTAAAGCATATAGCTAGAGAGGTATTTCATAAATTTTTAGTTTTAAAAAGAAAAACTGAAGTGTCAATATTTACTGTTAGAAATTAAAACAAAAAAATGCTATAAAATAAGAGACAACCTTAAAATTCAGGAAGGAAAAATTCAGGAGAGAAAAATAAAGGAACAGAAAATGAAGAAACAATTTAGAATATTAAAGTTAAAAGGTGGTTCATTGAAAAGACACATTTCTGGGATTGATAAAAGGAAATCTGCTATTAGACATTTCATGATAAAACTGCAAAAACATCAAAGACAATGCAAAATTCTTAAAGTAGCCAGAATGCAAACACTGATTACATAACAAGGACCAAGATTAGGTTAGTAAAAGGGGCATCCAGAACAAAACAGAAGCCAGCAGAGAGGGAAACAATACATTTAAAGTGCTGAAGGAAAATAAGTCATCAACCTACAACTATAGACTCAGCAAAACTGTTTTTGGATGAAAAGACTGAAATATAGACAGTTCTGGTAAATAAACACCGAGAGTTTATCATTGACAGATCCCACTGAAGGAATTTCTAAAACATACACCTCAAGAGAATGGAAAACCACTTCAGAAGAAAGAGCTAAGGGGGTTGTCTGGATCCTTTCCTCTTACTCTTTATCATAGAAGTTACCACCATCTAACGTATAGTATATTTTTCTTATCCATTTGACTTTTGTCTCTTCCCACCCCATGTCCCTGGTAGAATATAAGCTCCAGAAGGACAGAGATTCCCAAATATTTATAGAGTCTCTCAATAAGTATTTCTTGGGATGACAGTGTTATTCCAATCATAAAAAGGATTTTAACTTCACAGAAGTTTTCAGTGATAAAATAAAAATTCATTGTTTTTAAAACTTTTCTATTATCCAAAGTTATCACAGAATCAGCTCCCTAATCAGTAGACTGTCTGATTCACAGGGAAATTCTGGCCCTGGTTACACTGCTCCTTTGATCACAGTCACAGAAGGTCCCTCTAGCACAAATTGCACTGCCATTTATTCTTCACTAGGGAGAGGCTTCTGGGGGAAATTCATTAAAGAAAAATTTAAAAATTCAGGATCCTTGCTGGTTGGAGAATAATCAACACTGAGATGATGCATTTCTGATTGGGTCACTAATTTTTTCACTCAAAGTGCAGTTTATACAGTAACAGGTGTTTCCTTGGCCTCCCATTTGAATATGCATAGTAGTCACAGAAAACAATTGACGAACAATGCTTTTGAAGCTCTGAGCAGTCCAGCTACTTCTGCTGGCTAGCAACTCCTTGAAGTTCCTCCTTCTAGCTCAAGTGTGTGTGAGAGTATTTGTGTGCATATACCTGTATGTGTGAGCATGTAGGGTGTGTGTGTGAATGTGTATGGCGTGTGACCATGTTGGGGGTGTGTGTATGTGTGTGAGCATGTGGGGTGGTAGTGTGTACATGTGTGAGAGTCTTTGGGATACCTCATGACTGCCTCTCTTTGGCACTACCTGGTGCCAAGAGACTGTTTTTGCCCTGCCTGCCTGTCCCTCTGTGGGCACTGTTGCCAAGTGCCTGTGACATTGCTCTAGGGATTTTCTCCTTCGGTTAACTCCATAACCCTATACTGCTGCCAGTATAGGGTTAACTTGTAACTTTACCACTCTCACTGCTGCCATCCTCGCCCTTTTTCAGGGAGCTGCCAGCAGGAATCCCTCTAGTCCAATCTGCCAGCCTGAAGATCCATAGGAAGGCAGCATTGTGTATCCTTCATTTAGGGCCACCTGTTCCTCCTCCTCCCTCTCTCTTTTCCTTCCTCTTTGGCCTATTTAGGAAGATACTCCACTCCTTTACTCCTGCTCTCTTCCTCTCTGTTTTGGAGTTTTGATGTAATCATACGTTTTTAAAAACACATATTCATGAAATAATGTAGTAGTCTCCTTAACACAATAGTTAGGTTTCTATTTTATAAATTGTATTTTCATGACTGATATATATTTCTCATTTGTAAACAAATTTTAGCTGATTAAAACAAGAAGCTTATACTTGGTGAATGAAACACTTTTCTCCTCTAGAGCATTTCTTTTTCATATTTATAAATCCCCCTTTAGGCACTTCATTTTTCCCCCTGTTGTTATGGAGCAAAGTATGTTCAGTTTTTGAAAACAATACTTAACTAATTTTATAATTTTGCTAGTTCCTTTTTTTTCTTAATTGCTCTTTGAATTTTTCCCAAAATGTTAACATTTATCTTCAACTGCAAGGTGCCAAAAACATGGCCACATTTCTTCCCTAATCTTGGAGCTAAGCTATCTTGCTTTATAATTGAGCAAGTCTTCATCTAACTTTAAATTCAGCCAATTGAGCTGTGAAAGAGACAAAGAACCAAACTTCAAACTCTAAGAACATTTTATAAGGAATCCAGTATGTTTTAAAATTGGGGCTCACATTCCTGTCTTTAACATGGTGCTTCTCAAACTTTGGAATCAGATAGAGAGCTTATTAGTAAGGTACATGTCATGCTACATTAGAATCTTCAGGAAAGAGGATGCAGCAAGTCTGAGAACTACTGCCACAGAATGTAAATAGCTAAAGATAAAGAGCCTATTCCTATGGAATGGTAATCTTGAGACTGAATTTATAGCAGAGTTATTTTATCTTCAGTAAAGGAAAGGAAGTAAGGAGGGGACAAATAATTATTGCAAATCTCAAGGCCTTTGCACTTGCTATTTCCTCTACCAGAAATCCTTTTTCAGCTCACCATTCAGTGTCAGTTCAAGTGTATCCTGGTCAGAGAAGCCCTCCAGAATGATCTTATCTTAAGAAGCATCCCCTCTTCTGACTCCCACTTTCTATTATTTCCCCTGTTTTGTTGTCTTCATAGTACTGATCATTTAAATCATCTTGTTTATAGGCTTATTGTTTATTGTCTGTCTCCCCCTACTGGAATGTACCTCCTGAATCCTCAAACTCAACATAATAAAGGCCATACCTGATAAACTCACAGCTAGCATCATACTTAATGGCAAAAGGTTGAAAGATTTTCAGCTGAGAAACAAGGCAAGGATGCCCACTCTCACCACTCCTGCTCACCATAATACTGGCGGACCTAGCCAGGATAACTGGCAGAAAAGGAGAGCGGAGGGGAGGAGAGGGGAGAAGTCATCCAAAACAGAATGGAAGAAGTAAAATTGTCTCTGTTTGCAGATGACATGATATTATATATAGAAAACCCTGAAGATTCCACCAAAAACTGTTAAAACTAATAAATACAGTAAAGTTGCAGGACACAAAATCAACATACAAAAATCAGTAGCACTTCTATAAACCAACAACAAACTATCTGAAAAAGAAAGAAACCCATTTCCATCAAAACGAATAAAATTCTAAGGAATAAATTTAATGGAGAAGGTGAAAGATTTGTACACTGAAAACTGTAAGACTTTTTAAAATTGAGATATAATTGACATGAAAACTAGAAGGCACTGATGAAAGAAACTGAGGAAGACACAAATAAATGGAAAGATACCTTGTGTTCATGGATCAGAAGAATTATGTTGCTTAAATGTTCATACAATGCAAAGTCATCTATAGAGTCAATGCAACCCCTATCAAAATTTCAAAGGAATTTTTCACAGAAATAGGACAATCCTAAAATTCATATGGAACCATAAAAGATCCTGAATAGCCAAAGCAATCTTGAGACAAAAGAACAAAGCTGGAGACATCACCATTCCTGACTTCAAACTAAACTACAAAGCTACAGTACTCAAAACTGTATGGTACTAACAAAAAACAGCCACATAGACAAGTGAAACAAAAACAAGTACCATGAAATAAATTTTTAAATTTATATTAATATTTGAAAGGGAGCCAAGTATACTAATTGGGAAAAAGAAAGTCTCTTTACTAAATGGTGTTGCAAAAGAATGAAACTGGATGATCTTCTAACACTCACAAAAACTAACTCAAAATGGATTAAGGATTTAAATATAAGATCTGAAATCATAAAACATAAGGAAAGAGTTCCTTGACATTAGTCTTGGCAATGATTTTTTGGATATGACACCAAAATCATAATCAACAAAAGGCAACATAAACAAGTTGGATTACATCAAATAAAAAGCTTCTACATAGTAAAAGAAACTGCCTAAAAAATGAAAAGACAACCTATAGAATGGGAGGAAATATTTGCAAACCATATATCTAATAAGAGTTACCAACTAAAATATGAAAGGAGTTCATACAATTCAATAGGAAATAAACAAATATCTAATTAAAAATGGGCAAGAGCAGTTTCAAAAAGACAGATGCACCCCTATGTTTACTGCAGCACTATTTACAATAGCCAAGAAATGGAAGCAGCCTAAGTGTTCATCAGTAGATGAATGGATAAAGAAGATGTGGTACATATACACAATGGAATACTATTCAGCCATAAGAAGAAAACAAATCCTACCATTTGCAACAACATGGATGGAGCTAGAGGGTATTATGCTCAGTGAAATAAGCCAAGCCAAAAAAGACAAGTACCAAATGATCTCACTCATATGTGGAGTCTAAGAACAAAGAAAAAAACTGAAAGAACAAAACAGCAGCAGACTCACAGAACCCAAGAATGGACTAATAGTTACCAAAGGGAAAGGGACTGGGGAAGATGGGTGGGAAGGGAGGGATAAGAGGGTAAAAGGGGCATTACGATTAGCAGACGTAAGGTAGGGGGGCACGGGGAGGGCTGTACAACTCAGAGAAGACAAGTAGTGATTCTATAGCATCTCACTACGCTGATGGACAGTGACTGTAATGGGGTTGGCGGGGGGGACCTGATGAAGGGGGTAGTTTGATCACCATAATATTGCACATGTAATTGTAGATTAATGATACTAAAATAAATTATAAAAAAAAATGGGCAAGAGACCTGAATAAACACTTTTCCAAAGAAGACATACAAAGAAGGCCAATGGATACATGAAAGATGCTCAATATCACTAATCATTGGGAAAATGCAAATCAAAACCACGATGAGATATTGCCTCACACCTGTTAGAATAGCTATCATCAAAAGCATAAGTGTTGGCGAAGGTGTAGGGAAAAGAGAACCTTTGTGCATGGTTGGTGGGAACGTCAACTGGTACAGCCTCTAAGGAAAACAGTATGGAGGCTCCTCAAAAAATTAAAAATAGAAATACCAAATGAACCAGCAACTCCATTTTGATGGAATTTATAGCAGCTATCCAAAGAGATATCCATGTTCAATACAGCATTATTTACAATAGCCAGGACATGGAAACAACCTAAGTGTCTATTAATGAATGAATGGATAAAGAAAAGGTGGTTTATATATACAATGGAATATTATTCTGCCATAAAAAGAAGGAAATCCTAACCATTTGCAGCAACATGGATGAACCTTGAGAGCATGATGTTAAGTGAAATAAATCAAACAGAGATAATAATGTTGAACTAATCAACAAAAACAATTTATGCCACTTACATATAGAATCTCAAAATGTCAAACTCATAAAACAGAGAATAGAATTATGGTTATCAGGGCCTGGGGATGGGGAGGGTGGTGGGGTAAATGCAGAGATGTTAGTCAAAGGGTACAAACTTCCAATTATAATATGAATAAGTTCTGGGGATGTAAGTACAGCATGGTGACGTAGTTTACAATACTGTACTGTATACTCAAAAATTGCTATGGGAGTAGATCTTAAATGTTCTCATAAAACATCAAAATTGTAATTATGGGAGATGAAGAATCTATTAAGTAACTTTATTGTGGTAAACATTTCATAATATATAGTTTTAAATTATCACATTGTAAACCTTAAGCTCAGACGATGTTATAAGTCAGTTATGTCAATAAAGAAGGGGAGGGGGAAGAATGCTGTTGGGTGAAACTCACAGGCCACTAGCAGTTGCTTAAGCAATAAAGAACACGATCTTGTCACAGGTGACGTGAAGTAGGGCAGGGGCATGCGTGGTCTGCTCTGCTCTTGCTCTCTCTCCCGCTGGAGAGGAAGGGCATCACTCCTGGGTTCTTGCTCCTTTGGAGTTAAAGTCTGGGGAGGAGGAAGAGGGAATAAGACAACTGCCTCTTATTCATGGGCCCATGGGTGAGTTCCCCCTTTGCTGCTTGTCTGTGCTCTTCGGTTCCCATGGATCAGCCTTTTAGTTGGCTGAGTGGCAGCACTAAATGCTGGCTCCCTCGGGTGAATGTTTGTTTTTGAGTGACAGGGGTGATTTTCCACTAAACAGTTCTCTGATATTAGAGAGTGGGCTCCAGCTGGACTGTCTGCACCCTTCCTTAGCTCCTGCCACCATCTGCACAGCCAGGCTTCTTGCTGGGTGGGTTCTTCTGCCTGATGGATCAGAGTGAGGAAATGGCTCACAGCAAACTCCCTTCCAGGGGAGGCCTCCGCTGGGTTCTTGCTGTGCTGAATGGTGGAAGGCAGGCTGGTCCACTGCTGCTCTCTCTCTGTACTTAGCCTTCTCACTCGACTCATTATTATAATTATTTTAATGTAAGGATATTCAGTCAGAGATTTGTTTAGAGTATGCAAGAACTGGAAACAGATCAAATCTCAATGAAGGGGAAAAAGTTAAAAGAAATGTGATTCAATTTTATAGTGAAATACTTTCCAGTCATTAAAATGTCATGTTTTTAAGGGTTAACTGCATGGGAAAATGTTCACAATATAATCGTAACAGGAAAAATGGATGGCTAACAGTTTATAGTAAATCCCAATTTTACTTAATATACACATACCTCTGCTTCCCACCACACACATAATGTTAATAGTGGTCTCATCTGGGTGGCAGGATTATAGGTGACTTCAGTATTCTTTATGATAGTTTTTTTTCTTTCCTCCAGTTTTCTACAATCAGTACATATTGCTTTATAAGCAAGGGAAAAAGTATTTTAATTTTGCTGGAAATTTTTAGCAATTTAATCATGAGTCTATTTTCTGTCACTAATAAGAAGGGTCATGAATCAAGAGTTTTTTTCTTTGGAGATTGTGTGGGGACCACTGTGAAAATAAAAAGTGATGAGAATTAGGAACGAAATGCTTATCTACACATTTCACCAGCTGCTAAAGGGCGGGATCTGTGGTTAAGATCAGACACTGTTCTATTTATAATTGTGCTATGTAATAATGATTAAATTAACTATATAGTAAACTGAATATAGTATTCATCCCTAGTGTGGGTCCAGTTATTCTCATTGAATCCCTTTGCTGTCTTAAAAGGTTTGATATTTAAAAAAAATCCTTTCTGCTGTACAGATTCATTAGTTTTTAATCAACAAGTTCACTCCCTAAGCAGATGTTGGACTGTGCAAAGAGACATTACTTAAGGCCGTTCCTTGCAGACACCCTAAACTTCAGTGACAGACTCTCTTGGGGCTCTTTCCACTTTGCTTCACAGTGATGGTGGAGAGAAAAGTTTCCTCCCATGAAACTGATTTCCTCACTGCTCCAAGATTCTCTCTCCCCAGCCTCTTGGGATGGAGAGTGGGTGGGCGGCGGCTAAAGCAGGGGCCAGTTCTGCATTCTTCATTAGATCAGGGAGACATCCTAATTGTTGGCAGCTTCTTTCAGAAAGTGGGGGTCTTAACATCTCTGTCCCACCGTCAGATCCAGGGTAGGCTGACTACCCTACACACTAAATAGCCTGTTATGCTCTTAGTCATTATGCCACATAGATTCTTGGCTGTCCTCTCCTGACACTGTATTTCACTAGATACACTATAAAAATATATTGCTTCCTAGAGCAAATTTCACCTCACTGAGCTTTGGTAGCTCTCCTGGTCAGAGGCTCTTCAGTGTCACTATATGAGCAACCAAAGGAAATTATAGGTTAGGTAATAAATATGAAGGGTCTAGCGCAGTCCCTGGCTTATGGTTGGCGGTGTAAAAATGTTCATCATTTATTCCTTTCATTTTCAAAGCCACAGGATTTAAGTTCAATTCATGCCTGTTGAACTCTTTTTACCAATTTACAGAGATTCAGAATTACTCTTTTTTGATAACGACAGCCCCCTCTTGGGGGCGCATATTGTTCAGAATATTTCCGCTTGCAAGTAACATAATACTAGCAGTTGCTCAAGTTATATAAAGCACTGAATTATCTTACTTAAGAACTGTGGGGCCAGGCATTTCCAGGTTTGGTGCCACAGCTCAACAGCGTCTCCAAGGACACGTGAACACTTCCTGCTAGTATGCTGCTCTGCTCCTCTAACCACGTTGCTTTTTCACGCTGTGCTGTGACTTCCTGGTTGCCAGATGACACAACAGCTCCAGACAGTGTTGTATTTGAAGGCAGGAAACAAGGGGAATAGGGGAAGGCCAGGGGAAGGCCAAGGGTCTCTTTTCTTATGAGTGACCAATTATCAGGGTTCTAACTTGCTCCCCAAGGAGATTTCTCTTTCAGACCTTCGGTCAGACTGGGTTGATCAGCTACCCTGGCTGCAAGGTAGGTTGGCAAAGCATGTTTCTGAGGTTTTCATTCTCTGTAGTTTTGAGACAGGTAAGGGACAAGCTGTCTTACCTGTCATCAGGGGATGATTTTAATTAGCCGACCAACAGCATCTATTGCAGTGGGGATGTTAGGCAGAGAAACAAACCAATTTTACCTTTCCATTTTCTCATTATATGTCATGATTCAATTAAGCGATTGGAGAAATAAGATTTTTTTTTTAAGCTGCACTTTAAGCTTATACTTTTGGGACTGACATGTTTATATTTGTTATATTTTAGGCATATGCTGTAAGCAAATCGTGCATACCTTCCCCTGATAACAAAAAATACTGACAGCAATATCTCAGTTTTCCTCCTTCCTGGTGTCCATCTCTGCTCAGCTTCCAGGAAGGATGCAAATTAGAAAATCTAGCCATCTCATGACCTTCGTGTTTGACCCCCATCCCATTCTCCTAAGTGCTTTCCAGATATGAACAACAACTTGAGAAAAGAGGAGGTGCTGAGTTTAGGTTTCTTCCAAGGATGAAAAAGTACATTTTGGGGTGGCCACACTGAGGGATGCATATTTTGGGATAAGTGGTTCCCTTTTCACACAAACAGTGATGGAATATTCAAGTGATGTCAGCATATTTTGAACCCTTGCTATGTACCGGCTATGTATCCTTATTCTAAGATGGAAAAAAATAAGCCAGAAGTTCAGTGTTCTCTGGGAAAGTTCACTATCTTAAGGATCTTACCCATTTCCAAGGAAGTGTTAGAAATGCTGTAGTGGAAAGGCCCCTGCTCCCTCCTCCACCCCAATCTAACCCTGGGGATGCCAGAGAAATTAAAGCAGCATAGGAATCTGAGAAGGAAGGAGCAGGAACAGCCCTGGTGAGAGAAAGGGCGGTTGTGACCTGCTTGGAGAGAAATGGGCCAGGCAGAGGAGGTCTGTGCTTGACAGTTTGGGGCAGGTTGCACATCCCTCTTCTCCCCCCTACTCCAAGGCCTTGGGCATATCATTTCCTGTCTCTTTGTGGGACAAATAGCGGCACCTGTCCTGTGCTGCAGACACGGGGTAGTGATAACATCAGGGAGACAGTGGAGCCAGGTAACGGTCCACTGCTGAGCATTCCCTCCTTTATTTCTTCCCCTCCACACCCTGAGTAGGTGATTGCACTGTGGAATCTTTATCTTAAAGAGCAATGCCTGGGGCAGAGAGTTAAAAGCTTACCTGAGGGGCAGAATCATGTGTGTTTAGGGCTGGTGGTCAAATGCAGATTACAATAGGAGTGTCCTGGGCCACCTACTTTTCCTCTTTAAATCTAACAATAATGACACCTACTAGGGTCTGGAGTTTGGCTCCTCCCACAGATACATATTTCCACTCAACATGGGGGAAGGGGAGATAATGAACTCCCAAGAGAAAATGAGCTCACAGACATCCGAGGAGCATGACACAATGAAAGAGTAAACAAACTAAGCAAGCTGCCTGGTAGTGGAGGTAATTGGTGCCCACCAACTGTCTACGTGCTCATTTATTATGTTCCAGCCTTCCTTGCTGTTGGGTTGGGGCGAGGTGACTAGTTCTGGCTACTGGGATATGAGTTCTCCATGGTTTTTTTGATACTGATTTTGTGACTTATAGTGAAGTGGTAGAGTTGCAAGGTGAAAGCAACCTGGGTCACAGTTAGAGAAAAGTGAGGAAAGTTGCCTGTGAATGAGAAACACAACTTTGGGTCAGACATGGGAATTCCCAGGATTACTTGTTACTGCAGCACATCCTTTCCTATCCTGACTATTACATTATTATAGGAATTGGAAACAACCAAATAGATCAGGAATTTAAAATAAGCACAATAAAGAACTTAAAAGGGATGAGAGGGTATTTGTAACATGATGTAGAGACAAGAACAGATATACTGATTACATTAAACAATGGTTACAAAACACCATACGAGAGATATGATCAACAGGACAAAGTATATAGTCAAAGAACAACTTGTGAACTGCAATATCAAATCCAGAAAAGCTCCCAGAAGGTGAATTACAGCGAGGATAGGAAATGAAAGAGAAAAATAAAATAACAACAGGGAGCAAGACTGGTAACTGATGATATTGAGCTATGAATTGAGAAATACAAAGAGCTTGAATCTGCATCAGAACTTTAAAGAAACAGAAAAAAGAAAAATTAAAGTAAATATATAATTTTCAACAAGAGACCTGGGTTCTGGACCTGACTCCAACTTGCTAACTTGCTGTGTTCCGTGGACAAATCATTCAGCCCCCCTGAAGTCTCACTTCCCTAACCTACAAAATCTTAAAGGGAAGGAGCCAGCCAGCCTGGACTGAATTTATCTGTTGTTACCTCAGTCAACTTTCTTACTCTCTTTATATATTCATTTCTTTATATGTCAAATAAAGGTAATAATATCTACCTAACATGTTCCTGGCACACAGTGGGTACTTCTCATTCCATTCATTTTAGGAAAATTCTAAGTCTGAAATTCAGATTCTAGTTCAGCTATTTTACAAGAGAAAATGTTGAAAATGGAGAAATTAAATAACTGGGAGAAAGAATGTTCACTGTAATTATTTAAATTATGATTGGAGTTCAACTCGTAAGAGTGTTGATCCCTCCAGCAATGACCAGCTGCTTTCTTGTGATTCTAAGCTTAATTATTAGAAGAATAGATCTCCTTTTCATTTTTTGTTAAATGATTCAATTTCTCATTTATCCTAAAGAAATGGTCCAATTTTATGGCCATCAAATGAAGTGTCGGTGGTTTGCTCCACAACACTGGGACAATTAGGGGCAGCAATAGGGTTAGAACTCATTTTTCCTTAAAATGAACCCGAAGGTTGACTGAAAGCCAAAATGCTAATAAATTTTTTTATATGTTTTTATTTTTTTAATAATTTTTTGGTATCATTAATCTACAATTACATGTGCAATATTATGGTTATTAAACTAGCCCTTTCATCAGGTTCCCCCCACCAACCCCATTACAGTCACTGTCCATCAGCGTAGTGACATGCTATAGAATCACTACTTGTCTTCTCTGAGTTCTACAGCCCCCCCCCGTGTCCCCACAACATTACTTCTGCTAATCATAATGCCCCCTTTTCCCCCTTATCCCTCCCTTTCCACCCATCCTCCCCAGTCCCTTTCCCTTTGGTAACTTTTAGTCTGTTCTTGGGTTCTGTGAGTCTGCTGCTGTTTTGTTCCTTCAGTTTTTTTCGTTGTTCTTATACTCCACATATGAGTAAAATCATTTGATACTTGTCTTTTTTGGCTTGGCTTATTTCACTGAGCATAATACCCTCTAGCTCCATCCATGTTGTTGCAAATGGTAGGATTTGTTTTCTTCTTATGGCTGAATAATATTCCATTGTGTTTATGTACCACATCTTCTTTATCCACTCATCTACTGATGGACACTTAGGTTGCTTCCATTTCTTGGCTATTGTAAATAGTGGTGCAATAAACATAGGGGTGCATCTGTCTTTTTGAAACTGGGCTGCTGCATTCTTAGGGTAAATTCCTAGGAGTGGAATTCCTGAGTCAAATGGTATTTCTATTTTGAGTTTTTTGAGGAACCTCCATACTGCTTTCCACAATGGTTGAACTAATTTGCATTCCCACCAGCAGTGTAGGAGGGTTTCCTTTTCTCCACATCCTCGCCAACATTTGTTGTTGTTTGTGTTTTGGATGTTGGCCATCCTCACTGGTGTGAGGTGATATCTCATTGTGGTTTTAATTGCATTTCTCTGATGATTAGCGATGTGGAGCATCTTTTCATGTGCCTGTTGGTCATCTGAATTTCTTCTTTAGAGAAGTCATCTGAATTTCTTCTTTAGAGAAGTGTCTATTCATGTCCTCTGCCCATTTCTTAATTGGATTATTTGCTTTTTTGTTTGTTGAGGTGCGGGAGTTCTTTATATATTTTGGATGTCAACCCCTTATTGGATATGTCATTTATGAATATATTCTCCAATACAGTAGGATGTCTTTTTGTTCTACTGATGGTGTCCTTTGCTGTACAGAAGCTTTTCAGCTTGATATAGTCCCACTTGTTCATTTTTGCTTTTGTTTCCCTAGCCCAGGGAGATATGTTCATGAAGAAGTCGCTCATGTTTATGTCCAAGAGATTTTTGCCTATGTTTTTTCCTAAGAGTTTTAGGGTTTCATGACTTACATTCAGGTCTTTGATCCATTTTGAGTTTACTTTTGTGTATGGGGTTAGACAGTAGTCCAGTTTTATTCTCTTACATGAAGCTGTCCAGTTATTCCAACACCAGCTGCTGAAGAGGCTATCATCTCCCCACTGTATACCCAAGGCTCCTTTATCAAATATTAATTGACTGTATATATTTGGGTTAATGTTTGGATTTTCTATTCTGTTCCACTGGTCTGTGGGTCTGTTTTTGTGCCAATACCAAATTGTCTTGATTACTGTGGCTTTGTAGTAGAGCTTGAAGTCAGGGAGCATAATTCCCCCTGTTTTATTCCTCTT
The DNA here is from genome assembly GCA_029783875.1 of Phataginus tricuspis. NCBI lineage: Eukaryota > Metazoa > Chordata > Mammalia > Pholidota > Manidae > Phataginus > Phataginus tricuspis. The sequence goes on from JAQQAC010015287.1 coordinate 12,486,928, forward strand.
CCTCAGGATTGCTTTGGCTATTAAGGGTCTTTTGTGGTTCCATATGAATTTTAGAATTATTTGTTCCAGTTCATTGAAGAAAGCTGTTGATATTTTGATAGGGATTGCGTTATATCTGTAGATTGCTTTAGGTAGTATACCATTTTGACAATATTTATTCTTCCTAGCCAAGAGCATGAGATGAATTTCCATTTGTTAGTGTCCTCTTTAATTTGTCTTAGGAGTGTCTTGTACTTTTCACAGTATAGGTCTTTTACTTCATTCGTTAGGTTTATTCCTTGGTATTTTATTCTTTTTGATGCAATTGTGAATGGAATTGTTTTTCTGATTTCTCTTTCTGTTAGTTTATCGTTACTGTATAGGAAAGCAACAGATTCTGTGTGTTAATTTTGTATCCTGCAACTTTGTTGAATTCAGATATTAGTTCTAGTAGTTTTGGAGTGGAGTCTTCAGGGTTTTTTATGTGCAATATCATGTCATCTGCAAATAGTGACAATTTGACTTCTTTACCAATCTGGATGCCTTGTATTTCTTTGTTTTGTCTGATTGCCATGGCTAGGACTTTGAGTAGTATGTTGAATAACAGTGGAGAGAGTGGGCATCCCTGTCTTGTTCCCGATCTTAGATGAAAAGCTTTTAGCTTCTCACTGTTAGGTATGATGTTAGCTGTGGGTTTGTCATATATGGCCTTTATGATGTTGAGGTACTTGCCCTCTATGCCCATTTTGTTGAGAGTTTTAGTCATGAATGGATGCTGAATTTTGTCAAATGCTTTTTCAGCATCTATGGACATGATCATGTGGTTTTTGTTTCTTTTTGTTGATGTGGTGGATGATGTTTATGGATTTTCGAAAGTTGTACCACCCTTGCATCCCTGGAACAAATCCCACTTGATCATGGTGTATGATCCTCTTGATGTATTTTTGAATACGGTTTGCTAATATTTTGTTGAGTATTTTTGCATGTACGTTCATCAGGGATATTGGTCTGTAATTTTCTTTTTTGGTGAGGTCTTTGTCTGGTTTTGGTATTAGAGTGATACTGGCTTCATAGAAAGAGTTTGGAAGTAGTCCCTCCTCTTCTACTTTTTGGAAAACTTTAAGGAGAATGGGTGTTATTTCTTCTCTATATGTCTGGTAGAATTCAGAGGTGAATCCCTCTGGTCTGGGGCTTTTGTTCTTGGGTAGTTTTTTGATTACCTCTTCAATTTTGTTGCTGGTGATTGGTCTGTTTAGTTTTTCTGTTTCTTGTTTGGTCAGTCTTGGAAGGTTGTATTTTACTAAGAAGTTGTTCATTTCTTCTAGGTTTTCCAGCTTGTTAGCATATAGATTCTTATAATATTCTCTTATAATTCTTTGTATTTCTGTGGGGTCTGTCGTTATTTTTCCTTTCTCATTTCTGATTCTATTTATGTGTGTAGATTATCTTTTTCTCTTAATGAGTCTGGCTTGGGGTTTATCTGTTTTGTTTATTTTTTCAAAGAACCAGCTCTTGGTTTCATTGATTTTTTTCTATTGTTTTATTCTTCTCAATTTTATTTATTTCTTCTCTGATCTTTATTATGTCCCTCCTTCTGGTGTTTGGGCCTAATTTGTTCTTCTTTTTCCAATTTCAGTAGTTGTGTCTTTAGACTGTTCATTTGGGAAAGCTCTTCCTTCTTTAAATAGGCCTGGATTGCAATATACTTTCCTCCTAGAACTGCCTTTGCTGCGTCCCACAGAAGTTGTGGCTTTGTGTTGTTGTTGTGATTAGTCTCCATATATTCTTTGATTTCTGTTTTGATTTGGTCGTTAACCCATTGAGTAATTAGGAGAATGTTGTTAAGTCTCCATGTATTTGTGAGCCTTTTTGATTTCTTTCTAAAATTTATTTCTAGTTTTATACCTTTGTGATCTGAGAAGTTGGTTGGTAGAATTTCAATATTTTTGAATTTACTGCAGTTCTTTTTGTGGCCTAGTATGTGGTTTATTCTGGAAAATGTTCCATGTGCACTTGAGAAGAATGTGTATCCTGCTGCTTTTGGGTGTAGAGTTCTGTAGATATCTGTTAGGTCCAACTGTTCTAGTGTCTCTGTGTCTTTACTTATTTTCTGTCTGGTTGATCTGTCCTTTGGAGTGAGTGGTGTGTTGAAGTCTCCTAAAATGAATGCATTGCTTTCTATTTCCTCCTTGAATTCTGTTAGTATTTGTTTCACATATGCTGGCACTCCTGTGTTGGGTGCATATATATATATATTTTTTTTTATTCATTTTTAAAAAATTTTGGTATCATTAGTCTACAATTACATGTGCAATACCATGGTGATTAAACTACCCCCTTCATCAGGTCCCCCACACCAACCCCATTACAGTCACTGTCCATCAGCGTAGTGAGATGCTATAGAATCACTACTTGTCTTCTCTGAGTTGTATAGCCCTCCCCAGGCCTGCCCAACATTACTTCTGCTAATCGTAATGCCCCTTTTACCCTCTTATCCCTCCCTTCCCACCCATCTTCCCCAGTCCCTTTCCCTTTGGTAACTGTTAGTCCGTTCTTGGGTTCTGTGAGTCTGCTGCTGTTTTGTTCCTTCAGTTTTTTTTTTTCTTTGTTCTTATACTCCACATATGAGTGAAATCATTTGATACTTGTCTTTTTTGGCTTGGCTTATTTCACTGAGCATAATACCCTCTAGCTCCATCCATGTTGTTGCAAATGGTAGGATTTGTTTTCTTCTTATGGCTGAATAATATTCCATTGTGTATATGTACCACATATTCTTTATCCACTCATCTACTGATGGACACTTAGGTTGCTTCCATTTCTTGGCTATTGTAAATAGTGGTGCAATAAACATAGGGGTGCATCTGTCTTTTTGAAACTGGGCTGCTGCATTCTTAGGGTAAATTCCTAGGAGTGGAATTCCTGAGTCAAATGGTATTTCTATTTTGAGTTTTTTGAGGAACCTCCATACTGCTTTCCACAATGGCAGTGTAGGAGGGTTCCCTTTTCTCCACATCCTCGCCAACATTTGTTGTTGTTTGTGTTTTGGATGTTGGCCATGCTCACTGGTGTGAGGTGATATCTCATTGTGGTTTTAATCTGCATTTCTCTGATTATTAGCGATGTGGAGCATCTTTTCATGTGTCTGTTGGCCATCTGAATTTCTTCTTTAGAGAAGTGTCTATTCATGTCCTCTGCCCATTTCTTAATTGGATTATTTGCTTTTTGTTTGTTGAGGTGCGTGAGTTCTTTATATATTTTGCATGTCAACCCATTATCAGATACATCATTTATGAATATATTTTCTCATAGTGTAGGATGTCTTTTTGTTCTACTGATGGTGTCCTTTGCTGTACAGAAGCTTTTCAGCTTGATACAGTCCCACTTGTTCATTTTTGCTTTTGTTTCCCTTGCCTGGGGAGATATGTTCATGAAGAAGTAGCTCATGTTTATGTCCAAGAGATTTTTGCCTATGTTTTTTCCTAAGAGTTTTAGGGTTTCATGACTTACATTCAGGTCTTTGATCCACCTTGAGTTTACCTTTGTGTATGGGGCTAGACAGTAGTCCAGTTTCATTCTCTTACATGTAGCTGTCCAATTTTTCCAACACCAGCTGCTGAAGAGGCTGTCATATCCCCATTGTATATCCAAGGCTCCTTTATCAAATATTAATTGACCGTTTATGTTTGGGTTAATGTTTGGATTAATGTTTGGATTTTCTATTCTGTTCCACTGGTCTGTGGGTCTGTTTAATACCAAATTGTCTTGATTACTGTGGCTTTGTAGTAGAGCTTGAAGTCAGGGAGCATAATTCCCCGTTTGATTCCTTCTTCTCAGGATTGCTTTGGCTCTTTGGGGTCTTTTCTGGTTCCTGGGTGAATATATATTTATAATGGTTATATCCTCTTGTTGAACTGACCCCTTTATCATTATGTAATGTCCTTCTTTATCTCTTGCTACTTTCTTTGTTTTGAAGTCTATTTTGTCTGATACAAGTACTGCAACACCTGCTTTTTTCTCCTTGTTCGCATGAAATATCTTTTTACATCCCTTCACTTTTAGTCTGTGTATATCTTTGGGTTTGAAGTGAGTCTCTTGTAAGCAGCATATAGATGGGTCTTGCTTTTTTATCCATTCTATTACTCTGTGTCTTCTGATTGGTGCATTCAGTCCATTTACATTTAGGGTGATTATCGATAGATATATACTTATTGCCATTGCTGGCTTTAGATTCGTGGTTACCAAAGGTTCAAGGGTTGGTTCTTTACTATCTGACAATCTAACTTAACTTTCTTGTTAAGTTATTGTAAACACAGTCTGATGTTTCTTTATCTCTCTCTCTTCTTATTCTTCCTCCTACATTCTTTATATACTGGGTATTTTATTCTTTGCCTTTAGTTAGTATTTGGATGGTCTGCTTTCTTTGCTATGATTTTATTTTCTCTGGTGACATCTTCTTAGCCTTAGGAGTGCTTTCCTCTAGAGAAGTCTGTTTAAGATATCCTGTAGAGGTGGTTTATGGGAGGCAAACTCTCTCAGCTTTTGCTTGTCTGGAAATTGTTTAATCCCTCCATCATATTTAAATGATAATTGTGCTGGATACAATATTCTTGGTTCAAGGCCCTTCTGTTTCATTATGTTAAATATATCATGCCATTCTCTTCTGGTATGTAAGGTTTCTGTTGAGAAGTCTGATGGGTTTTCCTTTGTAGGTGATCTTTTTTCTCTCTCTAGCTGCCTTTAATATTCTGTCCTTATCTTTGATCTTTCCCATTTTAATTATTATGTGTCTTGGTGTTGTCTTCCTTGGGTCCCTTGTGTTGGGATATCTGTGGGCTTCCGTGGACTGCGAGACTATTTCCTTCCCCAGCGTGGGAAAGTTTTCAGCAATCATTTCTTCAAAGACACTATCCCTTTTTCTCTCTCTTCTTCCTCTGGTACTCCTATAATGCGAATATTGCTCCATTTGGATTGGTCACACAGTTCTCTTAATATTCTTTCATTCCTAGAGATCCTTTTATCTCTCTCTGCCTCAGCTTCTCTGTATTCCTGTTCTCTGATTTCTATTCCATTAACAGTCTCTTGCATCTCGTCCAGTCTGCTGCTAAGCCCATTGATCGTTGTCTCATTTCTGCATTGTCTTTCCTCACTTCCCTCACTTCCTCCCTCAGCTCTTGCATATTTCTCTGTAGATCCATCAGTATGGTTATGACTTTTATTCTGAATTCTTTTTCAGAGAGATTGTGCATTTCCATCACTTCAGACTCCCTCTCTGGTGTCTGGGTCTGGAAAAGCTTTGTTTGTACCATATTCCTCTGTCTTTTCATGGCTATAGAAGTGGTCACTGGTAGGTGCCACGTATGTCATCTGGGCTCTTTAAGACTTAAAAAAAAAAAAAGAAGGGAAAGAAAAGAAAAGAAAGAAAAAAAACCCAACAAAAAAACCCCCAAAAAACAAAAAAACGCCTGCTGGGAGTAGATTCTGTGAGGATGCTGTAGGTGGCGCTGGTGCTCCACTATTCCAAAGCTGCGGCTCCGCTGCTCTGCAGGGCCCTTTGTAGCTCTGGCTGGGGCGGGAACGAATGGGAGGCTGCTGATCTCTGTGGGAAGTCTCAGTGCGGCTACTTTTTCCCCGTCACCAGCCAAGAGGTCTGAAATCCCCCAGGACTCCCAGACTGCTGGGCTGAGTGTGCTGGGATGATCCTGCTCCTCCGTTGGGCCCCTGTCTCTTTAAGACTGCTAAAAAAAGCACGTGCTTTTCTTTTGGCCTGGGGAGTCAGCTGCGAGGGCCCAGTGTGTTCCCCGGCTGAGATCCTGCACCCTCTGTCTCTCTAATCTCCCATACACCATGCGATGTGTGTCAGTACTCCCAGTACAGATCACCAGGGCTGGTTATTTCATGGGCCTATACTTTCTCTCCCTCCCGGCTCTGAATCCTCTCCTCCCGATGGTGCACTGGGGTTGGGGAGTGCTCGGGTCCCACTGGGATGCGGCTCTGTATCTTACCCACCTCGTGGGGTGCCAAGTCCTCTCAGGTGTAGATGTGGGCTGGGTGCTGTCCTGTATCTTCTGGTCTCTGTTTTAGGAATAGTTGTATTTGTTGTATTTTCATAAATATATATGGTTTTGGGAGGAGATTTCCGCCACCCTGCTCATGCTGCCATCTTCCCCTGAAATGCTAAGAAATTTATATGTCAGGCCAGTTGTAAGAATGTTGCTATTTATAATGTCCCATCAACAGCAGTGATTGAATTATTTTCCATTATAAATGTAGTAAATGGTTAATTAGAAAATTGGAAAATATGAAAATGATTAAGGAAGAAAAATAAGAGTGCCACCATCTAAACATTATTCTTAGCTCTGGTAAATTTCTTTCTTTTTCTTTTCCATTGAGAGATCTTATGACAGACATTTGAATATACACTTTTTTAATTTTTAATTTTTTAGCTTTTTTTAAATTAAGGTATCATTGATATTTCATTAAGAATGGCAGTTTATTTAACTATTCCTTTGTTAACCATTTGAGTTGTTTCCAATTTCCTACTATTACAATAGATCTGTGATAAACATTTTTATGAATAAAGGTTTTCTGTATTAAAGATTACTGGACTGAAGAATATAAACATATGTGATAAATGGCACACAGTAACTCTCTAAAAGGATCATCTTTAATTTACATATAAACTGTCATTTTAAACCTTCAGTTTATTCATTTTAAATTTATTTATTATACCTATTTATGCTTAGGTTGAGATAGAAGCATAAATTACAGAAGTGATATGTGATGATTGTAAGCATTTTAGATATATAGATGATGAATAAGGTTGAACATATTATTTCCTAGAGCAATTACATTATAGAGTAATTAACTATATATAGTAATTATATTATAGAGTAATTAATTATATATAGTTTGGTGTATATTCTTCCAGATTTTTTCATGTGCATATCCTGACATTGCTTTTATTGTTAGTAGTAGAAACATACATAGCATTTTGCATCTTGCTCTTTTCATTTTTTGATAGATATTAAATATCTCCTCACATGTGCACACGTAGATCTCTTTCATTCTTTTTAATAGCTCCATGGTATGAACATAACAAAATTTCTTTATCTCATCTCCTATGATAGACATTTAGGTTAGTTTCAAGTTCTCTCCTCTTACAAACAATGCTTCAATGAGAGTTCCTTTTTATTAGTGTTTTTAATGAGCGTTTACTGCTGTGAAAATGTGACTTTGAAAATAATTGTGGGTAAGGTTTTTCTCTCTGTGTGCCGAAACATACAATATTTAAACATCGTTTAAAATTTAAAATTTGAATTGAGTCATTTCCATTAAAACCAGGTTAAAATCCCAACGATCCTTTTCTCTTATATAGGAAATGAATCCTCTTGCTCCAGATGGAACATAAAGCTCCTTAAATTGAAATTCATTGCATGGGGGTTTTGATGGCCCTTAACAGATGGAAGAACAATCTCATTTGGGTGGTTATGTAATCCGTGATTATCAAGGAAACCTTCCGATAGCCTCAAACAGACGGTGGACAGAATAAGGCTCTGTGGCAAAGGCAGGTAAAGAGGCTGTGGATTCACTATACTTGTTTCTTTGTGTGTATTTATTTGCTAGAGTCAGTAAGATTAGACTGTGAGATCTGAGCAGTATAACATGGTCTGGCCTAACGACTAACTTTGGGATCTCAGAAATCCAGCATTTGGATACCAGTTGGAATTCAAATAGTTTCTTGTTCAACCTTGGGAGGACCATTACATGGCTCTGAAGCCTTCACTGTCACAAGTATGCCGGACAGGGCCTCTGGGCAGAGGGTGCGATATTAATATCCATTCCCTGTGCACCAAGTTCCAAGGGCTAGAGCTCGAGCTGTAAACAAAATAGATGAGTCTTTTTATTCCCCCAATAGGGATGTTGCTACCACCCTCAGCTGGAAGTAATCAACTGACCTACTTGAATTTAGTCAACCTACCCCACCAAAATTTACCCTTTATGCATTACGTCTTAGTAATGCAGGTGACACCATGGCAAACTTATTAGCCAAATCAAGTGAACTCATCTGAATTTACCCCTCCAACAGGATACTATTTCTCTTGCCTTGTAGTATGCCTGCATTGCTAATGTGAGCACCATCCTTTCTTTCTTTCTTCTTTTCTTTCAGCTGTAACAGTGAAACTAGAATGAGTACCTAGAACAGCGACTGGTACATAATAGGTGCAAATTAAATTTTTGTTGACTAGATAGCCACAGATATTTACTGTCTAAACTTCAGGCCCTGGGAATAGCTTTGGAGTATATAAGAATAAATATAATACTATTTCTACCTTAGAGATCTCGTATCTAGTTAGGAGTTAGGTTCAGTCAGAAATGTGATGGATGCTTTAAGAATTGTGTGCATGGTGTATCTGCCTCCATCTCCCCAACTGAAATCATCTTTTCGCATTTTCCTGTTCTATTTATCGACTCTGGAATCTTAATTTGCCTAAAATTGGCAGACCAGATAAATCAAAACAACTTTCTTGTTTCTGTTTTTTGGTGAATCAGAGATTATATTTTATATCCTTTTCAAGGATGTGTTTGGAGGCAACACGGGTAAATGTTTTATACTTATTTGAAAAGCTGGTGCAAATATTTCAGGATATAATTGAGCTTTTCTTTTTAAATCCCATTGTCCTGTTTCCTGTCTTCCCTAGCTGTGGAAAGTACTATTTTAAAATAATTGTGAAGATCCTAATTCCATGTTAGCTATGACAAATGGACCTTTGCCATAATAGGTTCTGTTGAGCGTGTTTTAAATTAGAACAACGACAATTTTGTTATTAAAAAATCCTTTTACCTAATTTGTTCTCTGTTTTTTCATTTGCTCCCAGTTAAAAGCTGTGGTGGGCTAAACAAATCAATTTATTTTTCAAACCAGTAGCATTATCTGGGAATCACTGTTTTCAGACAGATGTGATGATACTTGTGAGGTTGCCAGATATCCTAAATCTTCCCTCCTATATTTCTGCATGTTAGGAAAATCAATGAATAAGCAAAATAGTTCTTTAGCATTTTCCATAGAATTAGATTTAAATGTGCATAATGGATGTGAAACATTTTCTTTCCCTCCTAGGTCAGTTTAACGTTCTACCCATAGATGGCAGCAAGTCACCACTCAGGTAAAGGGCCGGGCCTCCCAGCCAGGCCTTGTCTGGTCCACATGTGTAAAACCACCATAAAGGGAAGAAGGTGGGAGACAAATTCCGTCGGAGGAGGACCTCTTCTTTTCAGAGCTGGAGAACTTTGTTCTGTTTTCATCCTTCTTCGGAGGTGGAAGAACTCAGCAGCATCAAAGCAATGGCCAAGCCCTGCTGGGAGGGCATGTCTCTTGGGCTTACCTGGGTTTACCAGCCTTCTGCCTCCACTCGTTCGCTGTAAGCATCATGAAAGGAAGTTCTGCTGACAGTTCAGCCCTGTGCGTTGGTCTCTGTGAGTCCGGAGTCCTCTCTTCCTTCCTGACCGCTCAGCGCATTACGTTCCTGGGCCTCCACGGTCTGGAGTCCTGCTGGCCCCAGGGGATTGAGAGTCAATTGGCAGGTGGCTTCAGACAGAATAATTTAAAATAGGCATAAACTGAGATGTAAGAACATACGTACATATACATATACCCTTTATTCTGTGCTTATTATTTGTCTTGCACTGTGCCAAATACTTTTTATACAACATCTTATTTACTACCCATGAGAGTTCTATAAATTAGAGATTATGAATCTCATTTGACCAATGAGGGAAGTGAATTAACTCGTTCAAGGTTACAGATCTGGTTTAAATTGCTTTGGCAAGTTTAAGGAAGCTTTTTGGGGGGTTCCGGCAAGATTTTCTGGACCTTCTCAGCCAGTATGTACAGATTGCTTCCATGTCACCTACAAAAGATGTAAATGTTTCATCCCTTGAAGACCTCCTAGTGGTAGGGCCATACACATGAAAAAGACATCAAGGCAGGAGAATTTGAGAAAACCCGAACTGTGTTAATTGGGTCCTTTGGAAGATAATTGGAATAAAAGAATTTTATTCCATAATAATGGAATTTTCATAAAAATGAAGGAGACCTGGGTAGAAATGGAAGCTGAATAGGAGCCTTGTTGAACTAAAGAGGTTCTATCTTATTCTTCCAGTTTTCCCTGATTGGTGTAACATTAAGAACTTGGCTAGTGTTCTAAAATTGCAAGAACCAAGTTGTATGAATTGGACTTTCTCAAACTCTCGTGGAAACTTAGCATCTGGATCTGGTGATATAAGGTATCATGAAGCATTATTAGCAAGAGGTAGTTTATAAGAATCTATAGCTTAGCTATGGCCAATAAGCACATGCAAAGATTCTCAACATCGTTAGCTTTTAGGAAGATGCAAATCAAAACCTCAATAAGATGCCATTTCACACCCATAAGAATGCATGGCATCAAAAAGTCAGAAAATAACAGATGTAGGTGAGGATGTGGAGAAACTGGAACTCTTGTACACTAGTGGTGGGAATGAAAAATAGCGCAGCCACTTTGGAAAGCAGTTTGGTGGTTCCTTGAATGACTAAACATAGAGTTGTTACCATAGAACCTAGTAATTCTACTCCTTAATATGTACCCAAGGGAAAAAAAAATGTATGTCCACACAAAAACTTGCACATGAATGTTTATAGCAGCATTGTTCATAATAGGCAAAATGTGGAAATAACCCAAATGTCCATTAATCGATGAATGGACATATCCATACAATGGAATATTATTCAGCAAAACAAGGAACGGAGTACCGATACACATAACAACATAAATGAACCTTGAAAATACTATGCTACGTGAAAGAAGCCAGTCACAAAAGACCACACATAGTAAGATTCCATTTATGTGAAATGTGCAGAATAGGCAAATTTGTAGAGACAGAAAGTAGATTAATGGTTGCCTAAGGCTGGGGTGAAGTGTGGGGGGATAGAAGGATGATAGCTAAAGAGTATGGGGTTTCTTTGGGGATGATAAAAATGTTCTAAAATTGATTGTAATCAATTTGTAGAACAGCTCTACAAATGTACTGAATTATGCATTTGAAATGGATGAATTGTATGTATGTGAATTATATTTCAATAAAGCTCTTTGAGAAAAAAGAATCCTATTTATGTAGGTCTCATAAACATTTGCATATGTTAACTCTCTTAATCTTCACACCAGTCTCACAAGGTAGGTACTTTAATCTCTCCTATTTTACAATTAGGGAAACCTGACTACAGGCAGAGGGGGGTGAAGGATGTTGCCCACGTTGACTTAGCCTGGGAGAGGCTGTGTTAGAATCTCTTGGGTGGAGTAAGGAGGGCTCCTAATCTCACTCTTAATCATATGGCATATTGCCTGGGAGAGGGGAAATCTGTGTGTGCGATCACCCAGTTAAGCCCTTCCTCCTTTTATATACGGAGAAAGACAGCACACTTGGGGTGGAGCTGGCACAGAAGCCTGGTCTACTGTTGCTTGTCCGGGACTCTCCATTGCATCATATTACCCAGGTGCGAAAGGGTTCGCAAGGACAAAAGTCCTAGCCGTTGCTGTACATGGAAGACAGATTTCTCTTAAACTTTATCATTGTTATTTTTGCATCTGGGAGAAGAGGTAGGTCAAAATGCACTGATGGTGGTGCAGGAACATTGAAAAGAAGAAAATGAAAAAGCAGGCAGCAAAATTGGTTGGGGATTTGGGAATTTATGAGAAGTAAAGTGAATAATCTGCAAGTGCATCTGTGAAATAGTACCTGTTTCATTCTTCATTATGTATTATCAGAAGATTTCAAGGGAACTAAATCTGCACGAAGATCTTGCATGAAGTTAGAGTAATTCTTTGTTATATGAGAAATTATTAAGTATTCCATATTCCATTTCTGCTTCACTGTTAAATCTAGCGAAGAAGTGGGTGGACAGCAGCAGGCAGTGGAAACAGATGAGAAAGCAAAAACAAATCTTGACGTTCTATTAAAGTGACTTAAAGTCATAGAACATCAAAGAAAGCCTTCTGGATTAGTATGTGACCAAATTCCCCAACACTGTTCCTCCTTACAGCTCTCTTTCATGCATCCTTCTCTTATTTACCTAAGTCAGCCTTCAAGAGCAGACCTCTGGCAGCTCCTCCTGTCCCTTTGCAATGTTGGCAGTCAGTGTGGCTCAAGGTCTTCTGTGTTCCTTTGAGCCTGAGCTTTCATTCCATTCCCTGGCATTTCACTCATCCATCTTGAATTGCTCAATTGCTCTGTTCTTTCTAACTGCTGTCTCTTGAATGGCTCCAGATGGATCACAGCTCCAAAGAGAGCTCTGATATTTGCGGTCTTATATTTGATTTCTAACCGTGAAGGTTTCCCTAGCGGGGATTTGTGTATCTGGGAGCAGTGCTAGATTGCAATATGTTCAAAGAGCACGGCAATGAACATGTGAATTTAAGACAAGAGGGGAAGAGCAATCCATGCAAATGCAAATATGATAAATTAGAGGTGAGAAAGAAGAACACAAAAAGTAAGGATACAAGGAATCATACTGTGGGGCAGTGATAAAAGGTACATAACAGCTGTACTCAGGCTAGCAGGAAGCGACAGAGATTGACTCCATCTGAGTGAGAGCTCACGGGGATGGACAGATTGAGAGGAATTTTCCCACAAGTCAGGATAAGCCTCCAGGCCCAGTAATTATACATAAACCACTATTTAACTTAGCAGTCAACATGAAAAGAATGAAGAATGATAACCTTTCAGGTTAATTGAAGTAAACATAAGATAAATGTTTTCAACTGTGTATAAAAATACTCAGGACAATAAAACAAGCTACAGCTTAAATCAAGTGGACAGTCTTGGTCTTTTAGATTCAGCCTTTCAACATCAACGTTTTTTGATGATTTTGATGATGGTGATGATGACAATAACCATAACAGGGGATTATTATTATTTGATTGGGTCCTTCATTCACTACGATTAGTACTGATGGCCTATAACATACCTTCATGGTATTGCACTAGATGGAAAGCCATAGGTAGCACTTGGCAGGTGCAGTGGGTTGCCTGTCCAACAACTGGTTCTCCGGTTTCTTACTCTGGGGACCCCATTTCTTTTTTCACCTGCCAAGGGGCTCAGCTCCAGGGAATGATGTCATTGGCCTATGCCAATCAAGGCTTTAGAATTTTCCTTTAACAATCATTAGCCCAAAGAGGGACATGTGACCCAATTCAATCTGCTAAGACTTAAGCTGCTGAGGAATTCTGGGAAAATGTTCCTTCACGATTAAAGGGAGGGGCATGGTGAGAAAGGCCTTCTTTGGTCGTATCCCATTTCATCTTGTTTGGATGTAGTTGTATAAAGGCGTGAAGTTTGCAGCCATGCCAGCTATTTTGTGGTTATAAGAGAGGCTACTGACAACTTACCGGCAGAGGAGAACAGAGAGACAGCAGAGCCCATCCTTTGCTGATGGTATGAGAATTGCCTTCCTCTAAACATCTTATTTTGTGAAATAAACATCCATTATTTGGACAATTTTAATTAGTTATTTTCCTTCCTTGTAGTTGAACATCCCACCTGATGTAAATTCTATGGTCCAAATGTTTGGATCCCTCCCCCTAATCCATATATTGAAATCTAACACCCAATGTGATAGTATCAGGAGATGGGGTCTTTGGGAGTACTGAGCTCATGAGGGTGGAATTCCATGAATGGGATTCGTGGTCTCATAATAGAGACCTCAGAGAGATCCCTTCCCCTTCTGTCCCGTGAGGTCATCACAAGAAGAAGACTGTCTATGAACTGATAATGGCTCTGAAGCTACCAGCACTCTGATCTTGGACTTCAAGCCTCCAGAACTGTGAGAAATAAACATCTGTTGTTTAAGCTGCCTAGTATATGGTATTTTTGTTATAACTGCCTGAATGCACGAAGGCACAGGTACTTTAATAATTTAACATTTTGCTGCCACAAATATGAAAACAGTCAAGACAACCATCTGGGATATATGCCATTAGTTTGTCCCTGCGTCCCCTGAGGTGAGCTATCTTTCTGCTTCCTGGCATTTCAATTACTTTAATCCCCCGATTTTGTGCACATACATTTCAGTTTTACAAATAAAGTCCCTGAAGAGAAAACAAGACCAAATTAAAAGTTTGCTTAAACAAACTGATCCTATAAAATCCTTTCGGAGTAAAAGCTGATGAAACGAATGTGTCTCTAGCGCTAGGCTGTTCAGGGCTGTTAAGCAGGGCAAAAGTCCAAGAAAGGACAAAATCCCTCCACAAAAGGAGTCCACATAAGTAATCAGGGTAGCAGGGAAGGAAGCTCGATTCTAACTCCAAAGCTGGGCTTTTATGCCAATAAGAGCGCCTTCAGAGCAGGGGGATGAGTTAATTTCCAGGCCACGTTGTACAAATCGGCACTTCTTCAGTTTGCCTTCACCCAAAACCCCAAATAACCAACCACCACCTGCCATATGAAACAGAAAGACAAACCAAACCCTTGACGTGTGCTCTCATTTGACAGCTAAACAAAATGCCGCGGCCGTGATCCTGATGGGTGCTACCCCTGGGTGGACGTTCTGTGTGGGGCAAACTGCATAACTAATTCATCCGACAAACAAACTGCCCATGGAGAGCAAGATGCCGCGGCAGGATGGGGGAAGCCGTGCTGGCACTATGTGTGTTCAGAAAAGACACTGAACTTTGTGCCTTTGGAGTTTTATTCCTGACATATGTAAATACCACTCTGGTACAAAATGCAAGGTAATAAGTTCTGCAAAACAGACACAAGGCCACAGGCTATGGGACGTGCCAGGTGGGAGAGATTCCATCCCACCAAAAGGATGAGGGGTCACTTCATGGAAATGTGGGTGTGTGAAATGAACTTTGCAGGGTGGGGGATATTTGAGCCTGGGGAGAGTTGGAGACATTACAGTGGGGAAGTAAGTTAATACCAGTTCATAGAGAGTGAAAGAGCTGGAAAAGGTTGTTGTGCTATAGGTAATGGGGCATTATAGAGTGCCCAGGGGCAGGGCATGGCAGTTCAAAGCTGTGCTTTGGTAAGATTAAGTCCATAACAATGTGAGAGGACTAAAGGTGACCAGTTAAGAAGCTATTATGATGTTTCAGATAAGTACAGTGAAGTCCTTACCAGGACTCTGGAAAGGAAAGTGAGTAGGAAGGTGAGTTTGAAACTTAAATATTTTAAAGGTAGAATTGATAGAATGTGGCAAATGGCGGAAAGCAGAGAAAAAAAGTTCACCCAGGCTTTCCTCTATAATCTGAGTTTCTGAAAGGACAGAATACCCTCTCAGTCTGCAGGTTTTGTTTTTATTAAATCAAACTGTTCTAATGAATGTCTTCCCTGTTACACTAGTTAACTGAAGGCCCCTGTGAGTCTATGATTGCCATCAGCCTACACAACAGGCAGCTTTGGAGGATTCCTGGCTCAATGCCTTCCTCTGGCAAGCTGTCGTTGGTGAGGCTAACAATGGCGCTGGTCTTGGCCACACTGGATATCCATCTATGGGAACCTGGACCATGACCAGCTGATCTCTTAGCTTCCAATAGACTTCATTATTAATCACATCCAACTTTCATATTTGCTAAGCTCTTTTGAAGGTAGTCTCACCGAGACTGTCAAAGAGCATTCAAGAAAAGATGTGTGCATGTGCATGTGTCTGTGTCTTACCTAGGGGATAAAGTCCCAGCCCCTCAGCTGGAAGGACAAGGTTCCCCAAGGCTGGTAGTACTACTGAGAGTTACCAGGAGGCAGGAAAATCCAGGAGAGAACAGAGTTACACTCTGTGAGTTCTTATTCACCAGGAAAGTATTTTTACAGGGCTTGATTTTACTATCCTGGGTTTTAATTTCACTACAGAAAATGAATTTTCCTTACACAAGTCCATGCAATCTGGTACTTGCTACTGTTCCAGTATCATTTCCTGCCACAAGCCCATAAACACCCTGAATTCTGGCCACGCAGAATCAAGGTCTCAGAACTTGATATGTACGCTCAGCATCTCAATGCCTTGCGTCTGCTGTTTCCTCTACCTGGAATGACCTCCCTTTCTCTGTTGCTCCAAGAGCCAGTGGGAAAATTACCTCCTTGGTGGACCCCAGGCTTGAAACTTGATCTGCAGGTGCTACAGAGCTCTCACCATCTGGGCTGCTGTAGACTATCATCCTGATCTGCCCTCTGCTGCCTACCTCCCCTCGTGGCTGGCCTGCCCTCCTTCATCCCTAGATCTTGGGCCTAGTTCAGATATTGCAGGTGAGAGGGAGGCAGTGCAAAAGAACAAAATCTTTGAATTGGCTAATGTTCATCAAGGGGTCGTAGGCTAGTGTCTTAGTGGATTATTCTTCTCTTGATACAGCTGTTCTAGTTTTTAAAAGCCCCTGGCTTTTCTCCTTATGACAGGTTGACATATTTGGCACAGCCCCTGGACCTTGTCCAGCTCCTCTGCTGATTTAGAAGTCTATCTCTGTCCTGGTACAGTCCTTTTGTTGGTAAGGGAAAGAAGCCACTCAAATGAAATCAAGGAAGAGAAAAATTATTATGAGGACATGATTATTTTACAGCATCCAAAACAGAAAACAAACTATAGCTGGCTCCCTGTGAACTGGAACCTGGAATTGGGAAGCCATGCATCCAGAACCCCTTCACCAGGTGTTTACTGAGTGCCCAGCACACCAGGGACAGCCCTCAGGACTGGGGAGTCAGCATGAACGAGACAGGCAAGTCCCTGCAGTCTGGGAGCCTGTATTCTAGAGGATGGGGTGGTGGGCAACACACATCTTGACAAATGACAATTTCAGAAGATGGTGTTTTGAAAACAATAAAAGAGGGTAATGTGATAATGAGAAACTGGGTGCTATTTCAAGCTGGATGGTGGGGAAAGCTCTTTTTGAGGGGATGACATTTGAGTGGGGTAGCTGAAAGATATAAGGGAGACAGATCTGGGGGAATAGCCAAGTCAGGGAACAGAAGGGCAGGGGACACAGACAGAAATGCGTTCAATGTGTTCAAAGAACAGAAAGAAAGCCTACGAGGCTACTCTTTGGGCCCCTTGGGGGCCACAGAACGCTTGTCTCTGTTTCTCTGTCTGCAGTTGCTTTTCTTCCTCTTGCCCCAGAATCAGCCTGGCAGTTGGCCCTCACCATGCACATCTCAGTGATACTGGTCTCAGTCTCTACTTGCAGTCGAGACTGTCTAAATTGGCCCAGGTCTTCTCCCCAACACAGAGCCCCTCATGGTGGGCCAGCAACCGGGGAGCCATTCTTGGCAGTCTCCTCGCCCTCATGTCCTGGAGGACAGCCCTTGCTGCGACTTCTCTGTTCTTTCTTCAAAATGCCTCTTTAATCTTGTCACTTCTCTCCACCTCCACTGCCACCACCACCCCCAGTCCAACTCAAAAATCATCTCTCACCTGACCTACCGAACAAGCAGACTCAGGGGTTTCCCTGTTTTCATTGTGTTCACTGCAAATCCATTGTCCACAAATCCATTAGAGAGATCTCCAAAAAACTGCTCGTTGGGGGATAGCCTCATTCATGGTGGTGGTGTATGTGCAAGGCTTTGGGGTGGATTTTTCAAAAATTATCTCCTTGTTGGGAAATTTGATACTCTTCTGGGGTAATATAAAGTGAGGTATTACTAATTGGAAGTCTTGGATCTATGAAGGGTATGGAGGCAGAAACATTGAGGTCACCCCTCTAGCTTGGTGTTTGGAGACTCAGCTCAACACACTTTTGTTTAGTGTGGCCTTGACCTTGAGCCCTGAGCCTCTCCACATCTGCCCCCACTTCCTTGTTGACCACTTACCTGCACGACACCATTAGCCATTAACTACGGTTGTGTTGACTAGAGCTCTTTTTCTACCCACTAGAACAGGTTCTCCCCAGAAGCTGTCTCTGCACCTGTTAATATCCACCTTGTGCTCTGTGCCTGACTTATCACATAAAAATAGAGGGCACCCAATTCAATTTTAATTTCAAATAAATACAAAGAATATATGTTTTAGTATCTGTATGTCCCAAGTATCGCACATCCTGTATTTTATCTGGCAACTCTATCCTGCTTGTCTAGAGTGCTCCCCACCCCCTGAGCAGAAATTATTTCAGATCTCTACTCCTGCCTAACCCGCCACAGCTGATTACAGTGAACAAGGCTACCTATGTTTGGGTGTTTTCTGTGATCTGTGCTTACCTAACAAAGCAAGGTAGGCTCTCAAAGTCAAGGTGAGGTGACAGGGGAAATGCTGCAGCGCCTCTTTTCTTTAACATGGTGCATACCTCATCCACAAAGAGCCTGTCTGGCACAACACCCTTGGCTTGCCTTTGATGGTGTAGAATTCTTCATTTATAATGTTCAAATGATTTAGTCACAAGGGCCTTTAAAATAGTTTTACTATTATAATGAGGTGTACAGTGCAGAGTTTCCTTTTGATTTCTCCTCTAGTTTCTCACTCCAGTCGTATTATGGCATGAGAGTCACATAGCACCTTTGATCAATGGGCTTTACTGAGCCATCTAACTCAAACTTATGAAATCCTTTACCGGGGACAGGGGCAGGCATCAATATCCTCATTTTATAGGTGAGGAAACTAGAAAAAAAAATCATTTCCATTTTGCCAAGAGCTAATCTGCAGCTGTGTCAGGAATCAGTGCATAAGTGAAGTATCAATTTAAAACAGATATTGGAGTTGGTTTATATTCTGACACATTTTGCCACTGAAATAAGCTGTGAGGGTGGAGAAGGTCTGATGCCAGGGAGCCCTGAGAAGAGCCTTTATTTAATGACCCAAGAAAAGGAAACAACATCATCGCATTAACCCTCTGATAATATGACATTTTGATAACACAGCCAAAAGTTTAAAACAAAATTTATTTAAACCAGATTAAAGCATATTGAAAGTTTAATTCGATTTGATCAATACCAAATCACACTTTTGGCTGAGATATTATGCTGGATCTCTCATAGGGAGCTCTTGGCAAAGAACCGTGATGTATTTATTTCTTTAACTCTGTTGTCCTGTCATTCTCCCCATTGGCAAATACTAAGTGTGTATTTTTAAATGGGATGCACAATAAACACAAGAGATAAATGATGAATGGCAGTGTTTCTCAATCCCATCTAGTCTTGGCCGTACCCTCCAGGATTCTTACATTTTTCTAATTAGCAGCAACTTTTCTTACTTTGATAATGGTATGTCAAATAGCTCAGTGGTTAAATAAATTTCCATTACCAATTATTGACAATATTTTTCATAACACCTGGTTAAGTAGCAAGGTAATTTCAAAATTCATCTTATCTTTGTGCAATGGATTGAAGCTCGTCTCCTTCACTACTATAAGTAATTACTGAACTGCTTGGCATTGGTAGGAGAGTTGGATGTCCTCTCACTGCTTTACTGCTAAAGCCATTAGGGTGGTCTGCAGTTTTTTGTCAACCAACACATATTTATACACAGAGCTCATTTCAAGTTAGGTGAAATTCTTGTCATTTGGCTGGATCTTTTATTTCTCTAAGAGATTCACTACTGAGAATGTTACTTGGGCATCTTTTGAAGCCCTGTACAGCACGAGGTTTTTTTAGCCCAAGGGACCCATGTGCCTTCTTCAAGCAAAGATGTCCATATTGCCTAGGCATGATGTAGGAGGGAGTGCATTTTTCTTTACTTGCAGGGATATCATAGCCGGTATTTGCCTTTTAGAGCAGATCTGCCTGGAGCATGAGGGAGCTACTGGGGCGAGGGATTTGCAAGTTCTGGATTTTCAGCTTCTATAGACTGAGCAGGGTGTTTTTCTCCTTCAAGCCTTCTGAACGGCTGCAGCTGTTTTTCTTCCTAACCAAAATTTAAAACTATCCCTGAAGAAAACTACGTTTAAGACATAGACCACAGAAGTATTTTTTCGTGTTTTGAATGTGTTGATATTACCTCGTTACACAATGTTAGAACATGTCTAGAAGGCCAGAGTGAAAGGAGCTGCATGATGAGGTTGTAGTCAGGGAACAATGAGTTCGCTTTTTTCCCCTGCCCATTCCAAAACTCTTGGCTTAATGGGATAAAACACATTTGAGCTCAAGCTCTCAAGGAATTTTAAGAGAGTTCTTAGAATGTGGTTAAGGCTCTTCTAATTCTGCTACTAAAGAACTGGGTGACCTTAGACACAATGTGCAATAAATATTAGTTACTATTATGATTTATAATTGAGAAAAAAATAAGGATTTGGGTAAAGAAATTCCAAATTATAGGACAGGAAAATTTTTATACAAACCCTTCAGTAGGGATATCTTATTTATTTTACACATTAGAAGTTTGATGATAATAAACAGCATGTAAACCACTTGAGGATGTGTGTTGAATTTTGTTAAACTTGGAAATTTTAATATTTATCAAAATGAAATTATTTTGAATGCTGATCTAGTAATTGAACCTTTTTGTTTATTTTGCTAACTTAGAATGGATCAAAATATCTCTTTGATTTTGACAATAATCTTCTAACTGGTTCGGAGTGGGTAGAATTAAAATTTGATGGCCCAAGTCACAGTTGCAATCAGCTTATGTAAAAGAAGATGAAATATCTGTTATATAGATTGACCTGAATTGAGGTTTAATGGAATAAGTGACAGATGAGACATAGTAAAAAAAAAAAAAAAAAGCTAAAATTTATTCAGCATTCTACATGATCAGGCTCATAATTAGTTTTTCATGCATTCACTTATCTTATTTTCATGATAACTCATTATGATCCCCACTTTACAGATTTGGAAACTGAGGACCAGATATGTTAAACTGCTTGCCCAGGTCATGCAGCTGATAAACAATAGGGCTGGGATTCAGGCCCAGATAATCTAACTTTAGTGTCCATGGCAAAATCACTCTAAAACTTAAGCAAATGAGCTAACATTTGTATATACATTTCTCTCATAAAGTTGTTAAAATTATTTAACATAAGTTGTTATATTATGGCATATCTATGAATTGGGAAGCATTAATGAGATTATTTTGTTTTAATTCATAATAACTAAGTTAAGAAGAATAGCTAACCTTTGATTTCTTGATATTTTAGCATAAACACTAATTCTAAAACAGAGCTGTCCAATACGCCACATATATAATTTAAAATTTTGTAATAACCATGTTAAAGTGAAAAGAAACTAATGTGAAAATTTTAATAATGTGTTTTATTTAATCCAGTACATTACAACTATTATTTCAACATGTAATCAATAAAAACATTATTAATGAGACACTATACTTTTTTGGGTTACTGTTCCAACTCTTCGAAATCTGGTGTGTGTCTTGCACCTCCTGAATGTGTCAGTTTAGACTGGCCCCTTTTCAAGTGCTCAATACCACTGTGGCTAGTGGTTACTGACTTGGACAGTGGGGCTCTGGAAGATCTTTTTAGGAATGTAAATTCATTATTTTATACATTTCAAAAATGATAAGAATAAGAAAGGCCAGTCATGCATCCATACAATAATTTCTCAGTTCTAGTACTTTCATTTCCAACTACGTAACTGGATTAACCACTACCACTTAACCTGTTTAAATGATATCTCCTGGTAGATAAGGTGGCAAATTTCAGAAGGAAATACAATCTTGTGATTTTTGTCTAAGAGTTAGAATGGAGCAGACTTTAAGATAAAATCAAGTCTCCTCAGGAAAAGTGAATGTCTGCAGAAATACCTCATAGAATTAGGCAGAACCAGGTCACTAGGAAATTCATCAAGTGTGGACCCAATGGGGATTTTCCAAGCCTTACACATCTGAAGTCAGGGATGGCCAACCAGAGGCCCTTTGCAGCTCTGTATTCAGTTCTCAACCAGGTAGGAATGTGCATAGGTCAACAAACATTTATTAAGGATCTTTTTGATTCCTCATTGAAAAATTACTAATACACACTCATTGGGGAAAAAATGAAACAAACCAAATAATACCAGTGTGTGCCTTCAGTGCTTTCTCTAGTTTCAGAAATGACCCCTTTAACAATTACATGTGTATTTTTCCAGACCTTTGTCTATGTCAATGTCTGTTTCTATCTAAAAATTTTTCTTTGTACAAATATGGAATCACCCCTACCTATTGTTCTGCAGCCTCTTTTTTACTTAATAAATCAATCTTTCTATGTATTTTATTCTTTTTAATGGCTGCATAGTATTACATAGTATGAATATGCCCAATTTATTTAACTGCATCACTATCGGTGGATATACAAGGTTTTTCAAAATTTTGCTATTACAAAGTGCTGCAATGTACATCAATCACTTCACACTTGTGTATTTCTGCATGACAGGTTTCTGAGAACTGAGATAGCTGGGTGAATGGTATATACATTTAAAATTTGGCAAATACCTGTAAACTGCTTAGCATCCTGCTGGAAAGACCTGTCTCTTGACTTCATCTGGAAGTACCCGTGTTCCCATTACAGGAAAGGAGGCGGTGCTTCTGAGGAACAGGATGTTTCTGCACTCCACCAAAAAATGGATCTCATATTTACATTTATTAATATGTGTGGATTCAATTGGTAATAACACTGTTCTGCTTTACAACTTCTTAGATAGGCAGCAAACCCAGAGAACATCAGCTACCCTGGGGTTTTATTATAAGTTTTTGACATTCCTTTGGTGAGTCACAAATGCCAGAAAATAAATGCCATGCCTCCCCCCCGGGGTCTGAAATGAAGATGCTGGAGGTTTGGATTCTGTAACTGACCTTTCAAGAAAACAGAGTATGGGGTGATGACTCGCTCAGCCCATGGTGGCTGTCCTCTGACTCTGTCCTTTACAGAGGAAGGGTCTGCTAGTGCTTTTCCTTCCCTCTCCAAGAATTTCCTTGGGAGAGGGGGCCTAGTATGTGCCCAGGTTAGCCTCGCCCTTCTCTCCTCCGGAGCGCCGCGGCCTGCAGGGCCCGGCCGGTCCTTGGCACCGGTCAGCCAGCGCTTACGGGTGCTTAACAGTCACCGCCAGTAGCTGAGCAGTGGCCACAGCTGCGATTCACAAGGCCGCCTGGAAGTTGTGTTTTAGCCTGTGAGGTTACAAGTGTTATCTTGCGTTTATAATAAAATTAAGCCCCCTTCCCAGCTCTCCTGCAGGAGCCCTCAGCGAGACGGACACCGGTTGGGGTGCGGTGAGACCAGACCAGCGAGGCGCAGCTCGGCGAGGAGGGAGGAGGAGGAGGAGGACCCGTGTCCCTTGGCAGCCGCGCGCTCGCTGCGGCACTGGTAACAGAGGCGCCGGGTACCAGTTGCTCAACACGTTATCAGTTTGCATGCTCTTCCTTCTCCCTTCGGCAAATTTCCCTTCTGAGGGCGCAGCTGCACAGGAGCAAGGTGCGCGGGGCCTCCGGACTGTGCAGAGCGGGAAGCCAAGGGGGCGCCTGCTGGGCGGGCAGCAGCCCTGGCCGCGCTCGCCCCTCTTCCCACCTTCCCTCTCGCTGGCCGAGACCGCGGCTCGGCGAGGGACGCTGAGGGGTGCTGGTGGTGGGGGCGCTCCTCGGGGTCCCTGCGCCCTCGGAGCGCGCAGAGAAGGCCGGGCTCGGGGCAGGGGTCCCGGCGGCGCGGCGGGTCCGGACCTGGGCGCCCGGGGCCCCCGGCGGTTGCCATGGTGACGCAGGGTCGGCGGCTCCGCGCCGTGGAAACAAAGCCGGCGGCCGGCTCGGCGCCCGAGCTCCTCCTCCGCGGGCGCCTCCCTCCCCTCCCAGGCGCCGCCGCCGCCGCCGGAGCGGCTCCCGGGCCCGCGGGCAGGTAAGGCGAGCGCGCCCGCGGCCGGGCCGGCCCGCTCCCGACCCCC
>JAQQAC010015287.1:12515708-12606864 GCA_029783875.1 Phataginus tricuspis
AGGCTCCTCCCGGGCGCGACGCGGGGGCCGCCGTCCTGCGCCCCCGACGGGCTGCGCGCGGGCTCCCGGCAGCGGCGCTGGGCGCGCTCGGCGGCGGGTGCTGGCTGCCCGAGCCTCTGCCCTTCTCTCCCCCTTGTTTGGCGGTGGTCGAAGGTTTTAGAAAAAAACACACGAAAACACGTAGGCGTGGACTTCCCTGTTGGTAGTTTATTCTCTCTGAGGACGCGATGGGAGGGTCGGAGGGGGAACAGACGGCACTCGGGCCGACTCGGCAAAGTGAGCCCGTTCTTGGGTGCCCGCGACTGGCGCGCTCGACGTGCTTCTGAACTAGGTGTGGATTTTGAACGTAAAGACTATCTTTGCAGGTGTAGCTGTACCTGCACCTGAATGGGCACGGTGGCGCCGTTTCCCAGCCAGGAATGCAGATTTACTAGCAGGACCCACACTTTGTAGATTAGCTCCTTGACACCGATGCCATCGCTATTGTTTCTGGAAGGTATTGTGTTCATGCTTTAAGGGACTGGAAAATGCCTTGCGTTTTTACGTGTAAGGAAGCGATCCCAGAGCACCTCTAAAGGCAGTTAGCTGGGCGGTATTTGTATCTATGTTTTGCGTGTGATGAGGTTACAATGCGTTGCCAAGGGCGTATGGGTACTGGATGGGGAATTGCTCAAGTTGTGGGTGCCCCCTCCTTTCTCAACGGTCCCAAGCCTTCCCATCATTTCGTGATATTTAGTTTGTCGCAGACACAAAGAATGAATTAAAAATATGATTGTGAAGACCGTCTTGTGCTTAGATATCATCTATGTGTCATAATATGAAAGACCAGAAAACTATTCATTTTCAGAAATATAGCTCAATTCAGATCAATTAGATCAATATAGATCAATTCAGAGGGAAATAGCGTATTTGGTAATATTTGTTTTAACCGGGGGAGGAGATACCACATTGATAACTGGAAAATGATTCACTAAATTGTATACTGTCTTAGTAAAATAATTTGGAAGTTGGAATAGTTCAGTTGGAGAACATTCTAAGGAATGCAAGAAACTGTAGCTTTGCTACAAAGTAGTTAATGAAAGAAACCAGTGCCATGGGTCATTTTGAATTGCAGTTAAGTTGATTAGAATTATGGATATTAAAGCTACTTGAGGTGTTAGGCTTAAAGTGATTGGCTAATATTCTTCTTCCCTGTTTTGGTGTTCCAACACCTTTTAGTCTGCTGATAACTAGGTTTTTAAGTCTGTTCATATTTGCTAGCAATTTTAAGTAACTTCATTGGGAGACTGTATTGAAAGCTAAAGGATTAAGGTACAACAATTTGCAGATTATTTCAAAATTCGGGTTTGTTTTTAAACCGAATTGTATATGTACAGTGATTCATGGATGCTCTGCTAAATATTCTTTGATGATGGTAATGAAATGGTACAGTGATTATAAGGAAGTAGACCTGTTTTGAGAAGATAACCAGGAGAGAAAAATCAGTATTTTCTCAAGCATGAAAGGCAAGGAGTATTGAAGCCTAGGCATAGTATATAGGCATGGAATATAGTCTCATGTTTTGTACTAAAAATAATTATTTCTGCCTGCTTTTTGAGGTGCCGAGAGTACAGCTTTATTTAGATCTTTTTTAGCAAATCCAACATTCAGGTGCAAGGATTGGACCTATTTTTCAGCCGGTTGGAACCCTCACTGTACATTCTAGCCTGAACATTTATACTGTGGCCCTTAGTTCGTATCCTGAGGAATGGAGCTGTCCAATGTTAATTCAGCACAATAAGGACCCATGTTTTTTGCCTTTGCTGCTAGCTCACACAAGGCACAAGATTCAATATAGTTTGGCATCTTTCAAGCGTATTGCTTTCTGCCAAAAAATAAAGTCAGTAAACATCACAAATACACATTCACGTACTGCAGGCACCACTTTGTTTTGGTGGTTTGTTTATACAAGCTCTGAAGCATGCAGTGAAGCTTTTTCGGTACAGTGAAAAACAGTAATTTGGCATGTTTATATATGTTACTACTGTTCTGAAGTATGCGCAAAATCAGATAATGAAAGAGAAAAATACTGTGATATCCACAGGATCTCCTTAGGAAAGGCAAATGGAAAATGTGCTTTATGCCCATAGTTCAGATCAGCCACCTGGTGGGAGCAGGGAACAGCACAGGGCATCCTCAGGTGCCAGAAACCAGTCATGCTTGCTGATTCACAGTAGTAGTGTGAATCTTCTCGGGCATTTCTGGGCTTATGGGTCTTGATTTTATGAAGGAAAACTGGTCCTAATTTGGGGCATAAGTTATAAAATATGGCCTGATAACTGTAACTACAGCCTTTGTTCTACCTGAAGAACTCTGTGACTTAACTTACCAAGCATACCTAAGATATATAATGAGCTGAGAACTGTTCTTGTTTAAGTTAGGATTAACATTATGCTTGTGCCCTTGAGCGTCAGTTGTTTATAGCCCTGTGAGCCTACCCGGGCAGTGGAAGGCCACGGAAGCCCTTCGAGGCATTTTCTGGGTCAATGTTCTCTTGCATTTTCTAGTTACACTGTGATGAAATGATGACTGGTTGGTAATTTAGCACCTACTACAGTGTGTTGTAGTGTTTATAGACCCACATTTGTGAAGGATGATAGTTTTTTAATGATTTCTTCGTTACCAAACAGTTTTGGATTTGTGGCTGGAGAGAACAAAGTAGCTCTGAGACCTCAAGGAAAGATGCTATAAATAAAAGGTATTGTTAACTGACCTGCTCTGCTTGGTGGGTATTGATCATAACGACTGTGCTGAGAAAAGGCCTGGGAGACGAATAGTGGTGATGACAGAAGTGGCGTTTTGTGAAATGGATTATGGATGGAGGCTGAAAAACTTGCAATGTTTCAATCTTGGGGCCCTCAGTCACAATGAGGATACAGTGTCTTAAGCCATTTTGTAAACCACAAGTGCTTGGGGAAAATGTGTACTTTTATATTGCCTGGCACATAATTGGAGTGTTATAAATATAGTTCAAGGTCAGTGATCGATTTCTTTATGTTCCAGTTATTTGTAGCAATTATACAGTTAGTTTTGGACATCAGTCAACAAATGTTTGTCAAGTCTTTCCTTTTATGTATTCCATATTGCTTGATGAAAGTCACCTAAGCTCCTATGGTTGAGGTATTATGTGTTTCCAACTATTATGATTATTTATTTCATTTTATGTATAATTCATTACATGCAATACCCAAATTTTCTCTTTTGGCCTAGTTTTCAGCCTTCCTTCTCTTATGAGGAAAAGTTACCAGTTGATTCCCTAATGCTTTAAAAATGTTATATCCCTAGGCCTTTAAAAAATAGGATTTGGTTAATTTCTTGTTCAACCAAGAGAACAGGAGAAACTTAGTTTATAATAGTGTGCATTAAAAAACCCCACAACTCATGTTACAATGCTTAGTTTTACATTTTGGACATTTATAGAGGTTGTATGGTGGCTATGAAAATTTGGGATCTTCTTAGGTGATTGATTGCCCATTTGTCTGTCTTGAATTAGATCCTGCTTCTTTACCTTATAGTCAGTTGAAGTAAAAACCAGAGGAACGCAGAGGTAGATGCTCAAGTGAGTTAAAAGATGTGAAGAAGAGTTTTAATCATACTGAGAACCTTCAAGGCTTGGTGAACGGGAGACGAAGAGAGGAAGACTGGTGGCACTAATATCTTTAACACCTTGTGGTCCAGACTCCGGAAGCAATTACCCAAGGGCGGTGTCTGTGGTTTCCAGAGGCAGGCCACTCCTACAGCAGAGCTACCTGTCCTCCTGGCTTACCTCGTCACTTTTCTCCCGACTATAAAAAGTAACTCCCTTGAATTGTGGTGTTAAGTGCACTTTGAATATTACAAACCACAAATTAGGGCATAAGAGTAGAAGTTTTCTGCATGAGTATATTATGTGACCTGGTTGACCAGTTAGATAACCAAGATGGTAGTGGAACTATACAATAAAACTATGTGTTTGTCTAACATACTTGATATATTTAAAATAGAAATTGGTTTATTATGAACTTTCTTCTCTCTCTTTTGGCCATAGTCTTTCAAAGGAGATAAGACATTTCACACAGTTTTATTACTACACGTCATGTCAGGCATAGTTATGTTACTTACCTCAAACTCTTGCATTGCGAATCTAAAATAAAAGGTTTCTGTGTGGTCTTATGTGGCATTGCCTTTGTTACGTCTAGTTTCCTCAGACCCTGTTTATTATGATTGCACTTCCATCTGTTTTGGTCAGTCAATCAAATCCTTACTGCCTATGGGCAAGGTGCTATGCTGAGCACTTCACAAATACTAACTTATGTAATCCTTACAAAAACCCTCTCAGGTAGGTACTAATATGATCTCCAGTTTAAGAGGAAGAAACTGATGTTATCTCTTTCTGTAACATTAACCTAGAAGTACACAAAATATACCAGAATCCTAGCTTCTTTATGTCAAGGAATGCAGCAAGCTTTACTTTTCAGTTCACTGATATATATTAAGTGGAGAAGTAATGGCACTGGTTGTTATGGTGCTTGGGCATTTTTCCTTATTTTAATGAAAAGAAATAAAACTTAAAGTCATAAAACAAGAAGCATTTCTTCATAGCATATTGTTACATGTACCAGGTTCTTTTCCTCATGTAGAAACTGGAATAATTTATAGAAAAGATACTTTCTGCAAGCAGTTGCTCTTTCCCTTATTATTTGTATCCAATATTAAAGCAATACATCTTTCCTGTGGTGTTAGCTGCCTATATGGATGTTTATATGTCTTTTGAATGTTTATCTATTTTGCACTGCTTAATGTGGGCTAGCATCAGTCTGGCTCCTTAACAAACTTTAACCTGTACTGAGGACTAAGTAATACTCCTTTCTCACTCTCTTCAAAAGGACTTTTTTTTATAAAACAGTATACCTTTTTTTTTTCTAAACAGTTTACCATGTTGTGTTGAAAAATGCATCTATCTATTTGTTGTGCTTAACTATAAACTTCTCAAGAACAAGAACTACATCTTAACTTACTTCCAAAGATAAGGTAGGTATGTGTGTGCTTTTCCAGTTGAATACTTAAAACATTTTTTTATGTGGTAGAAAATTTACACGGTGCCCTGGATTGGAAATGAACACAGAGAAGGGCCATATGATATAGGATGAAAATAAATGAAATGAAAAGTGCACAATAAAATGTCATATACTTGAGGTTGGTCTTGAGGGAGGGTCAGAGCAGCGTGCTCTTTGTTACAGCAGAAGAGTTTCTTGTCTTAAGATGCTGGAGGCCTGGGGCACCGGGTCAAGGTGAAGTTAGAAACCTTGAAAACAGTTCTCATTTGTCATTCTTCTAATTTTGAAGCTAGAGAGCCTGGATTCAAATCCTGCCTCTATCACCTTCTAGCTGTACACCTTGGGGTAGCTACTTATCTTGCTGTACCTTCATTCCATTACCTGTAACATGGGGAGAAAAACGTTTCTTACTTCACTGGGTTGTTGTGAGGACTAATGAATTAGTATTTGTAACATACTTAGTTATTATTTACTAAGGTAAGGTCTGTGTACAGAAAGGACAACCAGTACTTGATTTTCTACGGGTGAAAATAAAAACCTAGTTTTCTTTAGATCTTTAAATCCAACTTACTTATTATTCTGTGTATAAATCTGATGAATATGAGCAATCATCTTCACTTTTTCTTTCACAAAACTTTAATTCAAATTGAAGAGATTGAGTTCTTAAACTATTAGTCTTATTTACAAATTTAGTTAAATTTAAATTTAAATAGTTCCAATTGAATACATAAATTTAATATATTGATTATGTATTGAAACAAATCAGATGCTTCTTGGGCAAATTTATGACCCAAGTATGAAAACCTTTCCAAATACTTAGTTCAGTTCCTTTGACTATTCCACCACTTACAAAATTAATATTTTACAGATATAGCCAAATCCCCTTAAACATTGCAATCTAAATAAATCATATGTCTAAATCCATCACACATTTTTAAAATGGAATTCCAAAACTAATTTTTCAGATTCTTTTAAACACTAACAGCATAACAATCATGCACAAACTGTTCCAATTAATATAAAACGTTATTTCTAAACTTTTCTAAAATGTAGTAATGTGAGTCTGATTTTCTTCATCTTCTCTATATTTAATTCTAAACATTCTCTAGGTTGAAAAGAGACCCACTAGAGGACATTTATTATCTCAGATAAGCTGGAGTACCATTCAAGGTGAGCCTTAGGTACCATACGTTGTGTATTGATTGCAAGTCACTGCATGACCATTTTTCCTTAAGACATGGTCCCATACGGATTGAAGGCTTAGATATTGCACCTAGGCTGCGTGTATCCTGGGTAATTCTTCCTGTGACATCGATGGACAGGCTTGGCCCTCTTTAATAGTCACCATGGCAATAGTTGACCCCACGCTTTTCAGATAATATTGATGTTTGAATCCTTACACGAGTGCTGTCCAACATGTAATTTTAAGTTTCAGATGGCCATATTAAAAAAGTAAAAAGTAGTTTTAATAACAGATTTTATTTAACCCAATGTATCCAATATATCGCCATAATTTCAGCGTGTAATCGCTATAAATATTATTACCAAGATATCAGGCTTCTTTTGCATCAAGTCTTTGAGATCTGACATGTATTTTACACTCAGAGAACATCTCAATTTGGACGCTACATTTCCAGCAGTTACAATGAACTGCAGTCCTGCCCAAATAGTAAATTTGTATTTGAGGGAAAAATATCTTACATTGCTTCAGTTTCTAAATTAAAATGAACCACAACTAACTACAATTAAGATTTCAGTTCTTTAGTTGCACTCACCAGGTTTCAAGCGCTCAGTAGCCAGATGTGGCTGGAGGCGCCCCTAGTGAGCAGTGGAGCCTGAGGCTGAGCTCAGATTTACGCTTACCCGATTCTTTGATCAGCTTTAGGTCGGGCCACACTCCTTACTGTCCCAGATGGCTTCTTTCACTCGCTGGATTCTTCGCTTGTCTAGCTCACAGTCATTTAATGGCGTGTGATTGGCTTGAAA
The DNA here is from genome assembly GCA_029783875.1 of Phataginus tricuspis. NCBI lineage: Eukaryota > Metazoa > Chordata > Mammalia > Pholidota > Manidae > Phataginus > Phataginus tricuspis. The sequence continues at coordinate 12,522,770 of JAQQAC010015287.1, forward strand.
GGCATTTTAATGTCATTTCAATAAATCAAAATTTCTGTACTTTTGTCTGTTTTCCTGAATGGTTTCTTAGTTTAAAAAATTTGTTTGTTTACAATAATAGTAGTCATTTCAAAGGACTTAGAGTGGGGTAGGCTTATGCCATCTCGGTTTCTTCTCAAGCAGCTGGCCATTTAGGTGGGAATGTTCAGCCTTCAGTGTAATTTGTGTGAGCTCAAGTGTTGACTGGCAACCCTGCTCCTTTTTCCTGTCTAATTATCCTGCTATCCTAGCCAGCCATTGGTCTTCTTTTCTCCCTCACACCTGTACCTCCACCTTTCCCCTTCCCCTCAGCAGCTGACCTTGCTTCCAGAGAACTTCCACAGGCTCCCACTGCTGCATCTTGGCCTCACCTGCCTCTTCACCCGTACACGCTGCCGTTTCCCAGGGACCTTCAGGAGCTGAGCTCCTCTCTAAAGCCACTTCCTTCATTTGTGCATTGTGTACCTTCTCCTCTTGCCTACTCAGGGTTTGGGTCTTTCTATCATCAGTTTTCCCCACTATTGGGGAAAATTTCTATTTCCATCAGTTTATATACTGTAACATTACAAGAGCTGTCATATTACTCATCTTAAAAATGTCCCACAGACACAATACTTGCCATGTCCCAGGTCACTTCCAGTCTTCATCTTACCCAACCTGTCAGTAACATTTGATACGTGATCAATTTCTTCTTGTTGAAAGATGTTTTGCACTTGGCACCTATGTTAGCTGTCGCTTTAGTAATGATACGTTACAAATCACCCTAAAACTCAGTAGCCCACCTTTAGTCTTTTGTTCATAGGTCTCACAGGTTGGCCGCATTTCGGCTGATCTAGGATAGGCTGAGTTGGGTGGCCCTGCTCCAGGCTGTGGATGGAGTTCAGATCTGCTCCTCATGTCTTTTTTCTGGGACATAAGCAGAAAGGACTACCCAGGGTACACTCTTATCTTGGCAGATTACTGAGGTCCGAGAATAGAGACAGGTCGCTAGGTAACACTGAAGGCCTCTCTCCCCTGGCCTACTAACATCCCATTGGCTGAAGAAATTCTGGCCAGGCCTGACATCGATGGGACAGGGAAACATACTCTATCCCTAATTGGGAAGGGAAGGGAGTATTTGCTGAGCATTAATCCACATTCTGGCCTCCAGGACACCTCTGTTAATGTTCTACTCGTCTCACTGGCATTTTGCTCAGTGTTCTTTGACAGTTTCTGCAACTCTCTCCTAACACTGCAGTGCCTTAGGGTTCTGTTTTTGGATTCTTTCCTTTGTCTACACCCATTTCCTAGGTATCTCATCCTGTCTCATGGCTTTAATGTCATCTTACCTGCTGATGCATCTCAAATTCATGTCTCTGATAGAAAATTCTTTCCTTAATTCTATACTCACATATCCCCTCAACATTTCCACTTGAATGTCTAAGTAGGCGTCTCATACTCAACATATCCAAAAGCGAACTGACTCCCTGTGTCCTCCTGACCTGTGTCCTCCTAACCTGTCCCTCCCATGGTTTATCTCAGTTTAGGAAATGGCATCTTCATTCTTTCAGTTACCTTGACTGTCCCGTAACACCTCCCTTTTCTCCTTCTTACTTTAATAGAGTCCATTAGCAAATTTGTTGATTCTGCACTCAAATTTGATCATTCTCACTACCGCTCTAGTGCAATCTATTATTTCTCTTTTGTTTCATTGCAGGTACCTTCTAACTTGTCTCCCAGCCTCTGCTCTTGATACCATGCAGTTTGTTTCCTTCATAGCAATGAGAACAATCCTTTTGAAGTTAAATCAGATCTTATCACTTCCCTGCCCAGAAGACTCCAATACCAAAATAAAACCCCTTCACTGGCTCCCTCCTCACTTAAAATAAATGGAAGAGTTAGTTTAGGGGCGTGTGAGGCCCTGTTGCTCTGGCCCCTGCTAGCCCAGCCTCACCACCATTCTCCCCCCCCTTGCATATAGCACATCACGTTTGCTGTTCTTTGAATGTACGAAGCCTGCTCTGGCTTCCGGACCTTAGCATGCTGTCCCCTTTGCTGCAACTGCTCTTCCCCCAGATATTAGTATGATTTACTTGTTTCTTTGAAATCTGCCCTCAAATGTTGTCCAGGTGGCCTTCCCTAAGGGTCTGTACAAATCATAATCTTTTGTCTCCTGTATTCTCTATCTCCGTTACCTGTTCTTCTCCTGTAGTACTGTTACCACTTGGCACATCATGTAAACAAACAAAAAGTATATATCTGTTTGTCTTTCTGTTTCTTCTGTTGTGTAAAATCCATAAAAACAGTGGCTCTTTTTTTTTTTTGCACTGAATTCTCAGACTCTAAGAACAATGCCTGGAACATAGTAAGTGCTCACTACATGTTTCTCAAATGAATGAAAGAATCTTATATGATGCCTGTTTCCAGCACACGGGATCAATCTTAGGAAAACTCCAGAACATTATAGAAGAGTTTTAGTTTTGCATAGTCTGTGTGCTCGGTGTTATCAAGTGATTGTCTCTGTAGCTTATTAAGTGATCCCAGGGAAGAGCACAGAAAATGCCATCCTCCGTTCTGGTAAACAGACCAGAACTTGTTTGTTGGGTAAAACTTGAGACATCTATAATCATGGAAGCATGAGTATTTCCATGGCAAAGGCTTTTTCAAAGGGTGGAGAGCTTTTAATAATGCCTTTATATTTTAACTGTTTTGTTGAAGTCTTAAAAAAAAGGTGCTATATAGTTCCCTTCTCAAGGTTTGTAAAAATGGATATAAACCATTTGAAGATAATTTTTGAACCCTTGCTAATATTACTATAATTAGAACTTATGTGTACTTATAGAGCTAAGAAATCAAACACCTAAAATAAAAATAAAACACCCACTCTCCATAAGCCTAAATCAGCAGTTTGCTTGCAGATATTCATGTACTAGTGATAATAACAAGCACTTAAAAATCATGGTGTCCCAAGAGCTAGAAGCTGCAAAATTAAGTAAGTCTAAGAGTGCTCTGATTTATCTGGTTTTTTAAACTAAAGTGAATGATTTTTTGGAGGAGGGGTTGAAAAATAGTGCTTTAACAAAGTTTTTACTTCTATCTTAATTACTGACTTGTGAACAGGACTATAGAAAGTACAATATACATCCCACTTCCAGCCTATGAATTAAAAAAAATCTGTTTATTATATCTGACATGTATGTGTCTTTTATGAACATTTACTTTTTGAACTTGTGTCCATGTCTCCTGAGTAAGTGAACAGATTAATCTTGCTGAAGATTATTAAATCAGCTCTTAGGTGCTAAAAGATGGAAATGGAATCAAGAGTTATTCATTGGGCTGTGGTCTGACTTGATGGGTCACCATGCCTTCACAGCATGGACGTGCAAGCTCGGGCTTCCTGCTGCTCAGACCTGGTTCCCAGTCCTGCCTTTGCTGCTTAGAATCTTGCAGCTGACATCAGTCTATAGGTGGGAAGTAATTAGATGTAGCTCTACCCCTGAAGAGAGGGCTGAGCTTGAATAATTTGGAGAATGTTTGGAACAAATAAATCTGTTAGGATAAGCTAGGAAGCTCTTCCTACTGCCAATGATGGCATGAAAATTTAAGAGCAGGGCAAACAACTCTTTCTGCAAAAACTCTTATGTATGTAGTTCTGAAGGTGTCAGTCCATGCATTTTTTGGTTTTAAGAGAGAATATTCATTTATATAGTACATTTACGCAGATAAAATAAATGGCACATGTGCAAAGAAGAGACCAGGAGTTGATGGGCCCTGAAGTGTAAAATGGGAATAATACCATCGCCTTGAGCAGTGGTAAGGATGTGAAAGGGAGGGATGGATGGAAGGTATACAACACATATACAATGGATAGAAGGCACTGAGTGAATGAGAGCCTCTGTGTGCTTCCCCCTTCATCACATGTCCTCTCATTTCTGCCTTTCCCCCTAAGAGATGAAGACTTGAAGATCATTTTTAATCATTTCTTTTTAAAAAGTAATTCTGGCATTTTACCTTTTTTTCAAGGTCTCTCTTTATTTTTTGTTACGAACTTCTCTACACCTCTCTTCAAATGTAGAGTCCTATATAATTTAAAACTGCATTGTGAGTCTGCTTAAAAATATCATATAGCAGTGTAGCATATTAAAATGTCAGACAGTCACTCTAGCATCAGGTATATCTCACTGAGCAGAATCAGGATTTCTTTCTAAAAGAAATCTACAAAGAGATTTTCATCAATTGGTGTATTTTCTAAAACATTTTCTACGTAGCAGGTTTTTTTTTAGAGGGAGCGATCTATGGAAATCAGGATAGAAAAATAAGGATAGATATGATTAAATTGTGGGATTTAAATTAAATATGCTGTAAAGCTCCTTTGCTGAAAGTATCACTAATTGAATACATTTTATCTTGTTTTTTTTGCCTGATTTTGTTTGATATTATTAAATAATTCTGTAGTGACTTTTTTTATATAAAGCTCTTATTGCTCAAACCTAAAAAGCATGTGAATTTCATATGTAATACTTGCCTTTGTATCCGTCAAACAGTTAGCACTATCTCCTGACATCTTTCTCAGCTATACTGCTTGTATTCTGAACTCATCTTCTTGGTCGCCTTTTGGTTCCTTATTTGTGTGATGCTCTATCTGGCCCCAGGGCCTTTGCACCAGCTGTTCATTCTGTGTGGTTGTTCTTTCTGTCTCTCTTCACTCAGTAACTCATGCTCATTTTCCATATTTTAGCTCAGTTGTTACTTGCATAGAGAAATCTTTCCTTACATTCTTCATCAGGTTAGACACCACTACTCATTTAATAAATATTTGAGTGGCTACAGTAGGCCAGGCAGAGTTCTATGACTGGGGATATAAACAGACAAGGTTCTTTTCTGTGATGCTTTCATTCAAGTGAAGAGACACGTGTGTGTGCACGCATGACGCCTCCCCTGAAAGAAAATCCAAATAAACAAGAAAATTAGCAGAGACAAGTAAAATGTAGATAATTAAACTAAGGCAAGTGAGTGGATGCCACCTAAGATTAGGAGAGAAAGTATCATTCAAACTGAGATCTGAGTGACAAGGTGAGCTTTGATCCACAGCAGAGCGTTTCAGACAGAAGGAATTAGTGCAAAGAGCCTGAGGCAGAGAAGGTGGGAGAGTGGTCTGACTGAGGTTATAGAGGGAAGGAATGGCTAGATTGCTTAAGGGTTTGTCATTCAAGGTAAGGGCATAGGTTTTTATTCTGTGTGCAATGGGAAGCCATTGAAAGGCTTTTTGGAGAGGTGGGGGTTAGAGAAATGGGAATAATTTGGTTTACATTTTAGAAATAGTCTTCCATGTAGATTGTGAAGGAGCAAGAGTGGTAACAGTTGTTATGAGCCTGTTGCGGTAGTCCAGGTGAGAGATGGTGTGCGATCACAATTGTAATTTGCAATTATTTATGTGATTATTTGATTGATGTGCCCCTCACTAGACGGTAAGTTCTATGAGTGTGACATTGTCTTTTTTGCTTAAAGTTGTATTCCCAGTGTTTAGTTCAGAGCCTGGCACTGTATGGGCACTCGGTTACCTAGTACCTGAACGACTAGATAGGGATTGTGAAAAACAGTGAATAAGATGTAGTCCCTAAATGTTGACTTAACTATCAATTCAGTGTTTTCCTTATATCACATGTAGAAAATAGATGTGTGTAGAATGGCCAAAGGAATTCTTATAGGTAGCAGAAAACAATTCATAAAGCATAATATCAAGGTCCTTGAGTATTCAGATTGGAGGTACAAGTCCTTTACTCTGATTCTGACAGTGGAATTACTGCAAGTTAGTAAGTGGGAGGTATTTTCACAGGGAATCTGTGAGAAAATTGGATAGTCAAAAAGGATAGCATGTTAGTTATAAGCACATGATGTTGCTGAAACTGTTGAGATTCTTCTGTCTTAATCGTGGTAATGTATGGGTAGAATCTTACACTGAATATATACAGAAGATGTTTTAAAATGCTTAATTTTAAAAAACAAGGACATCCAGCTGTGACTCATTTAAGGTAGACCCCCACTTACTATAATGAGGCAGCTGAAAAGGTCCATGACGTTGACTTCCACAGCTTTGGTGTGGAACTAGCAACACAACAAATTTAGTGTTTTCCCTTTCTCTATCTTTATAGACAATGGTGGAAGAGTTTGAAACCTTTAAATAATTTTCCTTCAACAGTGGGACACATAATTAGGAGGAGCTTAAAGCATTTTAGAGCTCAAAATTATATCTAGACTAAGATTCAATTATCTTGGGGTTGCAGTAAATTTAAATGGTTTAATTATTAGCCTCTAGGTCATGGTTGATTGGTCTGCAAATGATAGGTTTTTCTTCCAGAGAGAGTCAGCTTAAATAAAGAGAAACTTTAGACAGCACATGTAAAAATCCTGCATTGTAGGAAGGAGGAAATTTCTTAGGCTAATGCATTTAAGGATTCTACTGACTTTACTACTTTATTTAGTCAGTAAGTACAAATTGAACATCCACTGTGGGTGAGACACAGTGCTGGGCACTGATGTCCCAAAGATGACCACCTTCCTGGAAATAACAGTGTGGTGACTGGTCGTGGCACTAGAGTGTGATGTGAGTGGCATATGATGCCCCTGGAAGCAGATAGGTGAGGCCTCTAAACAGAATTGGGGAATGTTTAATTCCTGTGCTGAATGAGGGATGGCCTAGGCAAAGGGGCCGGCATGGGACTGGTTAGAGTGGTAAGAGCAAGTCAAAGAACTGGGAAGGGGGAACCAGAAGCTTAGAATTCCAGAGAGAATGTGGCTTCTTTTAGAGATTAGGTAGAGTTGTGGAGGGGATAAGAGGTGGAAGGGAAGAGGTAAGAGATATGGCTGGGAGGAAGGCAGAGGTCAGATTAGGAAGACATTAAAATATTTTCAGCAGAGGAGTAAATGATCAGATTTGGGTTCTAGGAAATCTCTCTAGGTGATGCATGTACACTTTTCAAAACCATGGCATTCTTTTTCCTGTTTCGAGTATTATGTATAGACATAGGAAGCATTATTTTTAAGTAAAGTTTGTCACGGAAAGTTAACATGCATATAGAAAAGTGTACAAATCACAAGTTTATATAGCTCTATGCATTTTCACAAAGGAAGCCACCTTTGTAATCACTATTCACATCAACAAAATAACATATTATCACACCCCAGAATCATCCATTGCCTTCTTTCGGTCATTACCTGCTCCCAGAAGGTGACCACTGGTTTGAATTCTATCACTATTTATAGTTTTGCCTATTTTAAAACTTAGTACAAACGGAATCATAGAGATTTGGATTCTTTCCAGAACATTCTTACACATGTTATGTGAGCATTTCTGTTGAGTGTACACCTAGGATTGGAATGCGTCATCGGTTATGTGAATGATTTACCTTTAATATTGCCAAGCAGTTGCCCAAAGTGCTTGCACCAGTTTACATTCCCAGCGTCAGTATATGAAAGTTCCAGTTGTTGCTCATTATTACGCACACTTGATATTGTCAGTTTTAATGGTGGGTGAAAAGCAGTATCTCGTTGTGGTTTTTATTTGTGCTTTCTCAATAAGTGACTGTAAGTGTGGGTAGAGGAAATCCCAGGGCAAAATACCTCTAAAAACCGAAATCAGTCAAAGGGAGAAATAATGTTTAAAACCCATTTATTGCTCACAAACTGCAGTCCAGGGCCGTCTCTCTCCCCTGCTCCGGAAGAAGCCAGCCCCCTCCCCTTAACCTCTCAGGTTCAGACACGCCCTCAGTTGCCCAGGTAATTACCCACTGATATGGAGATGACCTTCTCTCCACCCCTGAGGATATGTAAATGCACTAAAGCCAGGTGAGATATTCTGGAAATGTTACAATTTTACCCACAGTAATGTTGAGCACTTTTCATCTGTTTTTTTGGCCATTTGGATACCTCTTTGGTGAGATGCTGGTTCATGTTTTTTTGCCCATTAAAAAAAGGATTTTGTTGTTGTTCTTGATTTTTGTGGAATTTCTTATGTTTTCCAGCTATAAGTTCTTTGTCAGATATGCATGTTGCAGATATCTTCTCATATGCTATGGTTTGCTTTTTAATCTTGTAATGTTTCTTTGGTAAACAGGAAATTTTAAATGAATACCAATTTATAAATCTTTAGGTTAGTACTTTTTGTGTCTTAAGAAATTTTTGCTTGCCTTGAGGTCAAGAAGATACCAAAAAGTCTTGTTTTATGTTTTACATTTAGATTTACAGCCCTCTTTGAATTGAATTTTGTGTGTGGTGTGAGGTAGGGGTCAAAGAATTTTTTATCTATTAAATCTCTTTCTTGACCTAGCATTATTTATTGTAAAAATTGTCCTTTCTTCACTGAATTCATTGGCACCTTTGTCATAAATAATCATGTGTCATGAATCAGTTTCTGTATTTTGTCCTACTGGGCTATTTGTCTAATAAAATTCCTTAAATTATTATGGTCATATCAACTAGTGTAAATCTTTCAATTTTGTTTTTCTTCTTGATTTTTCTCTTGGCCTTTTTTGGTGCTTAGTGTTTACATATACATTTCAGAATCACCTTATCAATTTTCCACAAAAAAAATGGCTGAGATTTGATTAGGATTGCATAGAATGTGTAGATCAATTTGAAAGAGTTGACATCTTTACACTATTCAGTCTCTTAATCAATGAACACAATATAGCTGTCTGTCTAATCAGGTTGTCCTGAATTGCTCTAAGTAATATTCTCAAATTTTCTCTCTAGCTTTCTTGCACATTTTCATTAAGTTGATTCTTTCTGTTTTTATAACAAATGACATGTTTAAAGTCTTATTTTCTACTTTTTTGTTGCTTGTATATATAAATACAATAGATTTTGGTGTGTTGACCTAGATTCCAAAGATTTTGCTACATTCACTTCTTAGTCCCAATAGTTTTTCTGTAGAATCGATTGTATTTTCTATGTGCATAATCATTTGATGTGATAGTTTTATTGTCTCTTGTCCAATTCTTAAACCTTTTATATACACACATATACACTGATTTTTGAGTTGTTTCTTTTATAAGCAACATACAGTTGGATTTTGCTTATTTATCTCAGCTGACAATCCTTTGAGAAGTAAACTAATAATAGTCTGTTTACATTTAAAGCAATTGATCATATATTTGGGTTGAAACTTACCCTTTTACTATTTGATTTCTAATTATCCCATCTGCTCTGTTCCCTTTTTCTCCTTTTCTTGTTTTTTTTATTATTAACCAAAGATTTACTGTTCAATTTTCTTCTCTGTTGGCTGTTTAATTGTATATCTTGTTATTCTTTTAGCCATTATCCTAGAGATTACAGCATCCATCCTTCACTTATGAATTTACTCTGAATTAGTACTTTAACCACTTCCCTCACAATGCAGGATCCTAAGGGTACTTTAACTCCACAAAACCCCCCTGCTCCCTTTTTGTACTGTGGTTGTCATTTATTTTAACTTCACATATGAATAAAACCACATGATATACTATTATTGCTGATTTATGCAGTTAGTATTTATTTATATTTACCATTTCTCTTCATTCCTTCATGTAAGTCTGTGTTTCCCTCTGGGATTATTTTCCTTCTGCTGGAAGAACTCCCTTTAGTATTTATTTGTATTTCTATTTGAAATTTTCTTTATTTTGTTTTAATTCTTGAAGGGTTTTTTACTGCTTGTAGCATTCTAGGTTGTCTGTTTCAGTGCTTTAACATGTAATTTCATCATCCTTTTTCCTCTACTATTGTTGTTCAAGAAATCAGCTGTCAGTCTCATTGTTGGTCCTTTAAAGATACGCTTTTTTCTCTGTCTGCTTTAAAAATGTTTTTCTTTGTCTTTGATATTGAAGAGTTCTATTACAATGTGCCTAGGCACAGTTTCCTTACTGTTTATCCTGCTTGGGGACCAGAATGCTTCTTGCATCAGTTTTAGAATATTGGCAATTATCTCATCAGGTATTACTTCTGGTGCAATCTTACTCTTCTCTTCCTGAAAGTATAATTTTATGTATGTTAGACCTTTTCACTATGTTCTCTTTGACTCTTAAAAGACTTTTCTGTATTTTCCATTGTCTTTTCCTCTTTGCTTTAGTTTGGAGATTTTCTTAGGATCAATCTTCTAGTGCACTAATGTTCTCTTCATGTTTAATCTGCTCTTAAAAATATCTACTGAGTTTTTATTATTACAGTTTTATTGAGTTATAATTTAGATGCTATAAAATTCACTCATTGTTAAGTATACAATTCAATGATGTCAGTTAAATGTATAGGGTTCTGCACCATTACCACAAGCCAGTTTAGAACATTTCATCCACCCCCAAAATTCTGAGCCCATTTGCAATTTCTGCTCCTATCCCTAACCCCAGGCAACCACTGTTTCTATAAATTCACCTTTTCTACTCATTTAATGTAAATTGAATCATACAATATGTAGTCTTTTGTATCTGACTTCTTTCACTTAGCATAATGATTTTGAAACTTATAAGGCTTCTTATTTCAGTCTGTTTATCCATTCATCAGTTAATGAAAATTTCTATTGTTTTCAGTTGGCTACTATGAAGTGACAGTTCATGTAATTGTTTGTGTAGACATATATTTTCATTTCTCTTGGGTAAGAGAATTGGAGTAGAATTTCTGGGTCATATGGTGGATGTATGTTTAATTTTTTAGGGAGCTACCAAACCACCATTTTCTAAAGTGGCAACGTTTTGTATTCCCACCAGCAATGTATGAAGGTTTCAGTTTCTCCACATCCTTGTGAACAATTATTGATTATAGCCATTCTAGTGGATGTATAGAGTTTAATTTGTAATTTAATTTGCATTTCCTAATGAGGAATAATGTTGAGCACTTTTTTATGTTCTTACTAGCCACTTGGTATGTTTTGTTTGACAAAATGTCTATTCAGTTCTCTTGCCCATTTTTTAATTGGGTTGTCTTTTTATTGATCTGTGAGAGTATTTTATATATTCTGGACACAGGCCTTTTATCAGATTTATGATTTGCAAATATTTTCCACAAATCTGTGGATAGCATTGTAACTTTCTTAATGGTGACTTAAAAGTGCCAAAGATTTTACTTTTGATGAAGTCTAACTTATTATCTTCTATGGCATGCTTTTACTGTTGTACTTAAGAACTTATTGACTAATCTGAGGTTTTCTGTATTTTTATGAGATTTTTCTATATAGTGATTTTCTATATTTTCCCCTAGATTTATAATTCTAACGACTATACTTAGGTCTGTGATCCAACTTATTTTTGCATATGGTGTGAAGGAAAGATCTGTTTGTTTATTTGTAGATGAGAGTCCAATCATTTGCCAGCACCATTTGCTTAAAAAGACTATGTCACTGAATTAATATCTTTGTCAAAAATCAATTGACAATTAATGTGTTTATTTCTAGACTTTCATTCTTATTTGTTTTATGTATGTATGTATGTATCCATCCATCCATCCTCACTTTGTATCACATTGTAGTCTTACATTAAATTTTGAAATCAAGTAGTATAAATCTTCCAATTCTGTTCTTTTACAAAATTGTTTTGGCTATCCTAAGTCCCATATAAGTTTTAAGATAACTTTGGCAATTTCCACGAAACAAAACAGAAAAAGCCTACTGGGATTTTGCTAGAGATTGTATTGAATCTGTAGCTCAATTTGGTTAGCTCAGTAGTTAAAATTGCTATTTTAACAACGTTGAATCTTCCAACTCATGAATATGGAATGTCTCCGTTTGTTTAGATCTTTAATTTCCTTCAGTAATATTTTGTGGTTTTCAATGTGTAAGTCTTGCAATTTTTTTGTTAAACTTATTCCCAAGTATTTTATTCTTTCTGGTGTTATTATGAATGAGGTTGTTTTGTTAATTTCACTTCAGATTGTTGCTAGTGTGTAGCATACTAGCTAGTTTATAACTGATAGGAAGAAATGCAGTTGATTCTGTGTGTGTTTCTGTATCTTGCAACCTTGCTAAATTCATTTATTCTAGGAATTGTCTATGGGTTGCGTATTATACTCTACATATATAAAATAACAATCTGCAAATAAAAAGGTTTGTTTCTTCCTTTCAAATCTGAATGCCTCTCTTTCTTCTTCCCTTAATCCCTCCTTCCTTATTTCCTTCCCATTTCCCTCCTTCCTACTATACTTTTTTTCTTATTATAGTAGCCAGAATTTCCACTACAGTGTTGAATAAAAGTAGCAGAAGTGGACAACCTTGCCTTGTCTAGTGTCAAAAACAGACATCCTTGCTTTGTTCCTGAACTTTGGAGTAAAAGCATTCAGTCTTGGAACATTATGTATGATGTTAGCTGTAGTTGTTTTCATAGATGCCCTTTCGTTTGCTAGAGGAACACCCCGTCTCACTTAGTTTGAGAGTTTTTAAAAATTATCAGTGAGTGTTAGATTTTGTTAAATATATTTCTGCATGTGTTGATCATGTGCTTTTCCCATTTATTAATATTTATTAACTAATATAGTTTATTCCATTAATTTGTTTTTGAATTTTAAACCAACTTCTGTTTTTGAATTTTTAACTCAACCTTTGTTGAGAAATATCTCACTTGTCCCAGCCATAATTCTCTTCCTGTGTTGCTGAATTCAATATGCTAGTACTTTCAAAGAGGACTTTTTGTTTCTGTATTCATGATGAGAGTACCGGTCTCTGGTTTTCTTGTGATATCTTTTTCTGGCTTTGGAATCAAGGGAATACTAGCTCATAGAATGAGTTGGAAAGTACTGTCTCCTTCATTTTCTGAAAGAGTTTGTGAAGAGTGGGCTTTATTTAGTCTTTAAGTGTTTGATAGAGTTCACTGGTGGAGCCCTGTCCTTTGTGTATATTATGATAATTTGATGATTTATGTCTCCTATTTTATTAGAAGTTTAATTAACTTAGTTTAACCTAGTTGGTTTGTCAATTTTATTGATTTCTCCTTTACAAACTAACTTTTAATTTCAGTGGTGTTCTCTATTGTTTTCTGGTTCATTGATTTTCTTTCTAATATTTATTATTTACTTCCTTTCATTTGCTTTGGGTTTAGTTTATTCATCTATATCTGGTTTCTTAAGGTGGAAGCATAGGTATTGTTTAAGACCTTTCTTCTTTTCTGATATAGGTATTTATAGCTATAAACTTTCGTCTCTGTGTTGCTTCAGTACAACCCATCAATTTTGGTATGTTGTACTTTCATTTTCTTGCAGTTCAAGATATTTTTAAAGCTCTTTTGATTTCTTCTTTGATCCTTGGGGCTCTTAGAAAGGTGTCTTGTTTAAGTTCCAAATATTTGAGATTTCCCCAGATTTCTTTTTGTTGTGGATAGCTAATATATTCCCATTGTGATCATAGAATATACTTTATTGATTCAATCTTTAATTTCTCGTGACTTGTTTTGTAGCACAGTATATGTTTTAGCCTGGAGTATCTTCCATGTGTGCTTGAAAAGAATGTGTATTCTATGGTCATTTAGTATAATTTTCTACTAATATCAGGTCAAGTCGGCAGATAGTTTTAAGTGTTGCCAATCATTGCTGATTTTTGTTCTAGATGTTCTACCAGTTACTGAGAGTGAGTTACTGAAATCTCCAGCTGTTATTGCTGAATTGTCTATTTTTCCTCTCATTGCTATCTACAAGAGACACACCTCAGATTCTAACATACAAACAGATTGGAAGTAAAAGTAGAGAAAAATATATCATGTTAACAGCAAACATAAGAAAGCTGAAATGGCTATACTAATATCAAAACATTATAATGCAAAAAATATTGAGACAAAGAGGGACATTTCATAATGATAAAACTGTTAATACATCAGGAAGACATAACAATTAAAAAGCAAAATCTGCCATTTGTCTGCCATTCTGATAGGGCAATATTTACAAGGTCAGCAGTCTAGTCCAGGTGGCTCCCTTCTGCTTCTCTTTAGCAAAGACAGCAGAAACTCCCGTTTCCTCCTCCCCTTCACTCCCCGCTCCACCAGGCACTCAACTCCCCAACTCCCTTTTCCCCTTGCTTGCTGCCTGCTTGCTGCTGTGTATGGAGAAATGTTGCAGATACGGAAGCAGAAAGGTATATATTGCTCCCCTTGCCTTGGTTTGGGGCTCAGACCTTGGGAGATGACTCCCAGCTGAGCCCGCCGGGGTAAAATAAACCTCAACCCTTAAGACCTCCGACTGCTGCTTGGTTCTTCCGTCAGCCATCCAGTCCAGATTTTTCAGGTTTTTCTGTAATAGTTCTACTACTTGTGTCCTGTTTATCTCCTATTTAATACCTCTCTTCCTCCTTGACTTCCTAACTATTCTTTACTGGGCTGTTTTAATTTGTCGATTTTTAAACTATACTTCGTTTTTTTTTTTTTTGGTGTTATCTTCTTAGTGGTTGCTCTAGGGATTACAATATGTGTCTTAATTTATAGCAGTGTACTTCAGATTAATAGTAACTCAATTCCAATAAAATAGAGAAACTTTGTTCCAATACATCTCCTTTTCCTCCCTCTTCCTTTAGGTTCTATTGGCATATATATTACATATATATGTGTGTGTGTGTGTATACATATATGTATATATATAGGTAAATATACAAAGCTAAATCGCATCTCTAAATATTTCAAGCCCAACAATGTTATAATTATTGCTTTATACAGTTTTATGTGTTTTCAAGAAGATAAATGAAAAATATGTATTTTTAGAACATTTTATATTTGCCTACATATTTAGCATTTGAAATACTTTTCATTTCTTCTTGTCAGTTCTGATTTATGTCTGATGTCATTCTCTTTCAGCTTGAAGGACTTCCTTAAGTATCTAGGAACAAATTCTCTCAGTCTTTGTTTACCTGGGAATATCTCTTTCCTCCTTCATTTTTGAAGGATAGTTTTGCTCAACTGGTTAGCAACTGATTGTTTTTTCAACACTTCTGTATATGCCATCCACTGGCTTCTGCTGTGTGTTTCTGTTGAGAAGTCAACTACTAATCCCATTGTCCCTTTGTATGTGATGAATGGTTTTTCCTCTTGCTGCTTTCAAGATTTTCTCTTTCTTTTTGTCTTTCAACACTTTGACTGTGTGTCGATCTCTGTATTTATCTTTCTTGGGGTTATTTGAGCTTTTAGATTTGTAGATTAGTTTTTACATTAAATTTGGGAAATTTTTTGGCCAGTGTATCTTCAAATATTTCTTTCTACCCTTTTCTCTCTCTCCTTTTCATCTGAGTCTCCCATTGCATGCATATTTGTATATTTGATGTTGTCCCATAGGCCTCTTGGGCTTTTTTTTTTTTTTTAACTTTTTTCTCTCTATTCTTCAGATGAGATAATATCTTTTTTTTTTTCTATTAAGGTATCATTGATATACAGTCTGATGAAGGTTTCACAAGAAAAACAATGTGGTTATGCACCCTTATTATCGAGTCCCCCTCCCATACCCCATTGCAGTCACTGTCCATCGGGGTAGTAAGAGTATCTTTTTATCTCTCTTAATATTACTGGTTATTTCTTTCACCATATCAAATGTAGCATTGAGCCCCTGTGCTGAATTTTTCATTTCCATTATTATAATTTCAACTGCTGAGTTTCTATTTGGTCCTTTTCAAATAATATCTCGTTATTGAGATTTTCTATGTGTACAGTCGCTGTTGTCATTCTTTCCTTTAATTCTCTCAACTTTTAAAAAAGTTTTATAAATACATTTGTAATAGCAGGATGAAGCTCTTTGCTAAATATAACATCTGGGGTCATTCAGAGACAGTTTTTTTTTAATTTTGGTATCATTAATACACAGTTACATGAGCAACATTGTGGTTACTACATTCCCCCTATTATCAAGTCCCCACCACATACCCCATTACAGTCACTGTCCATCAGTGTAGTGAGATGCTATAGAATCACTACTTGTCTTCTCTGTGCTATACTGCCTTCCCCGTGCCCCCTCAACACATTATGTGTGCTAATTGTAATGCCCCTTTAGAGACAGTTTTTATTGATCCCTTTTTTCCTGAGTATGAGACACACTCTCTTGTTTCTTTGCATATCTCAACATTCTTTTATTGAATACTGGATATTTTGAATAATATATCATAGCAGCTGTGGATTGTGATTTATTTTCCCCTGAGGGTGGTTATTGTTTTATTTTACTTGTGATTAGTAACTTAACTGGCCTAAATTTATGAGGTCTGTCTCTCCATAATATGCAGCTGATGTCTCTGCTCAGTTCTTTTTCTCATCTGTTATTTTTTAAGCTTGGCTTCCTAGGGATCTTTACTGCGTCTGCGTAACTGAAGGTTCAGCCAAAGATTAGTCAGAGTTTGTACTCAAATATCTCAAGCCCATAAAGTTCCACTGTCTACAGATAGATGTGCATGTAGTGGTAGTGGTGGTGGTGTGGGGGGGTCCATTCAAAGTACAGGCTATTTTCAAATCTTCCCTGTTTTTACCTCCCTTGGACATTCTTTGGTTTACTTGATGCCTGCATTCAGGCTCTGTTGGTTCTGTGTGACACTCAAGTCTCTACAATACACGTGCTCACCCTCTGGTTAACCTGGGCTATGTGGTGAATTTTTCAAGCCTTCGTTGACTGTTCTTTTGAATACCATGTCTGTCTAGTCTGTCAGTCTGTGGCTTTGCCCCAAACAATTGTTATCTTAGGCTCGTGAAGCTACTTTATTTTCCTGTGACGGAGATCTCCACTTTAAATAGTAATTTCATATAAAATAAGCCTCCTGACAGTAGCAAGAAGCTGCTGTTTCTCAGAGTTGGTTATGCCCTGGTTGAACTGCCATGCTGAAGGGGGGTATGGGTGATGGGAGCAGCTCAAGGCAAGAGTACTAGGGTACGTATATTAACCTCACCCAAAGTCGAGTTTTTTTCGTGAGTAAAAGCTTCTCAGTCTGTTGTATGCGGAAATTTCCAGAATGCTGAAGTGATTGTTTTTGACAGTTTTGAGCATTATTTATAGTTGCTTTGTGGGGAGAATTTTTAAGCCTTCTCACTCAATCAAGCCAAAGTGAATCTGTTCTAGTTATTGGACTTTTGAGATTTATAATCTTTATTTGATTCTTACTTTTTTCTTTTAAAAACGAATTTTAGTTCTCTGGTAAAATTTTTGGTATCTGTTTTCTTGAACATATTAATCATAGTTACTTTAAGCCCATGTCTGATAAGTTCGGTATTGGGATCACCAGTGAGTCCCTGTCTGTTGTCCAGCCACCCTGACTCTGCTCCAGAGTTTGGTTACTTGGTCTTGTCCCTAAAAATGCAGGATATGTTTTATAGAATGTCAGACAGTGTGTTAAAAAAAACTGTAGAAGCTCTGGATGATGTTCTCTTAATGTTAAAATTAAGAGTGCACTTATTTTTCTTATAAAAGACAGGGTATCAGTAACCTAATTTGATTCAGTCTAGGATTGAAAAGATTTGAGTCTGAGTTTCATTCATTTTGAGGACTATTTTACTTTTGTTTTTCTTTATTCCTAGAGAATAGCCTTTTAGAGATCTCAGCTGAAAACCTGAGTTTTACTGGGGCCTTGTTCTTTGGTGACAATAACTCCAGAAGGGAAAATGTGTTCCTCACCAAACCTTTGAAGCCGAAATCAGTCAAAGGGAAAGATAAAGTGGGAGAAACTCGTTTATTGCTTACAAGAAGTCATCTACTCCTGCTTGCCAGTGTCTCTCCCCATCCTGGCTGGGAAGAAGCCAAAAGAAAAACCCACCTCTCTGTCAGGGCCGCCACACACTCCACTCTTCCTTCGCCCCTTGTAAGTACCTATTGATATGGAGATGGACCACTTCTCTCCACCCCTTGTAAATATCTATTGATGTGGAGATGGACTAAAGCCAGGCAAGAGATTCTGGAAATATTGCAGTTTTACCCACAGCGACCCTGAGCTCTACTTACTTTCTTCTGGGCACTCAAATCTACCAAAAGCTCTGCTTAATATTTTAACCTCATATATGCCATTTTCTTATTGGTTTCCTGGCTTCTTACGTTATGCAACCTAGGACTTGAAAGGGAGTGTTACGTATAATGTTGGTCTTGCTTCTCTGTACTTCTCTTTTCTTTGGAATCCTGGCTTCTCCAGTTCCACCTGCATTGGTAAACTGGAGCTCTAATTTTTGAGCACATAGTGCAGTGTACCAAAATTTTGAGCTACTGCTTTCTTCTTGGTCTTTTGAATGCTTTCTTTTGAACCAATTAGTTCTTATTATTTATTACAGTAAAATCAATTAAATAAGACAGTTTTACAAAAATTTGATAATGACTTTTAGTGTAAATATTTGTAATTTGTGTGACATTAAGACCAACTTTACTTGAGTTTATTACTAGGAAAACAAAAATAAACTTAATTCATTAATGTTAGATTTTTTTTTTAGTGTGATGTGTAAGTCTGGGGAGAGGAAATCCGGGGCAAAATACCTCTAAAAACTGAAATCAGTTAAAGGGAGAAATAAAGTTTAAAACCCATTTATTGCTCACAAACTGCAGTCCAGGGCCGTCTCTCTCTGCTCCAGAAGAAGCCAGCCCACAAGCAAGCCAGCCCCTCCCTTTAAACTCTCAGGTTCAGACACGCCCTCAGTTGTCCAGGTAATTACCCATTGATATGGAGATGAACTTCTCTCCACCCCTGAGGATATGCAAATACACTAAAGCCAGGCAAGATATTCTGGAAATGTTACAATTTTACCCACAGGCCACCCCTCCAGAAATCTCACCTTACAATCTACTCGTTCCCCTTCTTCCGCAATGGTCCCTGGGTGAGAAAACTGGAGCATTGTGACCAGACTAATATATAGCAACAATAGCAACAGCAGTAAAATTATGACACTCCCTCAAGCTGGAGGATTCATCTAATTTCAAAGTCTTATGCAGATTAAGTCCATAGCTTGTCCATTCCATAGGCAGGCAGTAGCTGAGGGTTCAGATCAGTCATCAGCCATGGGGCTCATTCAGGCTACAAGGACTGTAGGAGAAAATGACCATAAGGGCAATAAGATACATGTTTTAATGACACCAGCATAGGCAAATCTTGTCCATCAGGAAGGATACATGCAAGAGAGTGGTCTTGTGACAAAACAGTGGCAGGAATGATATCTCATCCTGGTCTAGTATACCAGACTTTCACCCCCCCTCCCTGTGGGAGTTACAGGTGGGTCGATACATAGGGCTATGGGAGGTACATGCACTGGCCATAAAGATAAAACAAAACTTCTTTGCAAGATGCTCTTACCTCCTGGATGTTTTGGGTACACTACCATGACCTTTGGGGGCCATTCAGCTGTTACTCCAGGAATACACAGGAGGCCAGCTTCCAGGCCTTTCCCCCAAGGTGCCAGAAGGGCCAGCCATCGCTGGTCCATGTGCAAAATGTCCAGGGCCAGGACCATTCAACAGTGTCTCCAGGGCTTAATGCAGTAGGGGCTGGCAGCAGGGTGTTGCTCTGCTGGCCATATCCTGGCTTCAATAACTCTTCTTTAGTTTGGACATACAATTGTATAGGAGAGGCAGCAAGGTGTGTGAGCATATCCACAGGGCTCAAAGCTCCTTTACGTGGCTTCTCATTCAAACGCCACAGCACTGGCCATAGGCGAACTGACCAACCCCATAGACTATTGGTGTCTGACTTCAGGCCAGATCTCAGCAAACCGTTGTACTTTTCTATTACGCCTGCCCCAGTAGGATTATATAGTACATGAAATTTCCACTTTATTCCTAATTGCTGCACCCATTGTTGTAAAGCATGTTCAGTAAACTGGGTGCCTTGATCTCTTTCAGTGACCTGCGGCCGGCCATAGGTTGCAAAGAGACCCTCCAGGCCACTCGTGGTTTGCTGATCTGCACAACATGCAGAAAAAGCAACCAATAGTTCGATAGCCATGTCATGGCATACCGATATCCTTCTGATATGGGCAGAGGCCCAATATAGTCTATTTGCCACCTGACAAGGGTTATTGGCCCCCTTACTATTGTCTCATGTTGCTGTGGGACTTCAGGCTCTGCTGGCTTCTTCACAGGTCAATGGCAAGCCCCACTGATGGGTTACAGCCCACATTGTCTTTTGCCCCGTGTGCAGCAAACACTGGTTCAGCCATTGGGCCACATCAGAGGCAGGCTTTCCTTCTAGCCAGCGCACCTGGGCCAGTGCGTCTGCTTCATCATTCCCTGGGGATGCCAAAGGCAAATGGCCAGTCACATGATATACAGTAACAGTCTTAGTCTGACCAGAGGCCCATAGGTCTTGCCACAATTCTTGCTCCCAAAGGGGCTGGTGACCAACCAGCCAGTTAGCATGGTACCATGTCGGTAGCCACAGGGTCAAGCCCCATTAGATGGCCCAGCTGTCAGTGCAGACAACTATGGGCGAAGGCTCCTGGGTGATCACAAGCCATACTGTCCTCAACTCAGCCCATTGACCACTCTTCCCCTCTCCTCCCTCCATCCACATTGTCTCAGTCTTAGGATGGGGAGCCACAGCCCTCCACTTCGGGGGCTGCCCACGACTTGGAGCCATCTGTGTACCAAGCATCTTCAGGTATAGGGGCTTTTCCATCCTGATAAGAAGTCTTGGCTACCAAGCCAAAGCAAGCTGTTCTTCCTGCTTCCCACTGGTACAGGTCACTGGCCCCAATAACTGTTTGAGTTCTCCACTTAAGGGGTTAGTAGAGAGGGTGCTGCGCTGCTGTAAATATGCGCCCCATTTGGCCAGCATAGGTGTCTCTGCCACGCCACTCCATGGCCTTCGGGTCCAGTCTTGCACCCACCCCACGATGGGATAGGTGGTTATTACCTTGGTCGGAGCTGTTCTGGTGACGGGCTCTGTAGCCAGCAAGGTGTGGTACACAGCAGCCAGTTTCTTCTCTATCAAGGTGTGCCAGACCTCTGCTCCTTTCCATAGTTGTGCCCAGAATCCAGTAGGTTGGCGTGTTTGTTCAAGCCACTGCCAAAGACCTCATCCATAACCATCTTTGGTTACATGAACATCTAGCTCACAGGGCCTTGATGAATCCATTACATTCAAGGCCTGTATGGCCTTGACTGCCCGCTTGGCAGCGGTAAAAGCAGCTGCACATGTCTCATCCCAGTCCCATCCGATGCCCTTTCATACCAACCAGTATAAGGGCTTCAGAATTTGTGCCAAGTGCGGGATAAACACTCTCCAGTAGCCCAAAAGACCCAAAAACTCTTGTAATACTGCCACAGTGGTAGGGGTGGGGAAAGCCTGGACCTCGTCTGTAACTGCTTCAGGAACAACTTTAGTTTTACCTGACCAGACAACCTCCAAGAAGTTCACAGACAAACCAGGTCCCTGGACCTTGGTGTGTTCACAGCCCATCCTTTTTCCTGTAGATGTTGCAACAGTGTAGGAGTTGCCCTTTCTAAATCTGAAAGAGAAT
The DNA here is from genome assembly GCA_029783875.1 of Phataginus tricuspis. Lineage (NCBI taxonomy): Eukaryota > Metazoa > Chordata > Mammalia > Pholidota > Manidae > Phataginus > Phataginus tricuspis. The sequence goes on from JAQQAC010015287.1 coordinate 12,544,159, forward strand.
CAGATGTGAGCATAATGTCATCAATGATGACATCAATGATATAATGATGCAACTGCATCGTTTGGCCAAGTCCCGGGCTACAAGTCCATGACAGATGGTGGGACTGTGGAGGTGTCCCTGTGGAAGGACACTGAATGTCCACTGCTGGGCTTCCCACGTGAAGGCAAACTGTTTCTGGCTTTCCTGGGCTATGTCAATAGAGAAGAAAGCAATAGCAATGTCTACTACATAATGATATGTTCCCAGTTCATGGCTGAGGGTGTCTAGAATGTCTGCTATAGAGGGGACAGCAGCATGCAGAGGGGGTGTGACTTCATTCAATTCCCTGTAGTCTACAGTCATACGCCAGGAGCCATCTGGCTTTCTCACTGGCTATATTGGGGAATTAAAAGGACTATGAGTGGGCTTTATGATGCCCACCCTCTCCAACTCCTGTAGAGTTTCTCCAATTTCCTTGTGCCCCCCAGGCAATTTATACTGTTTAATATTTGTCACCACCGAGGTACAGGCAGAGCTACAGGTGAGTGCTTAGCATGTCCCCTCAGAACTGCCTTTACCACACGTACCCTCAGTCTGAACTCACCTGCGGTGGTCTGTAACCACAGGCCCTGCAGGATATCTACCCCCAAAATATATTCAGGGATGGGAGAAATGTACATGGTATACTCCTTTGGGGGTAAACGCCCTATCCCCAATGGGATTTGGGCTTTCTTCACTCTAATTGCCTCACCCCATAGCCATCTATCACAGCAGGGGTCCCGGGAAAACCCTCAGAGTTGCCATGAATCAAAGAACACTCAGCTCCTGTTTCCACCAGCGCCAGGACATGTTGTACATTCACAGGGGACCAATTAATTGCTAATTCTACATGTGGCCTCCGGTCCCCACCATGTCCCCCAAGGTGGGAACCTTGATCCTCCCCTCAGTCGAACAGTGATGCCCAATGATCCTCCTGTGGGGGTGAGGGTCCAGGCGAATCCTGGGTGCTGTCTCCCATGAAGTTTTGCAGGGACACAGGCTGGACATGAGGCCCTGACTCTGAACTCCATGTCCTGGACCTCAGCAGCTGGAACTGCTGCTCTGGCTTTAATTGGTTCCACAGTTCTAACTATATTCTATTGGGCTGCCCATTGAGTTTTTCTTTACTACCCCGGCCTTTATCAAATCAACCCACATCTGGGTCCTCGAGACCTTCATGGGGCCTTTTTCACTTTTCCTTTCAGTCGTGGCCTGTACTTCCCTCTGTGCCCTTATTGTTTCAACCTCCCCCAGATCTGCTAAAGTATGAGTAGCCTCACTTATGGGTTGCCCTAGGTGGGGGGGCAAGAGCATTCACTAGGGACCCAAAGAGAGATGAGGGGGCTGTATGCAGCACCAGGTTTCTCATTCCTAGAGTGAACCCCTCCTCATCAGGGCTCTGGGGGTCCTTATTACAGATGATGTGTTTCATACCCAATTCCTGCAGTACCTGTTGGAGCTCTGCATACGTTTCCAACTCCTGGGAAAATATGGTAAATCACTCTGATTAGGCCAAACTACCCTGATGGCAGCTGTCAACCATTCCAGGAGTGTCTGATTCCCTGAGGCGTGATGGGCATTTTGCAACTGCTGCCAGAGGGAAGGGTGTCTCATCAGGGAAGCCATTCTACTCATCTCAGTACCTGACACAACAATGTTTTCCACCCCCATATCCCAGAGATGTAAAAGCCATGTATGCAGAGATTCTGATGGCCTCTGTCCATACCAGACACTCATGTCCACCAGCTCATCCTGGGTATAGGGGCGGAGCATGGGGTGCTCCACAACCTGAGGAGGGGGCTGCTCCTCCCCCTGAGGAACCTACAGTTGTTTCATTTTTATTTTCTTAATTATAGCTGGGTGGGCCTTTAAAACAGGAGAAGATGGTACCTCTGGCAGTGGCCTGGGTAGCAGATCCACCAATGGCCCCACCTCCTCCTCTTCTCCCTCGGGCTTCTCCACCAACGGCTCCTCCTCCACCATTTCTGGGGCTGAAGGCGCCACTCTTTCCTCCCCCTCCCCCACAGCCTCCTGCCATCTCCCCCCCTCGCCGCTGCTAAGGAATCTTCTAGAAGCGTGACCTGCCTTTTCAGTAACTGTCTCTCTTCTTAAACAGCATCCCAGAGGTTATCACCCAGCTCCTCCAAGAAATGCTGAAGTGTGTCTCTCTCCCACCTAAGTCCCTCAATAATCCTTTCTTTCTCCTGTATAACATTTTCCACTATCTTGATGAAAAGAGACCCTACAACGTCAGCCTCTACATGGCCCCCTAAGGTCTCCAAGCAGTCTTCCACCTCATGGAGGGCTAATTTTGCAGCTTCTGGTGTTTCCACCCTTCCCCAGTTCTGGGGAAGGCCCCACCCCTCTAGGAGGCACCTTACCCTAGACCAATTCCCCACTAGGGGTTCCCAAGTTGGAAGCCCCATAGCTGGGGGGATAATAACAGGTGAAGCTGTACCCTCTGCCGCTGCATCCACTGGGGCCTCCCCACCATCCACAGGAGCAGCCCTCCCAAAGGCTGCACCCATTATGACAGATTTTGGGTTCAGAGGCACCCTGCCGACTGCGCCAGATGTAAGTGCCGGGAGAGGAAATCCCGGGGCAAAATAGCTCTAAAAACCGAAATCAGTCAAAGGGAGAAATAAAGTTTAAAATCCGTTTATTGCTCACAAACTGCAGTCCAGGGCCATGTCTCTCCTCTGCTCCTGAAGAAGCAAGCAAGCAAGCAAGCCAGCTGCTCCCTTTAAACCCTCAGGTTCAGACACACCCTCGGTTGCCCAGGTAATTACCCACTGATATGGAGATGAACTTCTCTCCACCCCTGAGGATATACGAATGCACTAAAGCCAAGTGAGTTGTTCTGGAAATGTTACAATTTTACCCACAGATGATAATTCATCAATGTTAGATTTTTTTTTAGTGCAATGACACAGAATGCTTAATTTTTTAATCCTGGTTTCTTTATGATTTAATATTTTTCTTATATTATAGAAAATAAAAAAAAGTATTGAAAAGAGCTTTTAGAAATTATTAGGTAAGATTAATCAGTTGTATCAAATATACCACTAGAGAGTGAAAGTGATTTATTGATGTGGGGGCAATGCAGGTATGCAGTAAATTTCTGCATCTTCCTCTCAATTTTACTGTAAAACCTTAAGCTGCTCTAAAAAACCTGCAAACAATAATTAGCTCCACAGAAATTAAATTCACCTACTCTGATATACCAGTGTTACCCTGATATATTTCTGGATAAACCTTTTAATTATTCATTATAAATTATTAACCTAACTCTGTTAGGTGCTACTTTTCTATATACCTCTGTAGTAAACAACCAATATTATGATAACTATAATGACCTTAAGTGTTTTTTTTTTGATAGGCACTGATTTTGAATTAAAAGAAACTCAAAAGTTGGGCCTGTAATATTTTAAAATAATATTTTTTCTTGTTCAGGTATTTAGTTTATGAATATAGTACACTCAAGAATAAAAAAGAGAGGGGTTAACATCCAAAATATGTAAAGAACTCACACGCCTCAACACCCAAAAAGCAAATAACCCTATTATAAAATGTGCAGAGGATATAAACAGACAATTCTCCAAAGAAGAAATTCAGATGGCCAACAGGCACATGAAAAGATGTTCCACATTACTAATTATCAGGGAAATGCAAATTAAAACCACAATGAAATATCACCTTACACCAGTTAGGATGGCCAGCATAGAAAAAAATAGGAACAACAAATGCTGGCAAGGATGTGGAGAAAGAGAAACCCTCCTACACTGCTGGTGGGAATGTAAATTAGTTCAACCATTGTGGAAAGCAGTATGGAGGTTCCTCAAAATCTAATAATAGAAATACCATTTGACCCAGGAATTCTACTCCTAGGAATTTACCCTAAGACAGCAGCAGCCCAGTTTGAAAAAGACATATGCACCCCTATGTTTATCGCAGCACTATTTACAATAGCCAAGAAATGGAAGCAACCTAAGTGTCCATCAGTAGATGAATGGATAAAAAAGAGATAGTACATATACACAATGGAATATTATTCAGCCATAAGAAGAAAACAAATCCTACCATTTGCAACAACATGGATGGAGCTAGGGAGTATTATTCTCAGTGAAATAAGCCAAGCAGAGAAAGACAAGTACCAAATAATTTCACTCATCTGTGGAGCATAAGAACAAAGCAAAAACTGAAAGAACAAAACATCAGCAGACTCACAGAATCCAAGAATGGACTAACAGTTGCCAGAGGGAAAGGGATTGGGGTGGGGGTGGGTGGGAAGGGAGGGACAAGGGGAAGAAGGGGCATTAGGATTAGCACACATAATGTGGGGCGGGGCATGGGGAAGGCAGCATAGCATAGAGAAGACAAGTAGTGATTCTATAGCATGTCACTACGCTGATGGACAGTGACTGTAATGGGGTATGTGGTGGGGACATGATAATGGGGGAAATCTAGTAACCATAGTGTTGCTCATGTAACTGTATATTAATGATACCAAAAAAAGTCAATAAAGGCAAATAAAAAGAATAGAAAAGAGGAAATAAAGTGACTTTTTAGGAACATATGAAAGAACAATTTTCCCTGTTCTTTGAGTTTTTCTAAAATTGTTATTTAGTAGATTAGTGGATATAAAATGAGCCTTGATACTGTTATAAATATTTAATTACATATAGGGGATACTAATGGTTACTTTATAGATGTCTAAATAGTGAAAGTTCTTTCTTAATTATAAAGTTCTTTAATTTCATTTTTCCAGTTAAGAAAGTGTATCCAATAACAGGATTTAAGTTAAAACTTGATAAAATTACCAAATGCTGTATAATGTAAGACATTATTACTAGGCTCAGGGAGCTTGTTCCTGCTTTGTGGTCTATGATTTTTTTGATGGAGGTACTGAAATAGGACTTTTTACAGTAATAATTTATGCTACTAGATAAATGAATATTGAGATGCCAGTAGAACTGTGTACTACCAGCACTTATCTCATTGCCTTGAAACTGCTGTATTTTGCATATATGCCTGTCCCTGCCACTAGATTGTGAGCTCTGTGAGGAAGGGCATGGCATCTTGCTCACTGTCAGATATATGTTATCTGGCACATAGAAGGTATTCAGTGAATGGTGGTTAAGTAAATAATGTTAAAGAAAAATTTTGCACCAGACACTTGTTAAAAATGGCAAGGCATATTTTATTCAGTATCACTGCAGTAGAGGAGAGAGACATCAATGTAAACCAAGTTCAATACCACCAAAACAAAAGGCAGGCCTTTTAAATCCTGGGGTGTGCTAAAGGAGAGGCACTAAAAGTCTTTAAGGGGAGTTGGTCTATATAGTTAAGCAGTCTGGGTTTCTTCATTGTCACTTATCTGGAGGAGAAGCAAACTTCTTATATCTCTAGGACATGAGGTAGTTTTGTAAATTGGAGCAAGGTGCCGCTGAAGTTAGGCTGTTACCCACAGGAACTAGAGGACTGGAGAGCTATTTCCCTAGATATTTGCATTTCAAAGAGGTGGCTCTCAGGTCCTTGAGGAGACATTTCTGGGAGGTAGACGATTTATATCTCAAAGGGACAGGGAAAGGGTTTTTAATTGCTAGCTTTTTAAAGTAAGTGCTCTAAGAAAAGGGAAATCAGTGGCTTACAGTCAGGTTTTGGCTGGACCAGACAGTAAATTCTTTTGGCAGTATTGATCTTTCTCATGCAGGTATTTTAGGGATCTGGGGTCATTACTCTAGGAACATGGCCTCAGCAGATAGGAATTGTACCGGTGTTTAAGTCTCAGTGCTGGGGTGGATGAAATTATTTGTGCTAAAAGTTGTAGTTCTCATAGGCCATGGTTAAATGAAGCATGGTTAAAGGAGGGACCAGAGGGGCCTGATCTAAAGTTTGCTTAAGGAGGCAGCCTTTGTCAATAATACAGAGCAAGGAAGGCTTTTTATGGATAGAAATCCAAGGTAAAACTAGTAATGGGGTAGAGATCAGGGATACCTAGAAGGGTTTAATATCCAGAATTGGCCAGGAGAGAAGGAACTATGTTTGTTTAACCACACATGTTACATCTGTTATTTTTATTTAATCCTTCTAATAACCCTGTGAGGTCTGTACTATCTCTGAATTGAATCAAGAGACAGAGGCTTAGACATTTTAAATAACATGATCAAGGTCATTTAGTTAGTGATTTGTGGAGTTGGGATTCAAACCCAGATTTTTATGATTTCAAAGTACAATACATGTTCAATACCTGATCATCAGCATATGTTTTAATATTGTTACATAGTAACTTGCTTTTCTTAGGAGTAACTTACATTAATAACAGTTAACATTGGTAAGCTACAGCTACTTACTGTGTGCCAGATCCTAAGAAAATTTAGCAAGGCTTAATAAACTGAGTAGTGAGAAAGTATGTGTTCCCAGTGCTTTGATTTGTCAAGATACAGGTGTTCTCAGGTGTCATTTGACTTCTGCTAACATCCCAGTACCTATGGAAAGGCTGCTTCTAATAATAGATCCTTGAAATGCTGGGACAGGAGGGTCTTTAGCCATTGAGTACAGAATCTTAATTTCTCAGATGGAAAAACCATAACCCAGAAAGGTTAAGTGATTTCCCCAAGTGATTTACTCAAGGATCCCAGAGCCTGCCCATTAGAGAAAGTTGGGATTGGTTTAACCAAAAATTATTGTGACCCAGTTTGGGGATTTACCCTAAGATGTCATTATCACTGACATATTTATGAAATGTCAACCTGCCACACACATTGCTGTCATTGCATTCTTTAAGAAAATTACCTTAAAAGTTGAAAATTGCCCAAAAGTGGCGATGACAATGACTCAGCAGTGTCCCTGATAGCCCCAGGGGGTGATTTAGCAGAGCTCTGTGTCAAACACTTGTGTCTGAATCTGCTAAATCTCTTTTGAGTGATCCTTGACTCTATATTAGGCAAAAATAAAGTAACAGAAACATGATAAAAATAACAAAATCAACACACATCTAAAAAGACAAACCTTTAAATTTTTTTTTGCCTAAATGTGACCATTAATTACAGTGTTGTAAAATGTTCAGATCTTTTCAGATCTTATGTCAAAACATTAATTTGTGCTCTTTTGCATGTTACACTAAGCTGGCCTTTTTTTTTTTTTTTTTTGCTTGTTGTTTTCTCTCTATTATTGTTTTGCCTGAATTTTATCTCAACAGTTTTCCTCTGCCTTTTTTTAGTACTAAAATAACGCATTAAAAAAAACTTGTAGTAAGAACACTTCATATGAGATCTACCCTCTTAACTTTTTAGGGGTACAATACCATGTTGTTGACTATAGGTACAATGTTGTTCAGCAGATATCTAGAACTTATTCATCCATCGTGCTTAAGTGAAGTTGACACCTGTTGGTTAGTAATGCTTCATTTCCACCTCCTACTACCTCCTGGCAACCACCATTCCACTCTGATTCTATGAATATGACGACTTTAGATACCTCATATAAATGAATCGTGAGTGTTTGTCCTTCTGCGACTGGCTTCTTTCATTTAGCATAATGTCCTCAAGGTTCATCCTTGTTGTTCAAGTGGCAGGATTTCCTAACCACATTTTCTTTATCCATTTATCTGTCAGTGGATATTTAGGTGTTCCACCTCTTGGCTATTGTGAATAGTGCTGCAGTGAACATGGAGTGCCCAAATCTGTTAGAGATCTTGATTTCAATTCTTTTGGATAAATACCCAAAGGTGGGATTGCTGGATCATATGCTAGTTCTAGTTTAATTTTCTGAGGCACCTCCATGTTTTCCACAGTGGCTGTACCACTCATTTTACATTCTCACCAACAATATTTGGGGTTTCCAATTTCTTCACATCCTCAGCAACACTTGATATTTTCTGATATTTCTGATAGTAGCCATCTCGATAAGTGTGCAGTGATATCTCATTATGGTTTTGGTTTGCATTTCCCTGATGATTAGTGACACTGAACATTTTTTCATATACCTGTTGGTCATTTGTATGTCTTCTTTGGAGAAATGTTGATTCGAGTCCTTAGTGTATGTTTAATGGGATTATTTGCTTTTTGCTCTTGAATTGTAGGAGTTCCTAATATATTTTGGATACTAACCCCTTATCATATATTTGGTTTGCTAATATTTTCTCTTATCTTATAGGTTGCCTTTTCCCTCTGTTGAGTGTTTCCTTTGCTGTGCAGAAGCTTTTTAATTTGCTGTAGTCTCACGTTCTCCTCTGCCTTTTTTGGTGTCTCTTTCCTTCTGGCTGTGCCAGTGGGTCCCTGGGTATGGAAATGTGGTGTGGTTCTTCACTCATTCAGTCACACAGTGGATGGATGAATTACTAGTGAGGACGCAGAACACAGGGATTAGCAGTGCGCTGGGTATGCATGTGCATGTGGTCGTTAATGACTGGCGAGCCTGAGTAAGGGGAGAGCTCTGGGTGGAGATGGGTGTTTAGGGCTGTGAGTCCCTACAGAAGCGAAGGGCATGCAGGGCATGAGCTGATGGCAGAATCCAGTGCTCATTTTCAGGCAGTTATTGAATAGGCAATAGGAAACTTCTGGGCTACAAGATGTAAGTAAGGGGCACTTAGAGAAAGGAAATCTATTCCTTAGGTGAGAATGGTAGAACATCAGGATTCTATAAAAGAATACTAAGGGGTGGCACCTGGGAAGGTGTGGCTCCTCCTTCTCTGCATTCCCGTTGTATTTCTTTGAATCCTTCTCTTGCAGCATTTAACATCAAGTACTGTAACAGCTGAGTTGCATGTTGGTCTCCACCTCTAGATTGTACATTCCTTGAAGTTAGGATTCTTGTTGGGCAATCCAATCCAGGGAGATCTCCCTGCATGCTTGGTGAGACCTCAACCTGGGAAAGGGTTTTTGACTCTGATCGAGAAAGAATTCATGAACAGGTCTGAGAAGTATAGGTAAGTAAGGAATTCATTAAAGCAAGAGTAGTAGTGAATGGCTGCTGCCTTGAAGGCAGCAAAGAGCAAGAAACAATAGAGGTAGGAAAGGGAAGCTCGTTGAACTCTTGCTCAGCATAGGGCAAACCCCTTGCCAACTCCTAAAGCTAGGGTCACCTGGCGTCTAGTGTCCATTTGAATCTTCACGGTATGAGGACTAAGTCCCTACCACCCCAGGATTTGGGGGACCCACAAAGCATTGGATGAAATGAGATTATGTCCTGAGAACCTCCCAAAGACAAAGAAAGGATATACTTGGGCAGGCTACTAGAGAGCATGATCGTACAGCTGCAGTCCTGCCTGGGTAACCCAAGTGATGAAAACTTGCAAGCCCAAATTAGAGATCTCAGTAGCCCTCCCTACTTGTCTGGAGTAGAACAGAGACAGAGTGAAGACTTGCGCTTGTCTGGAAGATAGAATGAAATAGCCAAGTAACAAAGATGTTTACCACTGGAGGTAGAGGTCAGCGAGTTCTTGTTTTTATCATGGAGTAGAGTTCAGAGACAAGTACAATCGGCTAATGCAGCAAGAAAGTTTATTTGACATAAGACAATACACATTCAGGTGGGAGTGCAGGTGACCTCAGAGGAGGCACGCTTAAGAGTTTAGGGTTTGGGGTTTTATAGGGCCTTTTGGGTAGGAGTCAGCATAAGGCATGATGTATACAGCTGATTCATAATTCCTTTGAAGTTTTGTCTCAAGAATAGGGTTATTTAGGTGACTGTTTATCTGGATCTCTGTGTTCTCTATCCACATAGGTTCACTTACACTTCAGAGGTCTATCACCTGTCCTAGTTACAAAGTTATTTAATTGATTAAGGGGCTGGAAGAAGAGGAAGAACAGTATATAGATCCAGTTAAAGAATAAGAAGGGACTTTTTCTCAGGATAAGTAGATCCTTGTCCCATTTTCTTGTCCCATCTCAAGACCATTGCCGGAACTAGCACAGAGCATGTAATATAGAAAGTGTTCAGTAAATATTTAGTTTATGAGCAGATATACATGGTGAATGGGCAGGAAGAGAAACAAAAGATCCATGAACACAAATGTTGCAGAGATAGGAAGCTTGGATAATTGTTTTTGTTATTATTGTTTTATTATGGAAAAACTTTACCTATTCAAAAGTAGAGAAAATGGTAGAATGGATTCCTTTTTACTCGCCACTCAGCCTTAACAGCAATCAACAACATACGGCAAATCTTCCTTCATTTATCTAACTCCTTCCCCTTGGATTATTTTAAACAAAGCCCAGATGTAGTAGTATTTTGTCTGTGAATACATTAGTATGTATCTTTAAAATAATAGACTTCTCTTTTTAAAAAATATAACCATCACATTATTAAACACACCAGAAAATAGTGCCTCAATTCCTTACTATTATCAACAATCCAATCAGTATTCAAATTTCCCTGATGGTCTTGCAAATTTTTTGTCTAGTTGGTGTGTTAGAATCAGAATCCAAATAAGGATTACAGATGCATTTAGCTGATAAATCTTTTAGGCCTCTTTTTTTTTTTATTAATGTATTATTGATATACACTCTTATGAAGGTTTCACATTAAAAAACAGTGTGGTTACTATTTTCACCCATATTATCATGTCCTCCTCATACCCCATTGCAGTCACTGTCCATCAGTGTAGTAAGATGCCACAGAGTCACTATTTGCCTTCTCTGTGCTACACTGTCTTCCCCATGATCCCCCACACCATGTGTTCTTTTAGGCCTCTTTTAATCTATAGGTTCATTTTTAATTTTTCCTTGCAATTTTTTTTCTTTTTTTTTTTTGTCTATTCATGTCCTCTGCCATTTCTTAATTGGTTATTTGCTTTTTGTTTGTTAAGGTGCATGAGTTCTTTATATATTTTGGATGTCAACCCCTTCTCAGATGCATCATTTATGAATATATTTTCCCATACTGTAGGATGTCTTTTTGTTCTACTGATGGTGTCCTTTGCTGTACAGAAGCTTTTCAGCTTGATATAATCCCACTTGTTCATTTTTGCTTTTGTTTCCCTTGCCCGGGGGGATATGTTCATGAAGTCGCTCATGTTTATGTCCAAGAGATTTTTGCCTATGTTTTTTTCTAAGAGTTTTATGGTTTCATGACTTACATTCAGGTCTTTGATCCACCTTGAGTTTACCTTTGTGTATGGGGCTAGACAGTAGTCCAGTTTCATTCTCTTACATGCAGCTGTCCAGTTTTTCCAACACCAGCTGCTGAAGAGGCTGTCATCTCCCCATTGTATATCCAAATTCCTTGCAATTTTTTTATTGAAGAAACCAGATCCTTTGCTTGCAGAACTTCCTAGTTTGAATTTTTACTAACTGTATCCCCATGGTATAGTTTAATTTGCTTTTCTGCCCCCTATATTTCTTGTAAACTGACAATTACAGCCAGAGATTTGATTGGATTTACCATTTTTTTGGCATGAAGACTTCAGTGGTAGGGTTTGTACTTTCTATTACAGGGCATCAGGGGACACATAATGCCTTCTCCCCATCTTTGTGAGGTTAAGCTTGACCAGTTGAGTGCAGGTGTTGTCAGCCTAATCCATCCATGAGAAACTTCCTCCTCTGCTTTTTACCTAATGGTTTTAACAACCCATTGATATTCGTTGCCAGAGACAGGGGTTGGCAAACTTTTTCTATAAGAGTGGAATAGTGAATATTTTTTGGCTTTGCGGGCCATGTGGTCTCTGTCATTGTAGTGTGAGAACAGCCTTAAGCAGTAGGTAAATGATGGCAATGGCTGTGTTCCTATGAAACTTTATTTACCAGATTCAATGTTGCCTGCTGGCTGTTATTTGCCAACTCCTGACCTATATCAATTAATTAAGGATTGCAAAATACTATATTCTTTTTTTGCTCATTCATTGAAATGATTCTATAAGAAAGAATTTTGCCTCATCAATTGTTTGATTGCTTTAAGGAACTGTTTGTAAAGGAAAGGCAGGATGAATCCTTGAGTCTTTCCCTTTATTTTTCAACCATTTTCAGAATAAGGAGTTGGTTTCCTAACATCTACCAAAGGTGATTGGTTTGTTTTTTAAGTATCATCATGAAATTAAGGATTTTTAACATTTTTTATGTTTGAGTCTTCCTAGGCTTAAGCCCTGTAGATATACAGTAGAGCCCTATGACTGGTGTCTGTTAATAGTCACGCTGCAGTGATGTGGCACTTCTCAGCCACTCTTAGCTCCATGTAGAATGTCCCAGTTGTAGTTTTCTTGTTATTATTTGTATTTATTTAAGTATAATTGACATGCAATATTATATTAATTTCAGGTGTACAACATAGTGATTTCCCACTTGTATACATTATAAAATGGTCACCACGTAAGCGTAGTTACCCCTTTGTCACCTTACAATGTTAATACAATGTTAAAACAATATATTCCTCATGATGTACATTGCATCCCCATGCTTTATTTATTTTATAACTGGAAGTTTGTTTTTCCTAATCTCGTTCATCTGGTTCACCTACCCCCACCACCCTGGTAACCACCAGTCTGTTCCCTGTGTCTGTGAGTCTGGGTTTTTTTTGGTTTTGGTTTTCTAGATTCCACATATAAGTGAAACCATGTGTTATTTTCTTTATCTGACTATTTACTTAGCATAACACCCTCTAGGCCTCTCTATGTTGCAAATGGTTAAGATTTAATTCTTTTTATGGCCGAGTAGTATCTCACTGTATATGTATACGATGCTTTCTTCATGCATTCATCCATTGATGGGCACTGAGATTGTTTCCATATCTTGGTTATGGCAAATAATACTGCAGTGAACATAGGGGTGCATATGTCTTCATATTAGTATTATTCTTTTCTTTGGATAAATACCCAGAGTGGAATTGCCAAATCATATGGTAGCTCTATTTTTAGTTTTTTCATGAAATGCCATACTGTTTTCCATAGTGGTTGCACCCATTTACATTCTTACTAACAGTGTACTAGGGTTTTCTTGTCTCCGTACGCTCACCAACATATGTCTTTTTTTTAATTTTGGCATCATTAATCTACAATTACATGTGCAACATTATGGTTACTAGACTCCCCACATCATCAAGTCCCCACCACATACCCCATTACAGTCACTGTCCATCAGCATAGTGAGATGCTATAGAATCACTACTTGTATTCTATGAGTTGTACAGCCGTCCCTGTGCCCCACCCCTATATTATGTCTGCTAATTGTAATGGCCCTTTTTCCCCCTTGTCCCTCCCTCCCCACCCATCCTCCCCAGTCCCTTTCCCTTTGGTAACTGTTAGTCCATTCTTGGGTTCTGTGAATCTGCTGCTGTTTTCTTCCTTCAGTTTTTTTCTTTGTTCATATACTCCACATGTGAGTGAAATCATTTGATACTTGTCTTTTTCCACCTGGCTTATTTCACTGAGCATAACAGCCTCTAGCTCCATCCATGTTGTTGCAAATGGTGGGATTTGTTTTCTTCTTATGGCTGAATAATATTCCATTGTGTATATGTACCACATATTCTTTATCCACTCATCTACTAATGGACACTTAGGTTGCTTCCATTTCTTGGCTATTGTAAATAGTGCTGCGATAAACATAGGGGTGCATATGTCTTTTTGAAACTGGGCTGCTGCATTCTTAGGGTAAATTCCTAGGAGTGGAATTCCTGAGTCAAATGGTATTTCTATTTTGAGTTTTCTGAGGAACCTCCATACTGCTTTCCACAATGGTTGAACTAATTTATGTTCCCACCAGGAGTGTAGGAGGGTTCCCCTTTCTCCACATCCTTGCCAACACTTGTTGTTGTTTGTGTTTTAGATGTTGGCCATCCTTACTGGTGTGAGGCGATATCTCATTGCAGTTTTAATCTGCATTTCTCTGATGATTAATGATGTGGAGAATCTTTTCATGTGCCTGTTGGCCATCTGAATTTCTTCTTTGGAGAAGTGTCTATTCAGATCTTCTGCCCATTTTTTAATTGTATTATTTGCTTTTTGTTTGTTGAGGTGCATGAGCTCTTTATATATTTTGCATGTCAACCTCTTATCGGATATGTCATTTATGAATATATCCTCCCATACTGTAGGAAGTCTTTTTGTTCTACTGATGGTGCCCTTTGCTGTACAGAAGCTTTTCAGCTTGACATAGTGCCACTTGTTCACTTATGCTTTTGTTTCCCTTGCCCGGGGAGATATGTTCATGAAGAAGTTGCTCATGTTTATGTCCAAGAGATTTTTGCCTATGCTTTTTTCAGAGAGTTTTATGGTTTCATGACTTATGTTCAGGCCTTTGATCCATTTTGAATTTATTTTTGTGTATGGGGTTAGACAGTAATCAAGTTTCATTCTCTTACATGTAGCTGTCCAGTTTTGTCAACCCCAGCTGTTGAAGAGGCTGTCATTTCCCCATTGTATATCCATGGTTCCTTTATCATATTTTAATTGACCGTATATGTTTGGGTTAATATCTGGACTCTCTATTCTGTTCCATGGGTCTGTGAGTCTGTTCTTGTACCAGTACCAAATTGTCTTGATTACTGTCGCTTTGTAGTAGAGCTTGAAGTTGGGAAGCGAGATCTCCCCTGCTTTATTCCTTCCCAGGATTGCTTTGGCTGTTCAGGGTCTTTTGTGGTTCCATATGAATTTTAGAATTATTTGTTCCAGTTCATTGAAGAATGCTGTTGGTATTTTGGTAGGGATTGCATTGAATCTGTAGATTGCTTTAGGTAGTATAGCCATTTTGACAATATTTATTCTTCCTAGCCAAGAGCATGGGATGAATTTCCATTTGTTAGTGTCCTGTTTAATTTCTCTTAAAAGTGTCTTGTAGTTTTCAGGGTATAGGTCTTTCACTTCCTTGGTTAGGTTTATACCTAGGTGTTTTATTCTATTTGATGCAATTGTGAATGGAATTGTTTTCCTGAGTTCTCTTTCTGTTAGCTCATCTTTAGTGTATTGGAAAGCAACAGATTTCTGTGTATTAATTTTGTATCCTACCACTTTGCTGAATTCAGATATTAGTTCTAGTAGTTTTGGAGTGGAGTTTTCAGGGTTTTTTATGTATAATATCATGTCATCTGCAAATAGTGACAATTTGACTTCTTCTTTACCAATCTGGATGCCTTGTATTTCTTTGTTTTTTCTGATTGCCATGGCTAGGACCTCCAGTACTATGTTGAATAACAGTGGGGAGAGTGGGCATTCCTGTCTTATTCCCCATCTTAGGTGAAAAGCTTTCAGCTTCTCGCTGTTAAGTATGATGTTAGGTGTGGGTTTGTCATATATAGCCTTTATGATGTTGAGGTACTTGCCATCTATACCCATTTTGTTGAGAGTTTTTAGCATGAATGGATGTTGAATTTTGTCAAATGCTTTTTCAGCATCTATGGAGATGATCATGTGGCTTTTGTTCTTCTTTTTGTTGATGTGGTGGATGATGTTGATGGATTTTCAAATGTTGTACCATCCTTGCATCCCTGAGATGAATCCCACTTGGTTATGGTGTATGATCCTCTTGATGTATTTTTGAATTCGGTTTGCTAATATTTTGTTGAGTATGTTTGCATCTATGTTCATCAGGGATATTGGTCTCTAATTTTCTTTTTTGGTGTTGTCTTTGCCTGGTTTTAGTATTAGAGTGATGCTGACTTCAAAGAATGAGTTTGGAAGTATTCCCTCCTCTTCTATTTTTTGGAAAACTTTAAGGAGAATGGGTATTATTTCTTCTCTATATGTCTGATAAAATTCAGCGGTAAATCCATTTGGTATGGGAGTTTTGTTCTTGGGTATTTTTTTGATTACTGATTCAATTTCATTGCTGGTAATTCGTCTGTTTAGATTTCTGTTTCTTGCTTGGTCAGTCTTGGAAGGTTGTATTTTTCTAAGAAGTTGTCCATTTCTTCTAGGTTTTCCAGCTTGTTAGCATATGGATTTTCGTAGTGTTCTCTAATAATTCTTTGTATTTCTGTGGGGTCCGTTGTGATTTTTCCTTTATCATTTCTGATTCTGTTTATGTGTGTAAATTCTCTTTTTCTCTTAATAAGTCTGGCTAGGGGTTTATCTATTTTGTTTATTTTTTCAAAGAACCAGCTCCTGCTTTCATTGATTTTTTTCTATTGTTTTATTCTTCTCAATTTTATTTATTTCTTCTCTTATCTTTATTATGTCCCTCCTTCTGCTGACTTTGGGCTCTATTTGTTCTTTTTTTTCCAATTTCAGTAATTGTGACTTTAGACTATTTATTTGGGATTGTTGTTCCTTCTTTAAATAGACCTGGATTGCAATATACTTTCCTCTTAGAACTGCCTTTGCTGCATCCCACAGAAGTTGGGACTTTGTGCTGTTGTCATTTGTCTCCATATAGTGCTTCATCTCTGTTTTAATTTGGTCATTGATCCATTGATTATTTAAGAGCATGTTGTTAAGCCTCTATGTGTTTGTGAGCCTTTTTGTTTTCTTTGTACAATTTATTTCTAGTTTTATACCTTTGATCTGAGAAGTTGGTTGGTAGAATTTCAATATTTTTGAATTTACTGAGGTTCTTTTTGTGGCCTAGTATGTGGTCTATTCTGGAAAATGTTCCATGTGGACTTGAGAAGAATGTGTATCCTGCTGCTTTTGGGTGTAGAGTTCTGTAGACGTCTGTTAGGTCCATCTGTTCTAGTGTGTTGTTCAGTGCCTCTGTGTCTTTACTTATTTTCTGTCTCATTAATCTGTCCTTTGGAGTGAGTGGTGTGTTGAAGTCTCCTAAAATGAATGCATTGCTGTCTATTTCCTCCTTTAATTGTGTTAGTATTTGTTTCACATATGTCGGCGCTCCTGTGTTGGGTGCATATATATTTATAATGGTTATATCCTCTTGTTGGACTGACCCCTTTATCATTATGTAATGTCCTTCTTTACCTCTTGCTACTTTCTTCGTTTTGAAGTCTATTTTGTCTGATACAAGTACTGCAACACCTGCTTTTTTCTCCTTGTTGTTTGCGTGAAATATATTTTTCTATCCCTTCACTTTTAGTCTGTGTATGTCTTTGGGTTTGAGGTGAGTCTCTTGTAAGCAGCATATAGATGGGTCTTGCTTTTTTATCCATTCTATTACTCTGTGTCTTTTGATTGATGCATTCAGTCCATTTACATTTAGGGTGATTATCGATAGATATGTACTTATTGCCATTGCTGGCTTTAGATTCGTGGTTACCAAAGTTTCAAGGGAAGCTTCTTTACTATCTAACAGTCTAACTTAATTCTCTTATTAAGCTATTATAAGCACAGTCTGATGATTCTTTATTTCTCTCCTTTCTTATTCTTCCTCCTCCATTCTTTATATGTTAGGTGTTTTATTCTGTAGTGTTTTATGTTTCCTTTAATTGTTTTTGTGGATAGTTGATTTTATTTTTTGCTTTTAGTTGGTATTTGGATGGTGTGCTTTCTTTGCTGTGATTTTATTTTCTCTGGTGACATCTATTTAGCCTTAGGCATGCTTCCATCTAGAGCAGTTCCTTTAAAACATCCTGTAGCAGTGGTTTGTGGGAGGCAAATTCCCTCAACTTTTGCTTGTCTGGGAATTGTTTAATTCCTCCCTCAAATTTAAATGATAATCGTGCTGGATATAGTATTCTTCGTTCAAGGCCCTTCTGTTTCATTGGGTTAATATATCATGGCACTCTCTTCTGGCCTGTAAAGTTTCTGTTGAGAAGTCTGATGATAGCCTGATAGGTTTTCCTTTGTAGGTGATCTTTTTTCTCTCTCTGGCTGCCTTTAATACTCTGTCCTTATCTTTGATCTTTGCCATTTGAATTATTATATGTCTTGATATTGTCCTCCTTGGGTCCCTTGTGTTGGGAGATCTATTGGCTTCCATGGCCTGAGAAACTGTTTCCTTCCCCAGCTTGGGGTAGTTTTCAGCAATTATTTCTTCAAAGTCTCTTTCTATCCCTTTTTCTATCTCTTTTTTCTTCTGTTACCCCTATAATGCAAATATTGTTCCGTTTGGATTGGTCACACAGTTCTCTTAATATTTTTTCATTCCTAGAGATCCTTTTATCTCTCTCTGCCTCAGCTTCTCTGTACTCCTGTTCTCTGATTTCTATTCCATTAACAGTCTCTTGCATCTCATCCAGTCTGCTCTTAAGCCCGTCAATCGATTGTTTAATTTCTGTAATCTCCCTCCTGACTTCCTCCCTTAGCTCTTGCATATTTTTCTGTAGGCCCATCAGTATGGTTATGACTTTTATTTTGAATTCTTTTTCAGGAAGATTGTTTAAATCTATCCCACCAGGCCCTCTCTCTGGAGTTGTCTGAGTGATTTTTGACTGGTCCTGATTCTTCTGTCTTTTCATGGTGATAGAAGTGGTCGTAGGCAGGTGACATGTGTATCAGCTGGGAGAACAAAGTCCGTTCCTGCTTGTTGTTCACCTTGCCCTTCTCCGCAGCCTGTGCCAGTTACGCACACACCAGGAGGCAGTCTCTAGGATAATACCTTGAGCTTCCATGTGCAGGGCCACCCTCAGGCTACCCTAGAGCACTGTGGGGGTTGGCAGTCATGCCAGGTGTGTTCTACTGCCAGGAGAGAACCCTTCGTGCCTTCCGGACCTTGCTCTAGCTTCCGCTGCCCGTCCTGGTTACCTGCACACTGGGAGGAGACTCTGTGTGGTTGCCGTGGGTGGGGCTGCTCTCCGACTGCTCCACAGCTGTGGCGGGTCAGCTGGTCTGTTTGCAGCACTGGCCAGGGGGAATGAATGGCAGGTTGCTTATCACTGTGAGGGGCTTCAGGGCTGCTTTACCCAGCAGGTGGTTAGGGGGCCCAAAATTCCTCAAGATTCCCAGCATGCTGGGCTGAGTGTGCTGGGCTGGGATGATTTTGTTCAGCTGTTTGGCCCTTGTTCCTTTAAGACTTTTAAAACGCACCTGCTTTTCTTTTGTCCCAGGAGAGCTGGCTGTGGGCACCTACTCGCAGTCTCTGTCTCGCATCCTGCCCTTCCATTTCTTTAATATCCAGTACACCATGCGATGTGTGTCTGTGCTCCCGGTGCAGATCACCAGGGCTGGTTATTTAGCCGTCCTGTGCTTCCACTCCCTCCCCACTCTGATTCTTTTCCTCCCACTGGTGGGCTTGGGTGGTCGATGTGCTTGGGTCCCGCTGGGTCCCAGCTTTGTATCTTACCCCCTTAGTGAGGTGCTGAGTTCTCGCAGGTGTAGATGTAGCCTGGCTGTTGTACTGTATCTTCTGGTCTCTCTTTTAGAAATAGTTGTACTTGTATTTTCAAAAATATATGTGGTTTTGGGAGGAGATTTCTGCCACCCTGCTCATGCTGCCATCTTGAGCCCCCTCTCCACCAACATGTGTCTTTTTGATAATAGCCATTCTAACAGATGTAGGGTGATATCTTACTGTGGTTTTGATTTGCATTTCCTTGAGGATTAGTGATGCTGAGCATATTTTCACATGCCTATAGCCATCTATATGTCTTGTTTGGAAAAATGCCCATTTATATCTTCCACCCATTTTTTAAATCAGATTCTTTTTGTTGTTGTTATTGAGTTGCATGAGTTCTTTATATATTTTGGATACTAACCCCTTATTAGACATATGATTTGAAAATATTCTTTCCCATTCAGTAGGTTGCCATTTCATTTTGTTGATCGTTTCTTTCACTGTGCAGAAGCTTTTTCGTTAGATGTAGTTCCATTTGTTTATTGTTTCCTTTGTTTCTCTTGCCTTGGGGTGGTATTCCCCAAAACATTGCTAAGACCAATGTCAAAGAACGTGTCATCTGTATTTTCTTCTAGAAGTTTCATGGTTTTAGATCTTACATTCAAGTCTTAATTCATTTTGAATTGTTTTTTGTATATGGTGTAAGATACTGATCCAATTTCTTTCTTTTGCAGGCAGCTGTTCAGTTTTCTGAACACCATTTAGCAGAAAGACTGTTCTTCCCCATTGTATATTCTTGACTCCTTTGTCATAAATTAACTGAACATATATGTGTGGGTTTATTTCTATGCTCTCTATTCTGTTCCATTAGTCTATGTGTGTATTTATATGCCAATACTGCTTTGATTGCTTCAGCTTTGTAATATAGTTAGAAATCAGGGAATGTGATAATTTTGGCTTTGTTCTTCTTTCTCAAGATTGCTTTGGCTATTTGGGGTCTTTCATGGTTCCTACACATTTTAGAATTTTTTGTTCTAGTTCTGTGAAAAATGTCATTGGAATTTTGATAGGGATTGCATTGAATCTGTAGATTTCTTTGAGTAGTATGAATATTTTAAGAATATTAATTTTTCCAATCCATGAGCATGGGATAACTTCCCATTTATTTATGTCTTCTAAAATTTCTTTCATCAGTGTCGTACAGTTCTTAGTGTACAGGTTTTTCACCTTCTTGGTTTATTTATTCCTAGGTATTTTATTCTTTGTGAAGTGATTATAAATGGGATTGTTATCTTGATTTCTCTTTCTAATCGTTCATTATGAATGTATAGAAATGCAATAGATTTTTGTATATTAATTTTGTATCCTATGACTTTGCTGAATTCATTTATGAATTCTTGTAGTTTTTTAGTGGGATCTTTAGAGTTTTCTATATATAGTATCATGTCCTCTTCAAAGTGACAATGTCTTCCTTCCCAATTTGTATGCCTTTTACTTATTTTTCTTACTTAACTGAAATGTCTGGGTCTTCCAATGCCGTATTGAATAAAAGTGGGGATACTGGGTATCTTTGTCTTGTTCCTTATCTCAGAGGAAAACTTTCAGCTTTTCACCATTGAGTATGATATTACCAATGGATTTGTCACATATGGCCTTTAATAATATAATAGAGGTACATTCCCAGTATACCCACTCTGTTGATGGTTTTTATCATAAATGGATAATGAATTTCGTCAAATGCTTTTTTTTGCATCTATTGAGATGATCACAATTTTTAGCTTTCATTTTGTTAATGTGGTGTATCACATTGATTGTTTTGCAGAAATTGGACCATTCTTGCATACCTGGAATAAACCAGACTTAATCACAGAGTCTTTTAATGTGTTGTTGAAGTCAGTTTGCTAGTATTTTGTTGAGGAATCTTGCATCTATGTTCGTCAGAGATATTGGAGTATAAATTTCTTTTTGTGACGTTCTTGTCTGGATTTCGTATCAGGGTAATGCTAGTTTCATAAAATGAATTTGGAAGAGTTCCCTCTTCAGTTTTTTTGGGAAGGTTTGAAAAGGATAGGTATTAAATCTTGAGATGTTTGGTAGAATTCACTAGTGAAGCCATCTGGTTCTGGACGTTTGTTTGTTGGGAGGTTTCTGATGACTGTTTCATTTTCATTATAGTAATTAATTTATTTAGATTTTATATTTCTTCATGATTCAGTCTTGGAAGATTCATAAATTCTAGGAATTCATGTATTTCTTGTATGTTTTTCAATTTGTTGTCATATAATTGTTCACGATAGTTTCTTATGATCCTTTGTATTTCTGTA
Organism: Phataginus tricuspis; assembly: GCA_029783875.1. NCBI lineage: Eukaryota > Metazoa > Chordata > Mammalia > Pholidota > Manidae > Phataginus > Phataginus tricuspis. The sequence continues at coordinate 12,565,595 of JAQQAC010015287.1, forward strand.
GTGTCAGTTGTAGCTTTTTCCCTTTCATTTCTGATATTATTTATTTTACTCCTCACTCTTTTTTTCTTGGTGAATCTAGCTAAAGGCTTGTCACGTTTCTTTATCTTTCCAAAGAACCAGCTCCTTCACTGATCTTTTCTATTATCCTTTTAGTCTCTTTTTCATTTATCTCCACTCTGATTTTTATTATTTCCTTCCACCTACTTCCTTTGGGCTTTAATTATTCTTCTTTTTCTAGTTACTGTAGGTATTTTTTTGTTTTGAGGTTTTTTGAGGTTGGCCTGTATTGCTATGAAGTTCCCTCTTAGAAATGCTTTTGCTGTATCCATAGATTCTGATACGCCATCTTTGTTTTCATTTGTCTGCAGGCATTTAAAAAATTTTCTCCTTTGATTTCTTCTATGAACCTGCAGTTGTTCAGTAACATTTTGTTTACTCTCCATGTACTTGTAGTTATTCCAGATTTTTTCTTGCAACTGATTTCTATTTTCATGCCATGTGGTTGGAAAAACTGCTTGATTTCAATCTTCTTGAAAGTATTAAGGCTTGTTTTGTGGTCTAATGTGATCTGTCTTGGAGAATGTTCCATGTGCACTTGAGACGACTGTGTATTCTGCTGCTTTTGGATGAAATGTTCTTAATATATCTAAGTCCATCTGCTCGAATATGTTATTTAAGACTTGCCCTATTGATTTTCTGTCTGGATGATGTATCCATTGATTTAAGTGGAGTGTTAAAATCCTCTACTATTATTTTACTGCTGTCAGTTTCCCCTTTTAGGTCTGTTAATATTTGCTTTATATATTTTGGTCCTCCTGTGTTGGGTGCATATATATTTAGAGATGTTTTATCTTCTTGTTCATGTGATGACCCTCTTTGTCTGTAGCGAGGCCAAGGGGAGTACACAAAGATGATGTCTCTTTGCTTATGTTCTCTGGGAGGGCTTCTTTAGTCTCTAGGTATGTGGGAAACCTGAAGCATGAAGCTGAAGCTCCTGGTTAAGTAAATAGGCCTTTTTCATAGGAAAACTGGTGTTGTTTCAGTCTACTGTCTATGCAGTGCCCTGGGGGTGTGGCCAGCCGAGAGCTGTCTTTCTGATTTGCTACAGTCCCATGTAGCTCGGAAGCACCAACCCTCTTGGCCACCTGGCCAGGCATTCCAGGAGTGTTCCTGTGTGGATTGTGAATGCCCACTGGTTTTAGCAAGGCAGCTGGAGCATGTAGAGGGTGGGTCACACTCACTGATTCAGAAAGACAGCAGGAAAATGTCTTGTCCATGCACTTGGCTTTAGCAGTGCAGCAAAAGAGAGCCTTGTTTGTGTGTGCATGCCTCAGCTGTAGTATTATAAACTAAATCGGTGGTCTCTGTCTGTACTGTAAAATCCATAAGGATACAGTTTTCAGGTATTTTTTAGGTAAGAAAAATATTTAATGTTTTTCAAATTCATAAATTAAGATTCTTTCTTGCAGTTTTACATACTTTTTAATCTAGGGTAATATATTGTTTTTGTCATGACTAGGTTACTGTTGTTAAGCAAAATTGATATTTAAATGTTCATAATGCAACATTAATTAGTTAGCCGACAATCTGAAACTTGATTTAATACCTTTCGGTTTTTCATTAGTTCCAAGTGAAAAAAAAGACCTTATTTAAAGAGCTCAGATTTAACATGATTGTACCTAACAAAATGCTCTCTCCTGTTTTATCCTCCATATTTCAATGAAGTCAAATGACTATTCTAATGCTCCTCCTTGCTTCTTTTTTCTGTTATGTTAGCTGTTCAGTTTCATTGTCTGCATTTTCCCTCTGCCATAGCCAAACTTCCACGCAAGTGCTTCTGTAGTCAGTCTTCCCTTTAGATGTTTATGATTATGTATGTTCTTCTTTAAGTGTTTGTATAATTGACTACTTGCTGCTTCTGACACCTCCTGCCACCCTCTTTTTCCTTGGATTTAGGGACCATCTTTTTTTTCTCCTCCTCTCTGTGATTCATTTTCTCTTTTCTTTTCCCAATCCATTAACAATGTTACCAGTCTTGTTTTGTACTTCCTCAGCATTTCTCACTTTCTTTATATCTAAGTTTCTCTAATTTTCTTGGGAAGCTCATAGCTTGCCTGTCTTATTTTCATAATGTCAGTTATTCCCCAGAGGCAGATGACTTTTAGAACTCTAATTCTGAGCTCTAATGTTTCTATTTCTGTATTTATTGTCATGTATGAGATGTTTGAACTTTGACTTCTTTTAACAACTCTGTATGAAAAAATCTGAGAAGAGAGTGCAACTTATTCTTGAGGTATTTTTTATTTATTTATTTATTTTTATTTTGCTATTATTAATATACAATTACATGAGCAACATTATGGTTACTAGACTCCCCCTATTATCAAGCTCCCACCCTATACCCCATTGCAGTCACTGTCCATCAGCGTAGAAGGATGTTATAGAATCACTACTTGTCTTCTCTGTGTTATACTGCCTTCCCCGTATCCCTCCACCCCACCCCCACCCCAGCTACATTATGTGTGCTAATTGTAATAGCCCTTTTTGCCCCTTATCCCTCCCTTCCCACCCATCTTCCCCAGTCCCTTTCCCTTTGGTATCTTTAGTCCATTCTTGGGTTCTGTGAGTCTGCTGCTGTTGTGTTCCTTCAGTTTTCTCTTTGTTCTTACACTCCACATATGAGTGAAATCATTTGGTACTTGTCTTTCTCCACCTGGCTTATTTCACCGAGCATAATACCCTCTAGCTCCATCCATGTTGTTGCAAATGGTAGGATTTGTGTTCTTCTTATGGCTGAATAATATTCCATTGTGTATATGTACCACCTCTTCTTTATCCATTCATCTACTGATGGACACTTAGGTTGCTTACATTTCTTGGCTATTGTAAATAGTGCTCCGATAAACATAGGGGTGCATATGTCTTTTTCAAACTGCGCTGCTGCATTCTTAGGGTAAATTCCTAGGAGTGGAATTCCTGGGTCAAATGGTATTTCTATTTTGAGTTTTTTGAGGAATCTCCATACTGCTTCCACAATGGTTGTACTAATTTGCATTCCCACCAGCAGTGTAGGGGGGTTCCCCTTTCTCCACATCCTTGCCAACATTTGTTGTTGTTTGTCTTTTGGATGGCGGCCATCCTAACTGGTATGAGGTGATATCTCATTGTGGTTTTAATTGCATTTCTCTGATGACTAGTGATGTGGAGCATCTTTTCCTGTGCCTGTTGGCCATCTGAATTTCTTCTTTGGAGAAGTGTCTATTCAGCTCCTCTGCCCATTTTTTAATTGTATTATTTGCTTTTTGTTTGTTGAGGTGCATGAGCTCTTTATATAATTTGGATGTCAACCCCTTATCGGATACGTCATTTATGAATATATTCTCCCATACTGTAGGAAATCTTTTTGTTCTACTGATAGTATCCCTTGCTGTACATAAGCTTTTTAGTTTGATATAGTCCCATTCATTCTTTGTTGCTTTGTTTCCCTTGCCTGGGGAGACATGTTTATGAAGAAGTTGCTCATGTTTATATCCAAGAGATTTTTGTCTATATGGTTTTTCTAAGAGTTTTATGGTTTCATGATTAACATTCAGGTCTTTGATCCACCTTGAGTTTACTTTGGTGTATGGGATTAGACAGGAATCCAGTTTCATTCTCTTACATGTAGCTGTCCAGTTTTGCCAACACCAGCTGTTGAAGAGGCTGTCATTCTCCCATTGTATATCCATGGCTCCTTTATCGTATATTAATTGACCATATATGCTTGGGTTTATATCTGGGCTCTCTACTCTGTTCCACTGGTCTGTGGGTCTGTTCTTGTGCCAGTACCAAATTATCTTGATTACTGTGGCTTTGTAGTAGAGCTTGAAGTCAGGGAGTGTAATCCCCCCTTTATTCTTCCTTCTCAGGATTGCTTTGGCTATTCGGGGTCTTTTGTGGTTCCATATGAATTTAGAACTATTTGCTCTAGTTCATTGAAGAATGCTGTTGGTAATTTAATAGGGATTGCATTGAATCTGTAGATTGCTTTAGGCAGGATGGCCATTTTTGACAATATTAATTCTTCCTAGCCAAGCGCATGGGATGAATTTCCATTCATTAGTATCCTCTTTAATTTCTTTAAGAGTGTCTTGTCGTTTTCAGGGTATAGGTCTTTCACATCCTTCGTTAGGTTTATTCCTAGGTATTTTATTCTTTTTAATGTAATTGTGACTGGAATTGTTCTCCTGATTTCTCGTTCTGCTAGTTCATCGTTAGTGTATAGAAATGCAACAGATTTCTGTGTATTAATTTTGTATCCTGCAACTTTGCTGAATTCAGATATTAAATCTAATAGTTTTGGAGTGGATTCTTTAGGGGTTTTTATGTACAATATCATGTCATCTGCAAACAAGGACAATTTGAATTCTTCCTTGCCGATCGGGATGCCTTGTATTTCTTTGTGTTGTCTGATTGCCATGGCTAGGACCTCCAGTACTATGTTGAATAAACGTGGGGAGAGTGGGCATCCTTGTCTTGTTCCCTATCTTAAAGGAAATGCTTTCAGTTTCTTGCTGTTAAGTATAATGTTGGCTGTGGGTTTGTCATATATGGCCTTTATGAAGTTGAGGTATTTGTCCTCTATACCCATTTTGTTGAGAGTGTTTATCATGAACGGATGTTGAATTTTGCCAAATGTTTTTTCAGCATCTGTGGAGATGAACATGTTGTTTTTGTCCTTCTTTTTATTGACTTACTGGGTGATGTTGATGGATTTTCGAATGTTGTATCATCCTTGCCTCCCTGGGATGAATCCCACTTGATCATGATGGATGATCTTTTTGATGTATTTTTGAATTTGGTTTGCTAATATTTTGTTGAGTATTTTTGCATCTATGTTCATCAGGGATATTGGTCTGTAATTTTCTTTTTTTGTGGTGTCTTTGCCTGGTTTTGGTATTAGAGTGATGTTGGCTTCCTAGAATGAGTTTGGGAGTATTCCCTCCTCTTCTACTTTTTGGAAGACTTTAAGGAGGATGGATATTAGGTCTTCACTAAATGTTTGATAAAATTCAGCAGTGAAACCATCTGGTGCAGGGGTTTTGTTCTTAGGTAGTTTTTTGATTTCCAATTCAATATCTTTGCTGGTAATTGGTCTATTCAGATTTTCTGTTTCTTCCTGGGTCACTCTTGGAAGGTTGTATTTTTCTAGAAAGTTGTATATTTTTTCTAGGTTATCCAGTTTGTTAGCATATAATTTTTCATAGTATTCTCTCATAATTCTTTGTATTTCTATGGTATCCGTAGTGATTTTTCCTTTCTCATTTCTGATTCTGTTTATGTGTGTAGACTCTCTTTTTTTCTTGATAAGTCTGGCTGGGGGTTTATCAATTTTGTTTATTTTCTCAAAGAATCAGTTCCTGCTTTCATTGATTCTTTCTATTGTTTCATTCTTCTCAATTTTATTTATTTCTCCTTTAATCTTTATTATCTCCCTCCTTCTATTGACTTTGGGCCTCATCTGTTCTTCCTTTTCTAGTTTCATTAATTGTGAGTTTAGACTGTTCATTTGGGATTGTTCTTCTTTCCTGAGGTAGGCCTGTATTGCAATATGTTTCCTTTTTAGCACAGCTTTTGCTGCATCCCACAGGTTTTGTGGTGTTCAATTATTGTGGTCGTTTGTCTCCATATATTGCTTGATCTCTGTTTTTGTTTGGTCATTGATCCATTGATTATTATGAGCATGTTATTAAGCCTCCATGTGTTTGTGGGCTTTTTTGTTTTCTTTATGTAATTTATTTCTAGTTTCATACCTTTGTGATCTGAGAATGTGGTTGGTACAATTTTAGTCTTTTTGAATTTACTGAGGTTCTTTTTGTGGCCTAATATATGATCTATTCTTGAAAATGTTCCATGTGCACTTGAGAAGAATGTGTATCCTGTTGCTTTTGGATGGAGTGTTCTGTAGATGTCCATTAGGTCCGTCTGTTCTAATATGTTGTTCAGTGCCTCTGTCTCTTTACTTATTTTCTGTCTGGTTGATCTGTCTTTTGGAGTGAGTGGTGTGTTGAAGTCTCCTAAAATGAATGCATTGCATTCTACTTCTCCCTTTAATTCTGTTAGTATTTGTTTCACATATGTACTTGATTCTGTGTTGGGTGCATAGATATTTATAATAATTATATCCGCTTGTTGGACTGACCCATTTATCATTATGTAATGTTCTTCTTTGTCTCTTGTGACTTTCTTTGTTTTGAAGTCTATTTTATCTGATAGAAGTACTGCAACTCCTGCTTTTTTCTCACTATTAGTTGCATGAAATATTTTTTTCCATCCCTTTACTTTCAGTCTGTGTATGTCTTTGGGTTTGAAGTGAGTCTCTTGTAGGCAGCATATAGATGGTTCTTGTTTTTTTATCCATTCAGTAACTCTGTGTCTTTTGATTGGTGCATTCAGACCATTTACATTTAGGGTGATTATTGATAGGTATGTACTTATTGCCATTGCAGGCTTAAATTTGTGGTTACCAAACGTTCAAGGGCAATTCCCTTACTATCTAACAGTCTAATTTGAATTATTTTGTATACTATTACAAACAACCAAAAGGTTCTATTTTTTTCCTCCTTTTTCTTCCTCCTCCATTCTTTGTATGTTATGAATCATATTCTATACTCTTTGTCTTCCCTTGAATGATATCTGTTTGGCCTTAGGAATACTTCCATGAATAGGAGTTCCTCCAAAATGCCCTGTAAAGATGGTTTGTGGGAAGTAAATTCTCTCAGCATTTGCTTATCTGAAAATTGTTCAATCCCTCCTTCAAATTTAAATGATGACCTTGCCAGGTAGAGTATTCTTGGTTCAAGGCACTTCTGCTTCATTGCATTAAATATATCATGCCACACTATTCTGGCCTGTAAGGTTTCTGTTGAGAAGTCTGATGATAGCCCGATGGGTTTTCCTTTGTATGTGATCTTTTTTCTCTCTCTAGCTGCTTTTAAAAGTCTGTTTTTATCCTTGATCTTTGCCATTTTAATTATTACATGTATTGATGTTGTCTTTCTTGGGTCTCTTGTGTTTGGAAATCTGTGCACCTCCATTGCCTGAGAGACTATCTCTTTCCCCACATTGGGGAAGTTTTCAGCAATTACCTCCTCAATGACACTTTCTATCCCTTTTTCTCTCTCTTCTTCTTCTGGTACCGCTATAATGCGAATATTGTTCCATTTGGATAGGTCACACAGTTCTCTCAATATTCTTTCATTCTTAGAGATCCTTTTTTCTTTCTGTGCCTCAGCTTCTTTGTATTCCTCTTCTCTAATTTCTATTCCATTTACCGTCTCTTCTACTACATCTAATCTGCTTTTAAATCCCTCCATTGTATGTTGCATTTCAGATATGGTGTTTCTTAATGATTGAATCTACATCTTAAATTCATTTCTGAGGTCTTGAATATTTTTCTGTACCTCCATATGCATGCTTATAATTTTTATTTTGAGCTCTCTTTCTGGAAGATTTGTGAGTTTGGTTTCATTTGACCATCTTTCTGGGGTTTGTGAAATTTTGGTCTGAACCATGTTCTTTTGATGTTTCATATTTCTGTGTGGTGCCCACTAATGTGCAGAAACTCCAGTCTCTGGAGCTGCTCTGCCCCTACAGTGAGGTTGTAGGTTGTAGGGGAGCAGAGCTGGTGCCTGGGGGGGAGGGGGGGAGATCTGTGTCCTGATTCCCATCTGTGTTGCCTGTCTCCAATGTCAGAGGCAGTGGGCCAAGCACACACAGGTAATCTGTGCTTTGTGTCTCTAGCTGTTGTAGGCGGGGCCTCCCTCTGGCTGGCCTGACGCCTGCGCAGTGACTGCGGGTTTGCGAGCAGGTGTCTGCAGGCTGTAGGAAGGCTCGGCAGGCTGTGTCTCAGTGGGGGGCCTCGGAGCTGAGTAGGCAGTTAGGTGGATGGAGCACCTGAGGCTCCCCAAAGTTCCCAACCCGCTGGGCATAGCGCACCCAGACAACCTTGTCCAACTCTCCCTTCTCCCGCACAGCAAGCTCCGTGAAAACCCCGCCCCTGCAGCAGCCCTCTTGCTGCTAGGAAGCCTCTCAGACTCCCTGCCTTTCCTCTGACACAGAGCGGCCGGGTGTGGATCCCCTCCTCCACCAACGCCGGAATGTCAGTTTCTCAAGCACTCCACCTGTCCGAGCTCCCAACGCCCAGGGCACCACACAATATAGGATTCTGCTCACAAAGCAGATCTCCAGGGAGAGGTGTCCAGCAGTCCCAGGCTTCCACCCCCTCCCACGCTCCATTTCTCTTCCTCCCGCTGGTGAGTTGGGGTGAGGGAAGGGCTTGGGTCCCGCCAGATTAAGGCTTTTGTACGTACGTACGTTACCCTGTTTCGCGAGGTCTGCTCTGTTCGTGAGGTCTGTATGCAGTCTGGTTCAGCCTTCTTTCTTGTTGCTGTCTGAAGGTTAGTTGTATTTATTAACTATATTTTTGAACTGTTTGTGGTTTGGGGAGGAGCTCACCGTCTCACCTCTCATGCCGCCATCTTGAATCTTCTTGAGGCACTTTTTAAATGTATTCATGTCACCCATGGAGCCCCAGGTTACTAATTGATCAATGAAAAGATTTTTGAAGGCGGGTTTAAGTTCCTCTAAATGTTGTCTTCTACTAGCTATGTTTTCATTTTGTGCTGCACTCTGTCTTTGCTTTGGTTTAGTGTGTGCTGGCTGTCTTTTGCTTTAGACTATTCAATGACATTCTTTCTCTAGTTAATGTCTTATCTAACTACAAGTCTCCCTTCTTTCCATGAAGATTTTCTAGACTAATTCTGACTATCTTCAGGTGTGCCAGCAGTGGAGCTATTTTTCTCTCAACCATTATATTAGTAGGAATATTTTTCATAACTTAAAAGTTTCCCCAAACCCATTCTTTTCTGGGCTTGTAAGAAAAGAAGGAATGCTCTTTTGGGTTTGCTTTCTGAGGATGTGAGTGTTTAGTATATCTTTCACATAACAAAATCACTTAGCCTTAATATGTAATAAATATGAAACTATCTTTCCTAATAGTGTGCTTTTTTCTTACACAAATACCATTTTTATCTCATTAAAAAATTGCAGCTTTTTAGTTTATCTTAATCTTCACAGTTGACTATATGTCCACCAATAATGTCACATTATGTAGCTGTGTTGCAGTAAAACATTCATGAAGATTAAGTCTAAAAGGCCTATGTAGAAAAGTCACTCAGGGCAAATAAATTCAATAAAATTTAACCTATATTTCTGTTTCTGCTTAGCAAACTTGGATTAAGGCATATAGCAAATGTAGTAGAATTTAGGAAGTGATATTTTTTCCCTTTAAAAACCTTTTGCTCATTATTAATTGATGCATTTTCTTAATTGGATTGGTTGCATTTTGCTGGATCAGAGCACAGTTGGACTTTGGTAGGTATAAATATACTCTATTTCAGGAGATGTTACAACCATTTTTATTAATGCTGGAGAAGAGATGATATATTCTTTAGAATATGGAAAGTGAGGAAAACACTTTTGAGAGAGATGAAAAAGAAAAATATTTTTGTGACTTTGTTTTTATTTTAGAAGAATATAAAATAACATCTTATGAACTTTTACTCTGTTTATTATTTTGAGAAAGCAGTATTGAGAAACAGTAGTTGTGATTGTTTTGCTTAGTATATAAGCCAATATTTAGAGAAAATTTAAAAACCTTAAGGACAAAAGGTTGATGTCTCACATCAGAGATTACAGAGAAGTAATCCTATAAGAATTGTATTCTGTAAGTTTTATTAATGGATATCTTTGATGAGCCTAAACCTGAAGGTGATTGTGGAGAAATATTTATAAAAATTGAGGAACTTAAATGATGAAGAGAAAGGAATTAATTCATTTGCTCTACATATATTGAGAGTCTCTGAGATTCTCTGATTTATGAATATTTTTACATATTTTATAGCTAAAGATTTCTTGGGAAATTCATCTGATCAGATTCAATCTTTCTTTATGGAAATTATGGGGTATTTGATTAATAATTAAATCTAGTTTAAAAATGTATAGTTCTCAAGAATATTTATCAAGACAAAGTGTTCACTTCCTCACACTTAGAAAGGTGTGATGTACCATCACAGATTGGTGGAGATAGGGAGGAATTTTGGAGACAATTAAATATATTTATTTATATGGCAAGTATTTAATGAATATTTACTCTGTGCTATCTTATGATGTGTTATATTGGTAAACAACATATTAATGGCTCTTGTATTCTTAGATTTACATTATAGTAGTGGAAATTGAGAGCGGACAAACAAATTAGTTAATTGGTCTTGTGCAAGTTTGTTGAAGAAACTAAGCAGGGTGCTGTAATAGAAAATAAAGGGGAAGGAATTTTTAAAGTAAGGTAATTAAGGAGGACCACTTTGAGGACTATGTACCGAAGTTGAGATCTCTAAGAAGAAATGAGCTCAGTGAGGACATTTTACATCAAGGAAACAGCCTAAAGCAGGAAAGAGCTTGAATGTTTATGCAACTCAACACAGGCTTATGTGATAGGAAGGCAATATGGACAGTGGTTCAAGATGGGACTGGAGGGAATGCAGGGGCTAATTGTACATACCTTGTTGCATGGAATTTGGATTTTAATCTCTGTGTAATGGAAAACTATTGAACAGACAAAACATATAATCTAGTTTATATGTTTCGAAGCTCACTTTTGGATGTTGCAGAGGAAATAGTTTTAGTGGGGCAAGATTAGAAGCAGGAACTTAGAAGGCAGTTTTATAATGGACAAGGTCAAAGACTGGATGAAGTTGGAAGACTGGAGATACCCTTTGAAGGTCGAATTGACTTCCCTTGCCAATGGACTGGACATGAGAAATGAGATACAGTGTAGAATCAAAGATGACTCCTAGTTTGGGCTTGAAAAACAGAGAATGGTGATCCCATTTATTATGTTGGGGAAACTATGTAGGGTGGGGGTTAGAGGTGAGGATTAAGACTTGTCTTAGACTTACGTTTACTCTGAAGTGTTTGTAGGAATACAAGTGGAGGTGTCCAGTCTGGAACTCAGAGGAGAGGGGTGAGCTGCAAATGTCAAACCGTCGGAGGGTGTGTAGTGCTGTTAGAGAAGATGAGACAACCCAGGGATAGAGCACAAATAGAGAAGGAACAATGGCCCAAGTCCAAGTGCCAGCGTGCTTGAACACTTAGAGGTTTGATAGAAGGGCAGCTGGCAGAGAACAGTGAGAAAGAGAGGTCAGGAAGAGAGCTGGAAAAGTGCGACACCGTGGAAGCCGTGGGAAGAGAGGCTTTTAGGAGGAAGGGTGTGGTCACTGAGTAGAAACTCTTGAGAGGAGAGACAAGATGGGGGCAGCAAAGCATCTCTTTATCTTTATAATGAGCTTTTGCCTTCAGAAATCTCATCTGACTTATCTTTGCATCCCCAGCATCTAGCACATAGCCTGGCCCATCATAGGCATTAAGTAAATACTTGTTGAATGACCAAGTGAAAGAGATAGTGTCAACAGAGGCCTACACTGTGAGTCTGTCAAGAATTAAAATCCAACTGCTGCTCTTTTAAGTGAGTTTCTGTAGCAGTTGGAGATGACTTTCCTGTTAATTACTAACATATTGATAAAAATACATTGAAAGTCTGATTTTTCAGCCACAGCTTCAGGAGTATAATTGCCTACTTTTTTGTTGAATATGTGTATTACCTCCATCTTCCAAAAGAAAGGTGGTCCATTGGTTTGGAAGAACAGGGAGCATTTAGTGTGAGTGTGGTATTAGTTAGTGAAATCAACATCAAAATTATCAACCTACTTTTAGCTTAGTTTGAAATTGTAGAAATGGTGCAAAGTGCCTGTGTTAGTTTTTTTAGACATGTTATTTTTTCTTGATATGGTTAGGAAGTTTTATTAAACTTGGCCAAGGGAAATTATGGGGGAAAGAATTAGTAGCAAAGAAATTTGTCTAATGAGAAACAACTCAATCACTTCCAATATTGTAATTTGCAGCACGTATTTCTATGGACCCTTGATCTTCTTATATTAGATCTTTGCTTGCCTATTCCAACTAAAGAGTAAGGTACCAAGCAAACAGTCTAAACTTATAAGACTTATATGTTATCTATTAGTACTCCATATACATAGAATAAGCAAGAAAAAATAATGAAGTTTCCTTTTCAACTCACCAAGTAGTGGAGATTATTACAACATTGCAGAATTAGTAGATTATGTTTTGCTTGCTGCATATTGTATCTACAGACAAAACCTGTGTACCTTTTGATAATGTGTTCAATGCATATTCATATAGCTACTATCAGTTTAGAATACTAAAGTACTTTAAAAACATCGATGGATACATTATTTCTAAATTTCTAATAGCATCGATATAGTGCTTATTTATTTATACCTATACAACTATTTATACCTATATGATTTCATTGAATCCTCACAACAACCTTGTGAGGCATGTGTTATGTTTTCCTCCAAGGTCATATAACCCAGTCTGTGTCAGAACCCAGTCCCCAGATCTGGGTCTCCTCTGACTCCAGATCCTAAGTGCTTCCATTTCAGCCTGCTTACAATTTAAGGTCATGCTCCTGGCTGCCCATCCAGGGTCCTAAGGTGCAGATGTGAACTATACATAGGGCGAAGAGTACCTGCTTTTCCTCCTTTGCTGCTGGACATTCATTGGCTTAAAACTGCTGGCAAATGATGCATCATAAATCCCTCCTCCATATGTATAAATAGTAGCCCAGAATTCTAGATCATTAACTTGGCTGTATTCTAATTAAATTGATTAGGATTCCCCACCAAATTACATTGCTTGGTGTTGGAGGAAGGGTAAAATAAGAGCTTTAAACTTGAGGGAACTTCCCTGGAGGTGCTCAGTAGGCGGCCAAGAACCAGTAAGGGTTAGTGGTGTCGCAGGTTAAGTGCATTTAGAGTCAGCTGTTGATCCTCCAAGAATGAGTGCATGGCATCTGTTGCGCCTATTCTTTCAGGGTTTTCTCAGTTAGAGCCTTTTATTATAGCAAGAAGGATTGTTTTTAATGGAAAGGCATAGCAGAAATCTCACCTCTGAGACTATCATGCTGTACAAAAGTTCAAATATCGCTAATGTTACGATGCTAATTGGGATGGAGACCAGCATATTATTATTGGTGATCAGTGAATATTCACAGTGATGTGAGTCTTTCAGACTAACTGGAAGCCAACTTATGAACTTCTAGCTGGAAAAACTGGACTTCCTTGGGGGTAGAGGCCACATGTATGGTTTTGGCTTAATTTGACACTCAAGTGCCATAAATGCACAGATCTGGAGCTTAGGTTTCTGTGAATGAAGGGTTTGGCATTAACGAGTAGCAGGTGTGTGTCGTCAATAGCTGAGCTTAAAAACCAGTGTTCTGCTTTGATTATTCACAAAGAAGAATAGAGCTACAATGCTGGAATCTCTCCTATATCTGAAGGATAGTTACTAGTCAAAGAATTCAGGCTGTCATAAAACTAATGATCATGAAATGAAAATGTTTGAAGAGTGGTGCTCCACATTGCACAAAAAGAAATTAAGATAGAAGCAAGTCTTTAGTACCATCTCTAAAAACAGGAAATGACAATTCCTTAATTAGTACCAGTTTTTTGTTGTTAGAGAGCCCTTTAAAATACATTGTCTGTCATGCAGAGAGCAGTGTTAATAATATTTATTCTCCAGGATGGGAGGAGGATCCAGGAAATGAGAGTTGAAACTTGGCATTTGTTGCAGTTTCATAAGGGAAAAATATAACCTGTCCTGCTAATGCCAAATTAAAATGGTTGATGGACTCTGTGAGCATGATTCAGTCTAAATGAAACCTGTGTGAGAAATATTTTAAAGAAACTAAACTCACCCTGAGATGTATAAAATTGATTCATATGGACAGTGGAATAATGCAGAGGATAGAGTCCCGGACAGGCAAAAAAATAAGATCACAGTGACAGCTTATTTTTTGAACTTCGTTTGTCCTGACTTCTTATGTAATCTTGGAAAAAATGCTTACTTCCTGTGGGTATTTACACATCTCTGAAATGGGAATCATAATTGTTCTTCACTGTTATGAAGGTCATGCAGTGTTTCTAAAGTTTTTGAGTTTCTGAGACAGACGCACTTAACAGAATTCATTATAATAAAATCATAAAAGATTATATACAAAAGAATGTACAGAAACTGTATTTTGACCAAAAATTTTCTAGCACAAACAAAAATTGCAAGAACTACTGGGTTAGGTAGCTTCAAAGCCCATAAGAAAGTCTTCTAGGTAGGAATGATGGTCATTGAATAAGTGAGGAAAGTAATTTCTTTGGACAGAGATTAGCTCTGGATTAGTTCGGGAAGGGATAATTTAGCATGATTTGTTGGTTATCTATTATTGCAGAACAAGCCACCCCAAAGTCAGCGGCTTAAAACAACAGTCACTTCATTTGCTCACGCTGCTGTGGATTAGCATTTCCTACAGGGCTCCGTAGAGACGGTTCCTTTGCTGGTCTGGGAGTCACTCGTTCAAACGGCTGCAGTCACTGGTGGGTCGACTGAGGCCCGCAGGTCCGTGATGGTCTCGCTCATGTGACTGCTGTCGGGGCTGGCTTTTTCTGGGCTTCCCTCACTCTCTTGCTCTTTCTGTCTCCGGTTTCTCATCTTCAGGGGACTAGGTTGGGCTTCCTCACATAGTGGTCCCAGCGTCCAAGAGAACCAAGAGAACAGAAGCTGCAGGGCAGCCGAGGTCAGGGTTCAGAGCTCTGACAAGGATGTCGCAGCTGTATTTTGCTAGTCAGAAAAAGTCACAGGCCAGCATAGACTGAAGGGGTGGAAAAGCAGATTCTCCCACTTGTTGAAGGGATGAACGGAAAGCCACGTTGCCAAGGCTGTGGAGACTTATTACAATCATATTTGTAACCTATTTAGTATGCAGGCTAAGGGAAAGACAAAGAGGATTTGGGTAAAATGGTCAACTAATACATTTTAAATTGAAATAGGAGATTATGTCATGGAAAGCTGGAGAAGAAGATCCAAACAGACTAAGACCAAAACGGCAAAGACCCCAAATAGTCTGTTTTTGAAAGTATATGTGAATATTTTTGAAATAGAAAAATATGAAGAATTCTTATCTAATGGCTTTTTGATATAACTGGTATGTGCCATAAATGTAGAACTTGAGAGGTATTATTTAGGAAAGACAGCCAAGGGAAAAGTGAAAAGATTCTTATACCCTTGGGTGTCAAGCTTATATATTCTTGGTTTAGACACTTTGCTAAGAAGAAGGAAGACAAAAGACTGTGTGGAAGGGAGAGTTTTAAAAATGAATTTCAGAAGTACTTATGAATTTAGGTGTAAGTATCCGTTTGATACGTATCTTTATGTAATAGTCACTGAGCATGATTAGGTCTGCCAGTGTTCTCCCCAAATTAAACGTTCACCAGTTTGCATGTTTCCCATCTGGATAAATATTTGAAAAAAAAAAGTCCAGGAATTATGGTTGGTGAGAGCCTGGGAAGACAGCAAGGTTAAGTGTCTCATTATCATGCCATTCTCAACTCTACTCCGTCTGCCTCTCCTGACCCGAACCACTCCTGGAGCCAGCGGGGCCCCGAGGGTGGATGAAGCCCGAGCTCTGGAAGCAAGGGTGAGGAACAGATGGGGGCTTTCTTCCTGACCTGGGCTGGCAGTGGGGCATCTACTGAGCCCTGGGGGAGGATCAGGATGCACTGGACCCTACGAAGAGCTTGACCTACAGTGGTTGGGGCACTCCTGGGAGCAAAACTGAAAATCACCGTCATCCCATTGTCTGTGCACATGCAACGTGCGTGTGTCCCACAAGAGAAGATGAACTCCTGCGCCAAGTTCTCCCAGTCTGGGAGGCCGGGTGAGTGTGAGGGGCTTTGGAGCAGAAAGCCTTCCCTCCTGGCGCCTTGGCAGGGTCCTGGTGTCTGCCTGCTGTCAAGCTGCTGGGTCACAGGAGTAGAGACCACTGGGCTCCCCGGACTCGTAGATGTGCAGCCACACGGGTCGTCCAACAATCAGACCTTGACCCCAGTGATACAAAAAAGAGAAATAAAGGCACCAGAGCCAAAGGGAAGACAGTTCCTGAGATGGAACACATGGTTCATGAGAGAGAGCAGCAGCTGGAGACAGATGACACTCTGACAAAGAATAGGAAGAGCACGTAGGGGCTTTAAATGCAGCACAAAAAGATTTCCTGGAGATGAAATGCATGATTTCCCAAACATTTCAGTAAATGAATGAGATGATCATTTCTGAGACCTGAATTAGTTGCCTAGATGGTCAAGTGGAAGAATGTGAAAACATAGAACAAAAATAAAAAGGGATGGGAATCAAAAAGAAAAGAGATCTAGGAAATATGTGAGTAACAGGAGAGCCAGAAGGAGAAAAAGGGACAGATGGAGGAAAGGCCATAATTAAATACATACAAGGAATTTTCTGAGCTTAAAAGTCAAGACTTGAGTCTGTGAATTCAAATGACTACTCAAGTTCCAGGCAAGATTTATGAAAAAGAGACCTCTCTGTATATACTGGAAGTAGCTCTTGAACTATTAAAAATAAAAAGCAAGATCTTAGAGGCTTCCAGAGAGAGAAAACAAATGATCTACCACTAAGAAGTAACAGACTAACAACCGATTTCTCATGTCTGACACAGGATGATAGAGATAGTGGAATAATTTCTGTAGACAGTGGAGGCAAAAAGCCAGCATCCTGAAAATCATATACATAGCCAACCTGCCATTTCCCTGTCAGTGTAAAAGAAATGTACTGTATGTAGTAATTCAGAGATGTCATCACACATTTTCTAACAAAAAATACTCAAAGAAAGAGTATCCAGCAAAAAGCATCCTAGCCATGAGTTTATCAAAAACACCTCAAGACAAGGAGAGATAATAGCCGTGAAAATTATTCTACATTAGTCAGTTAACTCAAGTGAGAAGAAAACAGTAAGTCGAAATACAACAGCATTTACAGTAAATGCTGAATGCGAATGTGAATGAACTGAGTTTTCTCATTAAAAATTTGATACTGTTACAGTGAGTTAAAAAACAAAACTCGCTTATAAGGTGTTTATAAGAAACACTTGAAACAAAGTGGTAGAAGGTGAAAAAAAAAAAGGGTGGACCAAGATCCCAGGCAAATACAGAGAGTCAGAAGAACCAGTGGTATTAGGTTTAGACAGTAGTATTTAGGTTAAATACATAAATAGGATAAGGAAAGACATATAATGATTGTTAAAAGGCACAGTTTATGAAGTTGATAAATAAAAATAAACTGTATATATGAAATAACATAGCCACCAAATCTGTAAAGCAAACATATGAGAAAGGCAAATATAGTTACGGTGAAACACTTGACTTCACCCGCCTCACTTGTCTCAACCTGTCTTTACCGTGGGTAGATCCCTAACATAGAGAAATTGAGTAAATAAGAAGTTAGATTTAATAGATATGCTAGAACCTTACATCCTTTGACTGCAGAATATCCTTTTCTGTACTTATAAAACTTGATCATATACTTGACCACAAAGAAGACCTTAACAAATTCAAAGGAAGAGAGATTTTCGTGTATCTTGTTCTTTGATTATAATCCAGTAATACTGGAAATAACTGAAGATAATAAAAAGAAACCTCATTATTTGGAAATATAAAACATTCTTTATAACCTTTGTATCAAAGGAGAAAGCAAAAGTCAATTTACAAGATATCTAGAAATCAATAAAGGGAGCACAATTTATTCCAACGGTGATGGGATAGAGTGAAAGCTGTAGCCAGTGGAAATTTTACAGCCTTTAGGTGTTTTAATTATGTAAGAATAAAGACAAAGTGTACTCTTATTGTAAAATGAAAAAACAAAATAAATTACAAAGGGAATAATAAGGATAAAAGCTGAAGTTAATGAAACAAAAAATAGGATAAGTACATACAATAGCTTGTTCTTTGATAAAATAAAAAGAGTTATGTGTTTGATTAGGAAATTAATAAAGAGTAAAAAATGTATCAGAGTAGAAATGAGAAAAAGGATGTAGTTAGAGATGCAGGAATGATGCAAAGAAGATAAAGATAACTGCTTTCAACTCTATGACAACAAAATTGGAAAATCAGAAGAAATGGATTATTTCCAGGCTAAAAATAAGTGTCCAAATTTGACTCAGGAAAAAGTGGAAAATTTGCAAAAGATTGTGCTATAAAAGGGATTAGAAAAGTGATTGAAGATCTACCATTGAAAAATGCAATGGTTCATGTGGAGTTACAGCTGAGTTTTATGTAGCCATTCAAAAACATAATTTTATTGTTACTTAAACTGCTCCAGAAGACGATGAAAAGCTCCTGACTCATTGTTAAATGAGTGTACATTTAATTACAAAACCTGATAGAGTAAAAACAAGTGTGGAGACTAATTTAATGTTGAAAATAGGTACAAACATTTGAAATAAAATATAGCAGATAGAACCAATCAGTGTATTTGAGGAACCAACTGTGAGCAGGTAGGGTTTATTCCAATAACACAAAAGTGGAAATTTATCAGTGCAGTCCCTCATATGACCAAATTAAAGATAGAAACCATATAATCACATCAACAGATGTTGAAAAGCATTTAATAAAATGTATTGACACTTAATAAAAAGTACAAATTAAGAACAGAAAGAATGGAAAGAAACTAATGAAATAAACCTTTTACCAAAACTGACAGTATCGCCCTAAATATCAAAGAACAGAATTACAATTAATATTAGGAGCTGAACAGCCTTGCTATCACTATGCACTCATTTATTTATGAAATATTTTTTCAGCCCTTATTATGAACCAGGGTATTATTATATGGTCTGAGAAATGAATAAGGAAGACAAAGGCTGTGATTCATGGAGCTTACATTCTTGTGGGAAATATAGTTTAATACTCTCTTGGAGTTTCTAGTGAATTAATTAAAATATTAAAAGTGAAATAACTGGAATAAATATTGAAAAAGAAGAGCTAAAACTATCTGTCTAATGATGTAATTGCATACCTTGCAAATCCAAGAGACTCCCAGTAAAATCTATTAGAATGAGTAAGAGAATTTGGTAAGTGGCTGGATTCAAAATAAAATCAAAAGCCTCCCACCCCATAATAGCAATAGGCCCATAGAAATGAAAAGTGGGTAAAAATTAGAGTAGTGAAACCATGAAAATACTAAAGAAAAAATTTAAAAGAAAGGCATGAAACTTGGAGAAAATGAAAATGTCTTATGGAAGAACATAAAGCAAGATTGAACAAATGAGAGACATACCATGTTCTTGGTCTAGAAGTCTTGATACTTAAGTATACATTTGGTACAATTCTAATTCCAACACTTTTTCAATTTGATAAAATGATCTGAAAGCTAATAACAGAAGTTTAAGTGCCATCAATAGCAAAGAATTCCTCTACTGCCTCCCTCCAAACCATTAGACATAATCTCCATGAGTGAAGGGATTTTGCTCACTGTTGAATCTTCAGCAC
Organism: Phataginus tricuspis; assembly: GCA_029783875.1. Classification (NCBI taxonomy): domain Eukaryota; kingdom Metazoa; phylum Chordata; class Mammalia; order Pholidota; family Manidae; genus Phataginus; species Phataginus tricuspis. Next base: position 12,585,097 of record JAQQAC010015287.1, read on the forward strand.
CTATCACTGTGTCTGGAACATAATAGACACTTAATAAATAGTTGAATTAATTAATATAAAAAACTACTAGGGGGAGACTTAATTTACCAGGTATCAGAATATATTGAAAAGCCATGATACTCAAATTATTATAGTGCAACAGATGGCTAGACAAATAGATCAGTGGAGTATAATAGAAAATCTGAAGTACACCTCAGAATGCATGAGAATTTAATATATGACAAAAGTTATATTTCAGTTAATCAGAAAATAATGGATTATTTAACAAATGTGATTGACACAGATAGCTGTTGACCTGGGAGAAAATAAAATTAGAATTCTTCTTATATATAAAAATGAAACAATAGTTAAAAATAGAGCAAGAAAAATTTTGTAAGAAAATAAGTGCATGTACAATATTAGGAGCAGTATTAACTAAGATTGGAGACTTAGGAGCTACAAGAAAAAAGATAAACATGACTGTACAAAAAGCAAAATATTTTGTATTTCAAAGGATATTAAGGAAAGTCAATAGAGTAAATTTTGGGGAAGTGTTTGCAATACATAAGACAGAATTTAATATTTGTAATGACAAAGAGTATTTACAAATTGACTGGAAAGTCCCAACAACACAATAGAAAAATAAGCAAAAAAATGTGAAGACGTAATTCCTTTGAAAAGAGCAAATGCAGAAGACCAACAAATAAGAAGAGAATCAAGTGCAAGTAATGATATATCACCACTCAGACTGGCAAAAATTTTAAAGCTCAGTAACATCTATTGCTATTAGGAGAAAAGAATATTCATATTACTGGTTGAAGTACCTTTTGTAGACTTCTTAGAAAGCAACTGGCAACATATGTTAGAAGCAACATCTGTTTGTCTCAGACTCCACTCCTCCTTCTCTTAAAGCAATAAAAACACCTGTCTGTAAGAATAGGTATTACAAGGTTGTGTTCTGCAGTAATGTGTATGTTGTGGAAAAAAAAAGGTAAATGAAAGCTTACCAGGAGGAGAACCGTTGGCTATATTTACAGTACATCCAAAGGGTGAAGTCTTATGCAGTCATTAAAAAAGAAATTTAGGGTTCTATTAATTGAATGGAGAGATTTTCCTGAGCATTATTGAATGGGAAAAGAAAGATGCAGAAAACTAAGTAGAATGTAATCATTAGAAAGAAAACATTGGAAAAAAATTGTGCGTATGTGTCTTTATAATTATATGTACATGGATAAATATATGTACATGGAAATATATATGGAAGAAGCATGCCAGGTAGTTAATACGGGTTACTGGGGGGAAGAGGGTGGCGTTCAGGCTGGTATGGGTGGAGGCAAGTGAAGAGGAGAAATTAACCAAATAAAAAGAACACATACACAACTAATAAACAATATTTACAATGACTTTTGTATATTTATTTATGTATGTAAATGTGTGTGTATATGTGTGTGTGCACATGTGCACAAATGAAAGTTTTTTCACAAATGAAATTTTAAAAGTAAATTCAATTTTATTGAATTACTTACTTATAATTTACTTAAAATAACTTTCTTATGAAGTTGATTACTTATAATTTATATGTACTAAATAAGTAGGATCCAACATCTAAAGACAATAACTCCTCAAAGTCAAATATAGCACAATAATCGTATCAGAGCTCTTTGGGTTTTAAGTAGCAAAAATATAGCCAAAGAATTAGTGCAAGCCAAAAAGGGAATTTATTAGCTCACGGGACCCTTTGCACACAATTAGATCCAGAAAGTCAGTTCAGCTCTCAAGGTGTCTCTCTGCCTTTTGCCTCTGTCTGTATCCATGGCTCCTGCTTTCCTTTACTTCTCTTGTTGTCTTTGACTTTATCCTCTCTTACTCTCCTTCTTGAAGGCATGAAGGTTCCTTGAAACATCTTTTTCTGGTTCTGTGCTCCCTCCCCGAGCCCCTGGCATGTTCCCTCTTCCCCTAGTTTCAAATAAAAAAACTCCTAGGAAGGACTTTTGACAGGCCTGGCTTGTCACATGCCCACCAGACTAATCCCTGGGAGCAGGGGTGATGGACTGCTGTGCTTAGCCAGGTGGGCCACAAACCCACCCTGTGAAGAGAAGGAAGGTACCACGCAGCTCACCCACAATCACAGAATTTGAGTGAGTGGCAAACACTTCCCCAAAGAAGACATGGCAGCTGAGAAGGGGAAGCCGTGTGGTCTAAAGGAGATAAAACGATCCTGGGTAGACAAGCAGGTGTCCACTGGAGGGACTTCAAAATACAAGCAAAGTTTGCTTCTTAATAGCAAAGGGAATTAAGTAGTGGAGGAAGTGGATTTGAGTCAAGTAGTAAGTACTATATATTTCGAACAGTGGAAATAATTATTCTGATAGTTCTCAGTTGATTTATAAGATTTATAGTAGGTAATTATTTCTGTAATCTTACTCCAGATAATTCATGAAAGGATTAAAGACTGTTAAGTGATTCAGCTACACATATCTGAATGTTTATTTTTTAGGAAAAGAAAATCTTTTGTATTTACTTTTTCCCTGCTTTATAATACGGAGTGGATGGAGTGGGTTTGCTAGGATTGGCCTTAGAATTAAATCAGGTATCTTTGGATTGGATATTCGAACACTTGGTATTTTCTTTGCATGTTAGCAAGATGCTTCCTCTATAAATTTTTATAAATATGATCATTATTATCACATAACATCTTAACATTCAAAGGTCTGATAGAGTATTTCTTTGGAAAAGGAAAGCCTTGTTTCAAATAATAGCTTAATGTTGTCAAAGCTAATGATTTATGTTCATAGAATTATAAACTAGAAAGCTTGGCTGGCCAAACATAGAGCATCTCTGCTACTCTTGTTAATGGCTGGAAGCTTGGTACAGAAGCGTTAATGGGGTGAGCTGATTGTTAGATGCTGACAGTATGATGTATTCACACATATGCATAAGCCTTTTGTTGGTGTTTCTATATGTATACTCTAGCTTTCTGTGCCTTTCGATAACATTTTGCTTATTGACTCTCACTGAATGTTTTCCTCTCTTCCTGATGTCTTTATGTTTACCTTCTTTTCCTTTTCATACAACTTTGTATACGTGAATCCTTTTGACGACCACAGTGGCAATCCCTGCTACAGATCCTACCCGTATTATCCGCTTCAGTACACCTGGAGTTGGGAGGGCATTAAGACCGAGGGGGAAGGGAATCTAACAGAGGGAATATGGCATGTTCAGTTTGGATGGCCCTCTGGTGTGTGCGTGGCAGCCACGAGGGCTGAATGAATGGGAGCTGTCCAGTAAACCGTCACTAACGACCTGCCCAGGGCAAGGGACCATTCTGCGAGAGCAGCTAGGCCTGGGAGTGGTGACGGGGATGGAACGCCTTCTTGGTCCTGGATATCATTTTGGAGATGTCATCCCACAGGAGAGTAAGAAGCCAGTTTTGTAGAATTGTGGGCAAGACACAGTCACATTTTGCAATGACATGTGCCCCTGGATCATGAACAGGATCAGGATCAGGAATGAAGAAGATGCTTAGGGCACATGGAAGGGACAGGAATAGAAGAACTGACGTCGTGTCTCTATATCCTTTTTGTGTTTAAGAGTAGATTCATTGAAATACATGTGTTCATATGTAGTAAACTTTTTAAAACTCATACGTGTATTTTTTGGTTGATGCCTGAGCTTCTTCCTTCCTTCCTCCCTCCCTCCCTCCTCCCTCCTTTCCTCCCTTCCTCCATCTCTTTCTATTTATCTATCATCTATCTATTTTTCTAAAGAAGAAATCAGCTAAAATTTAATGAATTGTTAAAGGCTGAGGTTCAGCTAGGGTGACAGTATAGAACCCTTGGGAGCCTGAGACACAGGAGGAGTTTTCAGCTCTCTCTCGGGGTCTTAAAAAAAATTTTTTTTATACTGAGGTGTATACAATAAAACATACAAATCTTAGTGTATAGCTTGATGCATTTTGACCTGTGTATACACTCATGTAACCATCACCCTGATCAAGATATCAAATATTCTCACTAATTTTTCCCCCTTCACCTGTTTCACCCAGCCCCATGCTCTGTGGCCACCACGAGTCTGTTCTTGATATCTGAGTCTGTTCCTATTTTTTTTGTTTATTCATTCACTTGTTTGTTTTTTTTAGATTCCACATATAAATGAAATTATATGGTATTTGTCTTTCTCTGTCTGACTTATTTCACTTAATATAATACCTGGACGTCCATCCATGTTGTTATAAATGGCAAGATTTCATTCTTTTTTATGGCTGAGTAATATTTCATTGTATATATGTTGCACATTAAAAAAAATCTATTTACCTATCAGTGGACATTTAGGTTGTTTCTATAGCTTGGCTATTATAAACAATGCTGCAATAAGCATAGGAGTGCATATGTCTTTTTGGATTAGTGATTTTCTTTTCTTCTGGTAAATTTCCAAAAGTGAAATTGCAGGGCTATATGGCATTTTTATCTGAGAAACCTCTATACTGCTTTTTGTAGTGGCTGCACCAATTTGCACTCCCACCCGCAGTGTATGAGGGCTCCATTTTCTACACATCTTTGCACTTATTATTTCTTGTCTTGACTTATTATTTCTTGTCTTGCTGATAACCATTCTGACTGGTGTGAGGTGATACTCCATTGTGGTTTTGATTTGCATTTCCTTGATGATTAGTTATATTGAGCATCTTTTCATGTGTCTGATGTGTTCTTTGGAAGAATGTCTATTCAGGTCCTCTGCATAGTTTTTAATTGGATTTGTGCCTGTGTGTGTTTGTGTGTGTGTGTAGTTGTATGAGTTCTTTATGTATTTTGGATATTAACTCCTTATCAGATAATATCATTTGTAAACATATTCTCCCATATAGTAGGTTTCCTTTTCATTTTGTTGATGGTTTCCTTAGCTGTGCAGTAGCTTTTTAGTTTGATGCAGTACCATTTGTTATTTTTGCCGAGATTCTATTAATTAATTGATTTCATTTTCCCAAGAATACTTCCTTTTCCCACCAAAAATATCTTGCTACTGATACCTGTTATAGATTCTTGTATTGCACAAAGTCAGTTAAAATTAGCTAAAAAGGGTGATAGCATGTATTTACAAACCAACTATTCATAATTCCAAAAATGATCCAAATTTAGTAAACCACTGCCTCTTCTCCATAAAGGCAGTGTGATCCATAGCAAATTTTAAATTCTAGCATAGTTGTACTCTACTTCCTAGAACTGTACGGCAGCCTTCTGCTATGTTGCTTGGGGGTGCGCTCAGAAATTCAAATACATTTTAATATTTTTTTCAAGCAAAACATAATTTAAGACAAATCTACTACCAAAACAATCACATACATAAAGCAAAATAAAATGTATTGGGAGGTTTCCCATACTGCTGCTCCCTTCCATTAGTACTCATAATTGAGAACTATGTACATGAAATCAACCTTCACCGATTTGTTCAAACCAGTAATAGCAACTAGGGATCAAAATTAAGGACAGTTGATTGTCTTATACTTTTTGTTCATTATAGAAAGAGAGTTTACATGAAATAAACTCACCAGCCTGCCTTGGTGAGCTCAGAGCTTCTTTCTAGTCATGCATGCATGGTCCTTCATGTTTGGAGATGTGCTTGTGTTATCTGTGCTCACTCCCCTTCCCTGGGAATTAGACTGAACTTGTTTGTAATGCTTATGTCACATGTCATATGCTCCATTCTTCCTTGAGTGAAGGTATATGTACAACTATGGTTTTCAAGCTAGCATTGGAACCAAAAGTTTCGAATCAAATGGCCAAATAATAAAGGCATTTATATCAGGTTTCTTTATACAGGGAAGGTGAGAAGAGTCTGCTGTGTTTAAATATACTTTCATCTCTATGAAAATGCTTTCTGAAAACATACTTTTAATATTTATCCTTAAGGTTCCCTTTTTTGTGTGTTCCTAAGCACTACTTGAGGGTGTTTAGACAACTGGTATTTCCACCAATGATTCCCTGAATTACTCAGTCTATGTTGAATGGATTTTGATTGCAAATGCATCTATTTGTGATATGAGTCCCATTCTATTTGCAAAGAGGTCAGAATTTATGTGTGTGGGAGAGAAAATCTCTATCTAGCCATACTCGCAGTGCTCTAGAGTATATTTACACCGTTAGGGTTCTTCATTCCTTCTTTACAGTCATATTTGTGGACTGAAAGCTAAGCGTGGAGATAACACTTCTTGTCCTGTGGCAGAAATGTGTGAAAACATGAAGGGGATTTAACCTTTTAAGTCGATTGCTTCTAATCGTTGAAGCTCAGAAAATTCCACAAAGTGCTTTTCAGTGAACTCTTCACTATATTAGAATCTCTTTTTTCCTTTACAGACCCTTCATGTGGCCTTTTAAAATGTGCATTTGAGACAGAGTGAATGTCGAAGCTGAAAAATGCCTTGAAGTTTTCTGATTTCTGTCACTACTCTTCCTGCCTTTTTGCACAACTGCCCGATTTGGATAATGTGATACTCAGAGGGACATCTTCATCGAAGTCCTTCTTCTAGCAGACGTCTCTGGCCAGAGAACATACACGGAACTCAGGATGGCCAGTCAGGCCCCAGAAGACGCGGCGGAGCCCCAGGTGTCCGACGAGCTCGAGTGTAAGATCTGCTACAATCGGTACAACCTGAAGCAGAGGAAGCCCAAAGTGCTGGAGTGTTGTCACAGGGTCTGTGCCAGATGTCTCTGCAAGATCATAGACTTCGGGGATTCCCCGCAAGGCGTCATCGTCTGTCCTTTCTGTAGGTTCGAGACATGCCTGCCGGACGATGAAGTGAGCAGCCTCCCCGATGACAACAACATCCTGCTCAACTTGACTTGTGGAGGCAAAGGCAAGAAGTGCCTGCCAGACAACCCCACCGAGCTGCTGCTGACCCCCAAGAGGCTGGCCTCGCTCGTCAGCCCCTCCCACACCTCCTCCAACTGCCTGGTCATAACCATCATGGAGGTGCAGCGGGAGAGCTCGCCTTCTCTGAGCTCCACCCCTGTGGTGGAGTTCTACAGGCCGGCGAGTTTCGACTCGGGCCCCACTGTGCCCCCCAACTGGACGGTGTGGAACTGTACCTCGCTGCTGTTTCAGACCTCCATCCGGGTGCTGGTTTGGCTGCTAGGGCTGCTGTACTTCAGCTCCCTGCCCTTAGGGATCTACTTACTGGTGTCTAAGAAGGTCACCCTCGGGGTCGTCTTTGTCAGCCTCGTCCCGTCAAGCCTTGTTATTCTCATGGTGTATGGTTTCTGCCAATGCGTTTGTCATGAATTTCTGGACTGTATGGCGCCTTCCTCTTAATGTATATGCAACCTAAGAAACTGGACACGCGTTGCCCTGTTTGAAGTTAGGTGGTTTATCATTTATTTTCTTCCACGTTTGCTAAGATGGGCGTCCATGACATTCACAAAGCCACTGGCCGTGTGTTTGTGGCCCGTTTTCCATGGGAACATGGACTCAGTTTGTTTTGCTGTGTTCGGGAAGGAAAACTGTTCGGTTCTATGAAGGCAAAGAAGCAAAACTGTGTAAGCACAGCCTTCGCACAACCAGCCCTGCGGTCTTCCCAGGGAAAGGGCAGGGTTTCAGCCCCCACTGCCGGCCAGGCGGACGCGCAGGGCGAGGTGCGCTAGGCTGCAGCACAGGTCTTCAGGGAGGGTATAGGAATGAGCGGGTTCCTCTTCTCATAATCATCCGGAATCTACACTGGAGGGTGGACGCGAGACGAAAGCTGTCCCAGGACTGACTCGTGCATTTGACAAGCGTGCGCTGCCCCCTCCCCCGCCCCCCGCTGTGGAACGGCTCTGAATCCCTCTAAATTCAGGTGTTTTCTCTCCTAAATTGATGCCACTCCCTGCGGCCTGTGGCCCCAGCTGAGATGTTTGTTCCCTCGCACTGGCTCCCTAGCCAAGAGGAAACGGCCTCACTCCTGTGTGTGGTTTCAATGACTGGTCTTCCCGCATTACTGAAGAGAATTAAAAACACTGAGGGATTTGCATCCAAGTAAACTTCATGACAGAATATGGCCATTTGTTTCTGAGACACATCCTTTCCTCCACGTTTAGTGTCCCCTCTCCTCGGGCCTCTCAGAAATTCTCACAGAGCAGTCATTACTCATGGAAATCTTCAGTTGAGTCTTTCCTTAAAACCTTTTAGTTTAGTTGAGTTTTTTTTTTCTTTTTTAACAATGTTGCTCAATCAGCCTCACCGCTTGCCCTGAACTAGGTTTCATTTAAGTTAGTTGCTATAAGCTTATGAGGATTTTTTTCCCTATTGTATTTTAAATGTTATGGGCTTACTTAACTTAATCCTGTGACAGTTTGGGGTAAGTTATGGCATGGAAACCGAGAAACAATTATTGAGATGTTCTAGTTTACAGGGTGAAGGGCTGAGAAACTAAATAAGCATTTTGCTGTACTATACTCGGTTATACCAAAATACAATGGTTTAGATTTATGTGCAAAACTGTGTTCCAGTAAGCCAGGCAAGCAGATGGGCAGGAAACACACAAAGCTGGTGCCCTGCTTAAAAAGACCCTTCAAGGAAGTAAAATGGAGGTGGCAGAGGACAACTTTACATGTCACTATTCCTGTTGTTCTTAAGTCCATTTTAGTATGGATTTAAGTTCTTACATATTTTATTTCAAATAAAAGCATAAGGTATGTGACTTAAAGAACTTCTTTTCATGATGTAAGGGAAGCTGAATGTATATATTACAGAAGAAATTGTTTAGCAGATTTAGGTTTGAGGGAATAGAATGTTCACAGACACTAGGCAAAAAATTAAAAAAATTTTAGTCTCTAAAATCCATTACTGATTATTAACATTGAACTCTTAATAACTCTTAGAAATGGGCATGACTAAGGCTACTTCAACTTGTTGATGATGAAATATTTGTTGTGTGATATAATAACAGTGGACCAGTTCCAATCTCCTTATTCAGGAAAGACTGACATTTACTCCTAGAGTAGTAGTTTGATTTTAATCGTTTAACTTTGAGAATATGTATGCCCAGGGTAAGTATGACGGGAAAGTATATGTAGGGTGTGGCCCAAAGAATTTAAGCCCTAAGATACAGCTAAATACATTAATGATTTCAAAAACTCTAGTTTAGATAGAAATTGCAAATGCAGTTTCCAAAAATTCATTTGCACTTAGAGGAAATATAATGTTAGGAGATGTTTTGTGGTTTGGATTTATATATCTATAAGGTTTAAAAAAAATTCATCTTGTCTGAAATGTAACATCAAATAAATTGGTGAGTTATCATATGATCTTTCTAGAAAGCTCTGGATATGGGTATTATTTATTTTGCTTAATGTCTGCAGTGCTAAATTTGTGTTTCTCTGGGTATTCTGAGTCTTTTTTTTTTAGTTGCCAATAATCTGTTTTAGAGAGTTTTAAATGTAAGATAACAAAAAACTGTTCATGCTTTTGAATGAAAGAAGGACAATGCTTCAATACTGTATTCACTGTGAGCATATCCTCTTTGTCCATTAAATTGTTATTATTTCCAAACTAGACGTTGGGTTTCTCTGACTCATGGCTGAAATTCAGTTACTACTTTGGACTCTATTAACGCCAGGCAGGTAACTGCAAATGTGAGCTTCCAGAAACATTAAGCTGATGCCTTTATCATATGCATGAAGATTCAGAACTTCCAGAAAAGCTAGTTTAGCCCATTCTGAAAGGCTTTCCTATGTTAAAACAAAACAAAACAGAAAAACTAGGGAAAATTAAACAAAAACATTGTGTTTATCTTTATAAATATATATATTTTTTGGTTTTCATTTGTTTGGCTTGTTTTCCAGAATTTGCCTAACTGCTCAGCAAAATAGAATCCATTTTAGTTGGGAAATGACTAAGTTTGTGATCGGGGCAAATTTTTAACATTACCTGATGTTCATATATGACCATTGTTAGGTGAAGTAGAAATAATTTGGGAATAGATAAGCAGTTGTAGGCTTATAATAATTAGTGAATTGACACCTTTTATGTCATGGTTTCATTAATTTCTGAAATCTTCACATAAAGGAGCAAAAATCTGGTTAAGGAAGGCAGTTTCCTGTGCTATGTAACTTAAGGTGTAAACTCATGCTTATCTGCCGAGAGCCCCTCAAGTGGTGAGTGTTTGCCTTGTGGTAAACATGATAGACTTCAAAGACACCCCTGAGTTTGAAGGAATTTCCTCATATGTCCTGTGTGGATGGGCAAATCGATACTGCTGTTATAAACAGGAGCTGTGCGTTCCAGGGTACAGAAGGGGTGGAAGTGGGTTAACTGGAGTTGAGTGGAGACAACCTCCAATTCTATGTTTCTGCATTTTTTTAGACTAGTTTTTTCACTCTTTTTGGCCAAAAATACTTGGCTTAATTCTTTCACAATACTGCAGAAACACCACATATTTTTTCAGAGCTTTCCTCAAAACCAGTGAGAGGTTTGGTTAAAGGTTAAGATCTTTTGAAAAGCTGACCCACTTGCTCTTGAAGCTTGAGTCTTGTACATTTTCCACATTTCCACCCCTTTCTTAGATGCTTGCCCTCTCTTGTGCTTCAAACCCTTTATGAATTTTTAGTCCTCTGAGGAAAACTAGAGGCTGAGTAGTGGGTCTTCCCTTATGAGTTTGCTTTTAGTAAAAGGGATTTTAGAAGAAGAATAATATGGATAACTAAATGTTGCAATTTGACTGAATTATGAGTGAGTCGTGGAGGCAATAGACAGGTTCAGCCCAATTGCTTATAGCATTTAAATTTGTGGTATAATTAAAATCTATACTCAGTGTACAGATACTTATGGTTTTGACATGAAGGTGCTTTAAATTTAGGAATAAAAACAATAAAAAAATTATGTCCTGTGTGTTGTATATACTAAGGGATATTGACCCTTAATTAAAATATTCATTTACTTGGAACAATTACTGTACAAGCATTTTCATTAATCAGGAGTTTATTAGATTTGCAACATTAACATTTTCCCTTTAAATTGAGATGGTTGGAATTTCATTAGAGGAAAGTGAAAGGGTATCTCACCATGACCCTCCCTTCCCCGAAATAACTCAGGGAGGCAGAACCCACACAGGAGATTTTAATGGCTGAAAGAGAACATGAAAATGGCTGTCTCTGAGTAGAGAGTAGCAGCAGCTCACAGGTGAGGAAGTGCATTTTAGAGGAGTTGGCGTTGGGTGTGTCCTGCTATGGGGACGTTGGTGATTGGGTATTAAGGGGGTGGTGTGATCATCTGGTCATTGGTGATTGGAGGCTGCGGGAAACAAAATGGCAGCTCCTGATCCCAAGATGGCAGGCGAACAAAATGGCGGCTCCTGATACCAAGATGGTGGGCGCCCTAGTGCACCAGAATTTGCCTTCATTCCCATCTTTTTCTTTTCTTAATAGGGGCCTCTGGGGAACTGGGCATAGAATCTCATTCTCTAGCTACTTCCTGCTGGAAGGGGGCGCAGATTCTGGGGTTGGCGAGGCCATTGCTGTAGAGGTGGGGAAGGGTGGGCATCTGAGATGATTTGTGACGTCATCATAGCTGGTTTAATTATTCTTCGTGAGAAGGCCTTGATAGTCCTGGAGGAGTAACTGGTTGACAGTATGGTTAGAAATTTTCAGAATTTGATTTTGAATGAATTTTGGAATAGGTTAATGAAGCAGGGAAGGAAAAGGAGAAGAATAATAATAAAGGTAATAGGGGCTAGAAGGGGCAGGAGCCAATTAAGGGAACGGATTGCTAGGGGAGTTTTCTAGAAGTTTGGAGACTTGTTCCCAGAGGCGTTTTGCACCATCTCGGACAAGACCAGATTTGTTGGTGTAGAAGCAGCATTGTTCTTGGAGCAGGGAACATATGCCGCCTTGCGCAGCTGTAAGGAGGTCTAGACCTCTGTGGTTCTGGAGAACATCTGAGGCTGGTGAGTCTACTTGATCTTGTAGGTGTTCTAATTGGTTAGGGAGTTCTTTTAGTCCTTTTGCGAGTTCCCTTGATAGTTCAGTGAATTCTGAAAGGGCTATTCCTAGAGCGCCAATCTCTGTTCTGGTACCTGTGATTATTCCTAGGGTAGCAATTAGGGGGACTAATTCTTTGGCATAGCGCACTCTGATGTGGGTTATAGGGGAGACAGGAATGGGTAGGTCAGGTGTGGCTAAGGAAACGGTAGGTGTTGAAGAAGATAGATTTAGTGGGGGAATTAAAGGTTGAAATTGTGAGTTTTCAAGTTAGGTGTGTGGTTGCCATGAGAAGGTCTCAGGAGCCCGTAGTGGTAGGGGCTTCTTTGGAGATGGGTGGAAGTGAAGATGGGTGTAGCAAAATGCGGAGAGTAAGTGGTCCCATTGGGATGGAGGAGTAGGAATCTGTGGGAGATTCAGAGGAAGGGGGAGAGGATGAGATAAAGGGTTTTATATGGGAGTTGTGGTTCCAGTGAGGAAATTTTGTTTGACTGCAGTGGGGGTGGATAGGACCACTTGATAGGGTCCTGCCATTTGGGAATTAGGGGTGATGGCACCTGGTTAGGAGAAGAGAGGAGGACTGAATCTCTGGTTGACAGAAGGCAGGAGAGGATTTGAGGTCTTTTGCCAATGCTTGTCCAAAGAGGTGGGGACTATCCCTGAAGCCTTGAGGAAGTCCAGGCTAACTGAGTGGAGGTTTGGGTGATGGGATCAGTCCATGTAAAGGCAAAAAGATCTTGGGAGTTGGGATGGAGGGAGATCATGAACAGTGCATCTTTGAGGTCGAGGACGGAGAATTGAGTAGAAGAGGCAGGGATAGGGGATAATAAATTATAGCGATTAGGGACTACTGGATGGATTGGAATAACAGCTGCATTGATAATACTTAAATCCTGAACTAGCCTATAAAAGCCATTAGGTTTTTTGACAGCCAGTATCAGAGTGTTGTAAGGGGAATTGGCTGGTCTCAAAAGGCCTTTTCGTAGGAGTTCTTGGATGCTGGGTTGTAAACCCTATAGGCTTTTGAGAGGCAAAGGGGATTGAGATTGTGAGGGGAAGGAGGTAGGGTCTTTGAGTTTGGTGGTCCTGGGTGGGCAGGTGGTGATGGAGGAGGTAGAGGCATCCCAGACTTTGGGGTTTACCTGGCAAGGGGTAAGGGAAAAGGGGAGGGAGGTGGGTCTGGAATGGTTTGGAGAGCAAGTAGGAAAGGGATCGAAGTCGAGTTGGGGTTGAGGCATGGACCAAAGGTAAAGGTGATAGCGGCCCCTAGCTTGCATAAAAGGTCCCTTCCCATAAGGGGAACCGGACAATGGGGAATCACTAAAAAGGAATGAGAGAGAGTAATGCTCTTAAAGAGGCAGTGAAGCATGGGAGTTTGTAAAGGTTGATAGGGTATGTCCTCTACCCTGACTATAGAGGACTGTGAAAGGGAGGTGGGCCCCCAGAACTCCTTCAGGACTGAGTAAGTAGCTCCGGTGTCTAATAGGAAGGAGATGGGCTTGCCCATTCCCACAATGATCACCCTGGGCTCCCACGAAGTGATGTTAGTAGCTGGGTGTGGGAGTCCCAGGCCCCCTCAGTCATCAGTGGCCAGGCCCAGAAGGGTCTATAGGTGGGTTGCTGGAGATGGAGATGGATGGCTTGGCACCTCTGGGTGTGCCCGTAGAGTCAACAGCCCAATGTCCCTCCTGATGGCATTTAGGACATGGACCAGGGGCTTCCGGGGATTTGGGCAAGCTCTAGCCCAATTTCCTGATTGGCCACATTTAAAACATGTACCAGGAGGTCCTCCTGGTTGTTCCTTGAGAAGCAGGGTTATCCGGGTACCAGTGGTTGAGGCAGGCTGGAAGGCCTTAGCCATCATTTGGTATTTTTGTTTATGGGCTATTTCATCTCTTCCATTGTACACCTTGAAGGCTACTGCCAGGACTTCTGCCTCTCCAGGCATTTAAATTTAGCCTTTATGTCGGGGAAGCTTTGGGAGAAAAAGTAAGTCATAAGTAGTTGTCTCTCATCTGGGGTCTCAGGGTCTAAATTGGTATATTGTAGAAGAGCTTTAGTAAGGTGGTCTAGGAATATGGAGGGATTTTCATTTTTATCTTGGATAATTTCTTGGAGTTTCTCATAATTGATAGCTTTATTGGCTGACTTCTTGAGGCCCACCATGAGACAAGTGATAAATTGATCTTGGCTAGTGACTCCCCCAGGGGTATTGTAATCCCAATTGGGGTCTTGATTGGGAACTGCCTCAGCACCAATAGGGTGAGTGGGTGTGGTTTGGTGGACTTCATTGGCATAAGTTTCAGCCTGTTCCCAGGCTCACCTGTGCTCCTCAGTAAGAAGGGTATTGGAGAGGATCATGTGTACATCATGAAAGGTTAGATCATATGATTGGGTCAGGTACTGGAACTCCTTTATATAAGTGGCGGGGTTGGAGGTGAAGGAGCCTAATCTCTTTTCTTATTTGAGACAGGTCAGAGAGGGAGAAAGGGACATGGACCCGAATAACGCCTTCTGTGCCCGCTACCTCTCGTAGTGGGGCTATGACTTGGGTACGAGAACAAATAACTGGGGGACTTGGTAGCGTATCTCAGGATGGCAGGGGAACTGGTTGCGGTTGAGGAGGTGGTGTTGCTGTGCCACCACCAACGGGAGCTTGTGGTGGGAGACCCGGGGGGGCGGTTGAGGAGGAGGAGGCTGTGCAGGTTCTGTGGTGGCACTGGGAAGATTGGGTGGTTGAGGGGGAGGAGGAGGAGGTGCTGTAGGGATTTGGGGTCGGTAGGGTGGGGGTTCATCAGTGGGGTCAAAGTCAGAGGATGTAGGGGGATCTGGTTTGTTGGAGGGTGAGGACTTTAGGGCAAGTAGTAGGTGTTTAGGATTGCAGGGGAGACAGAGAGAAGGCTTGGTTTGGAGGTAGGAGGAAGCCTGGACATAAGGAATCTCTTTCCACTTGCCTGTATGCTCACAGAAGTTATATAAATCTCGGAGAATGTTAGGATCTAAAGAGCCTTTGGGTGGCCACTGGGACTGATTATCTAGGGAATATTGTGGCCAGACCTCATTACAGTAGCGAATAAGTTTGAAAGGTTTGAGGTTGGGAGTAAGGTGGAAGGGTTTGAGATTATCGAGTAAACATCCCAGTGGCGAGTCTACAGTGATAGAAGGGCCAGTTCCCATGGTGAGAATGAGACCATTCACAGATCGCAAAAGTGTCCCAGAGTGCTAAGGAAAGGTCAAAGAGAAGACCGAACATGGCTAGGGGTTTGTCACCACCTCTAACCAGGCGATTGAGGCGAAAAATGCTGAGGAGGCTTGGTACCTGGTACCATGAGTTTATGAGTAGATAAAGGGAGACCGAACCTCAGTGAATGAAGAGTCTCACCATGGGGAGGCAGAGAAGGGTTGACTATGGGGATCAACTGTAGCCGTGAAGGCCATGGCTGGGGGTTCCCCTGCCCCAGCTGAGACCACGGGGGTGTCGGATGCTCAACGGTTACTTCCGGGGTTCCACAGGGACGTATAAGTTGACCCCGAAGGGAAACTTACCAAATCAGCGGCTGGTGTTGGGCGGGAGATAGAGCGACTGGGGAAATGGAAGGTGGGTTCATGGAGGAGGATCAGGGAGTGAGGGCTCCCAAGGCAGCTCAAATCCCTGGAGGAAGAGCGCGGTCAATGGGAGAGCCTCGATCTGAGTCATGGCACCATTGAAAGGTTATCTCGCCATGACCCTCCCTTCCCGGAAATAACTCAGGGAGGCATGAACCCACACAAGAGATTTTAATGGCTGAAAGAGAAAATGAAAATGGCTGTTTCCGAGCACAGAGCAGCAGCTCACAGGTGAAGAAGCGCATTTTTGAGGAGTTGGGGTTGGGTGTGTCCTGTTACAGAGACGTTGGTGATTGGGTCTTAAGGTGGCGGTGTGATCATCAGGTCATTGGTGATTGGGTCTTAAGGGGGTGGTGTGATCATCTGGTCGTTGGTGATTGGGTCTTAGGGTGGTGTGATCATCTGGTTGTTGGTGATTGGAGGCTGCAGGAAACAAAATGGCGGGACCCCAAGATGGCGGGCACCTTAGCCCACGGGAATTTGCCTTCAAAAAGAATGGACTGTAACTTGGTAGGTCATTTTAGATCTTGTTTTTCCCATGAAGTTCAGTGCTTTCGGTAAGAAAGTTTCTTTCAGTATTCAGATTCATTTACCTGAGATAAGCAGTCTGGTCTGAAGATACATTTGAGAGTCTGGTATTTCAACAGCAACTGAAGCTCAGGGAGTAGAAAAATGGAGAGTGAGAGAGAACAGAGGGCCAAAGCTGAGCTTTCTGAAGCTCTAAGTCTGAATTATCAGTTGAATTGCTGGCAACGGGGCTACCATGGAGCATCCAGAGCTGGAGGGAGGGGAGGATCAGAGACTGGAGAATGGGCGGTCATAGGAACCAGGAGGAAGGAGGTGGCATTGGGATGGGCAGGTGGGCATTTTTCAGAAGCAGATTTCAGATTAGTTTATTAACATGTTTTTCAAGCTTTTTTCATGAAGATTTTCAAGTATACAGAAAAGTTAAGAGAATTGCATGATCACCACAGGTATACATAGCACCTAGAGTCACCAGTTAACATTTTGCTATATATTTTTTTCTCTCCCCTAAAAAAGGACACTTCCTCTAGTTTGTGTCTAAAGAAATTATTCCTCTAGTTTTAATAATCTAAAGAAACTAAAATACTTTTCTAATATTTAATATGCAGCCTACTTTAAATTTTCTGTTTGTTCCCCAAGTATCTTTTATAGCTTAAAACACAAAACACAAGCCAGGATCTGGTCAAGCTTCACACGCTGCCTTTGGTGGTTGTGTATTTTATTCTCTTCTGTTCTGGAACAGTCACCCTCCCCATGTTTTCCCTATGTTTCTGACTTCTTAAAGAAAGCAGCCCCGTTATCTTGTACGACATCCCACATTCTGGATTCGTCTGTTTCCTCCCGGTGGTGTTAACTTCTTTCACTTATATTGCCTGTGAACTGAAAGTTAAGTATAGAAGTTTGATTGGATTCAGATTTGGGGCAAGACGTTTTCTTAGATGCGCTGTGTACTTGGTATTGCTCACGTCAGGAAGCATGACGAAGTTTGCTTCACCATTTGAAATGCTGTGGGATCATGCTGCGAACGTGGTGACCTCCAGGTCTTTCCATTTCCCCGGGCCAATTAGCAAGTAACCTGGGGAAGGGGCGGTCATACCTCGTTTGGCAGCTTGCAAATAGCATTTTCCCTAACAGTGCTTATTTGTGGTCTTGTCCAATAGTGATCCTTGCTTGGAGCAATTATTTCATTTTCCAAAGATTTGGGATGTTATTCTGTGAAACTAACTTTTCCATCTGGAGAGATTTTCAAAAGAGAGTCATCCAGGTGCCTCACAGCTGGTATGTTCCAGAGGAGAAAGCATCACAGCAGCTTACATCTGTCTAAAGTTTCCATAAATCTTAAGGTTGGAATGCACCATTAGGGTCATCCAATTATTGAAGGAATTAACTGAAATGGCTAAAAGGAGATAATCTTTTATCTCCTGAAATGCTTTTTATAATCTCAGAGATGAAAGAAACCCAAATCTGTGATATAACACTTTTTTAAACCTGTAAATAAATGCACCTGACTAGTCTCAAACTTTTGAAATACCGCTTGGGTATTTAACCATCCATCTGAAACACATTATTACTCTCTTGCTTATGTTACTTAACCAGATCTCTATTTAAAATTTTACCTATGAAGTGTTATTTTTATGCTAAATAACATCACTAGTCAATAAATGAGCATCTGTTTTTTGCTGTGTCCTGAGCCAAAACCTCCTGCATTCTTCCTTTCTTCCCATTTTCTCTGATTTCTTTAATGCCATTTATGGAAGAACCAGGTTCCTAGGTTATGTTTGAAATCATGGTGGACTACTTGTCATCCTCTTGAGACTGCCTATTCCTTTGCCTCAGTCTTTATCAGATCTTCTTGAACTCTTCACTTCAGACAGCTCTATTTTCCTGTTACTCCAGTAATTAGTTCACTATTCAGTTATTCTTCAGAATGATCCTGTTTGGCCAGAATTAACTCTTGCTTATTGTCTGACCCTTAGCCCTCGTCTTAAAATCCTTTCCAGGCAGTGGGTTCTTCCACAAAGTCCACTCTGTGTTCCCAGTCTCGATACTCTTCTGGAACTTTCTCTGTGTGCATTCCCATTTTTGGATTGGTCAGTCCCTTGAGTGGCAAATAGGATGCACACACAACTCTGTCAGCTCACATGATAAATTGTACTATCTTTAGATACTTAAAAAAGATTTAAAGTTATTAAGTAAAATGTATGCTGAATAATTCTAAATTTGTCTCCTCCTAATTCTTGCCAGTAGAATTCGAGTTTGGTTGAGCCAATCATGAAACATCCTGGCTAGTAAACATAGAATGGACTATAGTCAGATAACTCGGAGGGCTGGCTTCATGTCTCAAATTTCTTCTCAATAGTTTAGAATAAATTGAGCTTTTTATTGTTTCGTATCTGTAGTTAAGAAAGCTTATCTTCTAACATGGAATTTCAAATGAACTAAAATAGCACTTTAGCCATGAAATGTTATTTTTAATGCTAAGTAACATCATTAGTCAATAAATGAACATATGTTTTTGTTGTGTCCTGAGCCAAAACCTCTGGTACTCTTGCTTTTCTCTCATTTTTTTCTGATTTCTTTAATGCCATTTATGGAAGAACCTAGGGCTCCTTCCTGTCACCCTCCTCCACATCTCCTGCACACACACATGCACACACACACTAAGTGTTCACATTTTATGAAACAGGTTTGTGAAAGACAGCCACACTAGTCTTCTGCCAGTTGGTAATTATCCATTTAAGAACTATTTTAAAATATTTTTGTGACCTCTAGCAACGATGACTTCTCATAGAATAATGGATGCAGCTGCTTGTCTTAGAGGTAAGTATTTCCTCTTTCACACTACTCACCATTACTGAGCCATGCAGCATATCCCTGGCTATCTGATGGTTGTTGACGTTGCTTCCATTTGGTGTGGTTTTTCAAGATATCCAGTTAAAACTATGCATTTTTGTGGTTAAATGTATCATCATTACAAATTTTATTTTTGGTTAGAGTTTTTGAAGTTATAAAGTTGTTTCCAGCTCATAATTTGACCATCTCTAATCACCAGTTGAAAAGGAACAAAATGTACCATAATCCTGTGGGAGTTTTCTGTTGCTAGAATGGAAGGTGGAGTGAAGTGGCACCAGGTGTCTAAGACTACTCCGTTCTGTTCTTGGTGGAATAAGAAGGCCTGCCTGAAACTTAATCCTCTTCCTTACCTATAGCTTTATATCCCAAAAGGGAACCTTTTCTTTTTTTGATAAAACCCCTAAAGGTTCATTAGTAACTCATATTACTGACTATCTATTGTGCATAATATACAAATATTTGTTGACTCTTCTGATACAATATCTAAGCATGACATGCTGCATTGAAAAAATACAAAGGCACCTGGTGTTTATAGGATATCAAAGCAGTTGTTCCAAAACATGTCACATGGAACATGTCCAGAGAGATGGCCCAGGAAGCAAGGACATCACGGCCGGGTAGTTTACATATCAGGCATACTCTAGCTTCCTTTTAGAGATTCTCATGGGGCATCAGCAGAGTGTCTGCAAAGACATTCAGTTGAAGAAACCTGTTGAGCAGTTTAATCCATTGTTTTCTCAAATTTATGAAACTATGAGACTTTTTCTCAACACATCTATTAATATTTTGCAGAATTAGTGGTCTGTGGAGCACATCTTGTGGAATTTTCACTAGAATATTGATAAAACAGTCATTATATGGAATCTGACTACAGATGAAAATCACCAAACCTGTGTATAAATTTAAAAAGATAGTTGAGAAGAAAGTCCTAATTATGCAGTAGGCCCATGTAGAACGGCAAAGTGCAAAGGAGGAAAGGAACAGGCTGCCAGGAGCAGGGCCAGCAAAATGCTGATAATTTCGCTTGTTTCCAAATTAAGCAATTTAGATTCTTGTCAAAGTTTTATGGAATAACACATTCCAGCCATGCCTCCGACTCCCTCATAGGCATTGGTCTTGACATTACACTGGGGAAATGTCTACATGTGTGCAGGAGGAGGTCCCAAGCAGAATAATTAACTACTGGTTATTTTTTGAGCCTATGAAACATCCACAGTTTAATTCTCAAAGAATGGCCCCTGATGTTCCAAATTTTGAAAGACATACCAGATTTAAAACCTCAGTTGTTGAATGTTAGGGTTGTAGAGATTTTAGAGATCACCATCAACTGCCTTATTTTACCGACAGTAAAACCAATGCTCTGAGAAATGATTGAAGGAGTTGACCTGCTAGAGCCAAGTTCTCACCACGGTCTTTGAGCTCAGTCTGCTTTGTACCCTGTGCTTCCTCATAGCTTAGTCAGAATCAGTCAACTTATTTTTTCCACACGAATTATCAAACTATAGACAACAAAATAAGCACCTGGGCAAAGATAATTTTGTTCTTAGAAGTTATGTCTAGCTACAAGAATATGTAAGAACAATCATTGGGATTATTCAATATCCTTCTTCATTCTGGAGAAGTAAAATCAAAACATTTGAGTACTGACAACTTATCCATAAAACAACACACCAGCAGACAGCTGTAGTCCTTAGGAAAAGGAAGAGGGTGTTGAGGGGAGGTCAGTGCATGTCTGACAACTTATCAGGATCTGTAAACTCTTGCATCCATCTTTTCTTTCCGTATTGTTAAAGAAAAAAATACTACTCTGTGAACGTAAAATGATTCAATGACATTTATTAAAGAACTTATTCAAGGGGATGCCAGTGCAGTGGTCACTGCAATGGGGTCTCTCGGTGGATGGAGATGGGACTCAACTCTGGATCCAGCAAGGACTAGTGGGGATTTACAGCCAAGGAGTAGGGTAGGGGTCAGTGGATAAAAAATAACTAAGTGGACACATCAGGGCAAAGGGGATTCTGTTAGACCAACTCAAAAGAATTATTGCTGAAGGGGGCCAGGGTGATAAGATACCAGGCTGATCAGCTACCAAGGGTGTGGGACTCTTGCTTAACTAATTTAGCAAGGTTCTTGTTCAAAAGAGATTCTGTAAAGATAGGGAAGCCCAAGTCAGGCCGAGGGGAGCAGAGGGCTCAGAGGAACCTGACTAAAGTTAGGCCATGGGGTGTCGGTGTTAATATGCACCACCCTGATTTAGATCCTTTTCTGGATAATAGCAAGAGTCTTTGAGGCTGTTTTTCTGCCTGGTGATAGGGGTACTCTGCTGTCCTCACCTCCTCAGTCTCTGGAATCATTTCCTTCTGCAGGAAGACCCTCCTCTAACTCCTGGTCCCTCAGGACCTGGTCCTCATCCAGTGACTGGGCCTCCTCCCCTCCCCACTCCCAGTCCCCACCACCCATTCACATTCTGGAATCGCTCACAGTCGGCTTTTTCTACTACAGCTGTAGTGAACTGCTTTCTCAAAGGGACTGATAACTCGTTTTAAAGTAAGTTCTACTTTTATCAAAGTCATACATGTTTGTGGTGTTGAAAGGTAATGGTATAAAGGCATATAGTGAAAAACGGGGGCCCCTGAGCCATCCCTCCCTGTCCTCTAAGGACAACCCACTTTCTACTCTTATACTTTTCTTCCTTTTTACTCCCATTTCTGAAAACTGTACTAATATGACAATTCCTTATTTTTTTTTTCAGTTTTGGTCCTATTTTCTGTTATGGAAAATGAGGATTTAGTTTCTTACTACCTACCCTCCACCACACACACACACACACACACACACACACACACACACACACACACAC
>JAQQAC010015287.1:12606874-12645234 GCA_029783875.1 Phataginus tricuspis
CACACACACACACACACACACACACACACACACACACACACACACACAAACACACACTTCCTCACTTTATATCTTCCCAATATAGTTAAATCACAATTTTTCTAAAATCAGCATTCAATGCTTATGTTGTTAATGACAGATTATCTAATGTTGTTCATAGCTGAGGTTATAGTGTATTGAATACGTTTTCTTTATTTAAACAGCTTGAGGAATAACTGATACAAAAAGACTGCACATATTTCATGTATGCAATTAGTTGAGTCTGGAGATATGCCTATGCTTGTGAAACCATCACCACACACACTCAAGACACTAAACATATTCCTTGCCTCCAGAAGTTGCCTTTTGTCCCCACTCCCTTCTTTGTGGGAGGAATGCCTAACAGGGCATCTACTCTTAATAATTCTGAATTGCCAACTATCGTTGCTGTATTGTACAGCAGGTCTCTAGAATTCATTCGTCTTATATAACTGAGACTTTATGCCCACTGAACGACTCCCTATCTCTCCCACCCCTCAGCCCCTGGCAGCCACTTCTATTTTCTTTTGTACATAATTTAAAACTTTCCCTGGCATTAACTGCGTCATTTAAAAGTCTTGATTTCTCTGTACTTAACAAAGGAATCATCCCCAGAGTCTCCGACTACTGAAAAACCCTTCCTTCCTGTCCAACATGAGAGTTTACCCTCCTGGAGGCCTTGTCTTGATCCAATAGGTTAGGTGCTTTCTGCAAAGCTTTCATCCTGGGAATTCTCTGTTCTTGCACAACATGCCATCTTTTTCTTGGTTTAGTCACTTGGGGGTGAAGCACATTTTCCTGCAACTTGCAGGAAAAAATAAAAGAGGCATGATAGATAACATTTTTAAGACCTTGTGTGTTTGAAAATATCTTTATTCTAGCCATAGACTTGATGGACGATTTGTTTAGAAATCATTCCCCCTGGTGGCTTCTTTGCCTGCAACTGCCCGTTGGCTATGGAGAAGTTCTATAGCATTCTAATCTCTGAACTTGTCTATGTGATCTTTATTTATTTTTGGTGGAAACTGCTAAGCGTCTCCTTTTTGTCCATGTTGCTCTGAAATTTCACAGTGCAAAACTGTTTTACAGCTTTTTTGCATTTATTTTGCTAAGTGTTCAGTAAGTCCTGTGCATATGGACATTTATTCCCTCAGCTGCAGAAATGCTCGTGTATTAATTTTTATGAAATATCCTCCCGTTCGTTTTTTTCTCCTCTAGTTTCTGGCACTCCTGTTGGTCAGCTTTAGGCCCTTCTTGACTGATCTTCTAGTTTTCTTTTCCTTTCTTTCCCTTTCCTTATCTCTTCATTTCTCATCTAAATCCCAAGAATTTTCCTCAGTTTTATTTATCAACTCTTCCCTTTAATTTTATGGCATTTGCCATCACTTTTCATTTCTTTGAGCGCTTTCTTGTTCTCTGAATGTTTCTTTTCTTTATTTATGATATCCTCATCTCATTTCATGGATGGAGTTATTTCTCTTAGCGAGAATGTTCATTCTTGGGTTTTTACGTGTTTATTTGCTCCCTGCATTGTCTCTTTCCTCCAAGTAAATTTTGTATGTTTACTCTGGTCTCTATCTTCCATGGAGAACCATCCCTCAACTGTCTGGTCCTGAGCTGTCTTCTCAGATTGGTGAGCAGATGAACAGGCTGGCTGGAAATCACGTGCATGGCTGGGGCTTGTCAACTGCTGGGCCTCTGGGAAGGGCCTCCTGTTGTGTCCGTGGGTGCTCAGCGCTCACTCTCTGGAGGTGGTTCTTTGAAGCTGACTTGTTTCTCCACAGAGGACGATCCTGGCTTCCAGCGATTTGGAAGCTAAGCGCGGGGAGGAGGGTGTTGGCCCCCCTGTTCAGTGGAAAGCCTGTCCCTTACTGCCTCGGTTTTCCGCCGGCTCTTCACTTCCACCTCAGGTGCTCCCGGCGTCCCTGGGGACAGGCCTTCTGTGATGCAGCTCTTCTAGGAAGTCAGCCAGTGGTCCTGGGGGGCCAGGGAAGGGACAAGAGGATCCGGTAGGCTGATTTCCTCTGTGCCAACTCTCAGCCCCTCTGCGCCCCTGTCTCCAGAGGTAGTGAAGAGGCGCCCCTGACTCTGGCATTGCTCTGAGGTTCTGTTAAAGGAATCAGCTTGCTCCCTCTTGATGTCCCTTCCTCTTCTCGCTGCCTCCTCCCTCAGCTGAGGGGCAGCTTTCAGTCAAACGTGCGCTCACTGTGGTGACTGATAAGCCATGGTGGTTCCAAATGGATTGGAACCCACTGGGGAGCGCCCATGGACTCCAGAAATTTGAGAACTTACTCTTACAATGTGGTTCAAGTGTATACACCGCATAGTGATGGTTAAAAATGTCAAAAAGCACGCCCAGCGCCATGTATGGTTCCACTGGAAGCAGGGACAGGCTCACTGGGAGTTGAGAATTGCAAGAGATGCGCGCACACTCCCAGGAGCAGCCTCGCGAGGGGAAGGGTTCTTTACCAATGCATGTCACTGTCATCTTGCCACGTAATGACGTGGAAAATGTTCAGGGCAGCCTGGCTGATTTTTTTTTTCAAAGCCTGCTCTTTCCTGTATTTAATGAAGAGATGAAAAAAAGGGTTGCTGGTTTAGAAATTATTTTTAATGGAATTAGAAGAGCTAGGAGCAGAAATCATTTTCTTTGCAACTTAAGTCTAATAAACATGCTGTGGCCCTAAGGGCATAAAATAACTCTTGCAGAAATGAGACATAACACTTGCAGTGATGAATGACCTCCTAATCTGAAAATCTCACATCATCAAAGCCAGTGTTCTTCTTTTAAAAGGCTTACTGTGACCAAGTTATTCATCAAAGTCTATTTTGCAAGATGCTGACATTGTTCTAATATGAAATTCAGGAATAATTAAACATTTGTCAGGCATGGTTTGTTTTCAGTTGTGCAGGTAAATGTAAGACTGGAGTCAGTTGTCTGTAAAAGTACACGAGGTTGGTTCAGCAGCCAGTAACTGCCTAACCCTGGGTCACAGAATTACAACATGCTATACATTGAGCAGTACTAAAACTGAAGAATGGACTCTGTTCACAATAAACTTGTTTCCTGCACTTATAAGTTACATTTTGCCCGTGAATTCAGATGCGTAAGGACTCTGGGGCCCGGCTCCCTTTTCGTGTGGCACACATTTGTGGAAGCCCTGCAATGACAACCCTGTTGGGGGTTTGCTGAGCCCTTACCCTGACCCGACCCAGTCAGGGCCAATGGCCTCCAGCGTGTTAGTTCAGCCAGTTGCCACAGCAGCCCTATTGGCCCCACATGGCAGCTAAATTCAGGACGCGACCCAGTGAAAGATACGCTTGCTTTTCCCAAACTCGTCTCTACTCTCTAGCAGTAGTCCCTTTTAACTATTAAACACAACTTTTTAAAGTATCCGCTTTACACAGTGCTTCTCGAGTCCCTACTCTACGAGGGGACATATTGAACTCACATTACCCCCCACTTACTCCTCTCTCCAGTTTTGTTAGTTAAGCTATTTGGAATTTTCCTTGATTACGCCTACAACTTAAGCCCCTAGCCTCACTTCTTCACAACGGGCTGCCTCTCCCTGTTCTTAAATTCTGGTTCTTAGATCCCAGCTATTTGTGGATTTGAGGTGGAGACTCTGACAAAGGCTTCATACTGTGCTTTCAAGCAGCATTAAATAAATACTGCTTAAATCAACTTTTTATTTTAGAACAGCTTTAAATTTACAGACAAATTCCAATGCTAGTAGCCAGAGTTCCCACATACTCCATACCCATCTGCCCTATCGATATCTAATATGATAATGGGACACTTGTTTCCATTAATGAACCCAAATGGAAATTTATTATTAACTGAAGTCCATACTTGCCTGGGATTCCCTTAGTTCTGCCTTCACGTCCTCTTCTCCTCCAGGACCTCATCCAGGTCCCATTACATTTAGCTGTCATGTCTCCATAGGTGCCCATGGGCTGTGGCGGTTGCTCAGACCTTCCTGGCTTTTAACGACCTTGAGAGGTTTAAGGAGACTGACATATAGTTTTAAGGAGATCTTGGCAGTTTTAAAGAGTTTTTGGTATTTTGGGCAATGTTCCTCAACTGAGATTTGTCTGTTTTCCTCATGATGAGACTGGGGTTATGGGTTTAGGGGAGGAAAATCCCAGAGATAAAGTGCAATTTTCACCATAGCAGATCATGGTACACGATCCGGTCAACATGACTTATAACTGATACTGGCCTTAATCATATGGCTGAGGTGGTGTTTGTCAGGTTTGTCCTCTGTGAAGTTACTCTTTCCATATTGTCCCCTTTGCAAGGAAGCCACTATGGAAAGACCACACTTAGGGAGTGGGAGTTACATCCCACCTTGCGTGCGGCATATCCACATAAATTATTTGGATATTTTCTCTATGGGAGATTTGTCTCTTCTTCCTCATATAACTCTTGATTATATATCACTGATTTTTGTTTATTTAGCTTATTAAATTGCTCCTCCCGTTGGCTTCTGTTTCCCCCTGACATATGTGGAATTGTAGTTTTGTTCTGGTGTTTGAGAACTTCCTTACTTTCTGGTCTCATCTTGTGTGTTTCCTGTCCTAGTTCTAAAGTCAGCTACTCTCTGGAGAACCATGGTTCTTCTTATTGGAAACTGGTATATGAAACCAAGCAACAGGCCTAAGTTGCTTTTAGTCCCCTTCAACTGACAGAGCAAGGAAATACATGTGGGTACGCTAATATATGTGTATATACTTAAATCTACAAATATGTATGTAACCATCTGTATCTTAAGTTAAACATGAGCTCATACTGATGTCTCCAACACTAATCCATTACCACCTGGATCATTCTAGCCTCCTCTTTGCTTAGCTTTGAAATCTTAACTCTTCTAATGAGAAATTTGACTGCCACCACTCACCGTCCATGGTTCCACTATCTGTGTATATAGGTATCAGAATTGTCAACCTATGTCCCTCTGGGATACAGCTATAGCAATTAAAGTACAGTTCCTTTGCCTTTATTCTTACAGACTCCATTTCCTAAATTACTTATGTCACCACCATCCCCTCCCACCCCAACCTCCTTCAGTGAGGTTGTTTCAGACATTCATAATTCATGTATTATTCAGTCACATTCTGCATTCCATCTTGGGGTACCACAATGCCCTAAATGATTTTTTAATTTGCACACGTCAAGATTTACTCTTTGTGCTGTAAAGTTCCATAAATTTTGATAAATACATAGTGGCATATATCTGCCATTGGGATGTTATACAGATAGTTTTATTGCCCTGAAATGTCCCCATTGCTTCACCTATTCAACTCCCCTCCCCAAACTCCTGGTAACTGCTGATCTTTTTTTACTGTCTCTGCAGTTTTGCCTTTTCGAGATTGTCATATAGTTACAATCACACATTATGTGCTCTTTTCAGACTGGCTTTTTTCACTTAGTAATATGCGTTTAAGATTCATCCGCGTCTTGGAAGCACATTTCCTTTCTTGCTGAATAATAGACCGTTGCACGAATATATCACTTACCTGCTCACCTTCTCAGGGCCACTGTGGTTGCTCCCGATTGTTGGTGATCATGAAAAAAGTTGCCATAGTCACATGCAAATTTTTGTGTGGGCGTAAGTTTTCAGATCAAGTGGGTAGGAGCTCAATTGCTGGATCATGGCCAAAGCTATGTTTGGCTTCGTAAGAAACTGCCAGTCCATCTTCTAAAGTGGCTGTGCCACTGTGCATTCCCACCAGCAACGAGTAGGAGTTTCCACTTCTCTGCAACCTCACTAGCAACTGGTATTACCTGTTTTTGGATCTGGATCATGCTAATAAGGTGTAGCGGTATCTCATTGTTTTGATTGGCAATGCCCTAATGGAAAATGATGTTGAACATTTTTTTTCATCTGCTTATTTGTGTTTTTATGTCTCTTTTGGTGGCATGTTTATTCATATCTTTTGCCCATTTTAAAATTAGATTGTTTTCTCATAGTTGAATTTTAAGAGTTCTTTTTTATATTTTGGGTATGTGCCCTTTATCAGACACGTGTTTTGCAAATATTTTCTCCCAGACGGTGGCTTGTCTTTTATTTTTCTTAAGAGTGTCTTGTTCAGAGCAGAAGTTTTTAATTTTAATAAAGTCCAACTTGTGAATTTCTTCTTTCATGAATTGTGGCTTGGGTCATATCTAAAAATTTGCCATCAGATGCAAGATTTTCTCCTTTGTTTCCTATAAGAAGTTTTGTAGTTTTGTATTTTTCATTTAGGTCTTTGATCTATTTTAAATGAATTTTTGTGAGAAGTATAAAGTCTGTATATAGGTTTGTTTTTTTGTAATGAATGTCCAATTATTCCAGAGCCATTTGTTGAAGACCATCCTTTCTCCATTGAATTTCCTTTGTTCTTTGTTAAAAATGGACTGTGTTTGTGGTTCTCCATTTCTGGGAGAAAGAATTCAGTCTTTTAACATTAGAAAGGATGCTATGTAATGTTTTTTAGATGCTCTTCATCAAGTTGAGGTACTTCCCCTCGTCCCTAGTTTGCTGTGATGCTTTATCATGAATGGGTGTTGGGTTTTCATCAAATGCGTTTACTGAATCGTTCGATATGATCATTTGTTTTTTCTTCTTTAACCCACTGATGTGGTGGATTACACTGACTGATTTTTCAAATGTTGAGCCAGGCTTGCATAGTTAGAATAAATCCCACTTGGTCACGGTATACAACTTTTATATGTTGTTGGATTTGATTTACTAATATTTTCTGAGGATTTTTGCATCTGTGTTCATGAGAGATATTGGTCTATAGTTTTTCTTTCTTAATAATGTATTTACTGGTTTTGGTATCAGAGTAATGCTGGCCTCATAGAATGAGTTCGGAAGTATTAACTCTGCTTCTAGTTTCTGGAAGGAATTGTGGAGAATTGGTGTAATTCTTTTTAAAATGTTTAGTACACTAACTAAAAAAAATAATCTGCCCCTCCTTTCCTTTTTGGAAGGTTATTCATTATTGATTCAACTTCTTTAATACATACAGAGTTATTAATGTTATTTATTTCTCTTCATGTGAATTTTGACAATTCTGTTGAAAGTTGAACATTTTGTATTGCATATGAAAAGCTTAGGTAAATAGGCTGTTAGTGTGAGGATATATGTTAATCCAGCTGCTATTAATAATTAAAAGGAATGTATACACAGCTGACTCTTGCACAATGTGGAGGTTAAGGACACTGACCCCCTGTGCAGTTGAAAATTGGCACATAACTTTTGCCTCCTCCAAAATGTAACTACTAATAACCTACTATTGACTGAAAGCCTTCCTGATAATGTAAAATCGATGGACATTTATTTTATATGTTATATGTATCATATACTATATTCTTACAATTAAGGTAAGATAGAGAAAAGAAAATGTTTTTTCAAATTGTTACAAATCTCCAAAATATTTTCCAATATATTTATTGAAAAAAGTCCATGTATATGTGAACCCATGCAGTTCAAGCCCATATTATTCAAGGGTCAGCTGTGCATGTGTGTATATAAAATTAAAAGTGATGAAATACAAACTCTTAAGGACTTCCTATTACCAATAACATCTGATTTGAATTCTTTAGCCTGGCAGTCCAAGGCCTCCATATTTTGGCTGTGACTTAACTTTTCAGCCTTTTCTTCAAATATTATATTACCATTTACTGAGTACCTAGTATTTACAAGTATTTAACACAATAACACTGTAAGGTATTATATAAATATTTCTATTTAACAGATGTGAAGTCTAAATACAGAGACATGGAGTAACTTGCCATGGTCACATAGAGAATAAATGACTAAGCCAGGATCAGATCCCAGGTCTGTCTGGTTCTGAATCTCATGCTTTTTGTCAAGCTTTATTCCCTTTATCAAGCTTTCTAGTCTGGCCCAGTCAAATTTGTCTGTTTATTGTCCCCCCAGTATGCTAGTAACTGTCATTGTACTCCTTGGAATGTCTGGCCCACTTATATCAGTAACGGAATAGCTAACTGAAGTATTTAAAATATTACAGGCACAGTTATTTTGTACAACAGAACATTTGGAGGTGAGCAGTCCAAGGACTGATGGAATGGCTCTGCAGTGTCACCGGTGACCCAGACTTGTTCATCTGCAGAGTCTGCTATCTTCATTGTCTCGGTGATGCCTCCCATCCTGTTCACTGCAAGGCTGATTTGGCTTTCAGAATCACATCTTCATAGGACAGAATTCAAGCAGAAAGAGAAGGAGTGGGACAAAAGGCAAGAAAATATTTCTCAGAATTTGAGTAAAATTGGACCTAAAGCCATTCCTTGGTCCACCAGCTGCAGACAGCAGGATCGCTATGAGACAGATGTATTTCCCAGGATGGACATGTTGCTGTCCAAACAAAATCAGCGATCTGGAAGCAACGACGAAAGGGAGGATGAGTTTGGAGCCCAGTCTCGGGTCTGCCAGGCCATCCATCCTTCAATGTCTGGATAAAGCCCCGTTGCCTGTCCCAACGATCGCATTACATCAGGCAGCACCATCTCTCTTGCCACAAAATTCACAGAGATGTTGTCTTTACAGGTGATTAGCTTTAAATTTTGTACTGTCTTGTATGAATATCTTTTTAAGCCTATGTCTATTCTTCGGAAATATCTCACTAGTGTCTTGTGAATAGATGTTACGTCTTATGCACTGCTTTAGCTCCCACACATCTCCCATATGGTGGCTACACACTAAATATTTGCTTGAGGCATTGGAATGTGGTCTGCTTGGCAAAGCCACCTGGTAGGCTGTGTACTTATAGTTCTTTATCATTTTGATATCTAGACTCCTCATCTCACCTCTTCTCACATAGATAAAAGAAGGATTTGACAAATTAAATAGTTTTGAAAATGATGGCTATATAAAATACTTTGTGTAATACCTGATACAAGGAATGCGTAACAGGAGATCTTGAAAATAGAGTCCAATTTTTTTCTGAAGTTAAGAGAAGTCTTATTCATGAGCAAGGTAGTTTAAAAGACTGTGCCTTTATAATATGGCATCTCTCCCGCCTTTGTAAAGAACTAAAAAACAAAGCCATTTTCCATTCATCACAATGTGGTGTTATTTCGCACTTTGAGACAATGATACCAGTTAAGAAAAATCCAACAGACCAAGTTGCTGGCTAAAGGCTATAATTTGGGTATAAATGTGCAGTTGTGTGTTCTGACTGCTCCACTGACTGCTGTTGTCCCAGCTCCTACTCTCCTTGGGCCTCCCTGTTTCCTCACATGCAACAATATTGAAATTAGGCCAATTTGTAATCCTACATTGACCTCTAAGTGTTCAAGTGAAAAGAAAGGTTGAAAGTCTCTCACTTTAACTAGAGCTAGAAATGGTTAAGTTTAGTGAGGAAGGCACATTAAAAGCCGATATAGGACAAAAGTTGGGCCTCTTGCACAAACAGTAAATGCAAAGGAAAACTTCTTGAAGGATATTAAAAGTGATACTCTAGTAATCACATGAATGATAAGAAAGCGCAACAGCCATATTGCTGATATGGTGAAAGTGTTAGTGGTCTGGAGAGAAGATCCAACCAGCCACAACAGTCCCTTAAGCCAAAGGCTCATCCAGAGCGAGGCCCTAATTCTCTTCAATCCTGTGAAGGCTGAGAGGTGAGGCACCTGCAGAAGAAAAGTTTGAAGGTAGCAGATGATGGTTCATGAGGTTTAAGGAAAGAAACCGTCTCCATAACAGAAAAGTACAGGTGAAGCAACAGGTGCTGATGGAGAAGCTGCAGCAAGTTATTTAGAGGATCAAGGTAAGATCATTAATGAAAGAGGCTGCACTAAACAATAGGTTTTCAATATAAATGAAACATCCTTACAGTGGAAGAAGATGCCATCTAGGACTTTCATGGCTAGAGTGGAGAAGTCAATGCCTGGGTTAAAAGCTGCAAAAGACAGGCTGACTCACTTCTTAGGAGCTAATGCAGCTGGTGACTTGAAGTTGGAACTAATGTCATTGACTGTTCAGAGAATCCTAGGGCCCTTAAGAATGATGCTAATTCTACACTGTCTGTGCTCTATAAATGGAACAACAAAGCCTGGGTGACAACACGTCTGTTTACAGCATGGTTTAATGCCTGTTTTAAGCCAACTGTTGAGACCAACTGCTCAGAAAAAATAATTCCTTTCAAAATATTACTGCTCATTGATAATGTACCTGGTTGCCCAAGAGTGCTGAGGGAGATGGACACTGAGATTAATGTTGTTTTCATGCCTGTTAAGACGGCGTTCTTTCTGCAGCCCATGGATCAAGGAGTAATTCTGACTTTAAGGTCTTCTCATTGAAGAAATACCTTCCACAAAGCTAAAGCTGCCATAGACAGTGATTCATTCCTCTGATGGATCTGAGCAAGGTACACGGAAACCTTCCAGAAAGGATTCGCTGTTACAAACGTCATTAAGAACATTTGTGATTCATGGGAAATGGCCAAAATCTGAACATTAGCAGGTGTTTGGAAGAAGTGGATCCCTGCCCTCACGGATGACTTTGAGGTGTTCAAGGCTTCTTGAAGTGCAGATGTGGAAACAGCAAGAGAGCTAGGATTGGAAGTGGAGCCTGAAGGTGCGACTGAATTGCGGCATCGCATGGTAAAACTTGAACAAATGAGTTGCTTCTCATGGATGAGCAAAGAAAGTGCTTTCTGAGATGGAATCCACTCCTGGTGAATATGCTCTGAGGATTGTTGAAATAACAGCAAAGGATTTAGAATATTATAAACTTAATTGATAAAACAGCAGCAGGGTTTGAGAGGATTGACTGATTATTTATTTATTTATTTGTTTTTATTTTGCTATTATTAATGTACAATTACATGAGCAATATTACGGTTACTAGACTATGCCTGTTATCAAGTCTGCACCACATACCCCATTATGGTCACTGTCCATCAGCGTAGTAAGATGCTATAGAATCACTACTTGTCTTCCCTGTGTTATATGGCCTTCCCTGTATGCCCCCCCACACTCGCTACATTATGTGTGCTAATCGTAATATACCTTTTCCCGCTTATCCCTCCCTTCCCACCCATCTTCCCCAGTCACTTTCCCTTTGGTAACTGTTAGTCCATTCTTGGGTTCTGTGAGTCTGCTGCTGTTTTGTTCCTTCAGTTTTTTCTTTGTTCTTATACTCCACATATGAGTGAAATCAATTGGTACTTGTCTTTCTCCGCCTGGTTTATTTCACTGAGCATAATACCCTCTAGCTCCATCCATGTTGTTGCAAATGGTAGGATTTGTTTTCTTCTTGTGGCTGAATAATATTCCATTGTGTATATGTACCACATCACCACATCTTCTTTATCCATTCATCTACTGATGGACACAGGTTGCTTCCATTTCTTGGCTATTGTAAATAGTGCTGCAGTAAACATAGGGGTGCATCTGTCTTTTTGAAACTGGGCTGCTGCATTCTTAGGGTAAATTCCTAGGAGTGGAATTCCTGGGTCAAATGGTATTTCTATTTTGAGTTTTTTGAGGAACCTCCATACTGCTTTCCACAGTGGTTGAACTAATTTGCATTCCCACCGGCAGTGTAGGAGGGTTCCCCTTTCTCCGCATCCTTGCCAGCATTTGTTGTTCTTAGTCTTTTGGATGCTGGCCATCCTTACTGGTGTGAGGTGATAGCACATTGTGGTTTCAATTTGCATTTCCCTGATGATTAGTGATGTGGAGCATCTTTTCATGTGCCTGTTGACCATCTGAATTTCTTCTTTGGAGAAATGTCTGTTCAGCTCCTCTGCCCATCTTTTAATTGGCTTATTTCCTTTTTCTTTGTTGAGGTGTGTGAGCTCTTTATATAATTTGGATGTCAATCTCTTATCGGATATGTCATTTATGAATATATTCTCCCATACTGTAGGATGTCTTTTTGTTCTATTGATGGTGTCCTTTGCTGTACAGAAGCGTTTTAGCTTGGTATAGTCCCACTTGTTCATTTTTGCTTTTGTTTCCCTTGCCCGGGGAGATATGTTCATGAAGAAGTTGCTCATATTTATGTCCAAGAGATTTTCGTCTATGTTTTTTTCTAAGAGTTTTATGGTTTCATGACTTACATTCAGGTCTTTGACCCATTTTGAGTGTACTTTTCTGTATGAGGTTAGACAGTAATCCAGTTTCAGTCTCTTACATGTAGCTGTCCAGTTTTGCCAACACTGGCTGTTGAAGAGGCTCCTTTACTGTATATTAATTATCCATGGCTCCTTTATTGTATATTAATTGACCATATATGGTTGGGTTTATATCTGGGCTCTCTAGTCTCTTCCATTGGTCTATGGGTCTGTTCTTGTGCCAGTACCAAATTGTCTTGATACTGTGGCTTTGTAGTAGAGCATGAAGTCAGGGAGCATAATTCCCCCCACTTTATTCTTCCTTCTAAGGATTGCTTTGACTATTTGGGGTCTTTTGTGGTTCCATATGAATTTTAGAGTGATCTGCTCTAGTTTATTGAAGAATGCTTTTGGTATTTTGATAGAGATTGCATAGAATCTGTAGATTGCTTTAGGCAGGATGGCCATTTTGACAATATTAATTTTTCCTAACCATGATCGTGGGATGTGTTTCCATTTATTGGTATCTTCTTTAATTTCTCTCATGAGTGTCTTGTAGTTTTCAGAGTATAAGTCTTTCACCTTGGTTGGGTTTATTCCTAGATACTTTATTCTTTTTGATGCAATTGTGAATGGAATTGTTTTCCTGATTTCTCTTTCTGCTAGTTCACTGTTAGTGTATAGAAATGCAACAGATTTCTGTATATTAATTTTGTATCCTGCAACTTTACTGAATTCAGATATTAGATCTAGTAGTTTTGGAGTGGATTCTTTAGGGTTTTTTATGTACAATATCATGTCATCTTCAAACATGGATAGTTTGACTTCTTTCTTACCAATGTGGATGCCTTTTATTTCTTTGCGTTGTCTGATTGCCATGGCTAGGACCTCTAGAACTTTGTTGAATAAAAGTGGGGAGAGTTGTCTTGTTCCCAATCTTAAAGGAAAAGCTTTCAGCTTCTCGCTGTTAAGTATAATGTTGGCTGTGGGTTTGTCATATATGGCCTTTATGATGTTGAGGTACTTGTCCTCTATACCCATTTTGTTGAGAGTGTTTATCATGAATGGATGTTGAATTTTGTCAAATGCTTTTTCAGCATCTATGGAGGTGATCATGTGATTTTTGTTCTTCTTTTTGTTGATGTGGTGGATGATGTTTATGGATTTTCTAATGTCCCATCCTTGCACCCCTGGGATGAATCCCACTTGATCACGATAGATGATATTTTTGATGTATTTTTTAATTCGATATGCTAATATTTTGTTGAGTATTTTTTCATCTATGTTCATCAGGGATATTGTTCTGTAATTTTATTTTTTGTGGTGTCTTTGCCTGGTTTTGGTATTAGAGTGATGTTGGCATCATAGAATGAGTTTGGGAGTATTCCCTTCTCTTATACTTTTTGGAAAACTTTAATGAGGATGGGTATTATGTCTTCACTAAATGTTTGATAAAATTCAGCGGTGAAACCATCTGGTGCAGAGGTTTTGTTCTTAAGTAGTTTTTTGATTACCAATTCAATTTCTTTTCTGGTAATTGGTCTATTCAGATTTTCTGTTTCTTCCTGGGTCAGCCTTGGAAGGTTATATTTTTCTAGAAAGTTGTCCATTTCTTCTAGGTTATCCAGTTTGTTAGCATATAATTTTTCATAGTATTCTCTCAAAGTTCTTTGTATTTCTGTGGTGTCTGTAGTGATTTTTCCTTTCCCATATCTGATTCTGTTTATGTGTGTAGACTCTGTTTTTTTCTTGATAAGTCTGGCTAGGGGTTTATCTATTTTGTTTATTTTCTCAAAGAACCAGCTTCTGCTTTCATTGATTCTTTCTATTGTTTTATTCTTCTCAATTTTATTTATTTCTCCTTTAATCTTTATTATGTCCCTCCTTCTACTGACTTTGGGCCTCATTTGTTCTTCCTTTTCTAGTTTCATTAATTGTGAGTTTAGACTGTTCATTTGGGATTGTTCTTCTTTCCTGAGGTAGGCCTGTATTGCAATATATTACCCTCTTAGCACAGCCTTTGCTGCGTCCCACAGATTTGTGGTGTTGACTTATTGTTGTCATTTGTCTCCATATGTTGCTTGATCTCTGTTTTTATTTGGTCATTGATCCATTGATTATTTAGGAGCATGTTATTAGGCCTCCAGGTGTTTGTGGGCTTTTTCATTTTCTTTGAGTAGTTTATTTCTAATTTAATACCTTTATCATCTGAGAAGCTGGTTGGTACAATTTCAATCTTTTTGAATTTACTGAGGTCCTTTTTGTGGCCTAGTATATGATCTATTCTTGAAAATGTTCCATGTGCACTTGAGAAGAATGTGTATCCTGTTGCTTTTGGATGGAGTGTTCTGTAGATGTCCATTAGGTCCATCTGTTCTAATACGTTGTTGAGTGCCTCTGTCTCTTTATTTACTTTTTGTCTGGTTGTTCTGTCCTTTGGAGTGAGTGGTGTGTTGAAGTCTCCCAAAATGAATGCATTGCAGGACTGACTGATTTTGAAAGAAGTTCTACTGTGGGTAAAATGCTATCAAACAATGCTGCATGCTACAGAGAAATCATTCATGAAAGGAGTGGCCAACATTACTGTTATCTTACATTAAGAAATTGTCACAGTGGCCACCACCCTCATCAGTCTGTAGCTGTCAACATAGAGGAAAGACCATCCACCAGTAGAAAGAGGACTTGCTGAAAGCTCAGATGATGGTTAGCATTTTTTAGCAATATTTTAAAATTAAGGTATGTACATTGTTATTGCAGACATAATGCTACTGCACACTTAATAGACTGCAGTATTGTGTAACATAGCTTTTATTTGCCCCTAGGAAACCAAAAAGTTCATTTGACTCACTTAACATGATATTTGCTTTATTGCAGGGTCTGGAACTAAACGCACAACATCTCTGAGTTATGCCTGTAAAGAATCTCTAGGGTTGGGACCCAGGGACCCCACTGATGCCAGTGTGTAGGCACTTTGGAAACCACTGCCTTCAGAGGCTGCCTTATGCAAAAGAGGTATAGAAATGTTAGAATTAGGGTTAATAAGTCAAAATTTATTAATGTAAGTGTGGGGTGGCAAATAAAACACCAATCTGAGGTTCTTCTTGCCATTTACTCATTACGAGGTCTTGGTTACTCATAAATGGGGAAAAGTAAAAGAAATATTCCATCAATAGACAAACACTGAGAACAGCATAATGAGCATCTGCGAACCCAGCTCCCAGTTCTATCCAATCCCCATACAACCTAAAGTGGTGCTGTTTTAGTTTTAGTTTGTCTTAATAATTAAAATGACACATATGCATTAGAAACCTCCTATTTTCCTGACACCCCATGACCCCCTCTCTCCAATTGTGTTTATCATTCCATGCAGGCTTTCATACTCTTACTATATACTATATATAATATAGTATATAGTGTATACATATAGTAAATAGTATGTATAATATATAGTATATACATAGTATATAGTGTATATATAGTATATAGTATATATATATATATATATGCATATATGTATGAATCTACTCAAGGGTATGTTTTCAAACTTTGTATAAATGGCACACAAGCCACAGAACGTTCTGCATCTGGTTTTTGTTGTTGTTTAGTGTTGTGTTTTTGAGATTTATCCATGTCGGTACAAGTGACTATGTAGTGCTCCATTGTATGTACCACAGATTACGTGTGGACTCTGCTGGAGGTGGATATTTGAATTGTTCTTGATTGCTTGCCATTAAAAACAAACCTGCATGGATGTTCCCAATTACACATCTCTTTGTGCAAATGACGGGAGTTCCTAAGAAATACACTGAGGAGAAGAATCATTGGGTTGAAGGGTATGCATGCCCTCAACTTCACTAGATTTGGCCAAATTACTCTTCCATGATTTTTTGCATTACATTCTTGACAATCCTAGGCACTATTAAATTTTTAATTTTTACCAAACTGATTGGTGTAAAATGGTTTAAGTTGCTTTAATGTGCATTTCCCCAATTAAATGATGTCTGCAGTTTTTCCCTGTTTACTGTCTTTCCATATCTTCTGCTTATTTTTCTTTTGGTTTGTTAATCTCTTCGTTGCTGATCATTGGGGTGTTTTTAGGTATGTTCTATACTAACCTTTTGTCAATCATACACATTGCAAGTATCTTTTCTAGCTTGTGGCTTACCTCCTCAATTTATGGTGTTTATTGGCAAACAGAAGACTTTAAATTGGATACAGTCAAATACATTGTTTCCTTTATGATTTATAAATTTAAAGACCTTTTTTAAAGAAGTTCTTCTGTACTCTGAAGTCATAAAAAATATATGCCTGTATCCTTTTCTAAAAATGTTAACATTTCCACATGTAGGTCTCCAATCCCTGGAATTTAATTTGGGGCTTATTTTTATACTAGTTTGGAGAGGCAAGGTTATACTGAGAAACAAACAGCCCCATATCTTAGAAGTTTAACCCCTCATTTATGTCCTGTTTACATCCGCACTGTGGATGTGAGGGGCTCTGGTCATCACAGTCCCTCAGGGGCCCTGCAGGTTGGTAGAGGCTTATCCAGACAGGGCATCCAGGATCGTTGAACAAGGAGGGGTATATGGCAAGTCACACACTGGCACTTAGAGGACACACATATCTTCCAATCACCTTTCAGTGAACAAAGCCATTCACATGACTATGCCTAACAGGGCAGTGCAACCCCAGCCTGGGCCCAGAGGAGAGAACTAGAGTATTTGGTGAATGAAATTACTTTTTTATTAGAATACTCATTCTCATAACATATTTTTGGGAAAATCCCTGCCTTTCTGATTGATTTGCAATGCCACTCTTGTCACGATCAAGTTTTCATATTGGTGTGAGCTTGTTTCTGGCCTTCTCCTTATTCTACTTGTTCAATTTTGCCATAATAATTGTCTTAATCACATCCACTCTGCACAGCTGTTAATATGCTAGCTTGCAGTGAAAGACCCCCAACCTTGGTTGTCACCTTTAAAATGTTCTCAGCTAGTCTCGATCCTTTGCT
This sequence comes from Phataginus tricuspis, assembly GCA_029783875.1. Lineage (NCBI taxonomy): Eukaryota > Metazoa > Chordata > Mammalia > Pholidota > Manidae > Phataginus > Phataginus tricuspis. The sequence continues at coordinate 12,623,976 of JAQQAC010015287.1, forward strand.
TTTCCTATGAATTTCTAAATCAGTTTGTCCAAGTTTACAAAATCCCTCCTAGTAGGCTTTTGTCTCCACAGCAAGCAAATACTGGTGCCAGGACAGGAACCTAGGTTTCTCCAAGTCCCGTATGAAAAAGAAATAGAAATGTCTGCCTCTGAACTGCTGTCAGTGCTTGAAGACAGAATAATTGTCTTGCTTTCTTCCTAAGCTCCTTCAGGGCATTGGGTCTTATTTTTGGGTCTCCTACAGCCACTAACGGTGGCTTGCCCCCAGTAAATGCCACTTAGTGAACAATAGTTGCATCTAACTGACTGTGAATGTGTGAGACAAGAAATCCAAGTGCCCCGTGTGGAAAGGGGCTTGGAGCATCCTTACTAGGCCTGGAGCTGACAACATAGGATCTGCTTCCTGCAATGCACAGAGGTCTCATCGTGGGGTTATTGGAGGGAGGCCACTGTGCAGAGTAGGGCCAGAATTTCGCATCAGCATCCACAGCCAGGCCTTCTGGAAATGAGATCTGTTTCCCACTTCTCCCTAAAGCATTGATCACTGATCAGGAACCATTTAGCTCCAGACATCCCCCGCAGCTGGATCCTAAGGACTAAATCCGCCCCATCACTCTAGCCGTTCCTCCCTGCGGCCAGGGGTCAGTGTCTATACAACAAATGCTTATTTGATCCGACTGGAGGGGAGATGGTAGTAGTCTAAGTTTCCATCCATTCTGAGATATGGCTGGTTGGAAACAAAGAATGCAGTGGAACATATCAGACGATATGCCCTTGACTATTCCAGGGGCATTTTCCCATTACCAGTGTTACCCTATGACGCACAGCTGTTTCCTTCCCTGCCCTTTGAAGCAGGAAAGGAAGGTGCTGAGCTCTGGCTTGCCAAGCGTGCTCCTTATGACTCAGCTGGCCAGCCTGTTAGCGTTGATCTGTTCTTGGTGGGCGCTGCATCGGCAGAAGGCACAGCAAACACAGAAGAGGGTGGGAAGTGTGCGCTTGCTTTTCAGTTTGTGTTCAGAGGGCCAAAGCTGAGAGGCGGTTTATCTCCACCCAGATAAACTGCCTGCTGCCTCAGCTGCCTCTCAGGAAATGATGGTGCCCTGGCCATGGGCTAAGCTGTGGGTTCACACATACTTTTCTATGCAGCACTCTTTCATTGAATGTTAAGTAGAGTTGTAGATAAAATATAAAAGTGGCAGAGCTTAATAGCAGCTAGTATTGCTAATAATTATATTATAAGAACATCATACCCACCCAATAAAATAACTGGAGCTGTTTGATAACTGAATGTGTTGCCCCCAAACAGTGACCTTGGCATCCCTGGAGGTGCCCCGCAGAGGGTGGCAGGAGAGAACAGGTCCACACTGAGAGGGAGATCAGCATTAAATAGGACGTTGGATGAAACTGCTTCTAGGGTTCCTTCTGTACCCTGTATTCCTGGGGCTGCCGTAGCACAGTACCACAGACTGAGTGGCTTCAACAACAGAAATGCGCTGTCGCACAGCTCGGAGGCTGGGGGGCTGAGATGCAGCGTCAGCAGGGCCGCATTCCCTCTCATGGCGCCGGGGAAAGGTCCGTTCCAGGCCCATCTCCCACTTCGGGCAGTTCCTCGGCTTGTGGCAGTGCAGCTCCCATCCCCCTCCCCGTGCCTCTGTCTCTGGCCAGATTTCTCTAGGACACTGGTTATTATGCCTAAGGCCCATCCCAGCCCAGTATCACCCTGTCCTAACTAATTCCATAGGAACAACTCTGTTTCCAAATCACTTCCCATTCTAAGGTACTGGAGGCTAGGACATCAACAAAGGAGTTTTGTGGGGACACCACTCAACCCATAACACCTTTCAACCCTGCAATTCAGTTAAAAGAATTAGAAAAGTCTAATGAAAATGAATATCCATTTACAGTATTTCCTAAGCCTTTGCAGTGATGGGTCCTCTGTCCCCATGTTGGGACTTAGAGAGAGTATGGCTTGGTTTAACCCTGAATTCCTTCCAGAAATCTTTCTACTTTGCTGTGTTTCTTTAGCTGCGCAGAGGACTGACTGCCTACTGCTTTTCCTTACCTCTAACAGGAAATTCTCGGACCTGACTGTACTTAATAGAAGTCTGTTCTGGGCTTCAGATCAGTACTTAATTTGTTTTTCTTAATAATCCCTCTGCTCTCTGTCTCTGATTCGCCAGCCTGAAATTCTGGCACCTGTTCCAACTGAAATGAAATTTCTTTCCCACCAGCATGAGCCGTTTACCCTTTGACTCTTGAACTTGTATGCATATGTGTGTGTGTGTGTGTGTGTGTGTGTGTGTGTGTGTGTGTGTGTGTGTGTTTTGGGAGGGGGGACCCCCAGCACCTGTTTCAGACTCAAGATTTAAAACACATCTGCACAAAACTCAGCAACACTAGAACATCACTTTGCAATCCCGCTCAATCAGAGCCTAAGAAAACTTTGCAACAGAAGCACTTACAATGCAATGAATGATTCTATCACAGGAGGACAAAAGCAGAACAACTAATTCGGAAAATGTCTTATCCCCAGGGTTTCTCTGGTAATAGTGAGAATATTCATTGGCCTTACAAAGTTAAAAGGAAAGTAATGAAGAAAAAATTTATATATTCAGTACAATTTCAACTGCAGGGAAAAAATACAGAGAAAGAACTGGAGTGAATGAAGGTAACATGTTAACAGTAATTACGGGCAGAGCGTAGAGTGCAGGGGGGTTAATTATTTTCTTTATACTTCCCAGTGTTTCCCAAATGTCTTTCAAATAGCCTGTGTTTCTTTTTATTTTGTTAACTAAGAAAGAAGGATATAAGTTTCTGCTCCTCAAAGGTTGTGCTGTGTGTCATATAACCTAGTGGACTGAGTTCTCTGCCAGTTGAAGGTGTTCATCCAGTATTGATTGTATTATTGTAGGTGGAAGATGTTTTGGGCCATGAGGCTTTGCTGGAGAACAATGTAGAGTGGCCTTTCCCTCATTTCCTTATCCCGTTACAGTTCCACTGCACAGCCTTGGGGCATGATAAAGTTATGCCTCAGAGCCTGAGTTTGGGTGCAAATGGGAGTTTAGGCCAGAAATGGTGGTGCTAGTGGTGTTGGTCAATTACGTAGGCTGCTATCTCCAAAATTATCTCAACAAAAGAAACTGGTGAACTTTGTTGCTGGAGGTCAGCAAGCTGGGCGAGTGTAAATGGGAAGAGATTTGAGGAGTGACTCTAGATGTCTGACTTACTAGCTCTCTTAATTTATACAGAGCGGTGTGATAACCGAGGCCTACATCAGAATATATATTCTTATTTCAAATTCCAAAGTGAAAGCAAAAGTCAATGGACTGCTTCAACCCACTGCAAATCTCCATAGCAACAGAAATAGATGGGCTTCCCAGGTTTGGGGGATGAGGAGCCATTGACAGTTGTAAGAAGGACACCACCCAGCCACCATGAATTTTCCCAGAAAAACCTGCTTCTTGTGCCCCAGTGACTAACTCCATGATAAACAATTCTGAAAGTAACATGGAAGATCCTCTATTAAGACTCCTGTTTTATGACATAAGCAGAAGACTCCAGGCTACTTCCAGAATGATTGCAGGTGAGGAGCCAGGACTCTCTAGTGTGGTGAATTCTCAGGGCAGCGTTAGGAGAATGACTCAGGTGGTTCCAGCAAAGGCCATGGGCACATAGCCATGCTCTCTGCTCTACAGGGCGCTTCCTTTTATGCAGCATATAAACAAGGACACACACACGTACTTCCCTAAGTTTGAGGGAACCTTTCCAGTAGCAAGTTGGGGTCTTCTTTTGCATTGCTCCAATCAAGACTCATCTGTGGGATTTTAAGGCCCCTTTAACATAACATGACATGACACGACATGACATGACATGACATGACATAACATAGCATAACATAACATAACATAACATAGCGTAACAACATAACATAACATAGCATAACAACATAACATAACACAACAGGAAATGCTCTTTGTCCCAGATAAAAGGTATATCCCAATGGGATCTGCCACAAACATGAAAGCCTGGAGCAGAGAAAATTATTTGGACCTCATTTTGGGACTCTATACCTGAAATTCTGTGCTTAATTGAGATTTTACTCAAAAACACCATTTTCTTTGTCAGACAGGAAAATATCCGTTTCTATCTTCAAACTGACCTGGGAGTTTAAGATGAGTGGAAGTCGATGCTGCCCTGCACAGGGTGTTTAGAAGCGGCACCTCCGTATCCATCCTCCGCCTTGTCACCCCATCGGCCTTCTCCTACCACCAACGTGGCATCAGTAGTTCTACCCCGAAATCACCTTCTGTGCTCTTTTGAAAGTGAGGATGTCATGCTGCCTAAGGGGACAAAGCTTAGGACTCACACCCCAGTAACCGTTTCTCAAAATTCATTTTGCTGGCCTGTTGTTTTTCTCATGGCACAGGAAGATTTACTTATTTGCTTTTTGGGCTTCTCGTACCACATCTGCTCGGTGCCTCGGCCAGGCCTGGCAGGTGGAGCCGGCCAAGTGGGCCCCTTGGGATGCGGCTTCCGTGGAGCTGAGCGCACACCCTGACAGTTCAGGGCGGATGCCCTCCCCCGCGTCCCTTTTCCCTTTCCACTCCTCTCTCCCCAGATAGGAATGGGGAGGATTCACAACTCCCCCCATGTCCCCTCCCAACTTCACTCTTTTTCTTCGTTGCTTCCAAGAAATAAATGCTTAGGCGGAGGAAAGGGTCATCCTTCTTGTGTCTCACAGCCTCACCGGCATTTTCCAGCATACGGATTTCATTTCAAGGACTCTTCCTCCCTCTGCGTCCTCCACAGCCATTTTCCAGAGCCGGGGGCCAGTACCCTTTTCATGGCATGCCTCGCTGTGGGCTGGAGACCCAGCAGAGGGAGGCCTTTTCGGGGTAGCTGCCGTGATCTTGTCGTTGGGGAGAGTGCACTGATGACTGTCATGCCTGCTGTTATGTGTGAGACGAAGTGGCTTTTCTTTTCTTCTTTTTTTTCATTTCTTTCTGTCTTCTTTTTTTAAACCTGCCAATTTTCTCCAACTCATCTGAGATTTAATTTTAGCTTCATGATCCTTTATATGTTTTGACATTTTAGAAATCAAAATGTCAGTGAGATTATCTTGTACAGAGTTTGATCAGATATTATACAGACATTACCAAAACAGCAATTAGTCTCGCCTGTCTGTTTTCGGTTGAAGGGAGGTTTAAAAGATGGGTTCAGCTCTGAGTCTCTCAACCTGGGGGGTAGCATGAGGGTGGAATCCGAAGGCCTGAGTTCTCATCTCGCGCTGCCATTTGCTGCTGCTCTGCGCACAGGAAGCTATTTGCCTTCTTTGCCTCAGTCTCTCTGTCTGTGAAAAAACCGTCAAGGTCCCTTTGTAAGTGGAGGTTTGCTTGGTGCCCATTTTCTTGTTTAATAGCAAGCCCTTTCTTGCACTTTCCAGGATCTCTCTGAAATAAAGTCAGACAGAGTCTAGGGAGTCGGTAAAGAAGTGAGGGCATCACAGGCTTTTGAGCCTTGGGTCGGAGGCCTTCATTTCCTATCATCCCAGGAAACATACTTTTAGGTGTTGGTCTGCATCGGACTCTGGGCTCCGTGCCACCCATTTCTCTGCACAGTGTGCCATTGGGTATGGGGGAAGTCTTCTCTGGGTTTCTCTTTCCCATTTGTAAAATGGACACGTTGATTTCTACCTCTGCTGTCTCCTAACACTGTTATTAGGTTATCTGAACGCATTAAAATGTTCTGAGCTCATTAGGAAAAAAGAACCTTTCCTGTTTTCCTGTTGTACAAGTTCTTGTGGGCTTAATGAAAACAAAGTGCATCCCCTTAGATATTTGTACTCAATATTACTCTTATAAACACAGGCATTATCAAGATCTTTGAAGCAGCTGGCAGCCTCAGGGTGCTGCAGATACTACTGGTTGTGTGGAATACACCATTTTGCAAGCTAGAGAAATAAATACTGTAATCAAGTTGTTGTTTTTAAGGAGAGAAAAATCTCCCAGGAGCATGCTGGAAATGGACTTGTCCACATCGTTAAAATAAGTTGCTTCAGTGAAATTACTATGAAGACCATTACCTTTTATGATATGGCACATTTGTTTAAGTGATATAGAAAATAACAGGCTAATTTTGAGGATAACAGCTCAGGTCTTTTTTCTGCATCTGCTATCAGAGCTCTCTTCATTCCTACTGGCTCCCTCTGGGAGGCACAGCCCCAAGCCAGCATCCCTCAGATGTGACGAAGGCCACCGTCCTCAGACAGCTCCCACAATGCTGTCCTGTCTGCAACCCCCACCCCAGCCCCAGTGTGCCAGTGGGCCTGCTGCCTCCACCACACAGGTGCCATCAGCTGTACTTCCATAGCCCCCCGTGCCTGCCTTGCAAGCTCACGCACATGTTTGAAACATGCAGGGTAATTCAGAGACGCTAGTCTACCCCCAAACAAGCATTGCTGCTGTCCTGTGATGGAAGAAGGCTGCCTATGAATATCCTCTGCAAAATGGGGTGCTGTGAGGTGAGATTTAGAGGCATTCTGTAATTTAGGACAGAAAGAGCGTGGTAGGAGAGTGAGTTCTGCCAGTACACTCTTCCCTATTTACCCTCAAAGCCAAATTTATGTCTTGCTACTCACAATCAAATTTTGATTGTTCAAATCTCTTCACTTGCTCTTTCACAGGGTTTCACTCTTTGCAGCATCTAACAACTATAGTTGTTATCAGGAATTCACACATCCTGTACTACAGACCTCTCAATAAGGTGACAGGTGTCACAAGGAGATCACACTGAACTACAGCGACTTGTATTGGGATCGAAACACCAGGAGGAGCTGAAGTAACTGCCTGCACAGGGGTAATAAACAGGCAGAACATTCTAGGGGTGTGTGTGTGTGTTACAGTTTTTCTCTCCAGTCCTCCCAGGGAATAGTGAATTCATTACCAAGCTGATCACGCAAACAATTTGAATTAATACATATCTGTTGATACAGATTAGCAAGAATACTTTTTTACTTGTGTCTAGAGCTTTTCAGGTTACAAAATATCCCAATGTCCCAGTTTATGAGTAAACAAGAACTGATCGTGTAATGATTTCTAGCGATGACCTACAATTACTCAGCCTTGGCTACTCAAAATGTTCTAGGGCTTTATCTTTGTCAACTCTGTTCCAATCCTTGCAGAAACCCATCGGGCTGGCTTTCAAAGTTTCCCGTTGTCTTATGATTGTAGAGTGTGCATTTCAAACAATATAAAGGTAAGTTCAGAATTAAAGCCAGTTGGTGTACCTCTCTTCTGAGCTGAATGTGGAAAGCCAGTTAGCCACAGGCAGGACCCACCCAACTATTTGTTTTTCCAAATGCTCCTTTGATTGGGCCCAGAGTATACTACATGGTTTCCAAGTAGGAGTGAGGTGCCCTTGCAAGAGGTGTTCAAAGACAGGTGATTAAGGGAGGAGTGAAAGGTTGTCATAGGGAACTGTGCTAGCGCATGGCTGGTTGCCTGCCAATCTCTTTTTTCTCCTTCCTGGACATTGACTAGACTACCTTCCCAACTTCCCTTTCAAACTTTCATTTTGTTAAGTCGTTGTGATTTCTGGGTTTACTTGTTTTAGCAGCTAGCAGTTACCTTATTTAATACAATAATCTTTACATTTCCATCCAGTCCTGAGAGTCCAGGATTGGAGCAACAAGACTCAGTTGTGGTCACCTGTGACTTTCTCACCACTTACACTCGATCCTTCCTATGTTTTTCTCTCCTTCTTTTCCATAGGATTCCCATTACCCTTCCCCCCACCCCCTTTTATTTTTATAGAGCTTTGGATTCACTCACGGACAAGGAAATAGCTAATGTGGGTTTAGCCTGCCCAGCCACCTGGCCACAAGCATCCTTCCTGGGCCTGAGTGCGGCCTGCTGTGGTTCCCTCTCACAGGGGCAGGCAGAGTGCATTGGCAAAGCCTGGCATGAGAACAAGGGCGGCACAGCTCCGGATGTGGTGATAGCAGATGGCACTTGATGGAGAAGACTGGGCCTGAAGTGGGGATGGGACAGGGATGGTGGGATCATGGCTGGGGCAGGGTAGGATCACGGCGGCCAGGAGTTACCTGCAGGAGCCGGCCAGGCTCCCCGCAACACCACTATGGCTGCGTTCTACTTCCCTATATTGCCTCATAGCAGAAGCCGGGTAAGCAAGTGCTAAATGACCCTCACATTTCTCTGGTGTTTCCAAGAGTGTCTCTAAAACACTGCACGACTGTTTAATAATTAATAGAAGCTGAGGGGTCAGAACTTTGGACAAGGACTTAATGACTCTGTTTTTAATGGTAACTAATTGAAACATCAAGAGCATCAGCTCTAATTAGCATAAATCTCAGCCTGAGAACTTGGGTGTTAGTTAGTTTTAGAGGAAGTCTGAGTAAGGCTGTCTTTCAAAGGGAGAATCATTTTCAGGTGTACTTTCTGAAAGTTTCTGTTTTTATTCTGAAACCTTTTAAAAATTGTCATCATCATCAGATTTGGAATCTGATAAAAGGTTAGAATTCCAAGTTTAAGAGATTGAAACTCTTGACCAACACCCCGATTCTTCTTTTTAATGTACATAATAGAGTGTGATGAATGAGTCTGCTTGGCCTCTTACCTGTGTGTGTGTGTGTGTGTGTGTGTGTGTGTGTGTGTGTGAGAGAGAGAGAGAGAGAGAGAGAGAGAGAGAGAGAGAGAGAGGAGAGAGAGAGTGAGAGGGGAAGGAGGGGGACAGTTCCATCAAAGACTTTCAGATATAATCATTTTTAATCACGTAATACTTGTTGGCTACTCATGCCCCAGTCAGTGCCGGTCATGTTCTAAGACACAACAACGAATGCTGGAGTGCTTTATTTAAAAGCTCACATTGTTTGCATATATTTATTCACCTGAAGCTTTTTGATAGGTGTTTCTTATGAAGGGCTAGATTATTTTAATAAGTACCACAGGCGAGATAGTTATCAGCTGTGGCATGGAGTATTTGAGGTTCCCCCCCTTTTACTCAGCTCTTGGATGTTGCATAAGCTATTCGCAAATATCAGTTGCTGTTGACACCCAAAGTGACAAATATATTTAGCCCAATACACCAGAGGCTGGAAAGTAAAGCTTTTAATTAACCTTCAGAGACCTTTCTAAGATCACAGGTTTAAAAAAGGCTGGAGGCAGGGAGTTTCCTGACAAAGGCAACACATGCATTTTGTCCCAACTTTCCGGTGTGACTGCAGAGCAGGGGTGACCCCTGACCCGCCAATGCAAGGGAGTAGATCACTATGAAAAAACTTGATTCACAGACTTTGAATGACCCAGTGACAATGACTCCGCCCTGCTGAAATGAACAGGAACACCCAATAAAAGTGTTACGAGGACCAGTTTGGAATTTCAAAAGCCCACGAGGCCTAGGCGGTTGTGAGGAGGTGTGTATGGCTCCCGCCTTCTGTTTGACATCTCCTCACTCGGGTCCCTCCTCCCCGGCCCAGGACCTGGTGCCGTCCCGCTGCTCCCTTTCCCAGGGTGCACAGGGCCCTCCCTGTTCTTGTGGGTAGCCCCTCCCACCTGCCTGTCCTGGACACCCTCACCCAGGTCCAAGCCCACCTGCCAGGACATCCACCCTTGCAGATAATGAGCCTTTCTCAGTTCCAGACATTGCATTTCATCTCCAAGATCATGCTCTGCAGCGAGCATCGGGGCTCCTACTAGGCTGGGAAGCTGAGGTGAGGGAGGCCCGCGGCTCGCCCAAGCTCTGCACCGGTGGGGGAGGCCGATCCTCCCTTTCTTCCGTCATGTCGTCTATTCTCAAGGGCGGTTTTCTGGAAATAACCAGTGCTTGCCCCCACTCCATCTCCATCTCTACTCCGTACCTCCCCCAGTCCTTTGTCACTTGGACCTCGTCTGCCACCAGTTCCCACGCATCCTTCCTCTGGACTATCTAGTCCCAAGGCCAGTCACCTCCGGGTCTCCATTTTCCCCTTTACACCGTTCCCCGCCCCCTCCAACCCATCCTCCAAGCTCTTTGGAGACTCATCCCTCTCAAACGCCTGGGCGAGCTGGCTCTCCAGCTGGATCTGCAGGGCCCGGCCGCTGAGCTGAAGCTGGTGGTGGATGGATGGTGGCTGGGAAGCCCGAGGGAGCAGATCTCCAAGCCTACGTTTCCTGTGCTTTACTCCCAGCCTCTGCTTCTCCTCTCTCCTCTCCACTTTCTGCGATTATCAGATGGATCAGGAATGACACAGCCCTGGGACCTGGGGCTCTCCTAGTCTTGCTCACCCACTCCTGCTTTCAACACACACCCCTCAACCCACCTGCCTGGCCCCCCCACCACAGCCTCTAGACTCCCCTGCCTGCCTGGGTCAGTCATGGGCCAATCAGGAAATGGAACCACACAGTCAGTCGAATGTGGGAAGTCCAACATCCTGCAGCGGGCATCAGTGGTCCTACTGTCTCAGCAAGGAAGAGCCCCTCCGCTAGGCTGGGGGTCAGACAGTGTTGGAGAAGGCTTGATTGCAGGCTGTGCAGGGGCCGGAAGTGCTCTTAGATGTCCATGGCCGCTGGGCAAGGAGGAGACACCCCTCTGGAGGGGAGGCAGACTGAGGTCAGCAGGAGAGTGCACAGAGGCAGGGTTGTCAGGAGCCTGATCTACAGGAGGCTATGCAAGGACTGGGGTGCTCAGAGTCTACATCAGGAGCGCCATGGCCAGGGGTCACTGTGGGTGACCAGGGGGGTTGAAGCTGGGCCAGCCCCTCAGAGCCATGCAGCAGGGAGAGGAGCCCCACACCAGAACCGGGAACGGAGGCCGCTTCCTCGCGCACCCAGAGCTCACTGCTGACAAAGCTTAGTGTTGCATTGCTGCAAAGGAGACATGCGTACAGCTCTCTCATCACAGAGCAGGTGAAGAAGCGTGGCTCCAAGACTGAGAGGCAAGAGACTGAGAGCTGGACCCCAGCCTGGGACTGCTCCCTGAGTGTGGCTCTGGCCCCTCGGCTGACTCTGTTTCCAAGCACACGCCCCCTGGAGAGTGTCTGGCTGCCTAGTCATCTCCTTCTGGCCTTAAGGAGAGTGTTCTTCCTTCTTTCTTCTTCATCAAGTTGCACCCGTTCTGCGGGCCTGGCTCCCAGCCCAGGCAGGCCTCCACGATCTGCCTTCTAACTATTCTCTGTCGTTGAGCCAGCAATGTCACATCTAATTCGTGTCACTTCATGATTATCTCCCCAATTAGAGTGTAAATTCTTTGAGAACAAAGACAGTATCCCTTTCCCCCTGTTGTCTGTGGTGCTGGAACAGTGCCTTACCCTCGTCAACCCCCAGTTGATACTATGTTGTGATTGGTTGATGGCCCGGAAATATCAGGGTTGGGGAGCTAGTTGGGGAATGTTTGTAAGTCTCTGGAAAAAATTCAGGGGCTACTCTCCTCTTTACTTACCCCCAAGGCCCAGTCTGAGTGCTCACGAGAGGTTGAGACCCTCTTTATTAGCTGGTATTAGAAAATAGATGTTGCAGTGGCACCAACTGCCAGCAGGTCACCCCCTCCCAATCTGTGAACTAGGTGAAGGAGATGTAAGAATGTCAGGAAAAGTGAAAATGATTTTGCCTCCTCTGACCTGAGTCTAGCTGGGAAAGAATGTCTTCATTGCTTTCCCACTTTTAAAAAACAAAGTTGCTTCCCTAACAGGGACTGATTCCTTAAGCTGAAATATTAGAGACCCCAAAGAAATGGAGCGACCCGATTACTTTATAAAGGACAGTTTCTTGGATCAATGCCGCTTTGTCTTCTTACTCAGAGTTTTCCCAAACGGCTTGTAAGTGATTATTGAAGCACTGTGATCTCAGCGTCAAAAACCAGAACTGGGATATATTAAAAGCTTTGGCCTGTGCAATGAGTCACTTGTTTATCAAGCAAGGCTCCTCTCCGCTGGCATTTCTAGACAGTCCTTTATAAGTTATCAATTTCCTTTTATTCCTGAGTGAGGTCTTTCCTGACTACCACCTCCTGCCATTACGCTGAGCTGAGGTTCCTCTTTTGTATTTCCTTAGCATTAAAAAAATGCTGTGTGTGTGTGAGGGAGAGGTGTGTGTATATGTATATAAATGTCTCATATCTCTCTGTATTGTAATGTCGGTCATCTCCTTGTCGTTCTGGAATGTACCATCTTTAATATGTGTTCCTGCAATCTAAACTAGTGATCGACACATAGTAAAGGCTCAATAAATATTTTTTTAAATGAATGGATGGTTGAATCATGAAGTCGTCATGGCTCTTTTGATGGTAAACATAAGTAACCCAATTTAACCTCTTAATTTATAAACAAATTAAAATAAAACAAACTGTACTGGCTAACGTAGTCAGGAAGATCCGAGGATATTACTTCTGGCTTCAGGCATGACTGGATCCAGGGATTCAAAATCTATCAGCAGGGTTCTAGTTTTCTATCTTTCAGTACATCTGGTTCTGCTGTCATCTAGATCTGCTTCATTCTCATAAAAGTGCTTTCCATATGGCCCGGAGAGAGCAAGCAAGCCGGGTACTGAAGGTTCTAGCTCAAGGCTCCTCAATGTGGGTGTCACTGGCGGTTCACAATGGACAGCTCTTTGTTGGGGAACTGTCCCTTGCACGCAGGATGGCTAATGTCCTGCTTCCGGGCCTCAAATGCCCACTGCGCTTCCATACATCATGACTGCCTTGATATGTCTGCCATGCTTCCAAATGTCCCTTAGGGAGGTGGCACGGCCTCTGGTCAAGAGCCCAGAGAACATGGCTTGGTTCTGTCACCTAGTCTCCCTACTGGTTCTTGAAAACTCCTTGGGTTGTGTTTGTACAGCTGGACTATAGTCACAGCATTTCATGTGTTTGGGAGCTTGGCATAGTCTGATTGGCTAATGGATTAGTTATCGATTGTTTTACAGCAAAGTACTCCAAAACTTAGCAGCTTTGAAGATTTATTATCTCAGTTTCTGTGGGACAGAAATCCAGGAACAACTTAGTAGAGGGGTCTGGCTCGAGGTCTCTCAAGCGGTTGGCCAGGGCAGCTGTCTTCCAAGGCTCACCTGGAGCCAGAGCACCTGCTTCCAGCCTCCCCCATGTGGTTGTTTGTAGGCCTCAGGTTCTCACTGGCTGTTGGGTATCTCGCCATATGGCCTCTCTATAGGCTGCCTGACTGTCCTTTCCGAATGGCAGCTGGCTTCCCCAGAGTGACTGAGCCAAAGGAGAAAGGGAGGAGAGGAGAGAAAAGAAAAGAGGAGAACCCTGTATAGAAGCCACAGCCTTTTATAACCTAATCCCGGAAATGACGTGCTATCGTTTCTGCCATATTCTATTGGTCACACAGACTGACTCTGGAACATGGCGGGTGGAGCTATGCAAGAGTGCCAGCATAGGAGGCAGGATCTTTGAGGTTCATTCTGGGCGCTGCCCCCCTCAGGCAACAAGGATGCGGACCATGCTCTTTGCTGTGCAGGGAAGGCAAGATTACAGGAATGACAGCTCCGGGAAATCCCAGAGGGTGGGGAGGACCGTTTCCCCAAAGGAAGTCATGGAGATGTCTGCCACAAACAAATATTTAAATTTGCTCCATCACCATCTCCCTCTCGGCCAGGCAGGCGAAGGTCTAGTAAAAATGGTGCTATGAAGGATTTTTTTCTGTCTGTAGATTGCCATTTGTCCCTTTAGAATTTTTTCCTGCTGCGGACTCATGTTCCTGGTCAGCGGTAGTTGGGAGGTGTTCACAAGCTATTTGACTGTTGATTTATAAATAGGTTTTGTAGATCTTGGGAGGAGACCAGTATCTGAGTGTGTCTCTTTCTCTGACAGCGGCTTATTTTTTCTCCAAAGCTCTTTCTTTGGTGCTCTTTTAATTTTGGGTTGTTTACAGCAGAGAGAAAGCATCCGCTCTAAGTTTTCACTAGAAAGAGGTAGAGCGCAGGACTGAAGCAGCCCCAGGAATGGCTAACCCACTACCAGACCAGAGGTGACTACCCAGAAGGAGGCGTTTTGATGCTGTGCATTGGCGTAGATGCTCTACAGCTGTGTTCCCCAGGGACGATGCTGCCTCCTCATAAGCCATTCCCGGTGTGCAGAGGCAGGGGGTTTGGAGACCTCAGCGTTGGGCGGATGGACTGCTGGGACCCAAGCCATCCTGACCCCCTCCACTGCTTTCAGTGATGAGAAACTAGGATTTTCCTTCCCACTGCCCTGCCCGTTAGAAGGCTGCCCAGCACTCCAGACGGTTGGCTGAATATGCAGCTTCGTTGGCATCTCCCCACCATGCTCTTCCAAAGTAATAGTGGCAATGCAGACAACGAGTGCCTCCGGAGGTGAGTTCAAAAGGAATCTTGGTAGGGCTTGCTCACACAGGTGGACGCACCCTGTTCCCCGCTTTCTCGGCACGGGAAAGCACAGATGCTAAGTGTGAGTCCTCATGTTACTTCCACCTGGTTTGACACAAATCCTGTGCGTCGCACTGTACACCCATCCACAGTGAACACTCTGCAGTGTGAGGGAACCCGTCCCCGACTTGAGGCGGCCCCACAGAGGAGCAGGCTGAGACTGGGGCTCGTCAGGCCCAGAGCAGGCCGCGCGGCAGGGCAGAGGGTTGTGGGTTTGCACATTGGCCTTTGCAGCTGGTCTTCGAAAATGGTCAAACATTTGAAAATGATGATTCCCCGTATTAATCTTGTCCCTGACAAGTCCCACACAGGTAGCTGAACAGAACAGAGTAGAGAAGGGGAAGAAAAACACCAGCATTAGTAAATACAGTGTGTTCCCTGCATGTCCCCCCACGGACTGAGAGGGAGGGGAAGGAAGGGGTCACATGCGTTAACTTGGTTTGTCTGAGGCTGCGTCTCACTACGCTTGATGTTTTTGTTTACATTCGTGATACCCAGGCTATTGGGGAAAAGGTGATCTATGGCCAGCTGGAGTCGTAGAATGAGGGTTGTCCTAGAGATACGGGGAACAGTGTGGATGGGAGTGGGGTCACGGCTGGGGGGGGTGAGTGCACTACTGAGGCTCTGGTCGTGCTGCTCACCCATATTCTTTACCCTGTTCCCCCACGCGAGTGGCTAACTGGCAGGGCTTGGACAGAAAGGAGGGCCCAGACCAGCCAGCTCATGAGGCGGGTTAAGAAACTGGTCTCAGAGAGTCCTGGATTGGAATTCTACTAGCTGTGTGAGCTTAGACAAGTTACCTAACCTTTCTGGGCTTGTTTTCTTGTGAAAACAATGGCGATAATGATCGTATCTCCTTAACCCCCCAGGGCGATAGTGAGAGAACGCAGCAACTGGCATAAGCAGGGAAGGACCTGCTGTTCTTGTTCTAGCGCCCAGCGCGGCCCCCGCGCAGGGCCGTGGCCTTGCACAGCCCCGTGAGCTCCGGAGTACCGGCGGCAGAGCTGGAGGAGCCCTAGTCCTTACGGGGTCCCTTCCACCCTGGGCTCTGGGGGGCCAACATCCGGTGTGGCTGTTCGGCCAATCTTTGCTGCTTTTCTTTCAGGGAGGAGCCATTTGTGATGCTCGCCTGCTTCATCTTAGGGAGCGGAGGGGCCCCTGCAGCTTCACTGCGACAGCAGAGCTCCGAGAAAGGGCCACAAGATCTTTCTTGAGAAAGTTTGCCTCAGTGAAGCTTTATGAGGCTTCAGGCTGACAATTTATGATATCATTTGACCACATGTTTTGTTAAAATCAGAAAGGTAACAGTTGTGAAATGCAGCCTGTAGGGAATAAACAAAATACTTGTGCTTAATAACCTTTCATTCATTAATCTCCTGCTAGCCTGCTTGTGTGTTTCCTCCCTCCCTTCCTCCTTCCTCCCTCCCTCCCTCCTTCTTCCCTCCTCCCTCCCTCCCTCCTTCCTCCCTCCCTCCCTTCCTTCTCCTCACTGAAAGACCTTAATGGAAGAAATATTCTGGGAAATTTGTACTCTACCATTCCCTCTCCTGCCTAAAGTTCTACTTCAATCCCATCAAACATCAGCAGCCGGGGCAGAAACCCAGGTAGGAATAAAACATGGCAGGAGCCAGCACCCACCTGCCATCTCCCTGCAGGGTCTGTGCACAGTGGGGCAGGCTTTGCCCTGTACCCCAAAACATGGGCATTGATGCTTTATGCCAACACACCTGTGGCTGCCCAGCCCTGGCCCACGAAACCGGACTAACCCTGTCGCAGGTGCTGGGAGTGCCCGGTGGGCCAGGCGAGCCCGGTGTGGGGATGGGGCGGGGCAGGCTCCTGAAGCCCCTGCCCCCACCCAGTTTTCAGTCCCCAGGGCAGGTGCCAGCGGGAAAGCCTTTCCCAACCGGTCAGGAGTGAGGCCAGCAAAGCGGTCTCCTCTTCCCTAGGTGCTAAGGTCAAGAGAAATCAGCTGAAGCAAGCGTTCGGGGGAGCCCTGCTTCACAATCATACGTGAGACGGAACGGGGGAAATGGAGAGTGGGCGCGGGGAGGAACTGGAGCGGCAGGGCAGCGGCAGCCCTTGTGGCCAGCTGCTCCTCCAGAACGTGCAGCCCAGGCAGAGGCTGGCAGCCCGGGGCCATGGAGAGACCACAGTCACCGTGAGCCTGCAGAAGAGGGGCTCTCCGAGGCCCAGTCCTCCCCACCCTGCTGAGGGCCTGGGCTCCATGACCTTGATCGTGCCCTTCCACCTGTGCTTTTGTTTGCCTGCATGTGCAGCCAGGACCAGGGCCTAGCCATTGCTTTGGTCTTCAGCTTTTGAAATGTTTTCCTTCTGTCTTCTTTCAGACACCAAGTGAAACTGGAGCAGTCAGATCTATGGCCCTGTCTAGGGTTGGCAAATGAATGACAGTGAATGTGGCTTCCCACACCCACCTCGGCATTTAATTCACTCAGGCATCGGTGAGCTCACCCCTCAGGACTGGCACCGTAGCGACCTCACTTAATGAATTTCTGGGCAGAGGCAGAAGTGACAGTCTGGCCTGAACCATAAGATCGCTCTCCCACCCTTGCCTGGGGCAGACAGCCTGCATGGCTCACCACCACAGTCTATTACATCCAGGGAGCAGAGCCCGGCGCAGGAGCCTGCCCTCAGCTGGGCCCGGCTGTCTTTCCAGGTGCTTTCCCCACCCCACTTTACAGAGCCTGTAGCCACTCTTCCCTGAACATTCTCTGCATCTTCCCATTTCTGTGCTTTAACATGCCCTTCCCTGGGATGCCCTCTACCTGATGAATTCTCCAGGGCGCAGTATAAATGCTGTTTCTTTGTGAAGCCCTCTCATTCCCAGAGCCAGACGTGGGTCTCGCTTCATCGTGATTTTCTGAACATTCGTTTCCTTGTCCATCTCTGACCAAGGTGAACCCCTTCAGCCCCCATCTCTGGTGCAGGTCTTCAGCTTTCTGGGCCAATTTTTGTTCCACAAACAGCCATTGACTCTCTTTGAATTCCAACTATTATGTTATATGCCAGCAGCATGAGACAGAATAAGAGACTGGACATGTCTTGGAGGATGTAAAAATTCCAGTGGACACGCAGGCAGGGAAACACCTGATTACGACACAATGTGCTCAGACATAGGAACAGGGTTCGGGGCATGCGTGGGGATGGACAAGGCCCAGAGCTACTGAAGTCCTTGGTGTGCCCAAGGGACAGTTACTAGTCTCTGCTTGGCCAGAAGAAGGGCCCAGGCAGGAGCATGTTGGAAAAAGGAGCTGGAAAACCATGTTTGTGATGGTTAATTTTATGTGTCGACTTGGCTGGGCCATGGTACGCAGACATTTGATCAAACTTAATTCTAGATGTTTTCTGTAGGTCCGTTTAAGCTGAGATTAACCTTTCAAGCAGTGGACTTTGAGTAAAGTAGATTACTCTCTGTAATGTGGGCGGACCTCATTCAGTCAGTTGAAGGCCTTAAGAGGAAAATGAGTGCCTGTCCCTGAGGAAGAGAGAATCCTGCCAGCAGGCTGCCTCTGGACTTGAGTTGCAACACCAGCTTCTCTCTGGGGCTTCACCCCACCCGTCTGCTTTGCAGATTTTGAACTTGGCAGCCTCTGCATTCTCATGAACCAATTCCTTAAAATAAATCTCCTCTCTCTCTCCACACACACACACTACCGGTTCTGTTTCTCTGGAGAATCCTGACCAAAACAGATTGATCCCAGATTACAAAAGAATTTGTGGGGCAAGGTATTTGGCAGGCAGTGGAAAACCATCACAAATCATGGAGCAGTAGAGTGACGCGGCAGAGCGGCATTTAACAAAGGCTCCTTTATTAAAGGAGCAGGTTCTAGTCCTGGACTGATTGGAGCTGTTAGTTCTGGGCAGCCAGCAACCGCGGGCCGCCCCCACGGCCGGCAGCAGTGGGTCCTGTTACGTCAGCCGTCAGTAAGAAGCCCTTGTCCCATTCCCTGCAGTGTGTGGAAAGCCGTGACTCTTGGCGTTCCTGTGGACTCACAGTGGGCTTCAACATGGCACTGCCGAGACTGTCCTGCCTCACTGCTCCTGCTCCCTCCCACCCTGCAGAAGCCTCCTTTCTGCCCTCTCAGCCCTACGCAGCTAGCACTGCGTTCTGGAAGCTAAGTGAGCTTGTGGATTGGCAGTTTACCCGGCGGAGATGCTGGCCTGGCCAGCGCCTGTCATCACAGACGGGTCCACGCGGGGCCTGCTGAATCTTGTCTACCCTCTGATAGGCATGGAGAAATGAGGGGGCCTCCCAGGGCGAGGTGGAGGAGCCAGGGCGCGGCTGCCCTGCCCAGGATGAGTGAGGCACTGGCATACTGAGGTGGGGGTGAGGAAGGGTGTTGTAGGCAGGGCCAAGGAGTAGCCCGGCTCCACGCTGCAGGTCCAGGCTGCAAGGGCAGGGAGGGCGCAGACTTGAGGCCGGTGGAGCTTGCAGGAGCCCAGAAGTTCTGGGTCACTGGTTCCCCATCTGAGGGTATAACTTAATTCCACGCTGCACTGGCTCATGTGGCCAAGGGTGCTGACGTTTCTCTGTCGCTGTCAGATCAGGCCCGGGTGCTGGAGGGGACCAGCCATGGTTGTGACTGCGGGTGGCTGGAGAAGGCAAAGCTGGGGAAATGAGAGGGCTGACAGTTGTCCCAGTATCATGTAGACTTTCTTAAATTAGCTGTGGGGAAAGGAAATAGGAAAGAAGAGCCAGAAAGCAGACTTTTCCATACCATCTGTGACGGGAAGCGGAAAGCTGCCAAGATAAACTGTGCGCCAGAGCTAATTGGTAGGACTTGAAAGCCACAGTAACATGCTGCCCTGCTAAATCCACAGGCTTTTCTCCTCCCTCCTCTCTCCCTCCCTTCCCCTCCCCTTCCTTCCCTTTTTATTTACTTTTCAAACACGTAGCTCTGTGGAGCCTCATAGCCATGGTACGACTAAGGAAATACAGATTGAAAGATTTAGGATATGAAGAGAGGAAGCATGTAAACTAGGAAGCCAACGTCGAGCTGCGTTGCATTGATCTTCTAATGCAGGGCAGTACTAGCTCTGAGTGTGTGTGTGTGTGGAGGGGCTTGATTTTTTTAAATCTTGCTACAAATTGGATTCCTAATTTGTAACACATTTTAAGGGGTATTAATTTTCAGAGAAAATAATCACACCTGGATCGTTGCATGCCTTAATTTCTTCTTTTTTACTCCTCATGATGACATGTAGTCTAACTGTGGGGCCTCTGCCGCCATGCCAGGTACCAGCAGACGCCTGGTGCGGTGAGCACCCCATGTCTTGTAGGAATGAAGGCGTCTGGATGAGCCATAGCTTTTAGCCGATGTGGGTACCTGAAAGGCCTCCCAGAGGATGTGCACTTCCCAGGGGTGGAGGGGTTCCATCTTGCCTCAAGCAGGTGAGGGGACTGGGCTCTGAGGAGTTGGACAAGCTGAACTAAGTTGACAGCCAATGGTTTGCAGAGCTAGCATCTAACTAGGCCTTGTGATTCAGAAACCTGTTTCCTTCTGTCACATCGTCTTCTTCCCACTGCTTTTGACAAATACTAAGGAGCCAGTGGATTCTGCGGTCAAGAGACAGTAAGGAAGCCACCCCGAGGCCTGCTGTGGGCGCAGGGCATGGGCTGCGGGCAGGCAGCATGGAGTGCGGAGTATTGGCCGTGGGTTCTTTCAGCCCTCTCATCCCTCTAGCCTTGGCTTCCACGTACACAGAAACCTCTGCCCTAAGCCAATGCCCTGGTGACCCTGCACACAAACACAACGTCACTACGCGGCTCACGTGGCTTGTGTGCCTTTCCCTCCTGGTGCCCATTCCCTTATCCCACGCGGCCTGGCAGCCCGGCCGAGGCACCACTTCCTGGGGCCTCCCTTCATCTAGCTTTTGCACTGTACATGCCTTACAGAGTGACACGCCCAAGGACGCCCAAGCCTGTCCCTGTAGACTGGGCAGGGTGCCGGGCAGTCACAGGGTGGTCCCAGCGCTAGCAGTATGAGGGCACTTCGCTTTTTGTCTCCAGTTGACTTGACCGTTTTCCAGCTCTCTGGGGGGTGTTATGAAATACGGTTAAGTAGACTAATTGCCTGGGAAGCAGGAGACAGCTTATTCTCTCACTATTGATGCATCAAAGCAGTAACCGATGTTCCTTTTTGGCAACATAGACTCTCGAGACTTTAAACACTGACAAAGGCACTGTTTCCTCTGACACGAAGACACAAATGAATAATGTATTTCTGCTCGTGGTGAAATGGAATAATTCCTCAACTGAAAGTCAGAAAACTGAGATTCAAATTCTACTGCTTGACCTTGGATGGTGCGCGTAAGTTGTTGCACTGTTTCTTCATGTGAAAAATGGAGATACCTCTTATAAACTCCTCACAGGGCAGCTGTGGGGATACAAATGAGGTCACTGCAGGAGACCGCTACTCTGCAGACGCTTAGGCGACGTCAGACATCGGAGGCAAAAAATGTACCACTGGGTTTCCCCTCCAGGATCCAGGCGCCCTCCTGCCAGCGGGGAGAACATGCGGGTTGTAAACGACGCGAGGACACAAGGCTCCCAAAGGCACCGCGGGAATTCGCGTCCTCACTCACCACGCCCCACCTCTGCAAGAATCACTGACAAGACTGTAAAGGCAGGTAGAATTGTTTTCACTTCAAATGGTATAAAGGAAGGAAAAAAACCCATTTGCATGTCTTACTATTACATTATTTCATCTGTGCCTTCCCTCCCTCCCTCCCCTCCTCCCTCCGTTCCTTCCCTCCCTCCTTCCTTCCTTCCTTCCCTCCTTCCTTCCTTCCCTTCTTTCCCTCCTTCCTTCCTTCCCTCCCTTCTTCCTTTCCCCTTCCCCCCTTCCC